>CM057459.1:198305000-198905000 GCA_016271365.2 Neoceratodus forsteri
GCGCTGCCTGTTACGGGGTGACTCTTTCCCGGTGCAATCCACTCACGGTGATGGACAGGTAGGGTGACTGGATGAGGGGTTGGGCAAACTAGGCGACAGGATGTCGCTATACGTACGTGCGCGGAGGGGTAGGAGCGAGTATGGCGAGCGTGGGCTGGGAGGGGGTGGAGAGAATGTAGGGAGTGGCGCTGCAGTTGCTGGTCGAGCTGCATTGTGGCATCGGGGATTGGCTAGTGGCTGGGGTGGCTGAGGTACTGGGTTCGGGTCCAGGCGCTGGTGCATTTTTTTTATTGCACCCAGCCTGAACTTTTTATTTTACTGCTTTCACCACCCCGACATGCACCCCTGGGGTTGAGAATCTGGTAGTGGGGTGCGGAGGCAAAGCCCCCACAAAGGGGTGTGTGTGGACACGGCCCCACCACAGAAAGCAGTAAAATCTGTCCTGGCACTGTTGTTCTGGTGTAATGTTGAGTGCCAAAATGTTCTGCACTCTGACTGAGCAATAATGGTGATCGCCTTTAGGTGTTCGCCGTTATCACATAGACCCATAACCCATGGATTGAGGGACAAGAGGGGCTGCATTTCCATGGTGAAACAGGATTTGATTCATGACGAACAGATCCTGCTAGGCCAGTTTTCTAGAATTAAAGGAGTGACAGGTCCTGTGATCTCAGTGCCAATGGCCTGGACCTTTCTAATCTGGGAAAATGGCCATGGTTTACAGAAGGTGGCTGCTGTAGCAGACCAGCTCATTGACATAATTATGGGTAATGA
This sequence comes from Neoceratodus forsteri, assembly GCA_016271365.2. Taxonomy (NCBI): domain Eukaryota; kingdom Metazoa; phylum Chordata; order Ceratodontiformes; family Ceratodontidae; genus Neoceratodus; species Neoceratodus forsteri. Next base: position 198,305,775 of record CM057459.1, read on the forward strand.
CTCTGATAGTTGGGCCAACTCTGTGTGCGTCACTACCGATAGTAAGTCTGGGGAACCAGCTGCAGAGCACACAAAGAGGGGGCAGTGCAGCTGGATGCAACCCCTCCCTCAGAAGCAGGGGAAGTTGTGGCTGAAGAACAAGCTGGAAGCAGCAGTTCTGAGCTACAGACTAAGGAGAGCCATACCATGGGTGGCTTGTCCCACAGGAAAGTGTGTTTCAGAGAAGGCAAGGCACGTGAAGCTGGGGAGAGCTTTAGAGAAGGCAAGGCATGTGAAGCTGGGGAGAGTTTTAGAGAAGACAAGGCATGTGAAGCTGGGGAGAGCTTTAGAGGAGGCAAGGCATGTGAAGCTGGGGAGAGCTTTAGAGGAGGCAAGGCATGTGAAGCTGGGGAGAGCTTTAGAGAAGGCAAGGCATGTGAGGCTGGGGAGAGCTTTAGAGGAGGCAAGGCATGTGAAGCTGGGGAGAGCTTTAGAGGAGGCAAGGCATGTGAAGCTGGGGAGAGTTTTAGAGAAGGCAAGGCATGTGAAGCTGGGGAGAGCTTTAGAGAAGGCAAGGCATGTGAAGCTGGGAGAGCTTTAGAGAAGGCAAGGCATGTGAAGCTGGGGAGAGCTTTAGAGGCAAGGCATGTGAAGCTGGTGAGAGTTTTAGGAGGCAAGGCATGTGAGCTGGGAGAGCTTTAGAGGAGGCCGTCATGTGAAGCTGGTGAGAGCTTTAGAGGAGGCAAGACATGTGAAGCTGGTGAGAGCTTTAGAGGAGGCAAGGCATGTGAAGGTGGGGAGAGTTTTAGAGAAGGCAAGGCATGTGAAGCTGGGGAGAGTTTTAGAGGAGGCAAGGCATGTGAAGCTGGGGAGAGCTTAGTAATCTGACCCCATCCCTACAGAAATTAAGGGAGTTAGCCAGCAGGGCGGAAAGTGACTCAGGGTTAGGAGAAAAGGGAGGTTAACTGGGAGAATGGACTCCTATATTGTGAATGGGTTCCAAAGGAATGACAGAAGGAAGGGATACTCTGGCAGATAGTAGTTCCATAGGAATACATGAAGCAGCTTCTGTCCTTAGCCCATGATATACCCTTTTCTGGACTCTTAGGAGTCAGCCGTAGAAAAAGGTGGCTGACAATATTTACTGGCCCAGCATTTTTAAAGAGGTAGAAAACTACTGCTGGACTTGTACACAGTGCCAGAGGGTGGGAAAGATTGGAAACAGGAATACAGTGGCTTTGACTCCCCTGACTATTACTGAAGAGCCATTTCAGCGAGCTGCTGTGGACATTGTGGGGCCACTCATTACCCCAAGCCCCACAGACAAGAGGTACATGGTTGGATGTTTCTCCTTGTCATACCTGCTCACAGTGTTTCTCGTGTAGGTACTCTATGTTATTTTGAATTGCCTGTCTCTTTTTGAAATGTCTGTATATTGTTTACCTGTTCCTTGTGCATGCACTCTGTGTTACCTTGAACTGCCTCTCTGTCACAATTTTGAACTTTTTTTTGTTATTCCAATTGTTTAACCAGGTGAGACACACTAAGCTGAAAGCTTGTTTACAGGTACAACCTGGGAGCACAGAGAAGTTAAGTGACTTACTCAGGGTCACACAGTATGCAAGTGGGGGCTGTGAGATTCAAAACCAAGTCCCCAGATTTGCAGCTCAGAGCCTTAAACCACTGTGCTACCTCCCTAAGGCAGCCTGTATATTGTTTACCTGAGCATTGTATTACCTGATTGTTACTTGCGTCCTTATCTCCTTGTAACCTCCCAGGTAGCACCTGAAAATAGGCATCTGTTCTTGTCTAGTGTGCTTACCTGGTAAACAAAAACGAAATAAATAAACTAAACATTTTGGTGGTCATGGATTATTCCAAGAGGTACCCAGAATCAGTGCCATTGTCCTCCATTTTGGCAGAAAAGGTGGGCAACAAACTGTTGGGAATATTTAGCCAGGCGGGATTTCCTCTGTCAGACCAGAGCATCAATTTCATGTCTGGCCTGATGTCTACTCTTTGGCAGCTGTGTAGGGTGAGGCAGCTTAGGGCCTCCCCATACCACGCTAATGGTCTGGTCAAGTGATTTAACGAGTCTCTTAAGACTATATTAAGGGCATTCACCAACAAGCATGCAAACAAGTGAGACAAGTACATACCCAGTCTCTTATTCACATATAGGGAAGTCTCCCAGGAGTCCACAGGATTCTTACCCTTCAAGCTCCTATCTGAACATAAGGTAAGGGGTTCCCTTGATTTAGTAAGAGATAATTTGGAGGGTGAGCTTGCTCCCAAGGAGAATCTGTTTTGAAGCACATCCTGCATTTCGAGTCATGGCTCAAGGAGCTCATGGGGTTTGGCAGGAGGAACCCAGCCACTGCAGAACAGAGACAGAAGTTGTGGTACGACCATGGGTCCAGAGCCCAGGAGTATGAAGTTGGGAAATGGTTGATGGTACTCATCCCCGTCCAACAGAATAAATAACAGGCAGCTTGGGAGGGTCCTTACTCAGTGGTCAGGAAGGTGAATGATGTTAATTACATGGTGGAGCTACCAGACAGGATGCACAAGCAATAAATCTACCACGTAAACACAATGAAGCCCTACTATGACCAGGATAAGATGGTCCTGGCTGTGTGCAGCTATCCTGAGGAGGAGGCAGAAGCAGAGCTGCTAGTGGATCTCATAGGAGAAGTTAAGGGAAAATCCTCAGTGCATACTGTCACCCTCTCGGTGCAGCGGACACTGGCCCAAGCTGCACAAATACATGGGGTGCTGTATGCATTTGGGGAGATGTTCACAGGGAAGCTGAGGTATACCACACTAGCAGAGCACCACATGGATACAGGGCCCCAGGCCCCTCTGAGGTAGCCATCCTACAGAGTCGCTGAGGGAGTGAAACATGCCACTGAGGGGGAGATCACAGAAATGTTGGCTCAGAGTAATCTAGGCGTCCAACAGTCACTGGACCTCCCCAGTGGTAATGACCCCCAAATGGGACAGGAACACAAAGTTCTACATCAACTGCCAGAAGCTTAACAGCTATAGAGAGAGTGACACATGCCCCATGCCCAGGACAGATGAGGTCCTACAGAGGTTAGGGGGAGCCCTGTACCTCTCCGCCATAGACTTGACTAAAGGCTATTGGCTGGTACCCCTGATCTCTGACGCTAGAGAGAGGTCAGCTTTCATCACTCCATTTTGCCTACTTGAATTCTGAGTAATGCCATTCAGGATGAAGAATGCGCCAGCTACCTTTCAATAGCTTGTAGACCACATTATGTCTGGAGCAAGAGACTTTGCTCTGGCATACATGGATGACATCCCTACACACAGCTGCACGTGGAAGGATTTTTCAGGCACATGACTGAGGTGCTCCACTGACTGAAGGCTGCAGGGCTGACAGTCAAGGTGGAGAAGTACCAGACAGGGATGGCAGACGTGTCATACCTTGGGCACACGGTGGGGAGTGGGTACATCTGACCTGACCCAGTAAAAATTGAGGCCACACAAGGATGGCCACACCCACAACTAACAGACATGTTCAGACCTTCCAAGGGATGGCAGGGTACTATCAAAAGTTTGTGCCAAATTTCAGCAGCTTGGCCAAACCCCTGTCCAGTCTCACAAGGAAGAAAATACTGAAAAAGGTACAGTGGATGGATCACTGAAAAATAGCATACAACAGTTGAAGGAGGCACTGTGTTGGGCATCTGTGCTTGTAAGCCCTGACTATTCTCTAAAGTTCACTGTGCACATGGATGCATCCTACTATGGGCTTTGCACAGTTCTGAGCCAGATCACGCACATGGGGGAGGAACACCCAGTTATGTACATGAGCAGGAAGTTGCTGCCTAGCGAGAAGACCTATGCCATAATCAAGAAGGAGTATCTGGGTATCATCTGGGCTTTGCAAAAGCTGTAACCAAATTTGTATGTGAGGGAGTTCACACTGCTCACCACCAAAATCCCCCCCCACATGGCTCCACTGGATCAGTGGACAGACTCCCAAATTGTTCAAATAGAACCAGGTGCTGCAGTCCTATAATATGTACATCAGGCACCATAGTGGGTCACAGCATGGCAATGCTGATGGTTTGCCTAGGCAATAACTAGTGGCCTGGTATAGAAAGAGAGGTGCTTCAAACAATTAATGACTTGCTAGAGAAAGCGAAAACTGGGGGCACAGCAAGTAGAGAAAATCTGGTGCCATGAAAAACATCGTTTAGGATTGCTAAAAAATGTGTATTTCATTTTTCCAGAGGATGGAAATGTAACAACTTTTAATATATTTTTACTGTATTTTTTTTTTATTAAATTTTTATTATCAGCTAGACCGCTGTCATTTATTCAGCTGAGGGTGGAAGAGGTATAACTTTGAAAATACAGTCCAGGGTTCTCAGAGAGGCTGGGTGTGAACAGCAACAGTTTTTTTCTGCTTAGACATCAAAGGCTGGGCCCTTCTCAGCTAAAAGGTTTCTGTTCTGGGGAACTTCAAAGGATTGTATTCCTTTAATAACCACAAAAAACATATGAATTGAAACAGGGTCAGGATGAAACCAGACATAATCCCACAGAGAGGGCAGGAGAGAGGACAATAGGACTGAAATTGCAATCCACAAAACCAGGGTCGGGATTATAAATCCAGTTTGGACCTGTTCTCAAGATGGGTGATTCCCCAAGGCACAAAGAGAAGGCTGAACCTATGATGTCAGAGAGACATGTACGATGATGCAGTGTGGTGGGTTGGTCAGCCAAAGACATCTGTAATCTGTGTTTGGTCCTGAGAAGTCAGTTATGACTCAGTACTTCAAATGAACAATATCAAGGATTCCAGATTGCTGTAACTCACTAGCTGGGGTGAGCTTTTACTTTGGATTTTGACACATGTGAGTTAGGTTCTTCTGTGTGTACTCTATCTTTTTCAAATATTTATTTCTATCTCTGTAGAAATACTGTATTCCTCTTAGTGTCACTGTGTATTATCCTGTAACATATGTAAATATCTTGGAGTATTAAATATTGTTTTTATACACATCTGACTTTCTGTGACTGAGTCATTTCAGGTATAGATAACCAGATTTAATTGACAAAGCTGTGTCTTGTCTTTGAAGAGGCAGGCTACAGTCATCATGTTTAAAGCAAAACTGTTCTCTGCTATAACAGAAGGAGTGGGTCGTTTCCCCATTGGTAAGAGAGCACTGTACCGTGTGTGAGCAGTGACTCTGGTGGGATTCAGACCTAGAGATATCCCGAATGAGGTTGCAGTGAATGGTGACAGCATACCAAGGTAGCCCTTTCAGGAGTCTAAAGGGCTGTGAAACTGGCAGCACCCGTCATAGGCTGAGTTATGGTCCTGGGAGTGAACCAGTCTGTGACAAAAAGCTTGTGTACTACGTCTCTTTCAGTCAAAGAAAATATATTTTGCTACCTTTTTTTCTTTTTGCAGTAATTAGAATGTTACTGTTAGTACTGTATTCTGCAGACATTCTGGAGACTAAACCAAGATCTGCTCAGTGCGGTACCGGGTGACAATCTCGCAAGGAAAATGCCACAGGGCAAAACCGCGCTACAGGAACAGCGCAAGTCGAAAGAGCTACAGGGTACACAATGCAGTGCAACGGACATAGCATGTGACCCTGTAGCTGTTTCCAGGACAGAGGGTAAGAGCTCTGCCAGAAGGGGGTCCACCAAGCAGCTGCCGTGGCTCAGGGAGTAGAGCCATTGGTGCTGCAGGACAATGGAGCAGCTGTGGACTAAGGTTCTATTCCTGGTCCCAGATCAGGTAAATAATTTTATTTTTTATTATCTTGCGATGGCCCCCACACGAGTTTCACCCTCACCCCGAGCTGCCCCCTCCGAGGAGGTTATTTTAGCAGGGGCGGGGTCAGGGGCGCAGCCCCCTGTAATGGGGGTGGGGCAGGGTGGAGCCCCCTCCCCGGAAAAAACAAGGATCATGTGTTTTTAGTTGTGGTCGTTGTTTAGACAGTGTGTATAGTGCCGCGCTATTTTGACATGCGACATTATGACCCCGTGCCACTCAATGCCTATAACTTTAAAAGCTGTACCTGCAGTAAGAAGTAGGGATGGTCTCTATTGGTTAACAAGCCTGGTTCTATCTGAGATTTCACTATGTCCTAATCCTAGGTAATACAGACTGCAAAACATATAAAAATAAGCACATGTGGTGAACATCCACAGTTCTAGTTCTTACGACCTTTTAGAAATGTTGATATTTCTGCTTTCTTATATCAGCCACCTAGGCAGAGAGATGGAACACAGAATGGCCTTCAAGGGATGGAAAAGCCCTTTCTTCAACTTGAAATGATTCTCTTGATAGCTCATACTGTATCATTCTACATCTAACACAGCCCTTCAATCAGCTTGCATGAAGGCTAGCCTTCTACCTTTCAGCAAACATAACTCAAGCCCTTTAAATAATGCAGCACTCTGTTCATTCCCCATCATTTACAAGTGTTATTTGCCCATAAAAGTGACAATGAAAAGCTGAAAAACAGTCCTGCTGTGCCCGCTTCTAGACCTGTTTTAACAAATAACTACAGTGCAAAAAGCACTAATAAGTCATATGAGCAAACTATTAGACAGGCACCATCAATATTAAGCAATATAAACACAAGTTAATGCACTCTGCAAAAAAGAATCAAAGGTGACTGCAATAATAAAACTGTTCATTTCGAAAGAGTAATCTAATTCGTAACTTAGTTGCCTTTTTATTCACCTGCTTTTAAACCGAATCAATTTCAGCGATACCAGGTTGTGCACTTCTACTGCTGCCATCTTTAATGTCATAAAAGATGATACATCAGGAATAATGTATGGGCGACCATACACAGCAAACTTGTGTTTCCATCAAGGTGTTGAGGTAACAGCATATGGACCTCGACAGCAAAGCTCAAGATGCTATTATCTCAACGCTAAGGTGGAAACACAAGGCGAGTTATATACGGTCATCCATATTTTAATTGTTATAGTATATGGTTTAAAAATAATCTGTATGCTGCACTCTACTGCGCCTGCCCTCCTCTTCCTCTGCCCTAAACTCACTGTTGGTTGCAATACTAAACTGTTCTTAAACAGGGAAGAGAAAATGAGCATTTCTCACAAATGACAGCTGTTTCGAATGCTGTTTTTCTTCTGTGACTGACAGAGTTCGTGTCTGCCCGCTCTCCCACCAGGAGGACTGAGTTTAGCACAGACATAGTGAATGCACAGCAGGAGTGCGTGTGTGAGCCAGCCCATGAAGCCAGAGTCAGCTTCTGTAACTGATGTCAAGAAGACTTCTGAGAATATTCAATAAAGACTTTAAAAGATGGGAAAGGGCCCCTGAAAGAAAATTGACCAAAGAGGTTTTACTGGGAAATGTAAAGCAAAAAAAAGATATTTTTGCATGGCTCTATAAAAATGTAAATGCAAATGCAATCAATTCCTATAAAAAAGTGACAGAAAAGTGGAACAACGACCTTAACACTGTACTAAGTGATGGGCACTGCATGGAAATATTTGCCTCAGTCAACAACTATAAGACCTTGAGGGATAAAACAATCCAATATCGGGTCATATATAGGGCACATGTTACACCTTACAGGTTCTTCAGAGCTACAATGAATACTGATCACAAATGCTGGCACTGTAATGAACAAAACATTGATTCTAACCATAGGTTTTGGAGCTGCTCTGTTATATAGGTTTGGTGGGCGGAGGTGCTGGACATCTTAAGGGATTTCTTTCCCCAAAGAAACTAATGAAGTCTTTATACTGGAACATTATGATAAAAGATTAATCCTTTTTTTTTTTATTCAATAAGCTTTATTCAAAAGTTTTTACATGTCAAACACAGTCACAAGACATACAATACAATAAACAAACAGCAATTCCCAGGTACAACTTGACAGAAAGAAGCTACGTGAAAATCCAAACAAACCACACTTACCCAACAGCCCCTGTCCACCCCCCCCCAAACCCTCTCCCAATCCTTGGCAAAGCAGACTACCCATATAAGGACAGAGGGGGAAAAAGGGAAAAGAAAATCAAAAAGATTACTGTACCCTTATATCCCACAGGAAATCATAAGGTAAACAGAGTATGAAGAGACTCCCATCTGTTCCTATATCTAGAAACTCTATTATGAATGCTGGCAATGATTTTCTTAATCCTCAAGTTGGATAAAAGCTCTTGGAACCACTCGGAATAAGTTATCAGTGCGGAATCTTTCCAGTGACGAAGCACCAGCGCCTTAAGAGACAGTGCAACCAATGCCATATAGTACCTTTTCTGTAGGGCATCAACTCCAGTGTAATCCCCTATTAAGCAAAGTTCTGGGGTAAACAAATCATTAATGCCTAAAAGGGGATCAACCTTTTGCCTAATAGTGGCCCACAGGGAGGCAATGGAGGGGCATTCCCAGAAAATATGAAGTAAATTACCATCTGCGTTGTTACATCTTGTACAGGTAGGATTAGGAAGTTTCCCCATCTTAAACAGCTTGGCAGGTGACAAATAAAGGTTGTTCAATATAAAAAAAATTGAACCAATCTTAATCTGTCTTGAGTGATATAGGAATGGCATGCTTTCCATATCTTATTCCAACTAAGGTTGGATTTCTGCTTGCGATGCCAGCGACCCGGGTTCAGGAACAGACCCGGTGAATTGGAGGGCCGGCCGGGGGGAGAAGGATGGAGCATCCTATGTACTGCTCTCCTTCTCTGGGGGGGAGGGAAGGGGTAATGCCCGGTGATCAAGAGAGCCCTAGCGGAGGCTGGAGGACTCATGAACCAACCGGTGCTCACACACTGAGGGGGCAGGGCGGACGCTGGACGTCATTGCATGTCCCCGCCCCTGGGGCTTAACAAGAAAAAATCAGCCTGCCTGCTGCCTTGGTGATGCCTGCCCCGTCACTGCGATCAGCTCCCCAGGCTGAATCCCGCCCTATCCCATTGACTGTAGCACCCTTCAAGAGGGTTCCGGTGCCATGGCTCTGCCCTGGGGGACAAGCTGGGGGTCCCGGGAGGATGGCCGATATGGGGAAGCCGCAGCACAGGGTCCATGACCGGACGGATGGATGGCAGCAGTAGGGTGCAAAAAGTATAAATAAAAAAAAAGGTGTCTCAAAGGGAAAACAGCTTTCCAATAGGGCATTACCCCATCCACCATGGTGAAGGCCAAGTCGAAAAGGGCTGGGTATAATCGAGAGACTGCAGAGGGCTGTTGAACCACATGAGCCAGACTTTTAATGTTCTCTCCTATATCACTGTCTTCCCTAGGTTGGAGAATTTTTGAGACTAGAAGGTGGCGGACCTGGTAAATCCTAAAAGGACTTCCCAAAGTAGGGAACTTCCTCAGAATTTCCGTAGAGCTAAGATTGGAGGAGCCTGACATCAGATTGCTGGGGTGAATGTGGTCAATTGACGGGAACCAATAAAAGATTAATCTTGAAAAATAAATTAATGATAGTTTCAGAAACATTAATGGCTACCAAACAACTATTCTTAAATATTGCGAAGCTACAACTAAAGGACATGAATTTCCTCTCTTCATTATTTGACCAGCACCTTTTCTCATCAGTATCTCAATATTGGGCCATAAGGAAATTTTTTTCTGATGCTAACTGTATGGCTGTGTTATTTAATTGCTGTACCATGCACTTTAAATTCTCAGTTTTTTTACTAGACTCTTTGTACCATAAGATGAATTTATTACTATATGCAATAAAATATTAATAACAAAAATAAAGCAGGCTCAGGCTTCACTGTGCATCGAGAAATCAAAGAAAAGAAAGGGATCCATCCTCAACTCAGGGGCAAGGGAGACAAAGTGACAGTGGCAGGAGTGAGCACAAAGGGGAGTGAGCGCAGGTAAAACTGACCAGTGCTGTAGTGGGAGTGAGCGCGAGGGGGATCACAGGTGAAGCTGATGACAGAACGTGCAGAACAGCTTTCAGAATGTGCACAACAACTTTTGAGCACTCACTGATTTCCATGCAAAGTAAGCCCTAATCATATACTATATAATCATCCTCTGCAAGAAAAAGACAAGCAAAATGAATGTAATAATCTAGATTCTGTGATTAAAACTTCACACTCTGTAATTATTGATTAAATTATATGCATAGGGCACCAGTAATTCAACTGACACAAATATTCCCGATGCTTAGAAAAATTGCTTAACAAAGGTCATCTTCATCATTTCTTGCCTCCTAATAATGCCACACTTACTTAATCCTAATTTAAATTAAATTTAATATTTAGTTTTATCACTGTACTGTTAAACTGCCCACATCTGCCAGACGCACAAAAAGGTATTACAGGTTATATAATGAATCATTACAAATAGTCATATCTTAGCCAGCCTGACAGCCTAATGGTTAGCCACCCATTTGTCACCTGGCAGGAGTCTCAGTGCAATCTAATATGATGTAGGATGCCTCTAGAGAGGGTTGCTAACTTCTGCAGCTGCACGGTTACCCCTGGTGATCCAGGAAGCAGCTAACCCTGCCAAACAGAACCCCCTGTATGCTTCAGTCAGTGTACAGCGATGATGCTGTGCATGACTACACTTGCAGCATGTATGTCCCTTATGCTAATGTCATTGTCTCCTGCTATCACCACTCCCCCCACCAGTGAACAAAAGAAGCCTACAACAGAGGTAGTTACCTGCAGGGTCATCATCGTCAGCAGGGTGAACCATAAGTACAGAATTCACCTGAAAGCAGGAGACGCAGGGGAGGATGGTGGGACTAGGGGAAATAACTGATGAAAAAGAGCAAAGAGAAAAAAACAGTCCTACCTATAGTGCTTGTGAAAAGAGGGAGTGATGGCAGTCGAAACTGACACCCACTGTGTTTTCCCCCTCCCGGAGCAGGACTCCCTGTTTTTCCATTTTATGACAAAGCTTCCCTAGTTTCTCACCTCAGCGCTCATAGAATGTGTCATAACACCTGAATTCAGCTGTAAGGTGTGCAGCAGGAAGTGTTCTCCAGCTGAGACCAAGTCCTGCTCATAACTCAGCTGTGGGTGGGGGGGGTCTGGAGAGCAACAAACTGTAGCCCTCTCTCCCCCAGAGAGCAACTGTATTGCTTCTGTGATACACACTGACAACATTATGGAGACACCAGAGGTTGCTCCTAAAACCAGGCAGCACATGTGGCGCATAATAAGCTGCTACCATGCCACCAGATGGCCTGATACCTTCTTTATATATTTTATTTTTATTTTTTGCAATTTATTACCCACCATAGTCCAGCTCAGATTCAACATCTCATTTACAGTGTGGCCCTGCTTCTACTCATTTCTGCAGCTAGGTGAATGGGAGCACTGAGAGATCAAGTGCAAGTATTTATTCTAGCAGGGTTTAAACCTCCGATCTCCTGCTTCCCAAGATGGCACTCTAACCACTAGAACACACTGCCTAACTATGTATCTACAGTTCAGATACTATGCTGGCTGCTCTGCTAACATACAATGCATTCCATTTATAAACAAGCATTTGTCAATGCCGAATGTTGTCTCGCTGGCATTGGCATTGGTAGTGCAGGAGTTAGGGATGCATAATAGGAATGGCAGTGAAGTATTGCACTGATGGCAACCTCACCCCCACCCTGCAGAGACTGACAGGCATCGGGGTGTGCCTTTGGGTCATCAGCTATAACGCTCATGCCATTTCACTTCACCCTACCCTGTAGACACTGACGAGTGTTGTAGTGTGCTTTGGGGTCTTTGGGCCTTATACTTACCCCATTCCATAAGGAAATACACTGAGATGGGTGCAGTGTATGAGAATGGGGTGAACTTTGGGACCAAAAACTCCAAGGCACACCTCGATGCCTGTCACTGGCTGCAGGTTGTGGGGCGGGGGTGGAATGGCGTAAGCATTACAGCTGATGATCCCAAGTCACACCCCTGATGCCTGTCAGTCTCTACAGGGTGGGGTGTTACAGTTGCAAACCCCACACTGCACCATCTCCAGCCTATCCCTATCTTTCCTGAAATGAAGACTCCAGAATTGGGCGCAGTACTCTAGGTGTGATCTCACTAAATATCTATATAGAGGAAGTAGTAACTCTTCCTTTCTGCTATCAGTACTCCTCCCAATACAACCCAGCATCCCACTCACTTTGCTATATGCCTTGTTGCACTAACTTGATTTTTTTAGGGAGTCACTGATAACTCCAAGGTCCCCTTCCTCAGCTATAGTGCTAAGGCTTGCTCCTCCCACCAAGCATTCTGTCCTGGGATTCTTGTTCCCTAGGTGCAATACCTTACACTTCTTGGAATTGAATTGCAACTGCCAAACCTTAGACCACCCCTTTAACTTTAGTAAGTCTCTATGCATTTCCCTGATTCTCTTGTCACTGTTGGTTATTAAATCTCTGTTTTTAAATAGCCATAACTTTAAGGTGTTTAGACATCAATTACATAAATTTAAGGTGCACAGTTTTGCCTAACGTTAGTCATAAGCATTGCTGCAAAAAGTTCCAATTGTCAATATGATGTCACATTTTGCCCATGAAGGGTATCGTTTCCCCCCACAGTTGTAGCATGACGGAGTAGATGACTCAATGGTCCTACCCTCATTTCATTTTAATTGCAAAGGATTGTGCCCCATTTTTCTTGGGGATTTTAAAATTGTGTACTCTGCAAAATGTATACATAAAAAGTAAAAAAAGTAAAAAATAAATAAAAAAGGGGCTGCAAGTGAGTGTCATACTGTATATGTAATGCCCCTCTAGTGAATCAGGGGGTGCTAGTCAATGATGTGTACTGGACCCCACACCTAGAAAACATATACATAAGCTGTCTGGCCCACTGGTCCTTTACCAGCCCAGGAAGCAATGAATGCCAAAGGTAAATTATTTCTGAACACACAGCTTTTGTGCTCCAAGAGGACATATCTTTTATCCTATGAATAAATGGGTTTGAAGAGGTCACCCATCTTAACCAAAGTTTTTTCCACTTCATTTGTGTTATTTTTGGGTGACCTGAACTATAGAGACATAAGCGGGAAACATATGACTGGATACATGAGTACGAGCAGAGAATTTATTGAGGCATGTAAGACTTTAAATATGACCCAGCATGTTAAGGAAACTACAAGTGAAAACAACTTATTAGACATCATTTTAACTACTGATGGTATAGGTATTCAGAACTGTAAGGTTGACGTATCACTAGGGGGAAGCAACCATAGGTCGATTATATTTGACTTAGGCTGGAATGGCAAAAAAAAAAATCAAAGGTTCTAGAGAGATCTACTTCTATAAAACTGCTAATACTTGAGGGAATTTTAAGTGATTTTAAAAAAATCAACTGGGACATTGAACTTTAAGGTGCCACAGTAAACTGTATGTGGAATACAATAAAAATGTAATAAATGGAATTTGTGATGAACACATAAGGAAGATCAAAAAGTACAATGACAGAGGAATAAAGCCAAAATGGTTAGCCAAAGAGATAAAACGGTTAATTAGACAAAAAAGCAACGATATGTACACTATATGAAAACTAAAACTACTACTGACTGGGCTAAGTACAATGAAGTGTTAAAGAAATGTAAAAACAAGATCAAACAAGCTAAACAGAATATGGAAATCAATTTAGCAAACACCTCAAATAGAAATAATATCAAACAATTTTACAGTTACATTAGCTCTTTAAAAACCTCAGGTACTTCCTTGGTTCCCATAAATTTAAATGGTAGACAGATCCTAAAATGATGGCGGATACTTACAATGATTCTTTTTGTTCAGTGTTTAATACACAATCCTTTGATAGCAGTGGAGATCATATACTTACAGACAATAAATACGAGCTACCACCTATTACAGATGAAGTTATTATTAACAAAATAAATAGCCTAAAAAGCAAAGGTCGATGGGTCCTGACGGCATCTCAATATATATACTCCCGTTATTAAAACATATCATTGCACGTCCACTAAAGAGCTTGTTTGAATACTCATTACTAAAAGGGGTCCTACCAGATGATTGGAAAACCGCTATAGTTGTGCAGATACATAAGAAGGGTAATAAAAGTGACTATCACAATTATAGGCCAATAAGTTTGACCACAATCCCAGGTAAAATCTTAGAATCCATCCTCAAGGATACAATACAAAACCATCTTACCGTAATGAACAGACATGACAGGGATCTGCATAGTTTTATGGCAGGTAGATCATGCATGACAAATTTATTATGTTTTTATGAACATGTATCAGACAACCTTCACAGAAAAGTACCCGTGGATTGCATCTATTTGGATTTCGCTAAAGCATTCGATACCATGCCCCATTGGGCTAGAATTGAGAAAGTCAAAAAACAGGCCTACATAAAACTGTAATCAACTGGGTAAGATATTGGTTATCGGGAAGAACTCAACGAGTTTCTGTCCAAGGCTTCCTTTCTGAGATGGGACAGGTTACCAGCGGGGTCCCTCAAGGATCAGTACTGGGACCAATATTATTTCAAATCTTTGTAGCCAGTATGTTTGATAATGTAATGGACTGGACAGTAAAGTATGCTGGCGATACAAAAATTGGAGGGACTGCCAGTAATGCGAGGGACATTCAGGTCATACAATCTGATCTTGACAGTATAACAAGATGGGCTACAAGATGGGGTATGAGTTTTAATGTTGACAAATGTTGTGTAATACACTTTGGTCATCAAACTATTTCCCATATTTACACTCTGGGACAAGTACCATTAAAGAGTGTGTCCAGTGAAAGAGACCTTGGCATTATAATAATAATAATAATTATAAATTATAAATATAATAATTACATTATCTGTACTGGGGACTGGGAGGAGACCTGGTCAAACAAAGCACTCTTTTCACCAGACAGTCTGCACCTCAGTAGGGAGGGTTTGAGGGTACTCAGAAACAAACTGGGGGAATACATAACCACTACACTTAATTTAAACTACTAAGAGGGGGGCAGTGGGCGAGGAGGTGGTTAGTGAACCTCCCCCACAGTGATGGAAGAGGTCTGCAGGGAGGAGGTGGAAGGGGCAAAAACACAGTTAGCAAAGGGTGGAGGGGTGAGGAACACATAACAAGGGTATGTGGAGGGGTGCACACAGAGGGGATAAATGTAAATGGAAGAAAAGTGGGAAGAGAAGGAAGGTCAGACTCTAGGTGGAGGGTGGTGTCTCTGAATGCGTGGAGTCTTGGAAACAAGATGGACGACCTGCAGGCACTATTAGCAAACAGGAGGGTGGACATAGCTGCAGTAACCGAGACTTGGGCAACATCACACCATGACTGGGACCTTGCGATCCCTGGATATAAACTATACAGGAGGGACAGGGTTGTTGGGAAGGGGTGGCAGTTTATATCAGGGAGGGAATAACTTGCATGAGGGAAGAGTTGTAGGAAGGCAAGGTGGCGGTATTATGGGTTCAGTTAAGGTCCAATTGAGGGAGAAAGGTGAGGTTGGGGGTGGTTTACAGACCACCCAGTCAAGATGAGGAGAGGGACAGGGAACTGATCTCACAAATAATTGGAAGCTGCGGGGAAAGGACAGGTGGTAATTGTGGGGGACTTCAACCTGTGCAAGGTGGACTGGAGCATACCATGTGCTAAGAGTCAGGTGATCCTGGAAGGACTACAGAGTGAGTTCCTGACTCAGGGTGTCACTGAACCAACAAGAGCTGAGGCAATTCTTGATCTGGTGCTCATAAATGGGGGAGCATGTACAGGAATTAATGGTCAGGGAGCCACTGGGTGGAAGTGACCACTGCACAGCGTGGTTCCAGTTGGATATGGGCAGGGAAAGCATCCCGACTAAGACCAAAATCTTGGATTTCAGGAGGGCGGACTTCAGGAAAATGGCAAAGTGCTAAGGAGCTATCTGGTGGGCATCAGAGCAGATCTGGGGGTGGACCAAAGGTGGTCCATCATTAAGTAGGGAATACTGGTTGCCACAGATGAGTATGTTAGGCTGAGGGAGAAGAACACAAGGGCCAAAGCATCCAGCCAGTTCAGTTCTGGGGTTGCCAAGGCAGTAAGGGAAAAGAGGTTGGCCTATAGAAGATTCAGGAAGACCAAGAGAGAGGTGGATAGGGAAAATTACCTAAGGTAGGCTAGTGAGGCAAGTGAGGAAGTCCGGCGAGCAAAGGCACAGAAGGAGCCGTAGATAGCTGAAGGAATTAAGGTGGGGGAGAAGGCTATCTTTCACTATATAAGTGAGAAAAGGGACAAGGAGGAAGGGATTGTTAGTCTTAAGAAAGGGATGGAGTGGGTGGAGGATAATGGGGGAAAAGCAGAGATACTGTACTAAATGAATACTTCTGTTCCATCTTCACCGGGGAGAAGGACGGACCAGTGCCTTTAGGAGGGAAAAGAGGAGCGGTGGGAGGGGAACACAGATGTAGTGATAGAGGAGGATAGAGTGAGGGAGGGGCTGCTTATTTATTTATTTATTTATTTAAGCGTTTCACCAGGAAGGCATACTGAGCAGGGTACCACTCGATTCCAGATGCACCCTGGGGGAATGGGGATATACAGGATACAGTAATAATAGATGTTACATACACAAACATGTGCAGTACAGTTCAATTTTGAGCAGACAAGTCATATATACAAATAGCAAGTTTACAGACATGTGGTATGATGTGCCCTGGGGGCATAGGGATAGGCAGGGTACAGTAATAATAGCATTTATATACATGTACAGTACAGTACAAATTTAGAGCCAACAAAATCTTATGTACAAATAGCAGTAAACAGACAGATGGTAACAGAAGGGAGCGACATGCACTGATGTATGGAAATACCCAGCGGCACATAGTAAGCAGGGGTTGGCAACAGTGGGAAGAAAACAGCGGCGACAGTAAACAGCTGGCAACTAGGTTGTGAGGGATTCAACGGGGCAGGATACAAGAGCAAGTGGTAGTGAAATGAGTCTTAAGAAGGGCATTCCGGTGTGGAGTGCCTGTGGCGTGTCTAATATCGTCCAACAGGGAGTTCCATAATCTGGGCAACCTGAAGCTGAAGGCACCCTGACCAGACCTGGTGGATCTGTGCAGGATGTGAAGAAGCCGAGAATCAATGTTCCTGAGTGAGTATGCCGGAGGAGGAAGAGCATTTAGGGAGGACGCCAGGTAGGAGGGGAGTGACTGCAACCAGAATTTAGCAGCAGTTCTAGCACAGTGTAGCAATCTTCGATTGTGGAGAGAGGGGAGGTCCAAAGACTGGTAGAGGTCACGGTGATGTGTACTAGGAGGGCAGTCCAGGGAGAACCAGCAGAAGGAGTTGAAGAGGGGTCTAGTCTGGACAGGGAGGTTTGAGGGGTTGCACAGTAGACTACATCGCCATAGTCCATTATTGGGAGGATCATCTTTTGAATGATAGCTAGTTGCGTTGGTAGGGGGATGCAACTTTTGTTGTGGTATAAAGCGCCCAGCATGGGATGCAGCTTCTTGTACATAGCATCAATATGCGCCGAGAAATCTAAGTACTGGTCTAGCCAGACACCGAGGTATCTGTAGGAACTGCAAACCTCCAGGGGGGAGCCTTCTAGTGTGTAGAACGTGGGGCAGGGGGCAGGAAGGCGGGACAGTTTGGCTCGAGAGCCGAAGGTGAGGGAGACAGTTTTTTGGGGGTTTAAAAATAGTTGATTTGAGTGGAACCAATGTTGGATGGAGTCAAAATCCTCCTGCAGACAGGCTGCCACGGCATTGGGGGATGAACCAGAGACAAACAGTACCGTGTCGTCTCCATACATGTGGATGGCAGTGAGCTGGCATTGAAGGTGGACAAGTCACCAGGTCTGAGCAGAGTACATCCAAGGATACTAAAGGAACTGGCTGAGGAGCTGGCAGGGCCACTGGCAGACCTATTTAATAGTTCACTAGAGTCAGGTGTGGTACCGCAGGATTTGAGAACAGCACATGTAGTGCCCCTTTACAAAAGCAGTCCCAAGGATGACACAGGGAATTACAGACCAGTCAGTCTGACCTCCAATGTCGGCAAGCTCATGGAGACCATACTAAAGGAAAGGTTGATGGAATATCTAGAGGAGCATGGTCTCCAGGATAAGAGGCAGCATGTGTTCATGGGGGGGGGGAGATCGTGTCAAACAAATCTGATTGTCTTCTTTTGACTGTGTAATTAAGACAGTAGACAGGGGCCAAGCGGTAGACATCCTCTATCTTGATTTCAGCAAGGCCTTTGACTCTGTGTCCCACCAAAGGTTGATCAGGAAGTTAGTGGATCTTGGGGTTGGGGAAAGATGGCTAGATGGGTGGAAAACTGGCTGAGGGACGAAACCCAGAGGGTGGTTGTGGGGGAAGAGTTATCTGGCACCAGAGAGGTAACCAGTGGGGTTCCACAGGGCTCAGTGCTGGGGCCGGTGTTGTTCAATGTCTTCATCAATGTCATTGGGGATGGCATTAAAGGCAAAATGTGCCTATTCACGGATGACACCAAGCTCTGTCAGAGAGTGGGCACAGCTGAAGGGATACAGGACCTACAGAAAGATCTGGAAAAGCTGGGGAGGTGGTCCAGGAACTGGAAGCTTGGCTTCAATGTCAAGAAATGCAAAGTTATGTATATTGGAGCCAAAAATCCCAGGACAGAGTACTACCTGGGTGCAGTCCGAGTATCTGTATCAGAGGTGGACAATGACCTGGGAGTGATGATCACTAGTGATCTGAAGCACTCTAGACAGTGCAAGAAAGCAGCAGCAAAGGCAAACAAGATGCTGGGATGCATTCCTAGGAGGATCAGTAGTAGGAGAGCGGAGGTTATACTGCCCTTGTACAGGTCACTGGTAAGGCAGCATCTAGAGTATGGAGTTCAGTACTGGTGTCCACACCTCAAAAAATACATTAACATGCTGTAGAAGGTCCAGAGGAGGGTTACAAAGATGATAGCTGGTCAGCAGGGTAAGGCATACGAGGAGAGGTTGAGGGCACTGAACATGTACTCCCTGGAAGACAGGAGAGAGAGAGAGAGAGAGAGAGGACATGATTGGGATCTTCAAGTACTTGAAAGGGATGAATAAGGTTGATAAGGAGAGTCTCTTTAAGCTGAGTGGCAGCCATAACATGAGGGGCACAGTCTTAAGCTGGAGGGTGGGAGGTTTAGGAGGGAGGTCAGGAAGCACTTCTTCACAGAGAGGGTGGTGGACACTTGGAATGCACTGCTGGAAGAAGTCATCTCATTGAAGACAGTAGCAGCTTTAAGAGAGGCTGGGATAGGCATGGGGGAAGGTAAGGATCATGGGTAGGGAGGATGGGAGGAGAGGGGAGGGAGGGCAGGGACATTAGCTCAAGCTGTGGACCCCAGAGTATGAGCAGACTTGATAGACCAAATGGCCTTCTTCTGCTGGCTTCTTCATAAGTTTGTATAATAGATACAGAATTTAACTTTAACATGCAGCATGCAGCTGTCACTGCACCTGCTAATAAAGTTCTAGGTATGATAAAAATACATTTTTTCAGTAGCAGCAAAGATGTATAATACCATTATATAGAGCATATGTTCATGCTAAACTGGACTGTGGCAGTCATTTGTGGTGCCCCTACTTAAAAAAAGATATCCCTAGGATGGAAGGGACAAAGCGTAAAGCAACAAAGATAATACATGCTGAAAAAAATAACAATTATGAGGACAGATTAAAAAATCTAGGACCTATGTCAGTTGAGATGCGGAGGATCAGAGCGGATCTGTTGTTGCTTTATGATATCTGCAAGGACCCAAATTTGTTTTGTGGGACAAATTTAGAATTTGCACCACTTGAAGTGAGAACAAGAGGACACCCACTGAAACTATAACATAAAAGTTTTAACAACAATAAAAGGAACTATTTCTACACTATGCGTGTAATCAATCCACGGAATAAATTGCCTCCACAAACTGTATTAAAAAGGTAGTGTGCTGCCTAACACTAATATTAGATTTTAAAAGCAGCCAACAATTACCTTTTATATCTGAGGTACCTTTCATTTTTCCTTTGTTTAATTAGAAGATTGTTTACCTGATGTTAGTAGGTGTGGTCTGTAGGACAGCACTCTGGCTGACAGCTGACATATCTTGCTCTACTACCCCACACTACATCATCAGCATTGTGACCTCACTGACTGTGACATCACTGCTACTTAGGAACAGCAAGTGAGTGACTGCCAGTTCATTCACCTGTGATGTCACTCAGTGAGATCATAATGCTGATGATATAGTGTGAGGCAGTAGAGTTAGATATGTCAGCTGCCAGGCTAAGAGCTGTTCCACACATCCAGCACAATATTATCACACAGAATACTTTCTGGTGAGCAAAAAGAAAAATACTTCAGAAATAAAAAGTTACAACTAACTACTACTTAACATTTGTATTATTTTCCTGTCTGCCTGTTTTGCTCCAGTAGCTTTTTAAGTACAGACAAAACAGAATTCAAAAACAGACTGGACAGATATCTATTAGATGGGGGCAGTTGGTATTGCTATACGTAGGTATCAGGAGCAAAACATCGGCTTGCACCTTCTATGCTCCTATTCCTCTTTAATAGGATCTCTCATATGAATTGAAATGTCCACAATGAAACTGCTTCATGGTAAAAAGCCAGGTTTATGGCCTGTTAACATACAGAATCATCAATTTTATTTATTTATTTATGTCTTTGGTTATGAGGTAGGTGCGTTGATCCAAAGGACCGTTTTCAGGCAAGACCCGGGCCATGAAGATGGCACAGAGGGTACATACAATACAAAAGCAAAACATGCAGTACAGGCATCAGCAACAGAGTGAAAGAAGCACAGCACACAATGAATGTACACTAAGGGGTATCAGAAGGTACCCAGTGCATTGAGTAGTGTGGTACACAGTTAGACAACAATGTTATGTGTAATGCACCTTTAAGAAATGGTAGACAGTACAGCTTTAAGAAATGTACTTCCTGTGAGCCTGTGAGTCTTTGTGTGTGTGTGTGTGTGTATGTTGAGAACAGTTTTCCCCTTGTATCTAAGTTGAATAGAAAACAGAGAAGACCTAAATTTCTGCGGTGCACGTTTTTCTTTCTACCAAGACCCTGATAAATTTAAGGTACTTATTTTCAGCCACCAAATACTACAAACTGGCAACAAAGATGGTGGAAATGTTAATAGCTCCAACTTACTGAATTACACCATTTTCTGATTTTCTGCATTGGAGGCAAGTAAGCAATTTGGAACTGTACAGTATTATGGAAACTTCAGCCAGCTTTGAGATTTTTACAGGAATAGACTGGGATACATGGTCCAGACGGTTTGATCAGTGGTTATTACTTAATCCTGCCATACCATCTGCAAATGATCAGCAACAGGGTGAGATTATTCGAGCTGCTTTTTGTACTTTCTTGGGAAGTGAAACCTTCCAACTTGGCATCGGACCGGCTGGAGGATTTGTCATATCAAGAGCTAAAGGCTAAATTGAATGCACAATACAGTTTAACAACTTTCCCAAGGGCTGAACGTTATAAATTCTACAGTTACCAACAGAAACCAGGTCAGTCATTACAATCTTATTTGGCTGAGATCAAAAGTTTAACTCTCACATGTGAGTGGAGCAGGGAGCATCTTGAATCTAATCTAGCTAATAAGTTTGTTATGGGGTTGAATAATGGACATCGTATTCAGCAATTACTTTCTGTATGTTAATAAGTCTGTTGATGAACTTTTACATCTGTATGAGGCTGCAGAAAATGAAGCACATGCTAAGATGAACACTAAAAATGAGGTACAAGTAACTTCAGTAAACCCTAAATTGAAATGGCTCAAACCTAAGTCTAAACCACTGTTTTCAAAGAAAAATTCAACCACTTCACCCAAACTGCATGGCCAGCACAAATGTGCATCATGTGGGTCTTCTCAGCATAGCAGGGACCAGTAAAAATTCAGAGAAGTTCAGTGAAATACATGTAAACCTCAGGGTCATATTGCTAAGGTTTGCAGAAGCAGGAGAACTGCAGTGGTCAGTTCAGAGAGCACAGACAGTGCAGTGGTTCCTATTGCACCACAAATGCAGAATAAATATGTTTCTCCTTTCTATGCGTTACTTCAATTGCCCGACTGAGGCGTCAGTTGTGCTTAATGGTAGGCTCTGCTCCCCCGGTTGCTTTTATTAACCATTAAACATGGTCTGATCTGGATAAGCCACCATTGTCTCCTTGTAATAAGTTGCTGCATGCATTTGAAGGGCAACCAATTCAGCCAGTGGGCTCGTTTACCACTTTAGTATGCAGGACTGATTCTCCTAGTACACCTTTAACTTTTCTGGTTTCAAAAAAAGGGTGTCAACATTCTGGGCAGGGATGCTCAATTTCTTCTAAACATTCATATCGATCCAGTAGATTTTGGCCTAATTGCTGCTGTCCAGGTACCACAAAGCAGTAATCCGCCCAAGCTTGGGGAGATTTTACACATGTATCCAGAGTTGTGGAAAGGCCAGGGATGTTGCACAACAAGCTAGTTACAAAGCCTAATGCAGTCCCTAAGTTTTGTAAACCACGGAAACGTCCTTTTGCCTTAAAACTGGTGGTTGGGGCCGAATTGGACAGACCTGAAAAAGCAGGTGTGCTGGAAAAGGTTTCAAGCTCAGATTGGGCTACTCCAATTGTGGTGGTATCTAAACCAGGTGGTAAGGTTCAGATATGTGGAGATTTTTAGGCGACATTTAATCCAGTACTTAGCACAGATGTATTTCCCTTATCCTTACCAGAGGAACTTTTTCATAGACTGAATGGTGTTATAGGGTTCTCTAAACTTGACCTCACTGATGCATACCTTCAAGTGGAGTTGGATACAGACTTCAGAAATTGGTAGTGACTAATACACACCAAGGACTGTACAAGTACAAATGGTTATGTTTTGGCCTTAGTTCCGCACCTGTTATTTTTCAAAAAGTGATTGAGCAAACGGTGGGTGATATACCAGGTGTTGCTTGTTATTTGGATGACATCATTGTCACGGGCATAACAGAAGCAGAACATTCACTTAACTTACAAAAGACTTTAGAGAGACTGCAACACAGTGGATTCAGACTCAGGAGAGAAACATGCACATTTTGTCAACCAAGTGTCACGTACTTAGGTCACACTATTGACAAAGACGGAATTCGTCCAAATGATGAAAAGGTGGAAGCCATTGTGCGCATGCCTCAACTGCAGAATGTTTCAGAGTTGCACTCATTCTTGGGTATGGTGCACTACTATGACCGTTTCATACCTGGCTTAGCCACTAAATGTGCTATCCTAAATGAACTGTTACATAAAGGTACTCCATGGAAGTGGACTAAGGGCCACAGTAAGGCAGTTTAAGACATCAAGATCTCACTAACCAATGTGAATAATTTAACTCATGATGACACTAACTTACCTATCACATTGGCCTGTGATGCTAGTCCTGTGGGTATAGGAGCTGTCCTTTTCTACACAGATCCAGAAGGAGTGGAAAAGCTGATAGCCCATACTTCACACAGACTCACTGCAGCTGAAAGGAATTATACCCAGATTCAAAGACAGGCATTAGCAATTGTGTTTGGAGTCCAGAAATTTTGCCAATACTTGCTAGGTCGCAAGTTTCACCTGAAGACGGATCACAAGCCACTAGTGACAATTTTCAGTCCGGAAAAAGGAATTCCAGAGACAGCCACTAGCGGACTTCAATGATGGGCATTAATTTTATCTGCCTATAA
The DNA here is from genome assembly GCA_016271365.2 of Neoceratodus forsteri. Taxonomy (NCBI): domain Eukaryota; kingdom Metazoa; phylum Chordata; order Ceratodontiformes; family Ceratodontidae; genus Neoceratodus; species Neoceratodus forsteri. The sequence continues at coordinate 198,329,439 of CM057459.1, forward strand.
TTCTGAGGTTACATACCAACCAGTGGACCAGCATGGAAATGCGGATGCCTTGTCAAGGTTACCAATATCCAGAGAAATGGAGTTTGATGTGGGACTTGGAGGAGCCATTAGTATGCCAGGTGGAGCCAGATAATTTTCCAGTGCAATTCAAAGATATGGAGGACTCTACTGTTGTGTGTGCAATGAAGCTACAGCAGTTAGATCAGCTTCCAGTACTAGCCAAGAACATTGCAAAAGCGACTAGTCAAGATGTAATTTTGAAACAAGTATATCAGTATACGCTTGAGGGATGGCCGCAAGGCACTACTTTTTTGACTGCACTACAACCCTACTTTATAAAGAGATAGCAGTTGTTCATTGCTATGGGGTGTCTTCTATGGGGATAGCGTGCCATAGTGCCCCAATGTTATCAGTCAGATTTGTCGACTCTTTTGCATGCGGGTCATCCAGGCATTGCTAAAATGAAATCCCTAGCCAGACTTCACATATGGTGGCCTTCCATTGACAGAGACATATTCCAGGTTGTGCCAAGATGCGAAGGTTGTGCTGTATTGATGGGAAACCCAGCATGAGCTCCAGTTCACCATTGGGAATGACCTGAAAACCCCCCGGCAAAGGTTGCATATTGATTTTGCAGGACCCTATTTAAATTCCATGTGGTTACTCTTAAGTGATGCTTATAGTAAATGGCCATAAATTCATCAGATGTCTTCAACAACTACTGAGAATGCCATTAAAGTGCTGAAATCTATCTTTGCTACCCATGGTTTTCAGCAAGTGATTGTCTCAGATAACGGACCACAGTTCATGTCTGTTGAATTCCAAGCATTTTGCCAGCAACGTGATATCCACCATATTTTCTCACCTCCCTACCATCCAAGTTCAAATGGTGAAGCGGAACGCCTGGTTCAGACTTTTAAAACGAGTATGGACAAAGCTAATCCTACTACACCAATGGCAATACAAATAGCCCTTTTGGACTTTCCTGCGATGTATTGAACAACACCACATTGAGTCATGGGAATATCCCCTGCAGAATTATTGTTTGGATGTCAGATTCGAACTCAATTGGACCTTCTTCACCCTCTAGGCTATAAGTCAGTAACCAAAATGCTTCCTAAGACCAGATTGTTAAACCCAATGATCTTGTATGGGTCACAATGTATGCAGGTCCGAAGAGATGGACAGAAGGCGTGGTGGAAAAAAAATTGGAAATTTTGTCTATAGTGTTCGACTGACTAAACAGAGGAGAGTGAAAAAACATGTGGACCAGTTATGTACTAGAATTGAGACAGAACAAGAAAGGGATACCCAGAGTCAGGGTAGTTATCCAGCATTAATTGTTCAAGAACAGGAAGAGATAGTGGAACAACAGTATTTGAGACAAGATGTGGCTGATGCTAAACAGATTCCAGTGCAACAGCCTCAAGTCCTACTACGTCGGTCAGGACGTGTGAGACGTCCACCAAAGAGAATGGACTTGTAGAGATATAGTCTAATGACAGACTAACTAAAACAGATATTGCAGTAATAACTTTAATAGTGTCATATTACTTCTGAATTATTGACTTATGTACTTTCTCGCTAAATCAGGAGGGATTGTTATGTGTAGTCTAACTTTAAGAAATATTAGACAGTACAGCTTTAAGAAATGTACTGCCTGTGAGTCTTCCTGTGTGTGTGTGCACTGAGAACAGTTTTCCCCTTGTATCTGAGCTGAACAGAAGTAAACAGAGAAGGCTTAAATTTCTGTGGTGCATGTTTTTCTTTCTACCAAGACCCTGATGTGTTTAAGGTACTTGTTTTCAGCCACCAAATACAACAAACAACAGTGCAGATTTACATGCAGTCACAATAAGTGCTGTAGCATAATGCAGGAAGTGGGGAGTATAGTTATAAGTAGGGTGAAAAGTGCACCCTGATTTGGGTGGAGCACTATATCGGGGAAGGGGACGGACAGGGGGATCACAGGTAAAGGAGGACATTGTATTTCCCAAGTGGACAAGAGCATTTGGCTGCCAGCTGTAGCCAGGCTTTGAGGTGGGTTTTGAAGGTGAGGTGAGAGTCGGTTGAGCGGAGAGACACTGGGAGCTTATTCCAAAGGGTGGGGGCAGAGAAGGAGAGGGCTTTACTGCCCATGGCAGTTGAGATACTGAGGACTTCCAGTGGGGGGGACCAATGATTCATGGAGACATCTGTGTGCTACCCTACTCTTGCAGAGGGATGAATATGGGGACAATTTGCCACCTCTAAGGGTGTTGTCTATTATACAGCCAAGGGCATAGTTATACCGGCCTTGGAGTGGGAGCCACCCTAGCAGCTGATACATATCACAATGATGCACAGAGTAAGGAGACTGGAGCACGAAATGACAGATGCTGTTATAGACTGAGTTTACTCTGGAACGTAGGGCAGAGAACACATGGGAATAAATAGGGGAGCAATAATCTATAAGGGGAGGAGGTAGCCTTGGGCAATGGCGAGGTGCACCTCTATGGTCAGGTAGTGGTTTTGCCGATAGGCAGCCCCAAGTTTCTGGTGTACCCTACGCACTAAATTGTTGATGTGCTCCATGAACAAAAGGGAATGGGTCAAGGGTAACACCCAAGTATTTGAAGCTGAGAATGTTTTTTTTTTTGGGGCCTTCAGGAGAGAGCACTATGAGGGATGAATTACATTTGGTGATGTTAGAAATGTATGGTTTAAACCTGAGAAGCATTGATTTAGTTTTCCAAGAGCCTATTGGATAGAAACCAACTGTAAGCTGCACCATAGTTTAGGGTTAATGTGGAGGATATGTTTGTGAGGGACTTGTCACTGAGGAAGAGGATGAGATCGTCGGTGTACAACAGTGCCTCGCGGGAGAGGCACTCAGCTGGAAGGGAATTTATAAAGATAGAAAACAGCAGGGGAACAAGGATGGAGCCTAGAGGGACTCCTGTGGAGACAGGCAGGGGAGGAGGTTGAATCAATGTTCACTGATTGGGACCTGCCCATGAGATAGCTCTGGAACCAAGAGGGGGTCTCAGTTGAGCAGCCCAGGTGGAGGAGGTTATCTAGGAGGAGGGAGTGGTTGACAAGGTCAAAGATCTTAATCAGATCCACAAATACTGCTCTCGTGGCCTTATGCAAGTCCATGTTTCTGAGGACATGGTTGATGAAGAGGGCCAAGGCTGATGTGGTGCTGTGGTGTTTTCAAAACCCGTGTTGCTGGGGACACAACAGGTTATATTTCCCAATATGCTTAGAGAACTGATGGTGGATAATTTTCTCCAGAAGTTTGCTCAGGTGGAGGAGAATGGAGATGGGCCTATAGTTGTCTGGGGAATGGGAGTCCCCAGCTTTGAATATAGGCACAACCTTGGCATGTTTCCAGGAGTCGGGCATGCTTGCTGTGATCAGTGCCAGATTGAAGATGAAGGTTAGGGGTTTAGAGATTGCAGGGCAGATGAGCCTAAGGAATGATGGGAAAAGGCCATCACTACCAGGGCTCCCCCTATTGGGAGGCTGTTCAAAAGCTTGATGATTTCCCTGAGGGAGATGGCCCTAAAGCAGAAGGGGGGGCGCCCAGTGGGATTGGAGGACACTGTCTGTCCCCCAGGACTGCGGCTGGTGGGCAAGAAGTTTGCTGGAGGTAGGCAGAAAGAGTTCGTGAATTTTTTTACTGAACACCTGGGCAACCTAAGAGGGATCAGTCAACGGGCCTGACAGGGAGCTGAGCTGAATGACAGGGCTATGGGTATGTGGATTGAGCAAAGGGGGGGGGGGACAATGGAGGCCCAGAAACATCAGGGGTTACTAAGATTGTCACTTTGCAGGTTGCGGTAGTATTCGTATTTCAGGGATTTGGCAGTTTGCTTACAGATGTTATGTAGGTGCCTGTATTCATTCCAGAGGGTAGGGAAGGGGGATGTTTCCAAAGCAAACCACTTTCTATCCCTCTCTTTCATCAGGGTCAATAGGTCTTTGGAGATCCAGCGAGTACAACTGCCTGTCACTCTGCGGTTAATGAGCGAGAGGTGACAATCCTAGATCAGAAGGAGGGCATCTGTGAGAAAGCGGACCACCGATGACACATCTGTGAGGGAGTAGAATTCTATCCAGTTTACTGCTCAGACATCCTCAAGGAGGCAGGAGGTGTCAGGGCATTTGTAGTTCCTGAAGTACAGGAATTTGGGGGGACAGTTTGGTCTTGGTGGACCAGATAATGTAGGTGGGAGAATGAACACTGGTAGAGTCCGACAAGACCCCTGCCTGAAGAACCTTGTCCTCTCTATTAATAGCCACCCAATCAAGCAAGGAGTGGTTTTGCATGTGGGCGTTGTGCCTGGTGTAGATGGATATGGTTTGCACTATGTTGTGTAGCTTTAGAAGGTTGGTATAGTCAAGTTCCTGGGCACTTAACCAACTTAGGTTGAACTCCCCGAGGAGTATAGCATCTCTGATAGGAGAGAGTTGTCCCAGTCCAGCCAGGAGGTTCGATAAGCCAGGGACGCCACCTGCTGGAGGGTTGTAACAGCACCCCAGGTGGAATTTTTTTGAGGAACCCATGGTGACTTCAGCGATGAGTCACTTGCTGGGTGGTGAGGGATCAGAGCGGCAGACAGTGGTAACTGAGAGGGGTTCCCTAACATAAAGGGCCACACCACCACTCTTCTTTTTACCGGGTCGATCTAGGCATAGCATGATGAGGCGTCAGGGATATGTGGTTTCAGCCAGGTTTCTGTGAGAAACCTGACTGATGTGTGGCTTATATAGGGAAACCCAGGCTTCTAGATCGGAGAATTTGGATGGGAGGCTACAAATGTTTAAACGTGTAACTTTTAGCCCAGAGGAGTTAGCCCAGGCTCTGTTTGAATGGTCAGTGGGGATAGCTGTGGGGCCAGGGTTGCTTCCGGCATCACCGGTGAGTAGTAATAGTGAAAAGGTAGGGCAGTCGTGAGCGCAGTCTGGCGGGTGATAGGGTGAGGGAGTGCAGGAAAAGGCCTTTGAGGCAACATTCATGGTTGGATAGGAAAGCGAAGAGTAAGTGTCTTAGGGCAGTTCATTTCCGTCTATCCTCGGTAGGCGGAAGCACATCAGGCTTAAGGAGGTGGGTGCAGGAGGATAAATGTTGTTGATCAAGGGCAAGGACGGAAGCACAGAAATCAGTCACTATCAGCAGGCCAAGTAGAGAGGCGGCCAGCAGAAGAAGCAGGAGAGGCTTTATTTGTGCGTGCTATAACAGCAAACCACCTGTAGCTCCTATTGGTAGTGTTGGCTTAGTGGTTAGGGCTCCTGTGTTTAGCAGTATAAGAAGTGCAGCTCAGGTTCAAATCCCAGAGTCCCCTTTCGGTGGAAATTGTGTATGTGCCAAGAAGGGAAGGGGGGAAGGTAATAAGAGGGGGAATAGAGCAGAGAGAAGTAAGTGTCGGGAGGGAAGGGTGTGACAGTTGTTTAAGGGTGGGCACTGAAATGGGGGAGGGGCAGCAGGGGAGGTGACTTCAGTGTTACTTCAGAGGCTGGGCAGACTGGACCAAGTAGACATACGGATAGGGGTGAAAAAGTGGGCTGATAGGTTCTGGCAGGAATAAAAGGAGGACCACCCGTGGGTGGGAAAAGCCTTATGGTGCCATGCGTCCACAGTCCAACTGAAGGAGCAGTGGAGCAGGCTGGTCATGGGAGGGGGAGAGCTCCGGGACTTGCTGGCTGCCCCAGATGCCTAATATGGCTGAGCGGGGCTGTCCTGGGGCTGGGTGGAGAAAAAGAAACAAGTACTTACCAGACTGCAGATAACAAACTGAGACAAGTGGACTCTGTGCTTAAAGGAAAATTGTGCTGAACCTGCAAGTTATTTTTCCCATAAAAAAATGATCTGTAAATACTGGTTCCAGTTCTGTTACTGTTGCGTCTCTTTAGGCTATTTTCTTAAACCAGTAGGTGTTTCTAATTTACGTCCAGGTAGTAAAAAACATTTAGAACTGTATGATGTAGTTTATGTCCTTGCTCAGCTCTTCCATTGTTGGAACAATGTATCCATATTCTATTAAAGAACTGTTAGGTTGAAAGAGACATGCAGTGAACTGCATCATACAGTTCTAAAATGGCACTTAACAAAGAGTGTAAATCAGAAACACTCTCAGAAGTTACTAATAGGCCCACATAGATAGAGCAATACTAATCATAATAACAACCAGCATTTAAAAAAACAGCTTCTACTGGGAAAAATTACTTTCAGGTTCAGCGCAGTACCAATGTCAATATTTACATTTCAAGAGACTACATGGGGAATAGAAACACTGAATGGAAATGCTGACAGCATTTAAGGATGAAAATCTCAGAACCTCTTATATAAAATCAGAAAGTAGACAAGCATGATTTGCTATAGTAACAGAAAAAAAATTGCAAAACTTAGAATTATGCAGTTCAGATGTGATCTAATGGTTCATCACTTGTTCTGTTAAACAATGCATTTGCAGTTTAATACTCTGCACCACACTTGGCAGTATAATAAGGTGATGATGAGCCATTACTCCATCTCTAATTGGCTAGTTTTGCACAATAAATTCTGAACAGTAGTTGCTTAATCACATTTAAAGGTTAAGTCATAAGCAGCTAATCTGTATGTAAGTATGCAAGAACAAGTATCTGTCAAGTATTTAACCTTTTAGGAATTAAAACTGCCTGCTGAACAGATAAGGAATCACCACCGATGTTATTTCTAGAAAAGGTATTTGTTGCAGCAGCAGAAATTCTGACATTGTTTGCCCTTTGCAAAGAGAGAGAGAGAGAGAGAGAGAGAGAGAGAGAAGAGAGTGTGTGTGTGTGCACATGCACACATAGCTGGCCTTAAGGATAGGTGAACTAGGCGGCTGCCTAGGGCACCATTCAATGGGGGAGGGGGCCCATGAAACAGAGTTCATTTTTGTTCTTTAATGTTTATTAATTTTTTCCTTAGTGACCTGGACTGAAATATAAAGTTGGGCAAATCTGGTGTTTCTTGTGAGGGGAAGGGGGTGTCAGCCAGATTAGTGTCCGAGTGCCTGCCTGCCCGGCTCACCCGTAAACAGCCATTGGATCTCTGCTTCTCTCTGTTTTTTGTTTTTTTTTGTCATTTGTTTATGCGTCCCCAGCTCCCCGGTCAGCCACTCTTTCGGGCTGCCTAGGACCACCCCATCCTGCCAGTCACCTCCACCGCCATCCCTGAACTATGGCCCCAAGTCTGCCTAATGTATCCCTTTGTGGGGGCCCACCCGTACAGGATATCTACCACCCAATCTCCCTAATAAATGTTGACACCAACATTCTGGCCAAGAATCTGGCAACCAGGCTAGAAACGGTCCCACAAGTTTTTATCCACCTGGATCAAACTGGGTCTGTTAAAGGACGGTGGTCCCTGGACCATGTGATGTACCTTCTGGCAGTCCAGCACAGTCACAAGATCAGCCCTCCCCTGTCAGGGCGATCTCTCTAGATGCCAAGAAAGCCTTTGACATGGTGAAGTGGCGCTACTTGCTCTAAATCTGAGCAGATTTAACATAGGACCTGTGTTTGAGGGATGAGTATGCTTCCTGTACCACAGTCCAGAGGCAGCCATTCTTACAACCTCATCTCACCAAAATTATTATCGAGTAGCGGCACAAGACAGAGCTGCACCCTCTCCCCCTTATTATGTGTCCTCCAACAGACCCTCTTGCAGATAAAATATGGCACACAGCAGATAAAACAGAAGTTAGGTTGGGGGGAGGAATATAAAATAATGCTTTATGCAGATGACATACTACTAACACTCTCCAACTTGGAGCCCTTCAGCCCCACATTGATGCACACAATAGTGTCCTTCTTAGAGCTAGCAGGCTATAAAATATACTGGACAAAATCAGAGCCGCCCCCAATCTCCAGTTATTATCCAAGCTCAGTGTTCATAGATTGGGGTTTTAAGTGGTGTCCTAGCAAATTAAAATATCTGGTTAACCAGAGTACAGGATGCATTTATACAACATAATTTTGGCCCCCTTCTGCCAATATTCAGGCGACCCTGAATATTTCCTGGTGGGGTAAAGCCAATGTTATTCAGATGATCTTAACACCAAGACTACACAATCTACCCTAGATTTTCCCATACAGAATACCTGAAACGATACTGCAGCAGTGAGATCAGGTGCTGAGACAGACCCTATGGGGCACTAAGAAACCTGCACTCACTATCCACAAATTATACCAAGTCCCATCAAAGGGAGCCTGGGGTTACGAATATGAGGTGGTACCACCTAGCTTTTAGATTGTGTCAGGATGCCACCTGGCTCTTCACAACATGGAAGACACCCCCACAGTGATTTACCACTGAAAGTGCACTGATCGTTCCATTGAACCCAACAGATATACCCTCAGTGTCCAAGACATCTTTCATTGAGGATCTACCCCAAGCCACCCTGATGAGCACACAAACATGTGCAGCAGTCTGCAGGAAACAAAGATGCACATTCTATCCTTCTAAGCTAGTATCCCTTGGGGGACAATCCTGAACATAAAGTGGGAAGAAAGGTAATAAACTGGAGTGCATGGAACAATAAGGGGATTAAAGTGCATAAAGATCTTTTCAGAGAACAAGGATTTCCCCTTCCATGACATCCACCAAATATATGGGTTAAACCAGTCCTTATCTTGGCAGTATCTAATTAAGAACTGTCATGGCAGCCTTGAGAAAAGGAGGGAGCAAATTGTAGCCTGTCCCCAATCTAGGCTTCCTACACCTCACATGGGAGGGCACACACTGAGTTTCATTGCTTTACAAGCTCGGGATGGAGAGACTTAACTCGGCACTATTCGGTGGGGGGGCGTCATAGTAGTAGCCAAAGACATGGTCAGATATTTCCTGATATTTCGCAAAATTTCTAAACAGTTTCTCTCTGCTGCCCCTACTATGGAACTGCAGAAAGCTGGAGATTTCTCTAGAAATATCACGGAAATTTCAGGAAATATCTGACCATGTCTTTGACTGTGACCATAGGTTTAGATCTCACTGAAGACAGATGGGGGCAGGTCCTAAAGGGTATACTGGACTCAACTGAACTGCAATCTGGTGGCCAAGAAAGACACTACCCCCTGGCTATATAGCAACAGACATCTAACATGACCACTCTAGCAGGATTAGAATGCCTAATCTACAGACATAAGTGAATTAGCATATCAAAAGCTCGTGCCCTGATAAGGGATGGTGCCAGGGCAAGACCGTCACCCACCCCATACTCCCTGATTGCAGTGTATGAAACTGTAGCCAATGGTATGAACATTTAAGGGCCTCGATCCAATCAATCGATAAATCAATCAAAATCTTTATTTAACTAGGACCCAACAGCACAGATTGATAGAGAACTATACCCCAGAACCTACCAAATTTTAAATTCTATACTTGCACCATTTTTATGTTCTCCATGCACGTGTGTGCACAGCAAACATTTTGTTATGAGAGTTGGGTTTTGAGAGGTGTGACACTGTTGGTCGACTGCTGAGCAGTCTTCAAGAGGTGCGTCAGTGCCACACCAATCACTAGACAGGCTGATCATGACAGTTTTGGTTTGCTGGGTGGAAATGTCCTGTACTTGAAAAGCAAAACTCGACCCAATCATGGGTCAGCTCTTCCCTTTGATGTACACTGCCCAGCAAGCTGATCTGTCATGATCAGCCTGCTGAGAAATTTCAAACATGCAGGAACAGACCCATGCTGTTGCAGAGGCCTGCTATAACACAGAAACCCGTCCATCGATGTCTGTTGCTAGCACCCCTGTAACTGTCCCGGGGGCCTGATTTGCCATGGGGGTTTCGCCTGCTAGGTGATTTGTTCAAGGTACTTTGGTTTTTATTACTGTTGAGAACTCGGTGAAGTTTCCACTTATTTTATAGTGATCAGACCATTATTCCGGAAGAGGCCAAGGTCCGATTTGCCAGCCATTTCCCCCTTATTCATTTCCTATACATTCTCCTTCAGTATTGCCATGCTAGTTATGGGAAGAAAGACACACACCAGTTTGTACCATCTTCAGCTTGATTTAATTGGGGGGGTGAGTAGGGGTCATCTGCATTTTTGCAGCTGTCAGTGGTGGCTTGGATGATGTGGCATGGGCGCCGGCCACATGGCGTTTGAGAGAGTCAGAATCTGGGCACAAGCATGAGCTGCCTTGCATGCACATCTTTTACCCTAGCAGGGGTTAAGTGACCGTGAGCAGCCCCCACCCAACCCTCCTCTCAGCACCCCCCACAAACATAACACTGACACTGGCGGGTGATCCAACACCCTGGTGTCGCTGTTGCTATCTAAGTCCTCGTCATTTTTTTTTTGTTAACCCTGCAAAAGAAAACCATCTATCGATGTCTGTTGCGCTATTAGTCCCCCCACCCAACCATCTCACTGATCACCCTCTCCCCAAGTCCTTACCCACCGGGGTTCAGCACTATAATCCTCTGTGGACCACAAACATGTCTTCACTCTTCAAAGCCAGACCACAAACTGAGGAAATCAGGTATGCGGTTCAATGTATTTCAATGGGGTTTTGAACTTAGTGGCATAACTTGGCTATTTTTTTATATTTTTGCCCCAGATTTTCAACATGCCTTTGTTGGAACTCCACCTCATGAACAACTGCAGTGAAATTAGGCAGATCTGTCCCAAAAGGTGATTTTGAGGTCACTGCGCAAAATCACCTTTCGAACAGGAGCTGAAAATTTTCTCTGCTCTTGTTCATGAGGCAGGGTCATAAGAAGGCTATGTTGAAAATCTGGCATAAAAATATTAAAAAACAACAAAGTTATGAGCCTACATTGAACTTTGTGAACGCAGGCTCAGAACTTTGGTCATTTTCAATATTTTTACCCCAAAATTTTCAACATAGTCATTTCACAGCACCTCATGAATGTCACGGCTGTCATTTTTGAAATCCTGGTCAAAAGGTGTTTTTGTGTCCCAAAAGGTGAGTTCGCAGTCCCTGTGCAAAATCACCTCTCAGGCAGGCATTGAACATTTTCTCTGCACTTGTTCATGAGGTGGGGTCATAAGAATGCGATGTTGAAAATCTGGGGCAAAAATGTTATAAAACAACAAATTTATGAGCCTGCGTTGAAATTTATGAATGCAGGCTCATAACTTTGGTAACGCATAAGCCACAAAGTGCTCCACAAAGCTTCTAGTACCCCAGGACTTCTATACCTGTGTCAAACATCCAACATTGACAATGCTTGTTAAATGCTGTAATTTTGTACCTGTCTGAGATAAAATTACTGTTTTGCTGACTTACCAAATTTGTAACCCTATACCTGCATCTTTTACATGTTGTACCTATAGGAGAGGAAATTACTATTTTGTTGATGTTATGACTTGTTGTACTGTTTATATTATAAAAAACAATAAAACATGATTACTAGAAAAAATACAACTGCCTGCACACCAGATTTGGAACAAATCAAGCACTGAGTACCCATAAACTCACTTCAGAGAAAAAAGGTGTGCTTTTTTTTCAGTACAATTTTGCAGTGTGTGTGTCTGCCTGCAAACCCTGAGCTCTGACAACTCCATTTTTATAACAATAGTTTGGGTTATTGTGCTACCTGCCCTACCAATTACCCCATGTCTCCCCATGGGTTTATTTATGTAAAAGTGCCATTTAACTGTATTTGTACAGCGTTCCTCAACACAGTACACTGAACCCTCAGGCTCTCTCTTCTCAGGTGCTCCCGCACTGCCAGGATCCTGAGACCCCATTCCTCATTTTCATTCCTTTTTTAACAACAAAAGAAATAACCACAATAACATTTTCCTTATTCTGCCTAAACACTCGAGTACAATCAATAGTACAATTGTACAGGAAGTAAGCTTATGCATGGCACTCTGTATGCTTTTTCTATGACTTGAAATCTGGCTTTGTACAGTGATCTTGATAAAAAAACTTCTTTAGCGAAGAGCTAAATCCCAGCACATAACAAATGGAAAAAAGTTCCAGTTAGATACCTCATAACATGAATAATAAATCACTACACTTTCATTCTCTTCAGGGCAGCTTACCTTAGATGGTTGAAAGTCACAATAGCACACCAGGCATTCCGAAGGTAAATGACAATATCTAATCATATACCACATCCTGTTATGCATTATTTCTTGATTATTAAATGGACAAGAAAAAATCCTGCAATATGACTGGTCAATATGGATCTTTCCCACAAGTAAATATCACAGTGTACACAAGGGGGAAAAGATGTTATGGATTTTATTTAAAATAGTTTTATTCTAATTAGAGTTGTTTTAATAAGGATCCATTTTAAAATCACAATAAAACACTCCAGGGTGTGTGTTGTGGGACTGTACCCACTTCTTATGTAGCGTTATACACCATATAAGGCATATATAAATCCCACAACAAAACATGACATGTTTTGCATTACTGCATAATTACATAACATGTCTGGTAATCATTTTTTTAAGTGATTTTTTTTCTGTTTATAAAAGACTCAGTTTAAGCAGACTACTGCTACTAATTACTTGATTCCTTGATAACCTGGCACTGGATGGGAGGAGAGAGACTTAGCATTACAACTGAGAAGCAGGATCTGGGAGTTATCATTAGCAACTCAAAAGCAATCAAGTCACTGCAGCAAGGCCTCTAGCAAGGCTAAAAGGATGCTGGGATGTATAGGGAGGGGTACTGACAGCAGAAGAAAAGAGGTAATACTTCCCCTCTACAGATCCCTGGTGAAGCCTCACCTAGAGTCTCGTGCCCAGTTCTGAAGTCCTCACCTCAGATAAGATAAAGATAGGTTGGAGACAGTGCATCACGGAGTAACAAAACTGATTCAGGGCCAGCAGGGCAGATCATATGAGAAGCACCTCAGGACACTAAATATGTACTCACTGGAGACCAGAAAGGAGAGGTGATATATGATTGAGATTTTCAAGTTCCTTAGGGGAAAGGGGAAATCATTTAACCAGGTAAGGCACACTAAGCCGGAGCTTTTTTTCCAGGTGTAACCTGGGAGCACATGGAAGTTAAGTGACTTGCACAGGGTCACATAGTATGCAAGTGGGAGTTGTGGGATTCAAACCCGGGTCTCCAGATTTGCAGCTCAGTGCCTTTAACCACTACATTATACTGCCTCCTTAATGGAATTAACAGAGTGAACTGCAGGGAACTATTTAGCCTGAATACCAATTTGCGGTCACGTGGACACAAGTGGAAATTAACAGGAGGTAGATTCAGAAGGGATATAAGGAAGTATTACTTTATGGAAAGGGTGGTGGAATCTTGGAATAGTCTGTCGGCTGAGGTGGTGGGTGCGAAAACAGCCAAGGGATTCAAGCAGGGCTGGGATATAATGAAGGGAATAGTGGTTACTGGGGGCAACAGGACCAAGGAGAACAGACACAGGACAGGCAGGGTTAGTACCCTGGAGGAGCAGTAGGTTCCAGGGATTATAGGGAACTCATTAACCCCCAAAAATAAAATAAAATAAAAAATAATAGTGGCAATACTAATCTGCCTGGTCTGAATCTAGTACTACATTCTCTTTGTTGTTATTTTGCTATTATCCTATGGTTTTGCTGTGATGAGCAGGGGACTGAATCTTCGGAAATTGGTTTTTGGCATATGGATAACTTGGAAAAAAAATTCATAGAAACATAAACTTTGACGGCAGATAAGGACCACTTGGCCCACACAGTCTGCCCATTTCCCTACCTATTGGATAAGCTGCAGATTCTAGTTAACCAACAGCCTACTTCCTGCAACCCCCCACTATAATTGCCTTATGTCTGTCCCATGCATGTTTGAATTCCCCCACTGTTTTAGACCCCACAACCTCTCTAGGAAGGCGGTTCCATGTGTCCACCACTCTCTGTGTGAAAAAGAATTTACTCACATTACCCCTGAGCCGTCCCCCCTCTAACTTTAAATTGTGCCCCCTTGTTCTTACATATCTCTTTTTCTGAAAGATGCTACCCTCCTGGACTTTGTTGATTCCCTTGAGGTACTTAAAAGTTTCTATCATGTCCCCCGTCCCTCCTTTCATCAAGGGTATACATATTAAGCTCTCTCAGTCTCTCTCTCATATGGTTTCTGATGTAGACCCCTGCACCATTTTAGTTGCCCTCCTCTGACTGCTTCCATCCTGTCTATGTCCTTGCATAGATGAGGTCTCCAAACTGCACACAGTACTCCAGATGGGGTCTCACCAACTGTCTGTACAGAGGATAACCACTTCCTTTTTCTACTTGTGATGCCCTCCCATGCATCCCAGTATCCCCTGGCTCTCCTTACTGACTTCTCACATTGCTTACCCACCTTAGGTCATCTGATATGACCACACCCAGATCCCTTTCCATTATTGTTGTTGTTAGTACCTCCCCTGCTATTGTGTACTCTTCTCCTGGATTTTTATTTCCCAGGTGCATTACTTTGCACTTCTTTGCATTGAATCTAAGTTGCCATATGTCTGACCATTCCTCCAACCTTGCCAAGTCCCTTCTCATCCTTTCTACCCCCGTTGTGTATCAACTCTGTTACAGATCTTTGTGTCATCCGCAAAGAGGCATACCTTTCCTTCCAGACCCTCTGCAATGTCACCTATAAAGACGTTAAAGAGAACTGGACCCAGTACTGAGCCCTGAGGTACTCCACTAGTAACCCCCCTTTCTTCAGAATGTGTTCCATTCACTATTACCTTCTGTGTCCTGTTGTGCAGCCAGTTTGCTACCCAGGCTACCACCCTGGGACCCACTCCCAGGCTGGCTAACTTGATTATTAATCTTTTGTGCAGGACTGTGTCAAATGCCTTGCTAAAGTCTAGGTAGACCATATCCACAGCCCCTCCCTGGTCTATTACTTTGGTCACCCAGTCAAAGAAATCAATTAGATTCGTCTGACATGACCTTTCTGCTGTGAATCCATGCTGCTTTGGGTCCTGTGCCCTGCTGGCCTCTAGGTACTCAACAATTCTTTCTTTCAGAAGTGATTCCATCATTTTCCCCACCACTGAGGTCAAACTAACAGGTCTGTAGTTTCCTGCTTCTGCCTTGCTCCCAATTTTGTGAAGGGGAATCACATCTGCCCTCCTCCAGTCCTCAGGTACCACCCAATCTTCCCATGATTTGTTAAAAAGTGTGGTTAGTGGTGTCACTAGGTCCTCCCGTAGCTGTTTTAGGATTCTAGGGTGAATCCTGTCAGGCCCCATTGCTTTGTCGACCTTGAGTTTTAGGAGTTCTTTCAGTACTCTTTCTTCTGTAAATGGACTGGTGTCAACCCCACTATCCAGAGTGCTTCTACTGTTTGGTTTAGGTAACTCCTCCTCTTCTTTGTGAATACTGAGCAAAAGTATTCATTCAGTATCTCTGCCTTTTCACTGTCTCCCTCTGCCCACCTCCCCTCTCCTTTATTAATCTTCACTATCCCTGCCTTAACCTTTCTATGCTCCCTAATGTACCTATAAAAGGTTTTATCCCCCTTCTTAACTGACTTGGCTATCTTTTCCTCGGTTTGGGCCTTTGCTTTTCTGACTGCCTTCCCCACTTCTTTCTGCTTTAATTGATACAGTTCCCTGTCGTGTCTGGCCTGTGATTCCTTATACTTTTGAATGCAGCCTTTTCTCCTTAACTTTCCCTGACACCTCTTTGAGAGCCATAGTGGTTTTTTATTCCGCTTTGTTTTCTTTATTTGTTTCACACAAAGGCTTGTTGCCTCCATGATGGCAGTTTTGATTTTCTCCATTGTTCTTCCACCCCTCCTTTCTGGCCATTTGCTAAAGCATTCCTCAGGTATTCACCCATTATGCCAAAGTCAGCCCTTCTAAAGTCCAGTATCCTTGTCTTTGTATGGCTTGTCTCCATAGTTGTGTTTATTGTGAAGCACACTGTGCAGTGGTCGCTTGTCTCCAGATGTCTACTGACTTCTAAGTTTGTGATCCTCTCTCCATTTGAGAGTACCAGGTCTAATATTGCTCCCTCCCGAGTGGGTTCCATCACTAGCTGTCTAAGGCATGCTCCCTGTAGTGCATCGAGAATGACCCTGCTCTTGGATGTGGCTGCAGTCCATGTCGCCCAGTTAACATCTGGCATATTTAGGTCCCCCATCAACAGTATCTCCCCTTTTTCAGCCATTTTGAGAATGCCCTCTATCATTTTCTTGTCCATTTCCTCCCCTTGAGATGGGGGTCTGTATACAACCCCTGTGCGGATTGTGATGCCATTCCCTGTCTCCAAGGTGACCCAGAGTTCCTCTTGTCCTCCCCCTTTACTTTTTAGTTCTGTAGCTTTGATCCCTTCCCTTATGTAGAGAGCTACTCCACCTCCTCTTTTACCCTCCCTGTCCCTTCTGTAGATTGTGTACCCTGGTATGTTGACATCCCAGTCATGGTTCTCCGTGTACCATGTTTCTGTGACTGCCACAATATCCAAGTGTTCCTCTTCCATCAGGGCTACTAGCTCGGAAGCTTGTTTCAGACCACGGCATTGGTACTCATTGCCTCCATTTAATGTTGGCTTTATCCTTTTACCCCATCCCTGCTCTTATTGCCTGTCCATTTTTCCATTTGCCCCTGTCCTGCCCTCTGTCAAGTTCTGTACCTCAGTGTTTACCCTACTACCTGCCATGTTTTGTGGGGGAGGTTGAACTTTCCTTCCTATCAGCACCTCCCCCCTTGGCTAGTTTAAAAGCTTGCCAAGGAAGCCTTTAAACCTGTCACCTAGGAGCTTGGTTCCCTTCCTGGACAGATGCAGACCATCATGCCAGTATAGACCTTCATCTCTCCAGGTGGACCCCCAGTCCCCAATGAAGCCAAAGCCCTGTGCTCTGCACCAGTTTTGCAACCATTCATTAAACTACATCTTTCACAAAGTTGTGAATTCCTAACTTTTTTGATATATTTGTAATCTGTCATCGGCATAGCAGACAAAACCTCTCATTCACAGCACTATGCACTACTACAAACTTATGTGGCTAATGCTAGTAAGACGGTAACAGTACTGTACAACAAGTGTGTTGTGTTTGGTCTTCTTATCTAGTCGAATAAAACTGCTGCCCCAGACATTCACCTCTAGGAAAAAGAAATCTGGGCAATCATCAGCTGGTTTTCTCCTGCCCAAACTGTAGAACTTGTTACTGCCTGCTGACTTAACCTGTCCCCCTCCCTTATTCTATGATTCTAAACTGAAAATAAAGCCACACTTTATGTCCACCTGTGAGAGCCCCACTTAACTGGTATGCTATCCCTGCTATAAAATTATATTCTAAACTCATATGCACTGTATGCTTATACCAAGTGATATTGTACTTACATATGCACTGTATTACATGCCACCTGCTGTTGTAATCTGTGCCTCTGCTGTTGTTGTATTTTTATTCCTGTACTATTCCCTTCCCTCCTACCCTCCCTTCCTGTACCACCAGATTATATCTGTAGACTAGACTGTTGTTCTCTGTATGGCTTATCTGGTAAAGCAATTTCAAATAAAACAAAAAAATAAAGCAATGCTGGATTTATTAGCCAAAGATTCAACCTCAGTATGTTTTCTTCATTTCCTCAGACACTGCTAAAACAATTATCACTAGTTTTAGAACTAATGACTGAAGGCAGTAGATATGACCACGACCAACAGTTTTTAAACATCTCTTCCCTTAAGCTTACCTTTTGGTTGTACGTACTAGAGTCATACTGTGAATGAGTAAGGGAGGTGCTTGCACATCTCTGATGAGAAACATCATATATCATGGTGAGTATGGCAAGAGAGAAGGAGCTTCAAAACTTCAAAACCACTTTGTTCAGGAATGAAATGGAATGTAAACAAAATGGACCTGGTATTGAGAAGTGTGCCTGCAATGGTGCAAGTGGTTGCTCCGCACAACTGAATTGCACTGGAGCAACAAAGGGGTATATTCAAAAGAGATGAGCAATGGTGCAACTCTTCTGAATATATCAAAATATGCGGGCGGCACAAATACGATGCACCGGTACATCCCCCAGACAGGTCTGAATACCTGGGATGGGAATGCACCAGCGCATCTGGAGATGCTCCGGGTGCAATTTCCAGATATTCAGACCTGAACATGCAAATGGAGTCATTATGCATGCAAGGCACAAATAGGGCCATTTGCATGTCATTATGACCCCATTTGCATGCACTGTACAGGGCTGGCCTGGCGGAATGCACCGGGCGCCCTGCAACAGTATGCCTGGTATTATAGTGGTACCTCCTCCCTGCCTGGCATCCCAAGCATTGTAAATAAAAAAGTATCATGTAATGTAATAGACATTCACACTTTGTGAATGAATGACATCTTTCACAAAGTTGTGAATGACTGTTACAGTACACACTACAAGCCCACTGGTCGACAGTGTCAACCAATGAGCTTGCAGGTGTTACTGTAAGCTGTCATTCAGCAGGCAGCCGCGGAGGTGAGTGGGTGAGTTTGCTGCCCGCTGATGACCTGAGTGGGGGAGTGGGATGGGGGTCCTGTGTGGGTGGGGGGTACCACTAGACCACCATGGACGTGGGGATCTTTGTTATCCCATGGTCGGCATACCGGGTGGGGTGGGGGGACCACTAGATTACCAGGGATGAGGGATATTCTTAATTTACTTTGATCGGGGTACCGGGCAGGGAGGGGGAACTGCTAGACTACCAGGGCTCTGTAGTTTTGCACTGTAAAGGGATCAGACCTGGTGTTCGGAGGGGGTAGCCACTCAGGAGCTGGTGGCTGCTGTGTTGCACCTTGCAATGCAGCAGCCCACCTGTGGGTGGCTACCAGTTGGGCCTGTGTTTTACTAATGTAACTTTGTGCCCATGTATGCGGCACATCTCCAAGATGTGCCGGCAGATGCGCTGCACATCTCAGCTGAATATCACGATATGCCACATATGCATGGGCACACCCCCTGGAGATACACCGCATACATTATAGATGCACATCGGTGGATCTGGAGTTGGGCGGTGCATCTCCAGGGTTTGAATATGGCCCTGGGGCACAATTCTGGAGATGTGCTGCTGCAACTCAGTTGTGCCAGGCACATCTGTTCTGAATATCTTGGCCCATAGGTATAGTGGTGCTCTGTTGTGCTCATTGCTAACTGCATTATCTAAAAACATTTCTCACCAATCCTACTGCTTTCAACAGCTGCAAATTATGTACAGTATAAAATTAGTTGAAGAGGGTTTAGTACTTTGGTCTGAGGGCATTAAAACTGCCTCTTCCAACTGGGATGCTGCACTTTCTTAAACTGCAGACACAGGAAAGCTAAGCTGGCATTTTGAGAAATTCCCATCTGGTTTGAAAATGAGTTTCTCTTAAAATTCAAGCAGCAATAGAAACCTTCTAACCTGAAGAGGGAACTATAAATAATTATACAAGCATGATTAAAGCCCAGTATTAAAGCTACTTCGAGGAACAGTGGTGCATGTTAGATAGAGTAGTGCTGACACTGATGTTTCAACAACATGGACTCATTGACCTTTAATATACTCCCTAACCCACATCAACGTTTAAAATATTTAGCTGGGACTTCCACTGAAGCTATGGAGCAGTAAGGAGTATGGGAGAAGAGCTCCCTCGATGGTTCAGTTTGCAATATTGTAAACATTTTTATTTTACTCTCTAAATTCAATCAAACTTTTTTGAGCTACCAGCCTAACCAGGCAATTGATAAAATGGCAAGAATTACCAGAAATAATTTCCAGGTGCTAGATGAGGAGGTCAAGTTGGGAGTTGCAGCAGCTCCAGATCTGGATCCAGCAAAGGTGGCTCAAGATGACCCGAAGAAGGGCTGTCCTTCCAAGAAGCTCCAGGGCAAAGAACAGGGCTCAGATAAATTTGAAATTGTTCTGCAAGCCATATCCAACTTTAGAGCAGAGATGAAAGATGCTCTGTGGGAGCTCTGCTCAGACCTCAGAACACTTCAGATCTGAGCAGATGACGCGTACCAACAAATTACTTCAAATTCAGCCCGATTAGATTTCTTGGAGTCTGCGATAACTGATCTTTCTTAGCTGCAAAAGGCAATCCACCAGGAGGATGTGGAGAATCATGGCAGGTGGAAAAATCTCTGCATCTATGTGATTCCAGATAATGAGGAGGACCAGAATACGGTGGCCTTCTTTAATGTTTTTTTTTTTTTTTATCTCTCCTGGATCTGGGTCCTGATTACCTGCTGAATACTGAACAAGCTCATCGGGTGTTGGGCCCTAAACCAACTGCTCCTGACGCCTGACCTCTTTCAGCTGTGGTTCACTTTCTCAATTATGCCATAAAAGATGAACGTTTACAAAAGGCTTGGGGCAACAGAATCCTCAAATATTGCTCAAAACGAGTGTTTACTGATAATGATGATGCTCCACTTACTCAGAAACAACACAGAGAGTACACTCCCCTGTTTCCCTGTCTTAGAGCTAATAATCATAAGTTCAGGACCCCCTATCCGGCTAAGTAAATAGTACAATTTCTAAATGGCCAACACATTTATGCTACAGCTGAGGAGGCAGCAAGGGATCTACAGGAAAGGGGATTGTACACTGAGAGGTGACAACACAATAGAAGTCCGGAGGCCCGGGTTGCATCGAGCAACCCGTATCATGCTGGAAATAATGCTCATTCTCGCATGCCAGATGTATCTTTAAGTGAGATACTGGAGTGTCTCCAACAATTTAATTTGCAGCAGTTCTCTACCTGATGAGTGAACTTGAATTTTTTCCTGAGTGACTTATATCAACTTTGGCTGATCAGGCTGGTGGCATGGGTTTGGGAGGGAGGGGGTGATGTGGAAGGGTCGATGGCTGGGGGTGTCGGGGTCTTGGTACTCGACAGGGCTTCTCACTCTCCCGGGCTCATTGAAGGGGGGAAGGGAAGGAAAATTACTTTCCTTTTCTCCAGCTCCTCCGGGTGGTAGGGTGTTGTGACCAGGCCGAGGGTGTAGCGATCAGCCTGGTGGTGGTGGTGGTGGGAGGGGGCTGCGGGGCCTCGGGCCTTGGCGTGCTCGCCTTCCCTTCTGCTCATCCCAGCCCCTCTGTGTGCCTGCAGCCAGAGACTTTTACTGAATATCATACAAAACACACTGGCGGTTTGCTGGAGTAATTCTTTTTGTTCTTAACTACCAAGATTGCGAGGGCCTTTTATTAGGTCTTGGCTGGCCTCAGAATCACTGGGGCAGTGTTCGGAGCCCGTATGGAGCAAGCTTTGTCATGTGGGTGCCAAAATTGGTAATTGACTGTCTCCAGTTATCATAGTGCATGTTACTTTTAAATGGAGAATACTAACTACTCCTCGGACTGAAACAGTCAGTAGTCCTTGAGGCTCCTTCTAGGTGGTGGATTGCCACCCATTACTGGAACATACGCTTCAAGGGGCTGGACTCCCATACTGCAGTTCTTCCAATGAATAGACTATTAACTGGACCCTTTATTTTCTAATTTGCAGGTTTTATTTATTGTCATCACATCAGGGGTGATATATTGTTTTGGGGGTAAATCGGGCTATCTCGGTTGAGGGTGGGGTACATTTTGTTAAATCATGGTCCAGATGGATTCTCCCCATATGATTCAGGGGTGACCAATTTAATTATTTCCATTACTTCACTTGCAGCAAAAGGGGTAATTTCTGATTATCCTTTTCCTTTTTTATTGGCCCCATCCCCACAACGCTTATTTGTGTTGGGGACCCGTTTAGTTAATACTAAAACCTGACAGGGCTTTGGTATTCCCCAGTATCTCAACATGGCTTCCCCCTTTTTTTTTGAGGCCTACGGTTAACCCCCTTTTATATTGTTATTATCCTTTGTTTGTATCCCTGTGGAAATGAAAACACTTGTTAGCGCTGAGGTTGTGGGTTGTGGGCCTCAGAGTCGACTGACCTGTTACATTGGTGTCGACTCTTCGGGGGTCAGGTATTACATAATTCATAATATTGGTTGGGGAGAGCTTGGGCCCCCAGATGCGCTGAAAATTTATCTAGATTCCACAGCCATGAAGTCCCTCACCGCAAGGCCTGTACAAGGAGACTGATGATGCACCTTAATTACAAGGCTGGTGGCTCGGGGGTGGGGACGACTGTTGCCTGAGAGCTGGGTGGCTCAAAACCTGGTGGTGAGCCTTATAGTCTATATAAAAGTAAGGAAGCTTTATATTCAAAACAGACATTTTTATTGCTCTCTTATGGTCTCCTTCATGTTATAGGGTCCCATGGATCCGGCTTGGAGTACAGCTAGTGGCCTGCTCCTCTGGAGACTTGTATGGCTCTCTCCCCCTGTGTGTACCGCTCTCCTTTTCGGCTTTGCTCGTTAACATTTAAACTGGTTGTTATTATTTCTATGGAACACTGAGTCATTAAGTTACTTCAGGGTGTCCAGTGGAGGGTACTGGGAACCCCCATGAAAACAAGGTGACCCCATAATCTAGTTGCAAGATAAAGCAGCTAGGGTGAGCAGTTGATATTGGTTGCAATTTATCTATTTAACTGCTGTTGATAAAATTTTTAGGACACACATTTACATAGCAAGGTGGCCCCTGTTACAAACGTTCAGGTTGTTTGTTGGGGTCTACCTAGGCCCTTAATATTACTCAGCTATTTACTTGTAGGAATTCTCCATAGATCGGTTTAGTATCAAGTACAGAGGTAGACTTACCAACTGGAGATACAGTAATATAATACAACATGCATACAGGTCATTAAATTAGTCACGACTTGTTGGATGTGGGGTGTTTCCCCCTTGTCAACCCTATATCCTTTCACCTCAGAGTAAAGAGAAAGACAAAAGAGGGGGATAGAGAAAGAACAAGAAAAGAACATTTTGTTTTTCATCTTTCTTCAGTGAAGAAGTTGGTGATAACTGGGGCCACAAATCAACCTACAGATTATGTGGCCATGACTACTGTTGAGGTTAGGAGTCCTGGTGCAGGGAAAGGCAGGGTCTCCCAAGCAGCTTATTGATTAAGGTACTTTTTGGAGGTTGGATGGACATGACCTGGGGAGAGTATATTTGTATTTTCAGAATACACTTAAAAGCACAATAAATTCCTATTAGGGGATAGGGGTAGCTCGGTCTCTTGCTAGATGGGGGCTAACATGGCGCCACCATTTAGATTTTTTTTCCTTATTTACCACTATAGTGGTTTTATATTTAATTTGGGATTTTAACATCCCTCAGAGGGCTTTGTCCACATCCAAGTGGCAAAAGGAGAGAAGCGGTGATCTTGGTTCCCAAGTCAACTCCACTAGAAGTTCAAACTAGTTACATAGATCTGCAGGGCAGATATGTAATTTTACAGGACTCCCTTTATTCACAAGATGTTACCTTCATAAGTGTGGACCTTCCGCCACAAACTGCAGTTCTGGTTGTGCAGCCTTTTTTGAATAAATTCCTTGATCTTTTAAAAGGCAAAGTGATTTTGTGGTTGGGGGGGGGAGACTTGAATATGGCCTGGAACGTAGATATGGACTCCATGAACCCGCCCATTCACAGAGTATCTACTGCTCTGCATTTTCTTGGAGGCTCCTTTGATCAGCTTGGAACAGTGGATGCCAGGAGAAAATTGTTTCCTACCCAAAAGGCTTACACGTACTACCCAGGGAGGTCTCAGAGTTATTCTAGACTAGACTACTTCTTTGTCTCTTGAGAAGATTTTCACTTGATACAAGATGTTTCCATCGGACCATGCCTTCTTTCAGATCATCATCCCCTCCTTTTGAAAATAGATCTAGGGAAGAAACAGCGACAAACACTGTGGCACTTGAATGAATCCCTTTTAAGAGACCCTCAATTTGAAACATTTGTCCAGGACAGGATCCCTCAAATAGTTCAAGAAAATGACTCCCCAGAGATACCAGAGGCAATATTATGAGCTACCATAAAGGCAGTCATAAGGGGTGAAATAACTGCATATTCCGCACGTAAAACATGCCAGTATGAGACTAGATATAATGCCCTTGTGGAGAATCTGCAGATGTACCAGTTGCTATGTAGGGAGGGGGACAGGGAGGTTCAGCTTAAAATTCGAGAAAACAAAAAATAATGGATTATAAGGTCCATCAAGCACCAATGTATTTAAAACAAAGAAACTACGAAGGAGGGCCCAGAGGAGCATGAAATTTAGCTCATAAATTATGCATGCGGAAAAAAAACAGCCACTATACTTCAACTCAGGAACCCTTTAACAAATAAATTAGTCCATATGGAACAATGGAAGATGAGATTCATGCTATTTTTGCTAATTATTACCAGTCCCTCTATACAGCTGATCCCATCCTGAACCCGGAAACACAACTGTTCTTGAAACCCTTGGGTCTTTCTCAATTATCTGATGACCAGAGACATAGGCTAGAGGTACTGCTAGGCATGGAAGAGATATTGCATCATATCCATTTAGCTAAATCTTATAAATGTCCTGGCCCAGATGGATTTACCACTGAGTGGTACAACAAATTTTCAGGCTTATTACTTCCTACCTTAACGAGGGTATTTCGTGAGGCGGCACATGGTGAGGCCCCTTCCCCACCATCTTGGGCATATGCAATGTTGGCCACCCTACTAAAGCCAGATAAGGATATAACAAACCCATCTTTGTATCACCCAGTTTCAATATTAAATGCTGATTATAAACTATACATGGCAATTTGGGTATCATGATTGGAGCAACTCCTACCCACCATTATACATCTAGACCAGTCAGGTTTCATTAAATCTAGGAGTACAATGGATAATATCCATCATGCATTACTGTTACCAGAATACATACAGTCTAGAAAGATCCCAGCAGTCCTTTTGAATTTGGATGCTGAGAAGGCGTTTAACAGGGCGTCCTTGGAATTTCTTTGGGACACGCTGTCCACCTTTAATTTCCTGGAGTCTTTTCAAACATGGTTAAAAAATATATATATATGTAGGCCCAAAGGCCTATATCCGAGTTAACAGAGCTTTGACTCCCCTATTTCTTTACAGCGAGGCACCCGACAAGGTTGCCCTCTCTCCCCACCTCTTTTTGCTTTACACATGGAACCCCTGGCAACTGCATTCTGGAGAGAGGAGGGAATAGATGGGTCTTTTTGGGGCAGACGTAATACATGGTGGCACTGTTTGTGGACAATGTGTTGCTTCTGGTGTTATCAAAGGAAACTTTGGTCCCGAGGATATGGGAAATTTTAAGCATCTTTGAAAAAGATGCAGGTTTTAAGTTAAATGTTAGCAAAACAGCAGTCTTAACTTCCAATTTTACCCCACCTGCAGCTTTAAAAAATAAACTTCCTCTAAGATGGATGAGAATGAAGATAAAATACTTAGGTAGCCACATAACACAAGACATTAATAATGTAGATTTTTTGAACTATGAACCCTTAACTTTTCAGATACAGCAGGGTCTTACAAATTGGGGGAGATTACAGTTGTCTTTTTTTCTAAAAAGTGGAAACAATAAGAGTGAATGTCTTGCCCTGCCTACTATATCTATTCCAAAATTTACAGTTTTGGCCACCCCACTTTTAATAAAATGATATTGAATTTTATATGGGAAGGGCAATGCCCGAGGATCCATTTTTCTATTTTAAATTTACCACTGGCTTTGGGAAGGGTCAATTTACCTAACCTTGAATGGTACGCCAAAGCAGCTTTTCTTAAGATTTTGATTCTCTGGCTAACCCCCACATATTCAACTCCTTGGAAGGACATAGAATATGCATTTAATGATCTTTGTGATATTGCTGATATCTTGTTTGCCACCAGAGGAGAATCTATCCCTCTCCGAAATTTTACAAAATTCACAGGCAGGGAGATCACGTTATACTTCTGTCGGGCTAGCAGCACCATAGACTGGCTCCTGCTCAAAATTCAGCTGTTCCAAGGAAAGTTAACCTAAATCTGCAATTTTTTCTCCACTAAATACCTCATCGATTTTGGATAGTCACCTGATCTACCGGAGGTGAAGTCTTCTCTGGAGAAAAGCAGCAAACACCATCAGACCGCACTGACTCCAATTCAGGGCCTACCACAACTATGGAGACAGAAATGCGCCCAGTGCCCCCAACTCACACCCCGACGCAATCTCTGGAGAAAGGGCTGAAGAGATCCACAGGCCAAACCGGGGCTTCCACTAAAACATCTACCTCCTCCGCATCATCTCTAGCCTTTACCCTTCTTACTGAAAAGAAGTTTCTTGAAGAACTGCACCCCTTTAAAACTGCTCTGCAAGAAATCACTTCAGAGCTTAAAATCCTCAGGGGAGAGCTTGCAGCTACTAATCGAGCCATAGCCGACACCACTGCTCGAGTGTCGTCTTTAGAAGGATGGAAAAACAAAATGGATCCAGAGATTACCAGTCTGCGACAAAGGCTACACAAAACTGAAAGCAAGCTTGAGGATCTGGAAGGCCGAAGTCATAGCAATAATATCATAATCTTCGGCCTTCCAGAAGATTCGGAGGGTTCAGCGCCTATTCTTTTTCTGCAAAAAATGCTCACTAGAATAGCGGGACCCTCTCCTAACAACACCACCTACATTAAAGAGTGGGCCTATCTCTCCTTGAGACCAAAACCAGCTACTGGAAAGCCACCTCGCCCTCTCATTCTAAAATTTTTGAATTACCTCGATAAAACCCATGTCCTGGGGCAAGTCAGAGAATTACAGCAAGTCCTCTGGGAAGGCCAACAACTTCATTTTGTACAAGATTTACCTGCTACAGTTAGGCAGTGCAGGGCAGAGTACCATCCTTTAGTGTCAAAGCTCATAGCTGCTGGGATTAATTACAAGGTCCAATATCCATCCCGTTTTTGCTGTATTCACTTCAGGCTCCTGGCACAATTTTGAAACAGCCCAGCAAGCTCTTCCAGCGCTGCAGTCACTAGTCCCCGATCTCTTTCCCCCTCGCTGATGGCTTCTACTGTATGGAGACATGCTTCTCGGCTGAGGTCACGCTCGAATGTGCACGCACTTTCTGTGTGACTGAACAACATGTCACGCTATGACCACTAGAGAGCAGCAAAGCACTATATCTGTTTGTTCCTTTTCTCTGCAGCAGCAGTACCAAGCCTTCTGCTTTTTTGGACTGCAGTTAAATACGGTTCTATGTTATAATATAATGTTTATTATTGAACTTCTGTTGGCGGTCATGCAGCAACAGAACATTTTACATCTGCTATGGCAGCTGCAGCATTTCTACCGAAGTCTCCTGGAATCGCAATCTCATTCTACTTTTTTTTCTTTTTTTTTTGAATGGAGCAAGGCATTCAACTACAGTAGAGGACTTGTCTTTTCTCTCCTTTCCTTTTCTTTATTTTCCTGATTATTAATATTAAGGGTTTGGCTGTTTTTTGGGGATGGGGGGTTGGTTAGTGGTAAATTGCGGTTCAACAGGGCATTATGTGCAATAATAGGGGTTGGGGGGTTTCCACAGCTGCTATATGTTCATCTTCCTCGCTTTTAACTTCTCTTTTGCTAGATTTCACTCAGCCACTTTTAATGCCTGGTCGTGCATTATATCACCCCAAGGAGGGCTTTTCTTGTTATGCTGTGGCAAAGGGGGACGGTGATATAAGGGTGGGAAAGGTTTGGAGTCAGGAGGGGCAATATTTTTTTTTTTATTTCACCTTTTTGGGGGTGTTTTGCCTCAAACTTGGAAATTTTGACAAGGGAGGGGGAAAGTGGTACACACTGTAACGCTTATCACACTACCTCATTTGGGGAGGTCAGTTTACGGCTGTTTGGATTTTCTTTATGGGGAGATTTTAAAATGGTCAGACTCGTATGGCTACTTATAAAATATGCTCCTGGAATGTGAAGGGTGCCCAGTCTCCAGTAACGAGAATAAAAATACTTTTACATCTGCACAAGCTAGATGTGGACATTGCTCTTCTCCAAGAGACTCATTTGCCCTCATCCCAGTTGCTTCTATTTCAGAGAACCTAGGTGGGCCAAGCATTTGACACAACCCCCAATTCCCGTAGAGGTGGAGTGGCTATCCTCATAGACCGCAGATTACCCTTTCATTTGTTGGATACAATAGTGGACACTCACCACAGGTTTATTCTTATTGAAGTTTTAATTGGTCACTCTGAAACTGTACTTGGGTCTATTTATGGACCAACCACAGACGAACCCCTATTTTTCACCACACTTATGGACCAGTTGGCCCCATGGTCTAATTACCCTCTCTTGCTAGGTGGAGACTGGAACTTGGTCTTCTGTAATATTTTAGATCATTGTTGGTCTAGCACTTCCTCTCTTTCCCATGCACAGCTTGCCATCTGGGAATTGATGGACACCTTGGGCCTAATTGACCCATGGAGGGCCCTCTTGCCTTCTCGGAAGCAATATTCTTTTCACTCTATTCCCCACAATTCATTTTCTAGAATAAATTATTTTCTTCTGGATATTGGGCACCTTTCCTCAGTATTATCTTGTTCTTACCTCTTTAAGGTTATTTCCGACCACCATCCCACGCTATTACATTGGGGTCTTGGTCCAATAGCCAACCGGGATAAGGTCTGGAGGTTTAACCACCAGTTACTGAAATCAGACATGCTCAAGTCCCATCTCCAAACTTTTCTCACCACCTTTCTTAATAATAACTCCCCTACCATGCCCAAATTAGATATGCTTTGTGGGGGCTTTAAAAAGTACGTTTAGGGGAGGGGTAATCCATCTGGCTACTATTAAGAAAAAGCTTACCTCAAAGGTCACCTCCTATTTTCTTCAGGAGATACAGCGGATAGAGCTGTCGCTTCCCCCTTCTCCCCCTCAAGCCACTCTTACTAATTTAGAAATTCTTAGGGACCGCTATAATTCGCTACTGAAGGATAAAGCTGGAAATCTTCTCCAGTGGTCTAGGATTCATTATTTTGATCAAGGAGACAAGGCAGATAAACTTCTTGTCCTTCAATTAAGGGCCCAAACTGCAGATAGAATAATACCCTCTATTTACAGTGTGGCTGTCCTCTTAGTTACTTCTCCCCAGGAAATAATCCATTGCTTCCAAGAGTATTATTCCACTTTGTATTCTCGGTCCCACACTTCCTTCAATTCGACAGCAGTGGATCACTTTCTACATAATATACAACTTCCATATTTGGAAGAACAACAAATTGCCCTCTTAAAAGCTCCCCTTTCGGTTGCTGAAATATACTCTGCCATTGATGCTTTGCCACCAAATAAAACACCAGGACTAGATGGATACGCTGCGGAATTTTATGAGGCTTTTAAAAAACAATTGGCCCCTATAATACTAAACACCTATAATTACATCTATGAGCATGGTATTTCTGATTATTCCCTCTCAGAAACTATGGTAGTAGTTCTTCCTAAACCAGGGAGAGACCCTTTCCTTGTTTCTAATTATCGCCCTATTTCTTTGATAAATGTCGATTTTAAAATATTATCAGAGATTCTGGCCATTAGAGTAGCCAAAGTATGGCAATGCTTAATAAGTCCAGAGTAAGTGGGTTTTGTGGCTGGTAGGCATTCTTGAGATCACATGCGGAAATTAGCACATCTTATCTCTGCATCCAGGGATTCCTTAGTGCCAATGGCCTTGGTGTCCTTGGATGCAGAGAAGGCTTTTGATAGAGTCTCATGGGACTATTTGTTTTACGTCCTGCCTAAATATCGATTCCCTTCACAATACATTCAGTAGATAAAAGTTCTGCATACCCAGCCCATGACTCACGTGCTCTGCAACGGCATGCTATCGCGTACCATTGCTGTACAGCAGGGCACTAGGCAAGGCTGTCCCTTTTCCCCTTTTTTATTTAATCTTTATCTGGAACCACTTATTCATTGTGTCAATGTCTCTCCTTTTGTTACAGGTAATGTTGTTGGGCCCCATCAGTATAAATTATCAGTTTATGGTGATGACATACTCCTTCATATTTCCCATCCTTCTGTTTCAGTTAAGGCCACCTTATCTATTATAGACCAATTTGGTAGATTTTCTAATTATAAACTTAATTTATCCAAAACTGAAGTAATGCCTCTAAATGCCTGTACATTTTCCTCTGAGATATCTCATTTGGGTCTAAAATGGGTCAAAGATAATATGAAATATTGAGAGAAAATACAAAATCACACATGCCCACACAATGCAAAGCATCATGAGCTGCATATGCAAATCACCACATAATGTTATGCTGGTTCAACTTTAAAAAGATAATATGAAATATTTAGAGGTTTACCTCTCTATTCATAGCTCACATATGAAACACCACAATTGCGACAAAACTCATACTCAAATTAACATGGACCTAAACCATTGGACCTCACTTCCTCTCTCACTTGGAGGCGTATAAATATAATAAAAATGAACGTTCTTCCCCGCTTACTATACCCTCTGCAAATGGCCAATCTATTTCTCCCGAAATCTTGATTTTCCCAGGTGAATCGCATAATATCCAGTTTTATATGGGGCAATAAAAAGCCTAGGAGAGCAATTGCCAAACTGCAGCATAGTAAAGCCAAAGGCGGCCTTCAATTACCGGACTTTCTTCTCTATTACTGTTCGACTACGTGTTCGGTCCTTCTACAGTGGACTAGAGAGACACCATCAAAGACACCTTTGGTTTACTTTCCACAGTGGCTACAACCTGAAAACTCTCTCTCTTCTCTTCATGGTATTGATATTAGTACAATTATATATGCTCCACTTAAGAATTTTCCAAAAGATTTGCTTTCTACGCCTATTAAGACCACTCTCCAGGTATATGCCATGCAAAGTGCCAGACTTCATATATCCATAGAGAAAGATACCTCGCAACCTGTTCTTAAGAACCCCAACTATAAAATTGAAAGTAAACCTCTTAACGAACGATTTTGGCAATTTTACCCTAAATCTAAAGTAATTGATCTTCTGTGGGACCATAAATTGCTGACATTCCAAGAACTCTGTATTAAATATAAGGTGCCCCCTGATTACTGCTTTAAATATTTTCAACTGTCCCATATGCTGTACTGCTATTTGGGGACGGGACCCTGGAACCGATATCTAACAGGACCCTTGTTACATGTAATCCCATCCCCTCATGTCTCACATTTTATCTCTTTTTTTTACTGTCTCTTGAGGGACTCTTTTGAAGTCACTTAGCTGCCATCCACAGTACTCATGGGATAATACATTGCCTATTCCCTCTTCAGGGGAGAGGTTCTGGCCTAGTATATGGCAACATCTATACCAAGATGTGAAATGGGACAGGTACCATTTACTACAATGTTTGTAATTCATGATTTAAATTATACCACAGTTAAACTACATAGAAAGGGGCAACTCCCTTCTAACTTATGTTCCAGATGTGAGACACATCCTGGTACCTTATTACACATATTATGGGAGTGCAATAAAGTTTTGCCTTTTTGAGTTGCCATTAAATCTAAACTAGATCCCCTATTGGGTCTTTCTGATGCGTTTACACCTGAAATTTGTATCCTGGGAAATTATGAAAAAATATTAACAAGGAACCAATGCAAACATATGGTCCCCATCTCTCTATGTGCAAAAAAAAATAATACTACACCATTGGCTTGATCAGGCAGTACCCTCCAGATTGGAATGGTTAAAAGAAGTTCTCTTTGCTCTTCAGGTGGAAAAGCTTATAGCTCAGACGTCTGACAGACTTCATTATTACAAAGCAGTATGGGACCCTCTTCACACTATGTTAACAGTTTAACCACATCAATGTTTAACCCGATATATTGTTAAGTTTGGTATTTGGTTAGGTTTAAGCTAACCCTCCTTATCACTCTGTATGGTGGTGTGTACCGGGGTGGGGGGGTAGGTATACAGGGATTAGGGAAGGTGGGATGGGGTGGGTTAGGGAAGGGGGTTGCTTATCTTTCAGTGATTCACTAATAGTTACTATTCTGGATTTGATCTCTCAAACATGGAGAGTCTTTTTTTTCTTTTTTTCTTTTATGAAACAGATATATAGTAGAACACAGAGGGATTTTACAGGAATGGTTTCTGCTTCACCTCTCTGTATATCAGTACATTTGTTTGTCTTCTGCTCTATGGAAAATCGAAAACTAAATAAAGCTTATTAAATCTGAAAAAGAATTCACAGGCGAAGTTTTGAAAATTTGGAATACAATGAAATACCACCTGAAATTTGCAGAAATGTTCTACTATTTGCGGCTCCTTTCGGCAGATGAAAATTTTAATCCATCTTCATCTGACCTAACTTTTTGGAGATGGGATCAGCTAGGTATTCATTAAATATTTCAAGTACTAACTAGTACAGGAATAGCTTCCTTTGAAGATTTTCGGGGAACCTATGGGCTACCCAATAGGGACCATTTTTGATTTCTCCAATTAAGGGCCTATATACAGAGTCAAAAACAGGATAGATTGAAATTACCTAATCCAAGACCACCTTTATTAAGTTTGTTAATGGACAGTATTCAAGGTAGCTTGGGGGGGTCATATAATTGGATGACTGTATCAAATAATAAGGGAGACATTAGGAGATACTATTAACAGTACTCAGTAAATGGAATACAGATTTAGATTTATCAATTACACCTGAAGATTGGTTAAAATATGCATTACCAGCGGTTACCCTTTCTTCAATATGGAGGGGATATGCTTTGAAATGCCATTACAGATATGTTCGACCTGCTGTGTTAATTAAATATTTTCCCTCAAACTATGGTCAGTGCTGGAGAGGTTGCAAATGTAAAATAGCAGATCTCGGACAAATTTTTTGGCAATGTCCGTTATTAACCCCATATTGGTGCACATTGCAAATTGAGCTAAAGGACTGCCTGGGGAAAGCAGCAGAATTAACAGCTGAGATGGTTCTGTTGTCTGTTATGCCAAATATGCCAACCCATAGCCCATCATGGGGACGTAGTTTACTGCCCATATATTTGGTTGTAGCCAAAAAGGCCATTACTAGAAGGTGGATGAACACGGCCATTCCCTTAGTGGAGTAATGGAGAACCATTGTCATGAATATTTATCAATTAGAAAAATTAATGGCTGCCATGTGTGACAGAATAGATTTGTTTACTGTCAAATGGCAAAAGTGGGTGTGGTATATGGCACAACGTGGCTCAGATTTTGTCCCCTAGGGAGTTCCTGCTGTGTAAGGGGGGTGCTGCTCTTACTGGGGAGGGGGCATTCAAGATGAGGCTAGCAGGGCAAAAGATAAGGAGGGCAAAGGCAGACACTGAGGAGAGAATAGCTAAGCAGGCCAAAAGGGGGGACAAAGCATTTTTTAGATATGTGGGAGAAAAGAGGAAGGCAAGGCAGAGGATTACAAGGCTGGGGGGAGGGGTAAAACTGGAAGGGGACCTGGGAAAAAGGAGAAGAGCTAAACAATTACTTTTGCTCGATATTTATGAAAGAGGAGGGGGTGGGGGGCCCGAGTTTAGGGGAAAGGGGAGGTTGGACAATGGGGTGGATATGAGCCCGTTCAGTGTAGAAAGAGTTAGAATGGAGCTAGGCAGATTGAAAGTGGATAAGGCAATGGGGCCGGACAGGCTGCATCCGAGGGTAATCCGGGAGCAGGGGGAGGAGCTGGCCGCCCCACTGACGAGGCTATTCAACTTGTCTCTGGACACAGGGAGGGTGCCGAAGGACTGGAATGAGGTGCACATGGTGCTGCTACACAAAGGGGGTAGTAGGGAGGAGACAGAAAACTATCGCCCGGTCAACCTCACCTCAGTGGTGGGGAAAGTAATGGAGGCACACATAAAGGAGAGGGTGGTGGGTTATCTGGAGGAAAATGGCTTGCAGGATGACAGGGGGCATGGCTTCATGAAACAGTAGTCATGCCAGATGAACCTGATTGAGTTTTTTGATTGGGTGACTCAGGTGGTAGACCAAGGGGTCGGGTGGATGTTGCCTATCTGGAGTTCAGTAAGGCTTTCGACACCATCCCCCACAGAGGGTTGGTGAGCAACCTGGTAAGTATAGGGGTGGGTGGGAAGATGACCAGGTGGGTGGAAAACTGGCTGGACGGCAGAAGCCAGAGAGTAGGGGTTAACGGGGTGTACTCAGAGACGAGTAGGGTGACAAGTGGGGTTCCCCAGGGGTCAGTGCTTGGACCCCTCATTTTCAATATCTACATTAGTGATATAGCGGAGGGGCTGAGGGGAAAGGTTAGCCTGTTTGCAGATGAAACAAAATCTGCAATAGGGTGGACACAGTAGAGGGGGTGGAGGACATGAGAAAATACCTGAAGACACTGGAGGGACGGCCAGAGACATGGCAGTTGAAATTCAATGCCAAAAAGTGTGCCGTAATGCACTTGGGGCACAGAAACCTGAAAGCAAGAAACACCCTTGTGGGGGAGGATATCAAGGATACTGAGCAAGAGAGGGAATCTGGGGATTATAGTATTAGGGGACCTGAAGGTGGGCAACTAATGTAGCAGGACTGTGAGTAGGGTCAATGGGATGTTGGCATGCATTGGTAGAGGCATGACTAACAGAAGGGGGGAGACGTACTGATGCCCCTCTATAAAGCCTTGGTAAGACCACAACTGGAGTATGGGGTCCAGTTCTGGAGGCCACACCTCTGCAAAGACATAGATGGGGTTGAGACAGTTCAGAGAAAGGCAACCAGGATGATGCAAGGGATGCAAGGGAAGACATACTAAGGGAGAGGGAGAACATGACTGAAACTTTTAAATATATCAAAGGGATCAACAAAGTAATGGGAGGAGGTTTACTTAGAAGGAAGGAAGGAGCTATAACCAGAGGGCATAGCCTAAGGCTTCAAGGAGGAAGATACAGAGGCAATGTGAGGGGACAGTTCTTCACAGAGAGGGTGGTGGAGGAATGGAATGGGCTCCCAAAGGAAGTGGTGTGGTCTGAAACAGTGGAGGGTTTTAAGAGAGCATGGGACAGTCATATGGGGCTACATAGCAGGAGGAGGGGATCAAGAGGGAGGGACGAGTAAAGGGGGAAAGGGGTAGACTAGATGGGCCGCTGTGTCCTTATCTGCTGCCAAGTTTTTATGGGGAAAAAAAAATCTAATTTTGGGGGGGAAAAACACTTTCTGAATAGTGTATTGTGAAAATGTCTAAACTATGAAGAGGAATATTTTTATACGCGGTGCCCACTCCAGCTCAGCACCCCGACAGCTACACTCGAAAAAAGACCATTACAGCAACAGTCGCTGTAATGGTCTGT
Source organism: Neoceratodus forsteri (assembly GCA_016271365.2). Lineage (NCBI taxonomy): Eukaryota > Metazoa > Chordata > Ceratodontiformes > Ceratodontidae > Neoceratodus > Neoceratodus forsteri. The sequence goes on from CM057459.1 coordinate 198,364,545, forward strand.
TTTTGAATGTAGCCATCCCCCAGTGTTCTGCCCTTCCCTGGAACAATTCTGACCTGGAGTTGATAATCTTAAATTCCGGGCTGCATGGGGGTATGGGGGGGCATAGCCCCCCACAGAAAACACTCGGCATTTGGATGGCACAATACCTGTGTCGGTACTGTGTCATTGCTGTTCGGGAGGTCAGCATTTTCATTGTCGACCTCCCTTGGTGCTTCCATTTATAAGATAAAGGACTGAATGAAAGCAATAGATTTCCTCCTGTAGCCAATGCTACAGCAAACTGGGGTTAAAGCACCAAATTAAGTTGCATGTATTTTTCCATGTTTCACTTGCCAAACTCAATAAAAAGTATATTTAAAATAGAAAAATAAAAAAAAAGATTTAGCTGGGAGATAATTTTAGGTACGCACCAATAAATAGGCTGTCAAGATCCATGATGCCTGAAGCAGCTCAGGGAAGCCTGAAGCAGCAATGTAAGATGAGTCTTTCCTGCAGTGCCATCCTCTATTCTAACAAGCATTTGTGAATGTGAAATGTTTGCTTGCTTGTATTTTCTGTGTAGGTATTTGGCACTGATAGTACAGAGGCTAAAATTAACAAATTAACATGTTTTATAACAGTGAAGTTGTCATGACTGGGAAGTGAAGATGTCTGTGACCTTGAATTTTCAAAATACTAGTTGTTATTACCCCAGCACATGAACATGACAGGTGTCATTTATGAAATGTGACCCAAAACATCGTTTTGTGGAATGAGTGTGAAAACAAGTTTTGGAGGGGGATCTGATAATGACACCTGCAATGTTCATTCAATAGGGATAAAAAACATGAGTACAGTATGTTGGAAATGTGGGTTCAAAAAGTAATAGTATTGCACAATTATGAGTTGACTGAAAAAATGTTAAGTTTTGTTTATAACTTTTTTTTAAATTTTAACCCCAATTGCTCAATATAGCCTTTTTATTACACCACCTCATGAACATGACAGGTCTAATTTAAGAAATCCTGACCAAGATTTCATTTTGCGGCACAAGTGTAAAAGACCTTTTGGGTAGGATTTGAAAAATGACACGTCATGTTCACGACGCACGGTGCAAAATGGCTATGTTGAAAATGTGGGGTCAAAACCTGGCAAAATAGCAAAGCTAGGAGTAAACACTAAGGAATTTCAATGTTTCGTCATAACTGTAATTTTTTTGAGATTTTGACCCCACATTTTCAACAGTCTTTTTATTTCCCCACCTTATGATCATCAGCATAGGTGAAATCTTTTAAATCCCAACCAAAAGGTAACTGTGTGGAGCAACTGCGAAAACATGTTTTGGAGAGGATCTGAGGAATCACACCTGCCTTATTCACACGATGGGCTAAACAAAAAGCTATATTGAAAATTTGGGGCCAAAATCTGGGAAAACAGCAAAGTTATGTTATGAGTAAATGTTGAAGAAATTTGTTCATAACTTTGTTATTTTTTCAGATTTTGACCCCAAATTCTAAACATATTCTTTGTATATTTTTTGTAGAATCCAACCATACAATCAAGACAAGTGGAATTTTTTAAATCGTGTGAAATGTGATTTTGCAGAGTGACTGTGAAAACACATTTAAGGCAGATTTGAAACATTTCATCTACCTGGTTCATAAAGTGGGGTTAAAAAAAAGGCTGTGTTGAAAATTTGGGCTAAAAATTGAAAAAAAATAACAAAGTGCCGGCCCAGTGGAGCGAGGGTTGAGGCGTCATGGGCGCCTTACCTCTTTCTATGGCGGTGACCCGGGTTCGGGAATGGACTCAGGTCACTAGGAGGGTCGGCCGGGAGAGGGAGGATTGAGTGTCCACTGGACTGCTCTCTTCCCTCAGGGAGGGGTGATCCTGTGGCTTGCCATCTGATTGCCACCTGGAGGAATCCAGGTGATGGCGCATGCGAGTCCTGTAGAAAGGGAAAGGGGTGTCTCTGCACACAACATGCTCATTGCACATCCGTGAAGCCCAAGAGGAGAAAATAGGAGGAGAAATTGGGGACAGGCTATATGAAGCCCTGCCCGTAGTGCAGTGGCCTGCGTGGTCTCTCTGAGTCCGGGACAGTTTGGATTTGTGTTCCAGGTGGGTGAGGAAAGCCCTCCCTTTCCAGCCCTGCCATGGGGGGGGGGGCAATCTGCAGGGGATAATGGTCCCCAACACCAGAGGAGATACAGAACAGCTGAGGCTGGCTGGGACAGGGCTGAAACAGCTGCCCAATCCTGCCACATAGGATAAAAACCTATACAGAAAAAAATGACAAAGTTATGAGTAAAAGTTCAAAATGTATTAAAAAGCTATTGCCCAAACTTACCTTGTTTTCAGTCATTCACAGTCAGTGTTGGAAGAAGCAGGACGTGACAGTGGACTGGATAGGTAAATGAAGGGTGCGGAGGTGGGGTGGGGTGGGGTGTGGGAGGTTAGAGGTCTTCGCTGGATGGTTTTCTTGGTTTACAGGTATGGGGCAATGAGGAAAATGACTGGGGGGGTGGGATAATTAACAGTCAAGTCCTCCTTTCCCGGTCAACAAAAACTAAAAAAAAAACAAATAGTGAGTAAGAGTTTATTTTTACAAATGGGGTGTGGGAGAAGTGATCAGGAGGTGAGTGGGCTAAGTGGCAGTGGGTGGGAGTTTGTTTTTTACAAATGGGACACAGGGGAAGTGACTGGTATGTGTGCAGGACACTTGGAAGAGAGTGGGGTTTTATTTTTACACACGGGGTATGGGGAAGAAATCGGGAGGAGGGCCGAATAACTGGCAGTGGGAGGGAGTTTATTTTTACAAACAGGGCATGGGAAAAGTGATCGAAGGTGGGCAGGGTACTTGGCAGTGGGTGGGGAGTTTATTTTTTCAAACGGGGCACAAAGGGGACCATGGGAAGGTGGGTGGGGAAGTGGCAGTTGGTGAGATCTTTTTTTGTTTGTTTACAAAGAGGGCATGGGGGAAGCAACTGGGATGTGGACAGGATAATTGGTAGTGGGTGGGAGTTTATTTTTACAGAATGGGGCACCAGGAAACTATTGGGTGGTGAGCAGGTTAAACTACAGAAGGTGGGATTGTTTTAAAGAAGGAGCACTGGAGAAACCATCAGATTTGGGGGAGGAGGAGCAGCAGGGGAGGACCAGCAGCAGGCTGACCATGACGGTGCTCAGCTGGCTGCTGGGCATGTGTTGTAGATGAAAGCGTGCAGTCACTTTCTGATAGGGGCGGCTGCCTCCTTGCAACTACATGAACTTTCCACCCATCACCAACAGAACAGCATCATGATCAGCCTCGATGCTCAATGGCCTGTCACTGTCTGCCTCCTGCAGCCTGAACTGCATTGGATACAACAGTGAAACACCTCTGAAGTCCACTACTGTAGCAATATGTGTACTGCGCTAGCAAATATAACAATAAAAATGGCCGATCTGGCAAAGTTCTGTTTGGGACTATAATTCAATCCATCTCAGAGTGGGGAAGTATACTTTCAGGCATACATATTTCTCCTTAGAAGCACTTTCTCCACTCGGTGACAGTCTTATTTTTCTTATGCACGACTGCTGTAAGGCAGCAATAAATGTCACATTAACACAAATGGCCACAATTTGTGCTTGCAGTTCAGTAACTGAATTCATCTTTGCTTTCTGTCTTCTAATATGGTGATCAAACAATCAGTCCTTGTCTTGACAACAGTTTTTATGGAGACAAATTCTTAAGAACTGTCAGTTGACATCAGCTGGAGTAGAAAGACAAACATATGAGGGAAGTCCAAGCCTTATTAAAGTAGCAACATTTGTCAGTCACCATGTAGTTCCTTTCAGCTGTAATGATTTTCTAGGAAAAAGAATCAATATACCCAGTTTTCTTTTTTCTTTCCTTCTTTCCAGGACTAAGACACAGGATTTTTAAATTCTGTAAAAATTCCTGCTCCCGGGACATATCCACAATGACAAAATTAAATATCCTGGTAAAGTGCTGTGCTGTTTACTATCACGAACATGTGGAAACACCATCCTAATACATCCTCAGTAAGACTCTAGTATGGTTATTTAACAGGCATCCTCAATGGAAGAGATTTTTACTAACTGCGAGTGGAGGCCATCTTTAATGACAAGTCATTAAACACAAAATTAGCTATAAAAGGGTTTAAAAATATCTGAGAAAGTTAAAAATACACAGAGGATAATTCTACAAATACCAAAAATACATCTTGACTAAAAGACTATATGATGAAAATGTTTGCCAACTAAGAAATACTGCTGTATTAAAGAGCACTTTTCCCACATCCTCCGTATCTCATGCATAAAATCTGTCTTGCTGCATAATATTTCCCTGTGTGTTCCATTTTCAGGTAGATTGCTCCATTCTGCATATTTTTAAAATGAAAATACAGGTTTCATTGCTTTGCCTTGCAGCTCACAGTGCTGGTAATGTCCCACTCTGTCGAGTGTTTCTATTGCGCGTGACATCGTTGGATGGAGTGCAGGATGCATAGGTCTGTGGCTGCAGAGTAAACTGCAATAATGTCTTCGGCAATGATTGAAAACAATCAGAAGCATGCAGCACAGTCAGAAAAAAGATAGGATGCAATACCCTTTCAGTACCATACATAAGCACTACATGATATATCCACAGCCATAAAGTTACACACAGAGAATAAAAAGAATGTTTTCCTGACATTAGAGTCAACGGTGGGGGGGGGGATAATTGGGCACGATTTATAATAAAAACGTAATTAAAGAAATGATGTAGCATATCACAGCACTACACACTTTATTGAAAGAGCCATTTCATAAAGAAATTAGCAGTGACATCAGTAAGTAGCTCACTACTGTGCAGAAGAAGTGGTGAACAAAATAAAGGTAGACATGCTGGGAAGCTGCAGAGAGCTCCACATAATGAAGTCACTGGAGCATTCCTGAGTTATATAAACACAGAGAAAGTCTGCTGGCGGAGACACAAGCGCAGGACAAGTAAAATGATGAACCACTCTTAAACGGGACACAGTTTTAAAAAATAAACAAATGTGTTTTGGTTTGGACACCACCACACATATTAGGGTAAGTTTTCATGGTGGACTTTGCCGCTCGGGAAAGGTGCTCTTTAAATAACAAAGCAGTTGCAGAAACAGGACTTTTGTTTAGTTTCATTTGTTTTAATTTGTTGACTGGGTAGGACCCAAGAGCATTAGATGCCTGTTTTCAAGAGTGAGCAGGACCAGACCCAGTTGTTCCTTTAATCTGTCAGCACTTAAATCAATACTCCTTGTCCTCAACTGTCTCGCTGTGTTACTGTGTACCCTAGTTCATCACTGGTATTTAGCCTAAGCCATCATGGATCCACCACATTATGACAGAATCCATCTCTTCTGTTCAGCACTCTGTACTTCAACTGGGGAGGTATTGCACTATCAATAGTGCTGTCTTTTAGATGAGATACTAAACTGAGGTCCCTTCTGCTGATTTCTGGAGGTGGTCCCTTGCCACTATTCAAACAAACATTTTGTCAATGCCAAATGTTTGCTTGCAGTGTTACAGAACTTTAAAGGGAGCATAAACAATATGTAATTTAAATAAACTATTCCTGGTATTTTCCATTCATTATTGACATGTTGTTAACATATTTGAAATGAAAATATTTGCTTTCTGCATGTTGAGTGTTTTTTCACCACTTTGTTTAGTGCTTTCAAACAGGCAGTCTCCAGACTCCTGTCTTTAACTAGGAGAAACAACTACAAGTGGGAAACACAAACACACGCACACACACACACTGTGAGGCTTGATGTTCATCTTCAAAGTCTGATGATGATGTCTGTTTGTTAGCTGGCTAATAGGTGGAAAACCAGTGTGATCAGTGCAGCTGCATCGTTTGAACTACACAAATGTAACCCCCCTGTAAATGGGGGTTCCCAAAAGTCTTCCTTGGGTGTGCCTAAAGACCCACTACCTGATGGTGTTCTGTGGTCTAACCATTTAAAAGTAATTGCATGCAAGTGCCCTATTAGTCTCCGAGCCTGTCTCTTTAAGAGCTGCCTATCTTGTAGTGTATAATTAATCTGGGTAGGGGCTGATTGTTCCTAAGCTCGAGTCCCACCTTGGCTGCCAGATATTGTTGCATTCTGACATCGCTAATTGCGCAGAGGGAGCTCTGTTAAGAACTGTAATTGTTTGCTGATTATCTGCTTTCTTAATAATAATGTAGTAGTTTGTCTAACCTGCCTTCTTTGCAGTATGGACCTTTCTGTTAATCACCACCATCTTGGTTCTGGACTGCCAGTATGCACCAATCAGTACCTTTGGGGGCCCTAAAATGGAGCCTGCCCCCAGGGGTCTTGTGGGAGTGAATTTCTGTAGGAATTGTAGTTTTCTTCCTTTGGCACCTAAATAGACCTACAGGGAGTGCCCTTGCTGTGACAGACAAATGGATTAATGAATCAAACCTTTTGGATCACTGGGAAAGTCCCGAACTGCCTGCAGCAGTGAGTCAGTGTGAAGTAGGAGTTGAGAGTGAGAGGGGCTCAAGAGATTCGAGCAGCTGCTCCTGCGTAGTGTGCAGGGGAAATCGGCGGGAAGGCTGTGACTGGCCTGCCTGCTTCCATCTTCCTAAGTGAGGAGAACTGAGACCCAGAATCGGACTCTATCCAAACTTGTGTCTTTCTATCTAATTGTGATTAATTTCACCTGAAGAGGGACCAAAGACTTACCTTTGAGCGATCGGCCTGTCAGAACTTCCATCACGACCACAAAACGTACGGTTTGTGCAGAAAATCCTGTGTACTACAACCGGACTGTCATCTGAACTGTGGTACTTCCTTGCCTTTACTATAAGTGCGCTGAATGCGAATAGTGGGTCGCAACTTGGTTCCCCACTGCTTGAATGTGTCACGCTTGCTGGAAGCAGTATCCAGTAACTCTGACCAGACTGAATCTGTTTCTTTCAACCTGTCTGGGATTCAACACCACGGCCCTGATTGCCACTCACGCTGCAGAGAACCACCCGATGAGAGACCTGCCTGGGGATTTGGCTCCTTGCTCAACATCAATGAACAGGAACGACACCATGGTGAATCGTGTGGGCCCTGCTTCTCCTGGAAAACCAGCACTTCTTCTTGAGGTCTCCACTTCGACCCTCCTGCAACCTGATCTGGGTATTGTGAGTAAACCACAGGGTAGCTCCCTGCAACTACCTCCTAATCAAAGTGTATCATCTGATTTAATTGTTTTGATTGATTGTCATGAACTGAGTCCTCTGGTTCCGGAATACATATATTGGGTTAAAGTGTATGTTGTGTTTCTTTTTCCTAAGGGCCCCAACAACAGCTGCAACGCCGGCCTACCCCAGGCAACGCTTCAGGCTAGCCTGTAACTCCAACTGGGTATCCAGAGTGTGTGTAACTGTCATAGAGGGACTCTTAGAGGCATGCATGCTTAAACCTGATTTAATCAGCAATAGAATCCAGCACCAGATTACACCCCTTCCTTGTTCATGACCCCAAATAAATCAGATCTGAATCTTTTTGTACTTTAACTTTTTGTGATGTACCTCTGTACAGACAGCATTGAAATACTGTTGGTTGTTGTGGTAAATCTTGTTTTACAGGGTGTCTCCAGGGCCAAACCAGATGATCTGGCCCAGGTGGTAAGTGCAACAAGTGTGGGGTTAAATCTGTTGCGAGGTGCTAATTGCAACTGTGTATTCAGTGAACCATTTAGGCCACTAGAGGGAAAAGAGGGGGCTAACAGTGTCCTGGAGGGCTATACCCACAGCAGCTATGGTACCATTGACCCTGTCCTCTGGGTGGAGGCACCCACTCCTAGAACTCAGGCCCCTCACCCTGCTCTCAGTCACGCAGGCAGGGTAGTATTCCCTTGGGGTAGTACCACCTAGGGGTTACACAAACTTTATACCCAGCTCAACACAGCCTTCTCAGAACTGGCTTTTGAGTAGCAAGCCTCCTGCATTTCTATATCCATTAGCTTATACAGTGCAAACCTCTACAGCCCCTACACTGTCTAAGCACCACCAATATGTTCACTTTGCACATGCCCACAAGCAAACTTAAAAAGTATGCGATAACTGTAGGGTCCTGGCCTATACTCCATTCTTTTAGTAAAACAGGCACTATATTAGTGCAACTCTCCGTGGCTATTTGTGGGACAGCAGTAGCACATAATGGTCCCTACATGATCAATATCTTATACACTGCCTTGTTAAGTGCTTTTAAGATATATTGTATTTAAAAGGCACCATTTAAAACTGTAAAGTGGTTTGAGAAACTTTGCGTACAAAAGTCTCTCTATAAAATCATCTCTACTGTGTGTAACCCCTTGGTGGTGCTATCCCAAGGGCTACTACCCTTGCCTGTGTGGCTAGTAGCAGGTTAAAGGGCCTGAGTTCTGAAACGGGTGCCTCCACCCAGAGGTTAGGGTTGGTAGTGGTCAAACTAACCTGGGCACAGCCCTCTGGGACAATGTAACCACCCTCTTTCCCTTCTAGTGGCCTGAGCAATATATGATAATCACTTTCGCAGTACCCCTTGTACACCATACCAGTACCCATACAGTTTGCACTTACCACCAGGGCTGGTTACTCTGGCTTAACCCTGGGGACCCCCTGTAAAACAAGGTTATGCGCAGTAAATAGCAACAGTGCAGTACTCTTGGCACAAACTGGAACCACAGTCAGGTTAAACGCAGCAAAAAAATCAGATCTGATTTATTCAGGGGACTTGAACAAGGAAGGCGCGTAATCAGGTTGACTGGCTTAAAGGCTATATTAATCAAACAGTTATGCATGCGCTTCAAGTCCCCACACAGCCACACCTCTGGGTACCCAGGTAGGGAGATGATGGGCTAGCCAGGAACATTGCAGCTGGTTGGGGCCCTATGATGGAAGAAAGCAACATGCACAACACACACTATTTGTAATCCAGAGCTGGAGGGCTCAGTTCGTGAAAGAAAAAGCAACCAGACAATCAGATGACAACACTTTAAATTTAGCTGTTGTTGCAGGGAGCTACTCTGATGTTTACTCACGATACCCAAAACTGGACACAGGCAGGATGAAATCGAGACTGCAGGTTGTTGAGCTGGAGTGCCCGGAGAAGTGGAGCCCATACGAATCACCAAGGCGTTGTTCCTGTTCAAGTGTTGAGCAGGGGGCTGATCCCCAGACAGGTCTCTCATCGATGGCTTTCTCTGTGCAGTGGGTAGTCAGGCTGGGCCAGTGTGGCAAGGCCCAGGCCCATTAGAGATGATTTTGGATTCAGTCCATGGGGCTGGATGCAGCTTCCAGCAAGCAGAATACAGTTCAAACCATGGTGGGGAACCAAATCGCGACCCACTAGCAGCACACAGCACATTTACACATAAGGAAATTCTAATGCAGCTTCCAGCAAGCAGAACACAATTCAAACCACAGTTGGGAACCAAATCACGACCCACTATAAGCACACAACACATTCACATATAAGAAAATTCCACTGTACCAGGAAAAAGGCTCTCCAGTTGCAATTACAGAGTCTCTGCACAATCTGGGAGTTCAGAGGTGGCTGGAAGTCCAAACAGGCCAATCACATTCAGCAATTCTTCGGTCTTCTTCAGGCAGCAGCCTGGTTACAATTCAGTGGCTTACTTCGCTCTCCAAGTTCGGATTCAGACCGAAAAGTCACAAGCTCCCTCTCAGGGACAGCAGGCATGCAGGCCAAAATTCAGGCCTTTCCACAGTTCTCCCATGCGAGTCTGCATCGGGGCTGCTGCTTGAATCATTCAAGCTGTTATCTCTCCACTTCCCAACTCAGAACTGAAACTAGCTGCAAGCAGCTTGGGAATTTCCCCAAAATCCAAAAGGTTTGGTTGGCTGATCTGTCTGTCAGTCACAACAAGGGCTCCCCCTCCAGGTTATTTTAGGCGCCAAAATGCAAAAACTACAATTCCTACAAGTTTTGACCCCACCAAGCCCCTGTAGGCAGGCTCCATTTTAGAGTCCCAACAGTACTGATTGGCCCATTCTGACAGTCCCGGGCCAAGTTGGTGGAGATAAACAGAACAGTCCTTGCTGCAAAGAAGGTAGGTTAGAACAAACTGCAATATTATTACTGCTCTAATAAATGATCAGCAAACAAGTACATCTTCTAACAGAGCTCCCTTTTAGATTAATTAAGACTGCAATCCAGGCAGCTCTTAAAGAGACAGTACACAGAGGCTATATAGGCACTCTCTGGCAATCACATTTAAACTGCAAAAACGCAGGACACCAGCCTGGCAGTGAGCATTTAGACAAGCTCAAGGAAGACTTTTCGGGAACCCCCATTTGTAGGGGGTTACATGTGTATAAAATGAAATTCTTTCTGTTCTATTCTGTTCTGTTCTATTCATAGAAACATAGAATCTGTCAGCAGATAAGAACCTGATGGCCCACCTAGTCTGCCCTATTTTCCCTACCTATAGTGTCGTCGCAGACACTACTCAGTTTCCGGTCTCCCCCCTCCCCAACTAAGATCCCTCTGTGTCTAACCCATGTGTTCTTGAACCCTGTCACTGTTTCGACCCCACCACCTCCACTGGTAAGCTGTTCCATGCGTCCACCACTCTCTCTGTGAAGAAGTACTTCCTCACATTTCCTCTGAGTCTTCCCCTTCTAACTTCATAGCATGGCCCCTTGTCCTTGAGCATCTTTTTCTGTGGAAAATGCTTCCCTTCTGTACCTTGTTTTTGCCTGTGAGGTACTTCAATGTCTCTATCATAGCCCCCCTTTCCCTCCTCTCCTCCAGGGAGGACATGTTAAGTTCCTTGAGCCTTACCCCATAGGGCTTTTGATGCAGGACATGCACCATTTTGGTTGCCCTCCTTTGTACTGCCTCCACACTCTATATGTCTTTACAGAGGTGGGGCCTCCAGAACTGTACACTGTATTCGAGGTGCAGCCTAACCAGTGATTTGTATAGGGGTATTATTACCTACCTCCTTCTGCTTCTGATTCCCCTTGCTATACAACCCAGCATTCTGCCAGACTTCCCCACTGTTTTGACACACTGCTTCGCTACCTTCAGATCATCAGAAATGATCACCCCAAGTCCCTTTCCTGCTTGGTAACTGTTAATACCTCTCCTCCCAGTTGGTATGTTGCCCCTGGATTCTTATGCCCCCACCCAAGTGAATTATTTTGCACTTCTTTGCATTAAATCTCAGCTGCCAAACCCTTGACCATTCTTCCAACGTTTCTAGATCCCTTCTCACTTTTTCCACTCCTCCCAGTGTGTCTACTCTGTTGCAGAGTTTTGTGTCATCTGCGAACAAGCATACTTTCCATTCCAGCCCTTCTGCAATGTCACTGGTGAAGACACTGAAGAGGACTGGCCCTAGTACTGATCCCTGTGTTACTCCACTGGTCATTCTGCCTACTCCGGAGTGACTGCCATTTACCACCACCCTCTGACTCCTATTGCCCTGCCAATTTTCTACCCATTTTACTTAGGATCTACTCCTGTTCCATCTTACTAAAGGCACCACCTTTGCTATAAAGTAACAGTGCTGCCAAAGGATGTCTTTTATGGTACAAGAGATTCCAAGCATGAGATTTGGTCAAGAGGACCGTAAAATGAAGCAAAGTGGTTCTATCAGCCCAAAACCTCACAAGAGGAGTCTCTCTTATACCATAAGTGGTATCCCTTGGAAGCCCTATTATCTTATTATACAGCACTCAAGTTTAGCTCGTGTGATTTATAATAAGTTGAGTATTATTTTTTATTTTATTGCAAAATTCTCCCCGGGGAGCAAACTGGAGCACTCCCTTCTAGCGCTCCTGCAAGAGAGCACACTGTATTTAGAATAAGGGGTGTGGTGGCTCTGCATGCTGATTGGCTGAAATCACATTTGTGATTTACAATTTAATGTATAACTGAAGGTGAATGTTACCACAGCCATAATGGGATGATGGAAGTGTTTTGTACTCTCTTTTCTTGTGCAGTACCATGTATTTATTAACACAACAGAAAAGTGGGGTGCTAGTCAGTAATATCTGGAGATAGTACCCAGGGACGGAACGGCAAGATGGCAGCGCTGCTGCTCCGCTCTTCAGAAGCTTTGCATCTCAGTAAGATTGTATTTCATCTTAAACATTTTGCCACAGCATTTAAGTAGCCTTTTAAGGTTAAACGTAAAAATAAACTGAATAGCTTTAAGTTTTGAAAAGTTTTAAAATGCCGGTATGCTCTGATACAAAGACAATGCGGTTTGAGTTTGACCAGCATGTTTGGAAACCAGCTTGAATCATAAAGCAGTTTTACTTTTAATATTACAGCTTGAGACTGTGGCACCTGCTGCAGTTGCTGAACTTCTGGAAAAGTGATGGAGTAGAAATAGATTTGTTCAGCGACTTTGCTAGCCCAATCATAAATACTTGGAGTCTGGTGAAAAATCCTGAACAAACTCTTGTTTGCGTCTAGCTCCCGTAATGCTAGAAAGCCGGTTCCCTGCTTTATTAAATGACCTGGTAATTGTGTCAGCTTTGTCAAGGAAAATAATGATAAGAAGAAGATTCAGGACTCTATTGGAGACTGGAGAGAGAAGGTATATGGAGATTCTTGTAGCAGCAAGGAGCCTTGCAGCACTAATGGTGCCAAAAAGCTACTTGTTATTTTAAAACAGGTATGATACCTTTGCCTAGGGGGCTATAGAGAATTTGCTCAACTATGTGTCTGAAGTTACTGCGTTTAGAGGCGCTCTTTCTTTATTCTTTTTCACCAGGCAATATTGTCCAGATGTAGCAGAGTTACTGGAATTGCTGATTTACCTAATTTATTTATTTAAGAGCTTTACCAGGAGGGCATACTGAGCGGAGTACCGCTCGATTCCAGATGTGTCTTGGGGACAGTACAACACAACAACATGAGGCATACAAGTAACAAGGTGGTACAGGAGGTACAGGTAAAATAACAGTAAGGTGTCAAACTAAACAGGGTATAGCATGGTACAGTGTACAAGTGATTTACAGTGAGAGTTATGACAGCTGAGGGGCAGAGCCAGGTAAGGTAAAGATACACGGTCAGGTGGGGCAGGCAGTAACAGCCATGACTAAGCGTACAAACAGAGAAGAAAGTAGGGGATCACTTAACTGAGTGAGGAGGGTACAGAGTGGCCAGAGAGTATAAGCCAGGGAAAAAACAGGGTAGAGCCCGGGTACCAAGGGGGGAGCTGTCACAGCAATGTGAATGTGTTAGGCACAAGAGCAGTCAGAGGTAAAATGTGCAGATAGGATACCATTTAAGTGCTGGGAGGGGGAGGAGTGTCAAATGTGCGGTGGAAGGGAGTTCTATAGCTTGGGCATGCAGTAGCTGAAAGCTGCCTGGCCTGACAATGAGGACCTATGAGGAATATAGAGGAGTCTAGAGTCATTTGTCCTGAGCTTGTAGACTGGGGATGGGTAGGTGGTCAGGGCCGACGAAAGGTAGGGAGGAAGAGTAACTGGTGACATGGAGAGAACAGGGTTTTCACCTACGGACCAAGAAATTAATGAACTGTCCATTTGATTGATATCTGATACTTGCAGGGCTGTGGTAATGTTCACTATGTCAATGGCCCGAGTTTATCAATCTGGATTCCTTTGGAATAGATAGACTCCTTGTGAGGGAGAGCAGAGTAACTGGGAATCTGAACAAACACCTACTGCTTTTGAACTGAATATGGTCATGGACTTGGTGACCTGAATTGAAAGTTTGAGGCTTTTCTCCACCACTATGAGGTAGCTTTTCTAGCTAGCAGGTGGGTGTTTCTAATGTTTTGCAAAGTTGTGGACAACCTGAACCAAAATATATTGATGCTAAGTGTAGTGAGGACTCTATTTAAACATTCTCTTTCGAGTATTTTTTTGGAATTTAATCCTGCAGGAAAGTGTCTTTGGTATATGAGTTCAGTGAACCCTTAGGCGATTCGCTTGAATGGGCCGGCATTTATTTTTCAAAGTTTATTGAAAGAAAAGGAATCTGGGCAGCTGTTCACTGTGGGGCCACTGAAAATGGTATATTTTGGTGGTCACTCATTATGCAAGATTATGGACATTTTAAATGAGCTCTTATGCCTGTATATGCTCCTAAGAAACTTGAGCAAGGCACAGTTGGATAATTCCATCTTTTTAAGTGACCGAGGTTAAAATGGTTTGCCTCCTTCTGAGTAACCCTATTTATTTATTAAGGACTCCTGAGCTAACTGGAGCCTAGAAACTGTGATTCAAAATGAATGGACTCCAGAGTATATTGGAGCCATAATTCTTTTCAGCAGAAAATTCAGTTATGCATCTAATGTCAAGTAACATATGCAGGAACTAAAACATTTATGCTTATTTGTTCATCTAGGAATTTTCTTTTTTTTTGTACAGGGATGAATGTATTTCAATTTTAATGCTATGTACAAAATACTTGTATATTTAAACATAGAAACATAGACTTTGACAACAGATAAAGACCGCTTGGTCCACCTAGTCTGCCCATTTCCCTACCTACAGTATAAACTGCAGATCCTAGTTAACCAACAGCCTATTTCTTCCTACCCCCCACAAGAATTGCCTTATGTCTGTCCCACGCATTCTTGAATTCTCCCACAGTTTTAAACCCCATAACCACCTCAGAAAGGCTGTTCCATGCATCCACCACCCTCTCTGTGAAAAAATGCTTCCTCACATTGCCAATGAGCCGTCCCCCCTCTATCTTCAAATTGTGTCCCCTTGTTCTTGCACATCTCTTTTTCTGAAAGATGCTACCCTCTTAGACTTTGTTGATTCCACTGAGGTACATAAAAGTTTCTATCATGTCCTCCCTCTCCCTCCTTTCCTCAAGGGTATATATTAAGCTCCTTTAGTCTCTCCTCATATGGCTTCTCTTGCAGACCCTGCACCATTTTAGTTGCCCTCCTCTGGACTGCCTCCATCCCGTCTATGTCCTTGCAGAGATGGGGTCTCCAGAACTGGACACAGTACTCAAGATGGGGTCTCACCAACTGTCTGTACAGAGGGATAACAACTTCCTGTTTTCTGCTGGTGATGCCTCTCCCTATACATCCCAGTACCCCAGCCCTCCCTACTGCCTTCTCACATTGCTTGCCAACCTTAAGGTCATCTGATATGATTACCCCGGTCCCTTTCCATTTTTGTTGTTGTTACTACCTACCCCCCCCCCATTGTGTAATCTTCCCCAGGTTTTTGTTTCCCAGGTACATTATTTTGTACTTCTTTGCATTGAATCCTAGCTGCCATACTTCTGACCATTCCTCCAACCTTGCCAAGTCCCTTCTCATCCTTTCCACACCTCCTTGGGTATCAACCCTGTTGCAGATCTTTGTGTCATCTGCAGAGAGGCATACTTTTCCTTCTAGTCCCTCTGCAATGTCACTTATAAAGACATTAAAAAGGACTGGACCCAGTACTGAACCCTGTGGTACCCCACTAGTAACCCCCCTTTCTTCAGAGTGGACTCCATTTACAATTACCTCCTGTGTCCTGTTGTCCAGCCAATGTTTTACCCAGGCTACCACCCTGGGACCCACTCCCAGGCTGGTTAATTTATTAATCTTTTGTGTGGGACTGTGTCAAATGCCTTGTTAAAGTCTAGGTAGGCCATGTCCAGAGCCCCTCCCTGGTCTACTGCTTTGGTCACCCAGTCAAAGAAATCAATTAGATTTGTCTGACATGACCTTCCCGCTATAGACCCATGCTGCCTTGGGTCCTGTGCCCCACTGGCCTCTAGGTACTCCACAATTCTTTCCTTCAGAAGTGATTCCATCACTTTCCCTACCACAGAGGTCAAAGAAACAGGTCTAGTTTCCTGCCTCTGTCTTGCTCCCACTTTTGTGAAGGAGAATCACATCTGCCTTCCTCCAGTCCTCAGGTACCACACCATCCTCCCATGCTTTGTTAAAAAGTGTAGTCAGTGGTGTCACTAGTTCTCCCCTTAATTCTTTTAGAATTCTGGGGTGAATCCCGTCAGGCCCCATTGCTTTGTCTACCTTCAGTTTTAGGAGTTCTTTCAGAACCCTTTCTTCTGTGAAAGGACTGGGATTGACCCCTCTATCCAGGGTGCTTCTGTTAATTGGATTAGGTACCTCCCCCTCCACCTCTTTTGTGAATACTGAGCAGAAGTATTCGTTCAGTATCCCTGCTTTTTCACTGTCCCTCACTGCTGACCCACCGTCCATTCTACTCAGCCTCACTATCCCTCCCTTTGTTTTTCTACACTCCCTGATGTACCTATAAAAGGTTTTATCCCCATTCTTAACCGAGTTGGCTATCTTTTCCTCAGTTTGGGCCTTTGCTATTCTGACTTACCTCCCTGCTTCCTTCTGCCTTAACTGGTATAGATCTCTGTCCTGCTTCTTCTGTGTTTCCTTATATTTCCTAAATGCTATCTTTTTTTCCCTAACCTTCCCTGCCACCTCTTTTGAGAACGACAGTGGCTATGTCTTTTGTTTTGATTTATTTGCTTCACACAAAGGCTTGTTGCCTCTGTGATGGCAGTTTTGATGTTTCTCCATTGTTGCTCCACCCCTCCTTCTAGCCTGTTTACTAGTGCTTTCTAAGGCACTCTCCCATCTTGTCAAAGTCAGCCCTCCTGAAGTCCAGTACTCTCACTTCTGTATGGCTTGACTCTGTAGCTGAGTTTATCATGAGCCACACTGTTTGGGTCACTTGTTCCCAGATGGCTACCCACTTCTAGATCTGAAATCCTTTCACTGTCCCCATTTGAGAGTATGAGGTCTAAGATTGCTCCCTCACGAGTGGGTTCCAAAACTAGCGGTCTGAAGCATACCCCCCTGTAGGGCATCGAGAATGACCCTGCCCTTGGATGTGGCTGCAGCAAAGGTGCTCCAGTTAACATCTGGCATATTGAGGTCCCCCATCAACAGTATCTCCCCTTTCTCTGCCATCTTAAGGATGCCTTCTATCATATCCTTGTCCATTCACTCCCCCTGAGATGGGGGTCTGTATACAACCCCTGTGCAGATTGTGGTGCCATTTCCAGTCTCTAAGGCGACCCACAGTGCCTCCTCTCCTCCCTGTTTACTCTTTTATTCTGTTGCTTTTATCTCTTCCCTTACATGGAGAGCTACTCCTCCCCCTCTTCTCCCCTCCCTGTCTCTCCTGTAGGCTGTGTACCCTGGTATGTTAACATCCCAGTCACGGTTCTCTGTGTACCATGTTTCTGTGACTGCTACGATATCCAGGCATCCCTCTTCCATCAAGGTCACCAGTTCAGGGAGCTTGTTGCCCAGACTACGGGCATTGGTACTCTTTACCAGCCATTTCTTGATGGCCTTATCCCTTTTTGCCCCATCCCTGTCCTTATTGCCTTTGTCACTTTCTCCATTTTACCTCTGCCTTTCTCCCTATTGATGTCTCTATCTTGGTGTTTACCTCACTTACTACCCTGATTTTTTTGAAGGGGGCTTTGATTTCCCTGCTCCTTTCCAGTGCCTCCCCCCTTGGCTAGTTTAAATGCTTGCCAATGAAGCATTTAAACCTATCACCTAGGATCCTGGTTCCCCTCCTGGACAGATGCAGACCATCACGCCAGTATAGGCCTGCACCACTCCAGGTGGACCCCCAGTCCCCAATGAAGCCAAACCCCTGAGCTCTGCACTAGTTTTTCAACCACTGATTGAATCCCATGGTGTGGAGCACTTAGCCTCACCCATGCCATAGACAGACAGCACCTCCGAGAAGGTTACCGTGCGTGCTACTTGTCTAAGGCCCCTTCCCAACTCCACAAACTTTTCCTGCACTGCTCTGATCCCTTTCTCAGCCAGGTCATTTGTCCCTAGGTGGACAATGACATCCAGCTCCCTCCCGCGTGCAGCTGCTCCAGCGATCCTGAGGATTCGCTTCCTGTCCCTCCAAGCCATGGTGCCAGGCAGGCACCTCACCTCCCTCTCCCCTTCCTCCCCCAGTTCTACCCTCCTAACAATGGAGACCTTCACCAGGAGTTGTTTCCTTCCCCTGTGGGGGTCCCATGCCACCCTCCTGTGGGTCTCCTTTGTGGAAGTTCCCAGCATCCTCCTTGGCCTCTACTGTGGGTGCCTCCATAGAGGAACCACACTTTGCCAGAACGGCATATGAATTGTGGTTTACACTAATGTCTTTTTTATATAACTGTAGGCAGGAGAATCCGGTTGAAAAATGCACATTTTGGGGGACGATTTTTGCTGGAATACAAGCAGAATAATGAACTTGATAATTAGTAAATAATTATTAACAACTAACACTGAGGGTATAAGTTAGATTAGTCTGTCTGAATCTACTGAAATGATGTACAGGGGCAGGAATAATCCTGGGGAGTTTTCATAGTGCTGTAGTTTAAGTGAAACAACATCGTATGAGATGGATTTTATACTGCTCCTGATATATGTGGTCCCTTAAGAATCAAATTTTATTCATTATTTTATTTCTGAACATAATTTGCTGATATAATGTTATAATTACTAGTTCAAGTGCAATAATCTCTCTTTATATTGTGATTCTGTTCTCAGTTAATATTATACACAACAACAATAGAGTTTGGTAAGTCAGTCATCTGGAAATTTATGGTATTTGTGTAATTATAGCAGAACAAATAGGATAAGATTTTTGTTACTTGTGTAACCCCTAGATGGCGCTATCCCAGGGGCTACTACCCCTGCCTGATTTGCCACTAACAGGTTGAGGGGCCTGGATCCAATGGCGGGTGCCTCCACCCAGAGGTCAGGGTTTGCAATAGTTAAACTAACTTGGTCACAGCCCTCTGGGACACTGCAACCCCCCTTTCTTCCCACTAGTGGCCCACACAATATATCAGAATTACCTTCACAGTATACACTTACCCCAGGTCTGGTTCCGGCACTGGGACCTCCTGTGAAATGAGATACAGTGCAACAATCACAGTACAGTACTTTAACATAGACAAATACCTCAGGCAGTATAACTTTGCTGAAACAAGCAGCTCTGATTTATTTAGGGGGATATAACAAGGACAGGGGGAAATCAGGTTAATTAGCTTATCACTCTAATAATCTACCTATGGCTCTGTGCACAGGCCTATCCCTATCAGTTACTGTCCCTGGGTACCCAAGCCCTAGTGGCTAGTCCAAACCGTGGCAGCTGGAGGGGCCCTTTCACACAGAAAAGGAGAATTAAACAGTCAGCAGTACAGTAATTCCATTTGGATTTAATGTGGCAATTCAACAGGAGCGACCCTGAATTAGTACTCACGACCTCCAAATAAGATAGGGTCCTTCAATGTCAGCAGGGCTCACTTGAGGTACACAAACCTCTTCACACATCCATATAAAAGAAGCACTATACCAGGCAGGCTGCATCTGTATCGATCGCAATTACTGCACAATACCGGGAGAACACACAGCAGATTCAGTTCCTGACAGACCGGTGCAATTTTCAGCAATTCCTCCAGTCTTCTACAAGGTGAGCCTGGTTTCTACTCTTCAGAGATCCTTTGATTCTCTTCACAGGACAGATTCAGTCCTAACAAGCTGTTACACAAGCTGCAGACCGGAACTCTGGGCCTTACACCGTTTTTGACTAAAACTGCACACTGAAAAGCACAGGGCTCCTTCCTTCTTCACTGCCAAAGCTCAACAAACTCCAACCGACAAAACCGGGCACTTCCTTTGGTTCCTCCCAGTTCTTGACTGGATTGGCTGTCACTCACAATAGACTGCTGCTGTTGGTCCAAAAGGCACTGAAGTCTAAACTACATCTCCCAGAGTCACTGCCCATACAATCCTCTTGTGGCTGGCTCAGATTATGAGTCCAAGTTCTGATTCGTCCAAGGCACCATTTTAGAGCTAGCTTACCCACACTGATTGGTCCAGTTCAGCAGTTCAAAACCAGAATGGGGAACTAGGCAGACACTGTTCTGACTGCAAAAGAAAACAGGTTAAACAAACTGTAATTTCATTATTACTGTAAATGATTTCTGGCAAACAGTTACATCTTTCAGATAGGTTCCTTTGCACTCCTAGTGACTGCAAAAATGGAGTGAATTGGCAGCAGCTTGAGTGATAATCAAAAACACACAAGTCCCCATACAAACTAATTATGTCTGCAAGCAGACAGCTCTTAAAGACAGTACCAGAGGTTCTAAAACACTCACTGATAAATGGCTTAAATGCCAAACACCATTCAGGCTTGGAGCATTCAAGCAAGCTCCTGGAAGTCTTTTGGGAACCCCCATTTGCAGGGGGGTTACACCCTTCCTGGACTGGGAAAGCTTGACGTCCGCGTCAAGCAAGTACCCCCATAAGTTTCAACTGCAACCATATACATTTGCATTAGGCTCGCACATGTAATCATCAGTCAATATATCATTTTACCAAGAACACATTTCTGAAACATTGCAGTCGTCACTCTTTACACAGTATTACATACACATTGTACCATAACTCAAGTTATTACCTCTTGTACATGAAACCTGAAGAGAGGGCCCTTCCTATCAGTTACCTTGGGGCTGGACGGGCAAGGGCACCATACTTAGAGGGCAACACAAGTAACTTGGAGTTAGCACTGATGCTCAGTTTGGGCAATGAGCTCGGGACACATACACTCCTTTATGGACAACATTGAGAGGCAAATCCACAGGCCTCCCAAGTGAATCATAACTGAGGTGCACCACAGGCTTTACAGCTCGACCAGTCTTTCTAGGGGAACTGTTATAGTCTCTGCACTCTGAGCCTCATTTTCAGCATTGTCCTCACTTGTCAGGAGTCTCCATGGGGTGAGAGGCTAGAACTTGGGGCACTTTCAGCTCCAGGAGTTACAGTTTCTGAGTCCACAACATTTGGCTCGCATGGAAGCTTTCGGACACTGGCAGTGGACTGTCAGGGCACTCAAAATACTCTTCTTGTTCGGTGTATCACCAGTCTGACCCAATCTATCATTTTCCTCCCTGAAAGCTCAAACAGTTCAACCATGCACAATGATTCCATTTCATCTGATCTGATGCTTTGCACTTCACTTTCTGGGAGCATTGGCTCCAGGGATGAAGCTGGGGCTTAGACAGTCCAGAAGCCCAGCTTCATCTCCAGTATTGACTAGGGGTTGCCCGAAACAATTGACTCAGTTCGTAAGAAGGATAGTATTCAAAGTCACTCTCACTTTCTTCCGATATGGACTGACAGTCATGCTCAACTGGGACTTGTGGAGGGAACACTTTAACTTTGCTTCTGTAGGTGCAGACTTTCTTGATCTTTTCTTAGCAGCAGCTCTAGTCACTGGTCCAGAGGGGGCATCTTCTAGGGGCTCAGACTCAATTAAGATTTGTCCAATGGGCAGTAAATGATTTCTATGCATTGTTTTTACATCTTTTGAATTATTCTCAGGCCTTACTTTGTACACTGGCAGATCATCTAGTTTGCCCACTACAATGTGAGGGAGATGGTGCCATCTGTCAGCAATCTTGTGCTTGCCATGCAGTCCCAGATTTCTTAGCAATACCCGATCTCCCTCCTGGAGTTCCTGTGCTTTCACCTTTTATCATACCTTTCTTTGTTGGCCAGATTTCTTTTGGCAGCCATGGTTTGAGCCAGTTAGTACGCATGAGTTAGCTGGGCCTTTAACTTTTGCACATACTGTAAATAGTTGTCAGCTTGAACCCCATCAGGAGACCCCAAAACACACATCTACTGGTAGTCGAGCTTCTCTTCCAAACATCAGGCGGTAGGGGAGAATCCAGTGGCATCACTTTTGGTGCAGTTATAAGCATGTACCAGGGTGCTAATTTGTTGGCTCCATCTAGGCTTGTCCTTTGGGTGCAGGGTGCCTAGCATATCTAGCAAAGTCGGTTGAAACGTTCAGGCTGTGGGTCCCCTGGGGTGGTAAGGAGTGGTTCTGGACTTTGCCTCCCCACAGAGAAAGCATCTCTTTGATCAGGCGACTCTCAAAGTCTCTCCCTTGATCAGAATGGATTCTTTGTGGAGCCCATAGTGAACAAAAAGTTTTCTACAAGTACTTTGGCCACAGTGGATGCTTTCTGGTCTTTGGTGGGAAAGCTTGGGCATATCTCGTGAAATGGTCAGTGACCACCAGCACATTACTGATATTTCTTTGATCTGACTCCAAACTCAGAAAATCAATACAGACCAGCTCCATGGGTGCACTGGTGGTGATGTTAACAAGGGGCAGCCCTCTGGGGCAAAGCTTTCCTCTGTAAGCAGCGACTACAAGTTCGAATGTGTTGCTCCACATCAGCCCCATCTTAGGCCAATAGAATCTGGATCTCACCAAGTCAAGTGTTCTGTCTATACCAAGGTGCCCCATGTGGTTGTGCAAGGACCTCAGTACTGAGTCTCGAAGGCAGTGGGCAGCACTAGTTGTTGTTTGTCTACTTGTCCCCTCTGTCTACTGTTTCTCTGTATAACAGTTTATTGATCAGTTTCAACTTAGGACCTTCTTTGTATAACAGTGCAGTTCTCAAATCAGTGGGCGTAATTTGGACACATCTTTTCCTGCATAGAGGGCTTCTAAAGCTGCTTTGATCATGGGATCGCGGGATTGAGCCCACGAATACTGTCATTGTCCAGCTGAGGCAGTGCACCAATGTCTATTGCAGAAAAGTGGCAATAAGCAGCAGGTATGCAATTCTCAGAGGTCCCAAGCAATCCACCATGCAGTCCACTGCATCCGTGGACATTGTTCCTCCCTGTCAAACTTCGGCAGAGTGCCGAATGTCAGGTTCTGCCAATCGGACCCAATCATTCTGGGGAACAGGCCTCCGGAGAGAGCATCAGCATCTATGTGGTTCAGACCTGCTCGGTATTCGAGCATAGTCATATGTAGATAATGCAGAAAGCCACCTATGGCCAGTGGCATCCAACTTAGCTGAGGTCTGCACATAGGTCAAAGGATTATTGTCAGTTTTACTAGTATTTTAGCCCCATACAAGTACTCATGGAATTGGTCAACAATAGCCCACTTCAAAGCTAGGAACTCTAACTTATGTACAGGATAGTTCTTTTCGGATGGGGTCAGGCTTCTACTGGCAAGGCCACTGGTCTCAGGCCATTCTCGTGCTCTTGGTACAACACAGCCCCCAACCCTTGCAAGCTAGCATCAGTGTGCAGAACATAAGGTTTTCTTGGATTGGCATAGGCCAGCACTGGAGCATGGGTAAGTTGATATATGATCTCATGAAAAGCAGTCTCACAATCAGGAGTCCAGCGGGCCCCAAATACTTCACTCGGATGAAAATACACTCTTTCAGTCTTGAGGGACGCTGACTTTTGGTATTTTTTGTAGGTTGGGGGATACCCTTGAGTAAGGTTAAGTAAAGGGCAGATCACTCTTGAATAGTCCTTGATGAGCGCCGATAATAACCACAGAATCCCAGGAATCTTTGCAGTTCTTTTAGATTTTTGGGCTGTGGCCAGGTGGTCAAGGCCTCAACTTTACTTGGGTCGGTCTCTATTCCCTCGGTGGATACTATGTGTCCCACATACTTTACTGATGTTTGAAAAAATTGACACTTATCAATGGACAGTTTAAGGCCAAAGTCCTCCAGTCGGTCCAATACCTTAAATAATCTGCTCTCATGTTCCTCCAGTGAGCTGCCAAACACAATAACATCATCTAGGTATACCAGGCACTCTAGTAAGTTCATGTCCCCCACTGCACGCTCCATCAATCGTTGAAAAGTGGCTGGGGCACCTGAAATCCCTTGAGGCATCCTCATGAATTCATAGAAGCCAGCGGACAGATAAAGGCCGTCTTCTCCACGGTCCTCTGGGGCCATCGGGATCTGGTAGTACCCTGCGGAGATCCAGCACAGAGAACCACTTGCTCCCGTTTAGGCAGTCAAAGCATCCTGAATACGGGGCATTGTGTACTGATCAGGGATAGTCCGCCGGTTTAAGGTGCGATAATCACACATCACTTACTGTTCCATTCTTTTCCTCACTACCACAATGGGGGAAGCATAAGGGCTTCTGGATTCTTGTATTACACCAGCAGCTAACATCTCTTGCAGATGCCGTCTCACATCATCTATGTCAGCAGGTGCCAGGCGCCGAGACCTCTCACGAAATGGTCTTTCGTCATGCAGCGGATATTGTGCTCAGCTCCTTGCGCATCCTACATCCCATTCCTTTAAAAAACACCCTGGTCTCTCTGGGCAAGCTTCTCACTGATCCTCACTTTCCATTCAGCTGGCAGCGGAGTCGCGAAATCAAACAAATCAGGCGTTACTCTGTCATTCTTCCTTGAACTCTTGCTGCTGGGTAGCACTGCAGTGTCTGCACAATGCACATTAGCCAGGATGCAACCTCTGTTTACTCGAATGTCTCTTTCAGACACATTATGAACTTGGACCATTACCCTTCTGGCATAAGCATGGGCTCTAGCGGGCAAAATACTAGGCTTGACCAGCAGTCCCTCTGGCAATTTTCCATCGCCTGGTGCATCCAACATTAATATTTTATTCTTAACATCCTTTCTGATACGGACCTCTCCTGTAAGGTACACTGGGCATTTGGCGCCAGGATCAGAGACTCAGGATCCTTCTTCCATACAATTCCGACCGGTTCCTCTGGTTCTGTTTTTCAGCATCTCTCTGTGCCTCATAGGCCTTCTTAATTAAAGCCGGAACTCTTAAAGCTCTACTAGTCTTTGACCCCTGTTTTCATAACACAACTGTGCCAGCCTTCCGAACATATGAGCATTTGTTCCAATCAACAAAGGGACACCATCATACAGTCCAGTGGGGACACACTAAGGCTAGGGTCTCTACTTGTTCAGCCACTCCAGCCACGGATGTGGGAAAGACAACCAAATTCGGATATACCCGGAATAGGGGTAGCCTTCTCCTTAACCCCATACATGTAGTCCTTCTAATGGTTGTAAGGGTACGTCTGACAAATGCTTCTGATACCAATCCTGGAACATAATTGTCACTTGGGAGCCACTGTCTAATACAGCTCTTGTAGACACTCCATTCACCTTTACAGTGGTCTCCATGGAGGACCCACTATTCTGGACCAGTCTGGAGAGGCGTGAGTGGGGGCCTGGGCAACTGACCTTGCCACAAAGGACGTGAGTTAGCATTTTGGTGCCCTCACTGGGATCATTTCGTGTACCTCTTAACCACTGATTTGTTCTCAAGCTCTCCTTGTAGCCTATATGCAACTTTGTCAGTGTCTTTTGGGGACTGGCATTCCCTTTTCATGTGCCCATCTTTCCCACAATTATAGCAAAACATACTTTCTGGAGTTTGAGCTGGCCGGGCGCCACACTGGGAGCCAGGCGGGGTATTACTAACTGGAAACCTAGGTGCCATCTCTGTTCTTGCGTGATAAGCATTTGGAGACATCTCGTCAGTTTCTCCACTTCCATGGTCAAGGAATCGAGTTTGGAGCTGTTATCAGCAGGAGATACATGGGTGGGTACCCCACCCCATAGCAGATACAGTCGGATATAGGTCAGGGCCCATACTTACAGGCGTGGCCTTCATAAAGGACTGTTTTTGAATTCCGGATCTCTCTCAACAGTTCGCCCCATTGTGACATATCTTTTCCTTGTCAGAGCACTCATTGACTGTCAACCTCTGCCCCTGAACTTCACTTGATGGGTCACCCTCAGTCACTCGGTTCGTAGCCACAGCTGTTGGTGCAGGTCCCTCCCGAGTCGCCTTTCTCAACTCCTCAATTTCTCTCATTAACTCATCATAGGAGGTGGGGATTCCAGTCGATTTGCCAGGCGTAACTGAAGCAACAGCAGTTCTGAGAGGGGCAGACTTAAGTTCTGTCCAGTCTGGTTCAGTCCAGTTCAATCGCTGGCAAACTACCCTTTCTGAGGCATTCTTGCAACAATTTTTCCAGCCGAGAGACATACACGACAACAACTCCCTTGGTACTGTTGTGCATTTCTTACTCTCACCATAGGTCCTCATCAGAATCTGGGCTCCCACACATTCTCCAAGGCCTCAAGATAGGCCTGTGCAGTCGCTTCAGGGTTACTGGCCCGTTTGCACGGATGGTAGCCAGGGCAGGACCTCGAGGCTCTCACTAACCCTCTTTAGCTTTTAAGCCTTCCGAGCATTGCCATTCTAGCACGAGGGGCAACATAGTCTATCCAGGTCTCCCAGTCATCCTCCCTTGGGGGTGGGAGGTGCCAGAGAGATCCTCAACCTCGGTAGAGTCGTGACTAATGGCAGGTGCAGAAATAGGAGTCTGCATTGGTTCAGCCACCATTACGGGCACTGGAGCAGGAGAGGGTGTTGGGGAGGAACACCCCAGGTGGCAAGAATAGTTTCTTCAAGTCCTCCACAGTTTCCCCTCTCCCAGCAACCATTCAGCAAATTTCTCCTCAAAAGTTTCAGATAGTGGTGGGGGCTGATTCCCCACCGGGTCTTTACTGTCCTTAGTTATCACTCTCCAAGCAGTGAGGGCTCCCTCTGGGGTAATGGTCTGTGGCACTTTGGAGCTATCTATGGGATCCTTAAACTCTACTAGGGCCAGGAAAGTGTGGGTGAGCAGATTAGCATGCCGACCCACCACCACAGGGTTTTGTAAACCTTCCACCTTGGAAAGTACTCCCTGCACAGTGTCCGTATTGATACCCAGGGGATGTCCAGGATAAGCATAGCATTTTGGGGTCGATCTCCTCCCAGTACACCACTCCACCAGCGGTGCACAGCCACTTCTGTCGGGTACCCATTTTTTCTTAACAGTGGTTAAGTAAAATGGCCACTAGGGACACACAATCCCAGCGGTGAGCCTCCAAGATGTAACCCCTAGATGGCGCTATCCCAGGGGCTACTACCTGCCTGATTTGCCACTAACAGGTTGAGGGCCTGGATCAATGGCGGGTGCCTCCACCCAGAGGTCAGGGTTTGCAATAGTTAAACTAACTTGGTCACAGCCCTCTGGGACACTGCAACCCCTTTCTTCCCACTAGTGGCCCACACAATATATCAGAATTACCTTCACAGTATACACTTACCCCAGGTCTGGTTCCGGCACTGGGACCTCCTGTGAAATGAGATACAGTGCAACAATCACAGTACAGTACTTTAACATAGACAAATACCTCAGGCAGTATAACTTTGCTGAAACAAGCAGCTCTGATTTATTTAGGGGGATATAACAAGGACAGGGGGAAATCAGGTTAATTAGCTTATCACTCTAATAATCTACCTATGGCTCTGTGCACAGGCCTATCCCTATCAGTTACTGTCCCTGGGTACCCAAGCCCTAGTGGCTAGTCCAAACCGTGGCAGCTGGAGGGGCCCTTTCACACAGAGAAAAGGAGAATTAAACAGTCAGCAGTACAGTAATTCCATTTGGATTTAATGTGGCAATTCAACAGGGCGACCTGAATTAGTACTCACGACCTCCAAATAAGATAGGGTCCTTCAATGTCAGCAGGGCTCACTTGAGGTACACAAACCTCTTCACACATCCATATAAAAAAGCACTATACCAGGCAGGCTGCATCTGTATCCCGATCGCAATTACTGCACAATACCGGGAGAACACACAGCAGATTCAGTTCCTGACAGACCGAGTGCAATTTTCAGCAATTCCTCCAGTCTTCTACAGGGTGAGCCTGGTTTCTACTCTTCAGAGATCCTTTGATTCTCTTCACAGGACGGATTCAGTCCTAACAAGCTAGTTACACAAGCTGCAGACCGGAACTCTGGGCCTTACACGTTTTTGACTAAAACTGCACACTGAAAAAGCACAGGGCTCCTTCCTTCTTCACTGCCAAAGCTCACTGAAACTCCAACCGACAAAACTGGGCACTTCCTTTGAGTTCCTCCCAGTTCTTGACTGGATTGAGCTGTCAATCACAATAGACTGCTGCTGTTGGTCAAAAGGCACTGAAGTCTAAACTACATCTCCCAGAGTCACTGCCCATACAATCCTCTTGTGGCTGGCTCAGATTATGAGTCAAGTTCTGATTCGTCCAAGGCACCATTTTAGAGCTAGCTTACCCCACACTGATTGGTCCAGTTCAGCAGTTCAAAACCAGAATGGGGAACTAGGCAGACACTGTTCTGACTGCAAAAGAAAACAAGTTAGACAAACTGTAATTTCATTATTACTGTAAATGATTTCTGGCAAACGGTTACATCTTTCAGATAGGTTCCTTTGCACTCCTAGTGACTGCAAAATGGAGTGAATTGGCAGCAGCTTGTGATAATCAAAGAAACACACAGTGCCCCATACAAACTAATTATGTCTGCAAGCAGACAGCTCTTAAAGAGACAGTACCAGAGGTTCTAAAAACACTCACTGATAAATGGCTTAAATGCCAAACACCATTCAGGCTTGGAGCATTCAAGCAAGCTCCTGGAAGTCTTTTGGGAACCCCCATTTGCAGGGGGGTTACACTTGATATATGACATTGTTCAACAAATGGAAAATGAGATCGGTCGCTGCAGTATTTTCAATGTCAAAATGTTTTTGATGTATTCCAATACTTTTAGATGTTTTTTTTAGATGTCCTTTTGTTGTAATGGTTTGTTAACCGAATGGCAATAAACTTTTACTTACTTGCTTACAATAATATCTGCATAATGCAAGTAGTCTTCTTTGTAATGCCATTTGTTACAGCTCATATCAAGGTTATTGTTCTTTGTTTTCCAACTAAAGAAACTCCTGTTGAGAGATTTCATTATATAGTAATTTCCATTTTATTCTGAAGAAGGAACAAACTATTCTGGCCTCAAGTACTAACTGAAACTAAAGTAAATATTGTAAGTTGAATCAAGTTTTTGGAATTGCTTAGCACTGCTGGTATCCGGTATGTATTTTGCATGTAGTCCATAATAACTTTTATTTTATATTATTTAATTCTATATAGCAACTTAAACTCCATTTCAGAATTTAGTTAATGTAGTGATTTGTTCTGTATGTTTCTCAGAACTCATTTGGATTCAGTTTTGAACAGCACAAAAATGGTTCCTTAACTGAACCACTGAGGCACTTGAGAGAACTTAAATGGGAAAAGCACTAAAACATCTAGCAACATGATAATTTATGGTCAGATCGGACTCTAGGTCTGTCATGTCTGCTCCTGCTTCATAAGCATGTATGAATAAGCATCACCTGCAACAACACTGACGTTAGCTAACTATGTTATTGTTTTGTCTATGTTTTTTAAACATTATTCTGCCTACTTTATCACATGCAATGTTTCAAAATTCTGTAAAGCCCTTTATTAATATAATTTGTATTAGTACCTTATAATCATTCTTGCTGTGTCTATAAGAGGTTCTAGAAGGTCTCTTAAGTACTTGTAAGGTACCCCTTTAGGCTGAAAGAAAAATCATTTTCAACAGAAAGAAAAGAACAGAGTGCTGCACCAATGGACCAAATGGAGCCTTGTATTTTCTACGTTAGGCACTTTGCTTTTGTTAAATGTATGAAACAAGGGAATAGGATACACGTATGAACTAACAACTATATCACATGTGAAGTCTGTTTTGAGGCTTGATTTTTGACTTGGATGTAATCTTTACAGTAACATTTGTCTTTTCAAGTATTGAAAAGTTATTTAATATTGGTTATCATGCTCACATTAAATTGGGTGTGGGCAGTTTTTTGTCACCTCGCTGTGATGTCATCTGTGGGATACTATACATCTGCACTTTCAGTACTGTTAGTTACCCTTTGAAAAAGTGCAGAGGTGGGCAAGAAGCTTTTGACCTCACATACTACTTTTTCACTGGGTGAACCTTCCCTAGTCGAGTGTGCCATTATAAATCACAAACTTGATTTCAATCAGTGTGCAGGGCCACTGTACCTCTTATCTAGCATACAGTGTGCCCTCTTGCAGGAGGGTTAGGAGGTAGCACTCCACTTTAGCATGGGGGGGAGGACAGCATAATAAAAATTTAAAAAAAAGTCTAAACTTATTATAACTCAATCAAAGCTAAACTCGAGTGATTTTTAATAAGATAATAGGGCCTCCAAGGGGTATCTCTTATGAGACTCCTCTCATGAGGTTTGAGCAGACAGAACTCCTCATCTTTGCACTGTGGTCCTCTCACCCAAATCTCATAGTTGGAGTCTCTTATACCATACGAGACACCTGTCAGAGGCCCTATTAACTTATATTTCAGCATTTTGGTTTAATTGATTTTTTTATTTTTTATAACAAAGTTCTTTTATAAAGGTAATTTAAATTTGTGACTTTTCTAAGCAAATGCCTTGAGTACACATGGCTATATTAAATGGGGTTTGAATTTAACTGTTTAAAGGGAAGTCTCTAAAAGGTTCTCTTATTATGTTACCGATACTTATCGAGAGACATACGTTACTCTGCATTAGAATAGTAGCTATGTAATATATATCTGGACAGAGAATGAGATCTATAAGGAAAAACATGTTGCTATTTTTATATTTACAGGATTTACTATACTCTTTAAATAGGATTATATTCAGAAAGCTATCGAATAACAAACCAAAGGAAAAAGAAGCCTTAAACAAGGTAGCAGCATCATTAGTAACTTCTGTATTTTTGTCACAGCATACTGCAAGTGGCTTACAGACCATGATTCTGTGGGATAGGAGAAGATCTGCTGGGAGAGCATATGAAAATTATTATACACGAAATACAATTAGGGATTTGAGGCAGTCAGAGTATATTCAAATAGGAATGAATGTTATGAAAGCTAGCATAATTATATACCTTGGGCTACGTTCTATAATAACACTATTTATTTTGAACATTAATACCAGTATCCAGGGTGATGTTTATATGTAGTAGCAAGCTTTATTTATCAAGCGACTATTCCCTAGGACTCTGAGTACCTCACAACAATAATGATCAACATAAATGAAATGAAATGAAAAAATACAAACAATAAATTGCATATTAAAACAGCAGAGCCAATAAAACAAGTGGCATCAGAAAATGAGGCAATATATTAACTGGAACTAAAAGCCTCTTGAAAAAGAAAATACTTTAGGGCCCTCTTAAAGGTCTCCACCTAGGGGGGCCTCCATCCCGGAATGAGGCAGCCTGTTCTACAGGTCAAGGCCCGCTAGCACAAAGGCACAGTTGCCCGAGGATTTCAGTCTAGCCCTGGGAACAGCAAGGCGGGCCTTGTCGAAGCAGTGGGGGGGGGGATTGTAGGAAGTCAGTAGATCTCTCAGGTATCCTGGACCCAGTTCTTAAGGGTCTTGTCGGTCAGCAAACTAATCTTGAAGGTGATTTGCCACCACACCAGCAACAAGTGCAGTTCACACAGGACTGGAGTTATATGGCAAGATCTAGGAAGGCCTGTTAATAACCTGGCCACAACATTCCACACTAGCTGCAGGCAACATAGGACACTTCCACTCACTGCAAGATACAGAGCATTGCAGCAGTCAAGTCGGGAAGTCATGAATGCATGCACCAATGAGGGCAGGTCTTCGGATGTGAATCAAGACTTTAATCCGTGATATTTCTAAGATGGTAAAAGCCACTGTGGACTACAGCCAATGCATGAGCCTCATGCATCAGCCTCTCATCCAGAATGACACCAAGATTCTTCACCATAGCAGAGGCCACTAAACTCGAAGACCCAAGTACTAGGCCTATCATCCTCTCGGTAGTCTCTGCAACCCATCTTCAACCAGGCTCAGTCACCAGCACCTCCGCCTTGTCTGAGTGTACTTTTAACCAGCCTGATGGTATCTAGCCCCGAATCTCAGCCAGGCACAAATTTAATATATCGACTGCATCAGACATCTTGGGAGTGAAAGACAAGTAGAGCTGGATATCATCTGCATAACAGTCAAAACCCAAACAGTACCATTTAATGATCATTCACAGGGGCAGCATATACATCACAAACCGCACAGGAGAGAGAGAGGATTGACCCCTGGTGCACACCACAGAGCAAGGGCCCCTGGAGTGAGGAGAAATTCCCCATCCAGCAGACGACAGTGCCAGCGAGTCCACGGTACTCCCTGAGGTGGTCCAATAACAACCCATGGTCCATGGTGTCAGAAGCTGAAGAGATATCTAGGAGACAAGAATTGACCACTCTCCTCCATCTCTGTCTCTTTGATTATAGAATGCATCTTTAGTATATTACACTAATACTTTATAATAACTTTCACGAGCCAATTGTCCAGGTATGAGAAAACTTACAGTTCTCCTGCTGCAGTGCTGCGACCATCATTGCAATGCATTTGGTAAAGACATGTAGCGCTGGTGACAATCCAAAAGGCAAGGCCCTAGAATTGGTAGTGTCACCCTTCCAGGCAGAAGCAGAGGAACCTCCAGTGGCACTACCGAATACTGATATGCAGGTAAGTGTCCTGCATATCCAGGGTTCACATCCAATCCCCCTGTGACAGGAGAGGGAGGAGGGAACCTAGAGGCACCATGCAGAACTTTTGTATACCCAGTGTTCCCCATTCATTAAAATAAGGTGATGACCGCCATGATATTTCAAGTGGCCGCCACTCATTCTTGACAGCCGCTGCACTTTAAAAAGCACCTGTACCTTTAATTTGTGCCTGTCATTTTATTACAAAACAAATGGCTCTGAGTGTGTGTGATTACTGCATATCCAGATCAGGCAGGCATGTGGAAGGAGTACAGATGCAGTGAAGTTTTACTTTGCTGGTGAATTTTTGGCAAAGTTGCCAAATTCGCCTCCACGAATCAGTTCACGAAGTTGCCCAGTTTAATGAGAATTCACCATTTGTAACTTCACCTCCCTTTTGTTTGTTTTTTTAAGCACAAATTACAGTTAAAAAAAACCCAAAGCAAGAAGTTACTTATGTCGAATCCCCCAAATCCCTGGTATCTAGTGGTCCCCTCCCCCGCCAATCACTGGCAAGAAAGTATATATTTTAATTAAATCCCTGGTGTCTAGAATTCCCCCCTTACCCCCAACTGATTGCAGCCACAGTGTAATAATTAAAATGCGGTGTCTATCACCCCCTATCCACGGCTACAATATTAAAAAAATATAATATTTAATTAAAGTCCTGGTGTCTACTGTGGTCCCCACCCCCACCCCGGCCGATCGCTGGCCAGTCAGCCACAATGTAAAAAAAAAATACATATATTTTTAAATGAAATCCCTGGTGTCGAGTGGATTCCCCACCCCATCGAGAGTGCCTCCCACCCTGACCCCCCCATACTGGCCCTGAGTGGGCCATCAGCACAGCCCTCCACTCACTTCCACAGCCAGCAGCCCGACTAAGCTCTCTCAATGAATGGCGCATGTACACACGTGCTCATTCATTGAGAGGAGCTCAATCAAGCGGCTGGCCCGTGGCCAGTGAAGCTGTGCGATAACCCACTACGGGGTCAGAAATGGGAAGTGAAGGTGGTAGAGCACTGATAGTAGATCACTAAGACACCAGAAATTTAATTTAAAAATATATATATATTTTACATTGTGACTGACTTGCCGGCGATTGGCAGGAGTAGGGACCACAGTATGACACCAGAAATTTAATATAATATATATATATATAAATATTTAACATTGTAGTACTAGTAAAAGTAGTAGTAGTAAAAATTTTATTCAATTGACAAGCAAAAGAATAGGAAACTCAACGGAGACAAGCTCATTTCCAGTGAGGTCCTTAGTACAGACATTCATGTTGACATCATAAAAAAATTTACCACAAAAATTACATACAGACAATACATATAAAACAGCACCACAATAATATTTAAATTACAATAACAACTAACATCCATACAAATAAACTACATATACATGACATACATTCCCATTCATAAAGTGCAACTTTACATCACATTTAATACATAATATGCACAATTACTCAATAATAAACCTTTTATTGTGGCCGGTGATCGGTGAGGAGGGGTGATAGACACTGGGCATTTTAATTATTACACTGTGGCTGGCGATTGGTGGGAGGGGGGTGAGTGGACCACGAAACACCAGGGATGTAATTTAAAAAAAAGATATATATGTATATTTAACACTGTGGCTGGCGATCGGTGGGAAGGGGAGGACCACTACCCAACGGGGATTTAATGCTTACATTGTGGCCAGCGATCGGCAGGGGGGATAGGGACCACTAGACACCAGAAATTTATTTTTTTTTTTTACACTGTGGTCAAAGTTTGTGTGTGAAGTGTGGAATTTTCACACTTCGCGTTTGATGCAGTGCTCTGCGAATTGGCGAACTGAGTGCAATTCGTGAAATATTTTGCAGAGCAAAGTTTGTGGACTTCGCTCATCACTAGAAAGGAAAGGAAATTAGCACATCACTGTTTAAGTGGAAGAAAATAGCAGCACAGAGTTAGTTACATCATGGAGTTTGTGGGTTGCATGCGCAGCAGTATATCAGACACAGTCAACTACCGCAGTGAGCAGTGAGAAGTTGTGTCACAAACCGGTCAAGGATGGCCTCAGAACACTGATGGACAGCCTAGCAGTTTAGTGGAGTGAAGCAACATCTGCACTGCTAAATGCATGTTCTCTTGTGCTACTACTGCTCTACATACTGCTGTGATCTGTGTGGACTGTTAGGATGTTGTGCTTAAAGATCATGTGCAATTAAATTTACTTAACTTACAGGTAAGCTGTCAGCATTATTCAGTAAATATTATTGTAAAAACAGCGTCTTCCTGTTGTTTTACATGAAAACTACTATTTCATAAACTTTTAGCCACTTGTGTACTCTGCTTTGCCCACACTGCTAAATGCTGAGACTTGCTGTTCCCTGTGGTAATCAACATGTCTCCACCCTGGTGATATCATTTGGGGAGCTATTCTCTTTAGTCTATGAAGAAGCCAGAGAGATTGTCACATTGCTGAGAGCAGTACAGATTCTTTTTTATGTTCGCCGTGCACGCACGCACACTGAACATTTTGTTAACAGAATGGCTTTTGAGGGAATGTGACACTGTCAGTCCAGTGCAGAGTGGTCTGCAAGGGGCTTGTCAGTGTCACACCAATCATCAGCCAGACTGATCATGACACTGCTCTGGCTTGCTGGGTGGATGGAAACTTTGTGTAGTTCAAAGGAGACAGCCGATCCAATCGTAGGTTGCCTCTTTCCTTTGATCTACATAACCACCGCCCAGCAAGCACAGCTTATCTGTCATGATGAGCCTGCTGAGGTTGAATTACACCCTGCAAAAAAGAAAACCATCCAGATGTCTGTTGGTGCCACCACTGTTAGTCTCCCCACCTGATCCTCTCACTCAACACCCACCACCCCACACCTCCCTCCCCACAAACATAACACCAACACTGGGAGTGCAAAATCCCCTAGTGTTACCACCTGAAATGAAGAAAACCATCCCTTTTTACAATATAACCTGTAAAAAAGAAAAACGTCCATCAATGTCTGTTGCTGCCACCGTTAGTCCCCCCACCTGACCCTCCCACTCAGCACCCCCCACCCCACACAGCCCCAAGCCCTTATTTACCCACTGGGGGTCCAATGTGGGCTGCAGACACATCTTCACTCTTCAGTGCCACACCATGAACTGAGGAAATCAGGTATGCAGTTCAATGTATTTCAATGGGGTTTTGAACTTGGTGGCATAACCTGGTCATTTTGGAATATTTTTGCCCCAAATTTTCAACATGCCTGTTTTTGGGACCCCGCCTCATGAACAATGAGAGTGAAATTAGGCAAGTCTGTCCGGAAAGGTGATTTTGCTATTGCTGCACGAAATCACCTTTTGGGCAGGAGCTGAAAATTTTCTCTGCCCTTGTTCATGAGATGGGGTCATAAGAAGGCTATGTTGAAAATCTGGTGTAAAAATTGAAAAAAAAAAAAAGCTATGAGCCCATGTTGAAATTTATGAACACAGGCTCGTAACTTTGGTAATTTTCAATATTTTGACACCAAAGTTTCAGTATAGCCATTTCTTCACAGCACCTCGCAAATGTGACAGCTGTCATTTTTCAAATCCTGGACAAAATGTGTTTTTGCACTTGTGGTGCAAAATCACCTTTTGGGCAGGATTGGAAAATGTTCTCCACCTTTATTCATGAGGTGGGCTCATAAAAGGCTATGTGGAGTCATAAGAAGGCTATGTTGAAAATGTAGGGTAAAAATATGAGAAAACAACAAAGTTGGGTCTACATTGCAACTTTTCAACGTACGCTCATAACTGGTAATTTTCAATATTTTGAACCCAACTACCATATTCTACATAGCCATTTTTTTCACATCACCTCTCAAATGTGACAGCTGTCAATTCTCAAATCCTATCCAAAATGTGTTTTAACACTTGTGCAAAATGACGTTTCAGCCATTGTTTTATAAATGACACCTGTCATGCTCAGAAGCAGTGGTCATAAAAAGATTATGTTGAACATTTGGGTTAAAAATGTGAAAAACCAACTACGTTATGAGGAAACAAATTGTTCCAATATTTATTCAAAACTTTCTTTTTTGAAGATTTTGGCCCCAATATTCAATATATCCCTTATATTACCCCACCTCCTGAACATGGTGTGGTGGAGTTAGGCTACACGCTCAGCTGTGACTGATGGACCACTTTTCTATCTCCTTATTTCTTAGCTACCAAAACCTCTGTTGCACAACAGTTAGCGCGTTTCTCTTTGCTTTCCTTCTTTTCCCCCTACCCTAGGTTGGCCACCTAGCGTAGCTCTTTACTGTCCCTACTAAACTTCCTACTAGTTCTCTCTTTTCATTCTTTTTCCATTTCCA
Organism: Neoceratodus forsteri; assembly: GCA_016271365.2. Lineage (NCBI taxonomy): Eukaryota > Metazoa > Chordata > Ceratodontiformes > Ceratodontidae > Neoceratodus > Neoceratodus forsteri. The sequence continues at coordinate 198,401,193 of CM057459.1, forward strand.
TCCATCCAGTCCCTGGAATGATGCCAAACACCCAGAAAGGTGAGTAAAGTGCATAAGTGCATTTTGTGTACAAAAAAACATGAAAGCTATTTTAAATAGGAATAAATACAATTAATAAAACCTTTTTAAATAAAAAGGATTCAGAAGCCATATAAAACAATAATAATTTCATTATTAGTACAGTTATAAGAAATCCTTAAGGTATTTTCATAAATTCACACTATAAACCTATTACTGTATAAGGTTCTATGTATGAGGCTGAACAAAAGAATGTGGTATGCTTTATAAATGTGAATAGTCACTGTGGATCAGAGATATAGAGAGTCAATATCTGTGGAGATATACACCATACCTTTAACTGAACAAGGAAGTCCCCTGAAACAACCCCGGTTTTGAAACAACATGTCCAAGCATGTAAATAGAAAGGACTCAGTCAGGTGACCCCACCAAAAGATATAAAACCTCTTTACTGAGTTCACTTCAGTTCAGTCCAGTAGAGTTCAGTCTTGAGAGTGAAGGAGAGAGGTGCTACTGTAGACAAGCTGTTGAATGCAGATGAAAAGGGTCTTAAGAGCTCTTAAGATCCAGGACTATATTATGTGAGAAACTACTAATGTTAAGTAGTGATTTTCTTTGCATTTTATTTTTTGTTTTCATTCATTATTTTTCTAACATTTGAAAAATAAATATCACACTATGGTGTGTTTTAAACTTGTAAATTTGCCTCATCTGAAGTTTATTCCCACATGCTGTGACAAACTTGGTATCAGAAGTGAGATAGTACTGGTTGTCTAGAGAAACAAGGGGGAGACCAGTACCCAGATTCTAGCCCTGGTATCCAGACATAGGGGCAAAGAGCAGGATGGCATACCTACAGGATCCCATCGAGGACAAGGTTCTGGAGGAGGGGCTTACCGGTGTGCATACCAGAGCCCAGGTGAGGAGAACTAGAGAGGAGCTATTGCCTGGATTGGAGTTCGATGGAACATGGAGGTGGACCAGTGCCGGAAAGAGGCGGAGCACCGTTGCCAGGTGCTGATCGAGGGTCCCAACTGAAGGATTCTGTGGCAGAGGCAGAGGACCAGGATCCATGGGTTCTAGAGGACCCCTGATACAACCTTTGTTGCCAGCCACTTTTGAGATCCTGTTGTTGCCCATTTTTCTGGGCTCTGCTACTTCAGGGACAGCGAGATGAAGGCCCAGGTAAGACTGTTTCAGGACATATGCATACTGGGGTGAAGACTACAAGCAACAGGGAAGACACCATGGTGGCTGAAGGGACTTTCCCATGTTTTGAACCCCCTGTGATATGGGATGAAATGTATGAAACATGTAATGTTTAAAATGAATATAGCTTTTAAGGTTGATGCTGAGTAGTCAGTTGAGGGTACCAAAACAGTGTAAGGGTTGAAAGGAAACCCCTGCTGTGTTACAAATAAGGGTTGAAAGGAAACCCCAAAGGTTTTGGAGTTAGGAACTGGCTGGTTGATGTTTAGCATAAGAAGGTTCCTTGTCTACCAGAAAATATATGAAAGGGAAATGGATAAATGAGATGTATGAAATGATTACAAGAAACGTATAACATAAAAGAAATGTCTATATTGTATGATATACTGTAAAATGAAGAACCTAGGGTCATAGAGGATCTAGGTATGGGATGGAACCTACGATTGGGCCCCTGAGTGGAAACAATGTGTTAGAATGGGGTTAGAGCTGGGTAAAACTCACCCCAGAGAAAGTTGTGGTATAGGCCTGTACGGCTGCCCTGGTAGCTAGATGGAGGAAGCTAGAAGTCAGCATAAAACTGCTGTGTATTACTTCCTCTTTTTTAATGTACTGATGAAGGTATGACAGTGGGTGCACAGGGCTGAAACAATGCCTATTGATGGGTGCCTGATATTACATATGAAATTGTCTGAGTTGTAGTAACCAGAGTGAAATAGTTAGGGGGGAAACAGTCGCTACAGACTGAAGTCCTCTGAGAACATAGATGGATACTGTGCTGAATTGTATGATAGCCCCAGGGTAACGTTGTGAAAGTATTGTCATATTGCAGTAACTTGGTATGGTGGACAACACTAAAAATAGTTGAATTAAGGGACCCTGGGGAGAAGCTTTCATAACAGGTGAGAGAAAGTTTCAACCAACCCCCATTCTACTGTTTTGGTAGAATATTTATGACTGAGAGGGGTTTCTTGAAAAACCAGTATAGTTCTGAGAACTTTTTTTTCTTAAGGAGGGAGGTGTGTGGTGGAGTTAGGCTACACCCTCAGCTGTGACTGATGGACCACTTTTCTATCTCCTTATTTCCTAGCTACCAAAACTTCTGTTACATAGATACATAGACACTGTCGGCAGATAAGGGCCTATGGCCCAGCCAGTCCACCCATTTGAGCTTGTAAGTTCACTTTATGCTTTCCTAGAAGTCTGTTGCTTCTTACCCCTGACCTCCAGAAATCCCTTATGTCTATCCCATGCATTCTTAAATCCCATGATTGTGGCTGATCCAGTGGTGCTGAGGGCAGAGGTGCTGGACGCCTTACCTCATACTATGCTGGTGATCTGTGTTTGGGGGTGACCACAGGCCACCAGGGGTCAGCAGGGGAGGAGAGGGATCGAGCATCCGAGGGACTGCTCTCCCTCTCCGGGGAGGGAGTACTTCAGTGGTCAGCATGTTTCTGGCCCCTAGCAGAAGCTGGGGAGCAGTGCACTGATGCTGTGCACTAAAGGGGGGCTGAGTTGGGGCAGGCACCAGGAGGAGTGCACGTGGACATGTGTGCACTCCTTCCACTGGTGTCATTGCACGTCTCACTCACGCAAGAAGAGGAAAGAGGCATCCTAGGTCGTGGAGGCTTGATGGCTGTCCAACAGGTGCCCTGGCTTCAGGGGCATTGCTGTACTGGATCCAGACTAGTGGGAGAGTTTGGGGCTCCCCACCACCCCACCGCGGGGGGGGGAGTAAGCCGTGGGGAAACAGGCGAGGGCCCTAATGGAGTAGAGAGCAGACCGGACAGTGGCCGGAAAAAACAAAGGAAGCATAGACAGTGGTCGACCAGGACCCAGGGAGAAAAAGCAAAAAAAAAAAAAAAATCCTGTGATTGTTTCAGCCCCCACCACTTCCTCTGGCAGGGTGTTTCTCTTGTTCACCACCCATTATGTGAAGAAATTCTTCCTCACATTTCCTTTGAATCACCCTCCCTCCAACTTCATCCCATGCCTTCCACTCCTGGAACATCTTTTTCACTGGAAAATAGTGTATTCCTGCACCCTGTTCCTCCCTGTAAGGTACTTGTATGTCTCTATCATATCCCCTCTCTCCCTCCTCTCTTCCAGGGAGTACATATTCAAGTCCTTCAACCTGTCCTCACAGGACTTGTGATGCAATCCCTGTACCATCTTTGTTGCCCTCCTCTGAACCTTCTGTACCCTGTCTATGTCCTTACAAAGGTAACGTCTCCAGAACTGTACACTGCAGTCCAGGTGGGGCCTCACTAGTGTCTTATATAGTGGAATTATGACCTCCCTTTTCCTTCTGGTAATGAGCCTGCTTATGCATCCCAGTATCCTATTTGCTTTACCTGCTGCCTCGTCGCACTGTTTCCCTACCTTGAGGTCATCAGAGATGATAACCCCAAGGTCCCTTTCCTGCTTGGTGTATGCTATATCCTCACCCCCAAACTGATATGTCCTTCCAGGGTTTTGTGCCCCATATGCATTATCCTGCACTTCTTTGCAATGAATTTCAACTGCCAAACCCTTGACCATTCTTCAAGCTTCTGCAGGTCCCTCCCCATTCTGTTTACACCCTCTGGCATGTCCATTCTGTTACAGAGCTTTGTGTCATCAGAGAACAGGGAAATTCTGCCTTCTAGGTCCTGCACAATGTCACTGGTGAAGACGTTGAATAGGACCGGTCCCAGCACTGATCCCTGTGGTACCCCACTGGTCACTCTTCCTTCTGTGGAGTGACAGCCATTTACCACCAACCCTCTGTGTCCTGCTGCCCAGCCAATTACCTACCCACTGCACTACTGTCCTGCCTACTCCCATTTTCCCCAGTTTGTTTAATTGCCTTCTATGTGGCACAGTGTCAAAGGCCTTGTTGAAGTTCAGATAGGCCATGTCCACTGCCCTCCCCTGATCCACCTCCCTTGTCACCCAGTTGAAAAATTCAATGTTGTGCAACAGTTAACACTTTTCTCTTTGCTTTTCTTCTTTATCCCCACCACCCTAGGCTGACCACCTAGTGTAGCTCTGTACTATCCTGACTAAACTTCCTACTAGTTCTCTCTTTTCATTCTTTTTCCATTTCCATCTATTCAGTTCCTGGAATGATGCCAAACACGCGGACAGGTGCTGTGTAAAGTGCATAAGTGCATTTTGTGTACAAAAAACATGAAGACTATTTTAAATAGGAATAAATACAGTTAATAAAGCCTTTTTAAATAAAAAGGATTCAGAAACCATATAAAACAATAATAATTTCATCATTAGTACAGTTATAAGAAATCCTTAAGGTATTTTCATAAATTCACACTATAAACCTGTTACTGTACAAGGTTCTATGTATGAGGCTGAACAAAAGAATGTGATATGCTTTATAAATGTGCTTAGTCACTGTGGATCAGAGCTATAGAATCAGTATCTATGGAGATAAACACCGTACCTTTAACTGAACCAGGAAGTCCCCTGAAACAAAACCCCCCTTGGTTTTGAAACATGTCCAGACATGTAAATAGAAAGGGCTCAGTCAGGTGACCTCACCAAAAGATATATAACCTCTTCACTGAGTTCACTTCAGTTCAGTTCAATAGAGTTCAGTCCAGTAGAGTTCAGTCTTGAGAGTGAAGGACAGAGGTGCTACTGTAGACAAGCTGTTGCATGCAGATGAAAAGGGTCTTAGGAGCTCTAAGATCCAAGGCTGTATTGTGTGAGAAACTACTCATGTTAAGTAGTGATTTTCTTTGCAATTTTTTTTCATTTATTTTTCTAACTTTTGACAAATAAATATCACACCACGGCATGTTTAAACCCATAAATTTGCCTCGTCTGCAGGTTATTCCTACATACTGTGACACATGGCAGGTGTCATTTTTCAAATCCTCTCCAAAAACTGCTTCTGCAGTCGCTCAGCGAAATCACCTTTTGGATGAGATCTTAAAAATTCCACCAGTCTTGATCATAACATCAGGTCATAAAAAGATTGTTGAACATTTGGGCTCAAAATGTGGGAGCCCATTTAAAAGTAGAATATTGCTTCTCAGTTGCCCTGTCCTGGGTAATTACAATGTAACAATGTGTCAGGGCCGGACACCACTGAAAATGACATATTGTATCTCATCTGCTCTATCTTGGATAAATATACAATAAAAATTTGTACAAGCAAGACCCAGTACAACAATACCAATGGCGAACATTCGGCATTGACAAATGCTTGTTTTTTCTTGCTTTGTGCCTGTTGCAAGAAACTGAAAGACAATCAGCTGTTTGGTTGTGATTTTGTCATGTTCAATGCCAGTAATGCACAAAAATAGTTTAAATTGATCATTTTAGCCAGTGCAGATGTCAGGGAAAGTAGCAGACTGCTGTAAGGTTTTCAGACTCTACAACTTTCTGTTTTAATGAAAGGCATAAATCTGATTGTCATCATGTTAACTACTGTTGTGCTCATTCACACCTGACATTCAGCTGAGGTGATTTGTCAGGATGGCACTAAAGCAATCATCCCATCACCCTGTAAATGGGGGGTAGGAGAGGTAATGCTGTTTTGAAAACTTTACTGAGAGTTTCTGTACACTAGACCAACCCAGTGCTTCCTCCCTGGCAGGTTTTTACTTGGCCTAAATTCAGGCTCAGCTATATTTTTCTCCACATTAAAATTATCTTTTTACAAGGGCTAAAACAGATAAGGCCCCAATTAAAACTTATTGTAAAGCAGACAGTGACCAGCAGCAATGAAGTTACCAGAATTACAATACTAGTAGCAACACAACATTGTAGTGCAGGACCCCAAATGACATCAGCAGCCTGGAGGCATGCTGACTCAGCATCCCCACAATCTTAGAGAAATAGACCACACCAAAAAGGCATTACAAAAGTACAAATCTGTTGACTTTTGTTACAAAACCTGGAACACAAATAGGGCCCAAATTAAGAAGCATTTTGGATCAGCGCAAGGGACTTGCAGCAGAGGGTTTGATGCAAGAAGCGACCTACGTCAAACTTTGTGGCAAGTATGATTCAGGAACGATGCCTGCCACAAACCCCTGCTGCAAGTCCCTTGCACTGAATTCAACAAGTTAGACCAGCTCCCCCCAGTCTAACTTTGCACCATTGGGGGACCCATATTACGGGGCTTGCGCCAAAGGTTTGGCGCAAGCTGCCATAAAGTACGGAAACTGTCACAACTGCACCAGCTTTTTGTGAATTGGGCTGCATTGCGCCAAAGAGTTTTGGTGCAGCTGCGCCAAACACTACGGATGGGCTGGGTCAACCTTCGTGAATCAGGCCCATAGTTTTTATAGCAATGTTTATTGAGTCGTGCTGCCTGTTTTGGTTTTGAAAACCATTGCACACGATCTCAGTCCATTTTAAATACTTGCTTGCATGCTCATTGCTGAATTTGCTGAGCTTGGGGAGGAGGGGCGAGTGTGATCAGGTCTCACAGCTGTGGGGAGATCAGAGCTCAAATGGAGAAGAGAGAGTCAGATCTGCAGTTGGGAGCCAAGGGCTTTTTCTGTGGCTGTGTGGATTTGGGAAATAGCCTGTGCCCTGTAATCTATTATCACTATATCTGGATTCTGTTTGCAAACTGTGATATGTAAAAACAAAAAATCAGTACAGCTATAATCTTACTGATTTTTTCCACATATCACAGTTTGCAAATATCAATAGTATAATATTCAATCCACATTACTACCCTTTTGAATTTTTGCACAATTTATTCTTCCACCTATGCATTCCTTGACTCCACCCCATAGTGACTCTGCCCCAATGGCTGCCCTGTCCCCATTTACTACCACTCTATATTTCCTGACAATGGGAAACCTTGGTGCTCATTTAATCCTCGAAGATCCACAATAGGCCAAAAGTCTCTGGGTTTTTTTTCCCACCAGGAAGTACCTGGAGTAGAACTCCTGGTTTATTTCTGCTGGAAATTGACTGAATGTCCATTTTGTGCAGCAGGTTTGCAACTCCTCCCTCAGGATAGTTAATTGCTTGAAGAAGTAGTGACAAGGCCTTGGAGGGATCACTCAGGGTTGTAACACCAACTCCAGTGCATATCCATACTGGACAATATCCATGGCCCATCTGCCTGCGGTCACTGACTGCCCTTGGAGCAAGTCCCTCTAGGAGGATCCAGAGGGGGAGGTATATAGTCAGAAGGAGGGAAGGGTGGCTGATGAACCCCTTTACCACATCCACTGGTGGCTTTGTAGAGAGCCCAATGAACTGCTGTGTATTTGCTGCTGCTGGGCAGCACCCTATGTCCATGACCACAGGGCATGTACTGTAGCTGCACATGTTCTTGTGAAAGAAGCCCCTGCCATAATCATACTGAGAGTCATTCCATGTTTAAGACCAAATAGTCCTCAGAGACTTCCTGGTGGTCTCAAGCTCACTGAGAATGGTTTCCACTTCTGAATCAAAGTGCTCACTGTCCTTGAATTGGATGTTCAAATTCAAAACCAACTGCTGCATGTCATTGACAAATTCTGCAACACAGAGTCGGGAGTGGCATCTTAAGCAAATGCCAGAAGCAGCTAAACTGGCTGCAGCATCCAAGACATCACTGACCGAGCCCAGGAGACGTTTGACTTCACGAGCCTGAGACACACAGTTGTGGTATGGTACCTGAGGACTGGAGGGGGGTGGTTGTGATTCCCCTTCACAAAAGTGGGAGCAAGGCAGAGGCAGGAAACTACAGACCTGTTAGTTTGACCTCAGTGGTGGGGAAAATGATTGAATCACTTCTGAAAGAAAGAATTGTTGAGTACCTGGAGGCCAGTGGGGCAGAGGACCCAAGGCAGCATGGATTCACAGCAGGAAGGTCTTGTCAGATGAATCTAATAGATTTCTTTGACTGGGTGACCAAAGTAGTAGATCAGGGAGGGGCTGTGGATATGGCCTACCTAGACATTAGCAAGGCATTTAACACAGTCCCACACAAAAGATTAATAAACAAGTTAGCCAGCCTGGGAGTGGGTCCCAGGGGTGGTAGCCTGGAAAAAAACTGGCTAGACAACAGGATGCAGAGGGTAATAGTAAATGGAGTCCACTTCGAAGAAAGGGGGGTTACTAGCAGGGTACTGCAGGGTTCAGTACTGGGACCGGTCTTCTTTAATGTCTTTATAGGTGACATTGTAGAGGGCTGAAAGGAAAAGTATGCCTCTTTGCAGACGACACTAAGATCTGCAACAGGGTTGATACACAAGGGGGGGTGGAGAGGATGAGCAGGGACTTGGCAAGGTTGGAGGAATGGTCAAATGTATGGCAGCTTAGATTCAATGCAAAGAAGTGCAAAGTAATTCACCTGGGAAACAAAAACCCATGGGAAGATTACACAAGGGGGTTCTATCAACAACAAAAATGGAAAGGGACCTGGAGGTAGTCATATCAGATGACCTAAAGGTAGGCAAGCATTGTGAGAAAGCAGTAAGGAGGACTGTGGGGATACTGAGATGCACAGGGAGAGGCATCACCAGTAGAAAACAGGAAGTTGTTATCCCTCTGTACAGGCAGTTGGTGAGACCCCATCTGGAGTACCGCATGCAGTTCTGGAGTCCCCATCTCCGCAAGGACATAGTCAGGATGGAGGTGGTCCAGAAGAGGGCAACTAGAATGGTGCAGAGTCTGAACAAGAAGCCATACGAACAGAGAGAGACTAAAGGAGCATAATATGTATACCCTCGAGGAAAGGAAGGAAGGGGGGGACATGGTGGAAACTTCCAAGTACTTCTAGGGAATCAACAGGTCCAAGAGGGTAGCATCTTTCAGTAAAGAGATGTGCAGAGCAGGGGGCCAATTTGAAGAAGACAGAGGGGATGGCTTAGGGGCAACGTGAGGATGTAATTGTTCACAGAGAGGGTGGTGGATGCATGGAAAGGCTTTCCTGAGGAGGTAGTGGGGTCAAAAACAGTGGAGGAATTCATGAATGTATGGGACAGACATAAGGCAATCCTAGTATTGGGTAGGAGGAAGTAGGCTGTTGGTTAACTCAGATCTACAGCTTATCCAATAGGTAGGGAAATGGGCAGACTGGGTGGGCCAAGCGGTCTTTATCTGCCATTAAAGTCTATGCTTCTATGTTAAGGGTTTCTATTTTGTAGCCGGCCCGGTGGCACTGAGGGTTGAGGCACTGGACGCCACATCTCATGCCATGCTGGCGACCCGGGTTCAGGAACGGAGTCAGGTCATTCGGGGGTCAGCTGAGGGAGGTAAGGATTGAGCATCCAGAGGACTGCTCTCCTTCCTCAGGGAAGGGGGATTTGTGCTGTGTGTGTTAGCACAAGAGGGATTCGGCCCACGCCCAGGGTGCTTGGCTGCCTCCGTGGAGGTGGAGACAGCTGTTGTGCCCATTGCATGGGCGCAGGTGTGGGAGAAAACCAGAGAAAAAATATTGGGACCCGGCAGGACCCATGAGGGCCCCAATGGGCTGGAGGACGTACCCCTCTGGGGGGGGGGTAGTAGCTCCTGCCAAATCCGTGAAGGTGGTGGCAAAAATAATAGTGTGATAAAAAAAGGGGGGGTTCTATTTTGTGAGGCTCATCAGAAATACTGTGGACAATTTGGCTAATTTCTCTCCACATGCAGTTCTGAAACTAGGTCAGGTATGCCTGGTAATTGTCAATACCCAAGCCAAAGCAGCCGTGAGGTGAAGGTGTGCTTACCCATAATATCCAGGTTTCTGGACTCCTCATCTGGAGGTCTGGTAGATATTCTCTGGGGGCCCAAGACCTGTCATAAGCAGCTAGGATTATAAATGAATCAGTATCTGACTGGGTAAAATAATACTTTTCATCCCTGGAGTCTGGAGACTGCTTGTCTGCCTATCTTCCTAGAGACAGACAGAAATGTACAGGCCTGTGCCAGGCACTTAGGGTAGCATCCTCTAGAGCAGCATGAATAGGAAGGGCAACTACTGAGAAGGCACTTTCCACCTCCAAGAAATCACACAGATCCCTTTTAAAGACTCTTCTTCCTACAAGGAGAAGCTCAATCTCCTTGATCAGTCTCATTAATACCTGAAAGGTTGGGTTATTGGGAAGTGAACTGGGCCTGTACAGGACTGTACTGTATCTTCACTCCCTGAGCACACAGTTGAACCAGCTCCTCGTTGTGACATGGACAGCCAGTTCTGAGTGCTGCATCATTTTTTTTTTAAATATAAAAATGTGTCACTGATTGTCTCTGCTGAGAAATTCTGGTGTTCTTGGAGTGACCTCACTCACCCCCCCCCCCCAGGTCTCAACTGAAAGATGAAAGCCATGAGATAATTATAGGCTGGAAGAGGCTTGAGTTGAGGATATCCTGTTTAGGTGGATAATTGTAGCATGCCAGATGCCAAGATAGATCATAATCATTTTATGATGGGAGGGAAAACAGGTTTAGTACACGGGTGCGAAGTTGTAAATGTTCCTTGATGTCTGTGTGAGAGAGGAAGCTTATCATAGACCAAAGAGAGTCATTTGAAGACATGAGTTATGCTGAGGTTGCAGAATTTAATACTTTGAAAAGACATCCTGTTTTTGTATAGATATATATTTTTATATATTCTGACAGAGGAGGAGGAGCTAGGTGACCTCACACAAAAGGGGTTGGCAAATACAGTTTTCTTTAAGGAATATTCTGTTTTACTTCACAGAGACAATTCTATCTAAACTCTGACAAAAAAGCATCTCTGAGCACTTTAAGCAGGTATTTAGAGAGAGAGACAACTCTAAGTATTGTAATAGGAATTGCGCTGTTAAAACCTATTTTGTTTAAGTGATTTGTATGTCTTGTGATATAATCCTACGTCAGAGGATAAGCAAGTATCTATACCTGGAGCAGTAAAGATCGAACCACGTGAAGTTCTTAAGAGATTAAAAGCACTAGATATAAATAAATCCCCAGGCCCTGATGACCTCTATCCCAGGGTTTTGAAAGAACTAGAAGAATATATTCACAAACCTTTGACGAACAAATTTCAATATTCTCTAGATTCTGGTGATATCCCACCAAGTTGGAGGGTAGCCATAGTTGTACCAATTCACAAACAGGGACCTACTTCAACACTGGAAAATTTTAGACCAATAAGTCTGACTTCCCTACTGGGTAAACTACTGGAAGGGATAATTAAGGATTACATCCAGGAATACTTATCAACAGTAGGGGCTACAGACCCATATCAGCGTGGGTTTACTAAAAACAGATTGTCCTTAACTAATCTGTTAAGCTTCTACGAAAAAGTAAATAAAGAGACTGATAACAAAAACTCAGTTGACATAGTATTTTTGGACTTTGCTAAAGCTTTTGACAAGCTACCTCACTTGGAATTAGCTAACTCACTAAGGAACCTTAAATTATGTACCAACATCACAAACTGGATTACAAATTGGCTGACAGGGAGACAGCAGAGGGTGGTAGTAAATGGAGATTTTTCCGAATGGGTTGGAGTTACGAGTGGTATTCCCCAGGGGTCGGTGCTGGGACCAGTTTTATTTAATGTGTATATCTCTTCCTTAAATATAGAGTTACCAAATGTGTGGTTGTCCAAATTTGCAGACGACTGCAGATTAGGAACAGTGGTTAACACCTCTGAAAATAGTACAATATTACAGGATGCTCTGAACCATATTTTCTCTTGGACTACACACAATAGATTACAACTAAATATTAACAAGTGCAAAGTTATGCACTTGGGTCCCAAAAATAGACAGTGTAATTATACCCCTGATCATAAATCACTAACTGTAACAACATGTGAAAGGGACTTGGGTGTGACAATAAGTCATGATTTAAAATTTATTACGCACTTTAGAAATCAGGTGAGAAAGGCTAATCAGATGCTGAATTGCATTATTAGAAATATTTCTCGTAGAACTAGAGAGGTTTTATTCCCACTCTATGTAGCACTGGTTAAGCCCCAGCTGGAATATTGTGTGCAAATATGGTCACCATATAGAAAGGAGGATATAAAAAAGATCGAAGCAGCCCAACACCGTTTTACAAGACTCATTACGGGTTTAAAACAGATATCTTATGAACAGAGATTGAGAACACTTAATTTACACTCATTACAATACAGGAGAATAAGGGGTGATTTATGTATGTTGCACAAGGTAATTGGACAAAACACCTTTATGGCAGAAATCGGTTTAAAGTTTAATCAAGACAGAGCTAGTAGTAGGAGGCACCTGTTACAGTTACGATCTGATAAATGGAATACACTGTCTAGGAAATACTGGTACAGCCAAAGGGTTATTACCCTATGGAACAAGCTCCCAGCGGAGGTAGTAGGCAGTAAAAATGTCAATATCTTTAAAATAAGATTGGACAATGTAATGAATGATGAAATTAAATATGCGTAATCTAACTAGCAAGCATAAAGGACGCAAGTCTACAAAGCTTGATTCTACCTATGATACCTATGATAATAGTTCTGTATTTTATGTGTTACATATTTTTTATCTATTTTAGTAAAACTCTAGTTTTAGAGCTTACTTGGTCTGTCTTTGATTTCTTTCATTTACAACTAGAGTATATATGGTTACAGCAGACACTGTGCATCAGCTTGAACGGTGATACCAAACTGGAAAAAGGTAACAATAATCTGAGGTCTTTATTTAAGTTTTAAGGGTTCATTTTTGTACACCTGGTTAGGTGCCCATAGGCAAAGATATCTGGCCCCCCAAAGACAGAAATATCTGAGTCTGTGCATTGGGACGGGTACGCTAACAAGAAGTTCGCAGTTTGAATCCCTCCAAGACTTGAGACCAAAGGTTGGTTCGAACTCACAAAAACAGACAAGAGGGTTACCTTGTTCTGTTAACTGTTTACAAGACTATGCTCAGAGGTTGGCACTTTGGGAGTAGAGGGCTTGACCTGCTGAGTGGGTTTGTGACAGATTGGTTGGCAGCGGTGCAGATAATTTTGGTATCATAAGCTTGTATTGTTCAGTGTGTCAACTGAGACCATAAGCTCTCTTGCAAAGAAAGAAAAAGACAGAGCTTTATTTTAAAAAGGAAACAGAACTATATCCCTTGGCGTACAGTCAAGTTCCCACTTTTTTTTTTCTAAAGTGCAAGTCATAGTAGCAGTAGTTAGACAAGATGACTTCCGACTACAGCAGGCACACTGTAGACTCCTTAAAGCAGCTGTGCGGGGACAGAGGAGTCCTGTTTGGGGTGAAAGCTAGCAAGCAGAACCTCACAGATGCCCTGATGGTAGCAGATACCCAAAGCAGCAAGTCACAGATCGTGACTGAAAGGGACCAAACCTCAAGTGTGGCAGGGCTAGTGGCCAGTGCTGTGTCCAGATCCGGTGAGGATGACAGCAGGGCCACTGTCAGTGAAGGGCCACAGCAGCAGGGGAAGGTCACCAGTATCCTGAATCCAGAAGTACTCAAACTGCAAACTGAGTTGCGCAGGATGGAGTTGGAGTTCCAGAAGAAGAGGAAGCGAGAGAAGTGAGAGGCAGACCGTGAGGCACAGCAAGAATGCCAAGAGGCAGAGCAAGAGAAGCAAGCGTCGGACTGTGAGGCAGAGCGAGAATGCCATGAGGCAGAGCGAGAACAAAGAGACGCTGAGCGTGAGGAGCGTGAGTGCCAGCGAGAGGCAGAGGAGAAGAGAGAGGAGTGCCAGAGGCAATATGAACTGGAGAAGCTACGACTCCGGCAAGCGGCACCAGAGCAGGTAAGTGGCTTGGGTTTAACTGGGACTGCAGGACTGGGTTACAAATTGAATTCCAAATTAATAGCCGAATTGAAAGAGGGGGAGGATATGGATGCCTTTTTAAATTCTTTTGAAAAAGTTTGTATTCAGGCTAAAAATCCTAGGGGGTCCTGGAGCTTCCAGCTATCCTCGCTACTTACCGGGAAAGCTCGGGATGCATTGGGTCAAATGGACAATGAGGACAGTAATAATTACAGCAAACTAAAAGCTGCACTGTTAAAAAAGTATGAATTAACTGCTGAATCATACAGAGCTAAATTCCATAAGCTCAGGAGAAGCCCTGATATGAGCTACGAGGAGCTAGCCACGAAACAACATCAGTTTTTAAAACATTGGTGGGAAGGAATTGAGGCAAACTCTGTTGATAAAATTGAAAATGTGATTTTATTAGAACAGTTCTATTGGGCTTGCCCAGCAGAGCTAAAAACCTGGCTAGGGGACTGAGATCCCAAAACAGTGCAAGAGGCTGCTGAACTCTCGGACCGCTATGCCAAGAGCAGACCTGCTCTGAGAGTGAATGGGGTGGGCGTGGCAGCACAGAAAGGAAACAGCGCACCTGCAGGGCAGCTAAAACCCTCACTGCCTCCAGTGAAACCAGTTAGCCCCAGGTTTCAGAGAAAAGATTTCTCTGAGAGAAGAAATGAATGTTGGTTGTGTAAAGAAACTGGGCATATTGCCAGACAGTGTCCCAAAAGGGCAATAATACACAACCGGGTGCTAGAAAAGAAGTGAGTTGTTTGTTTGTCCCTGGAAGCATGCCAGTGAACATGAGGGAACACATGCACCCAGTCATGGTGAATGGTGTACAGACGTAGGGGTTAAGGGACACAGGGGCATCCCTAACCTTGGTAAAGTGGGATCTGGTACAGCCTGGTCAGCTTATACCCAATAAATATGTCACTGTACAAGCAAGGGCTTACTGGTGAAGAGAAAACATTGCCACTGGCAAGTGTTCTCCTAGACTGGGGTGAAACAGGGGGAACTGTGCAACAGGTGGCTGTAGCCAAAATGTTAGCTGTGGATGTGATCCTGGGCAACAATCTCCAACGGGGGATGGTATGTGCAGTTACCCGTAGCCAAGCGGCAAGGGAAAACTGTAGTTCCCTGAACCCCACAGAAGCCATTGTGGAAACCACTGAGAGGCTGATTCCCTAGCCTGTGTCTCCAGATGGGGAGACTAATGAAGAGGGGGTAGAAATTTCCCCAGTAGCAAGTAACCACAAAGCTACAGAGGGTTACTCCAAAGAGGAAGGGGTGACCCATTGTCAGAGGGTTGGGATTGACAGTGATCCTGACTGCCCTGACGCTAGTGCTAGGGACCCTAGTTTAGCGACTGAAGAGGACCTGTCCCATGCCTTGGGAATGTGTGAGGGGTTTGCAGCTGCTCAGAGGAGTGATCCTAGCTTAGAGAAGCTAAGGGCTTGGGCAGACTCTGATGGAGCACAGGGAGGTGACGGCCGACATAAGGTTTATTGGGAAAATGGACTTATGTATACTCAGGCAGTATAGACAGAGGGAGGGAGGGAGGGAGGGATGCTAGGCAGGCAGCTTGTCATTCCCCAGGGGTATCGTGAGCAGCTGTTCAGAATTGCACATGATAGTCCCTTGTCTGGTCATCTGGGAATTGAGAGCACTACGCAGTGGTTAGCCCAGAATTTCTACTGGCCTAACTTCACCCAGCAGGTGAAGGAGTATTGCAGGTCTTGTCACCGGTGCCAAGAAATAGGGGAAGCGGGCAAGAAAACCCAAGCAGCCCTGATTCCATTGCCCATAGTGGAGGAGCCATTCCAGAGGGTGGGAATGGATATTGTGGGGCCTTTAAATACCCCCAGCTCCTCAGGGAAGAGATTCATCCTGACTGTGGTGGATTGTGCCACCCGGTACCCAGAGGCAGTCGCCCTATCCTCACTGAGGATAGACAAAGTGGCAGATGCCTTCCTTGGGATTTTCTCCCATATTGGGTTTCCTCAGGAGGTAATCACTGATCGAGGGGGTTCCTTCATGTCAGACCTGATGAAATGTTTATGGGAGAAGTGTGGGGTGGTGCAGAGATGCACAATCTCTGCACAAAGCCAATGGGTTTGTGGAACGATTCAATGGTACCCTAAAGTCAATGCTCTGGGCATTTGCTGAACAGCATGGGAGGAACTGGGAGAAATACCTTCCCCACCTGTTGTTTGCATACAGGGAGGTGCCCCAAGAGTCGACAGGATTTTCCCCCTTCGAACTCCTATATGGACGCCAGGTACATGGTCCCCAAGACTTGATCCAGGAGGACTGGGAAGGCAAGCACTCCACCCAGGGAACTCCCAGTGTGGATTATGTCCTTAGGTTTAGGGAGAGGCTGAAGGAGCTTATGGGGACAGCCCAGAGCAACCTGGCAGCTGCCCAACAGAAACAAAAAGTGTGGTATGACCGCAGAGCCAGAGCTCACTCATACATGGTGGGTCAGGAAGTCATGGTTCTTATTCCGGTTCGGAAAGACAAGCTGCAGGCTGAGTGGACAGGACCGTACAAAGTGGTTAGGAAGGTAAATGACGTGAACTACATTGTGGAGGGACACTAAAGATTACCAAAATGGAACTATTTTTGGATGGAACAAACCATATTTTAGCACAAATGATAATATTCCACTGAAATCTATTTTGAGAACACCATCAGGATCGGAAGAACAGGGGTCTAATTTGGAACTAAGAAGCGCAGAGGAAATTTATTTAGGGGAAGAGGATCATTCCACACCTAGAACAACGCCACAACAACAGATTCCATTTGAGGGCCCAAGGAAGAGTCAACGACTTAATTTTTACCAGACTCCAAAAAACGGACGAGGAGAGGCGGTAGGAAGAGAAGGAGGTGGCAGAAGCAGAAACAGAGGGAGATGCACTTAGAACCAATGAGGGTACCACAAGGAAATATAATTAACATCTCGAAATACCAGCTATCAGATGTCAAGGAATCTTTGCTGAATAAGGGACTATCGTTTGTACCGACACAAAGGATTAATGTGTTTGAAACTATAATAGACTGCAATAAATCTGTCCGTAACTTGAGCTTACAATCCTTTTTTAATAAAAAAAGAAGATGAACCACAGGATATAATAATGGAAAGGGTAAGCCAGAACTCTGACACTATTGAAACATTGGAATTTGAAAACTCTAGGGCTAGATTTAGGCCCAAATCGACTTTCTGTCCACCTCTCAGTTCAGCATTACAAGTTTTTTTTAAAAGCTGTGAGAGAGACTTACAAATGATTGATATAAATTTGAATAATGCTGATAGCCATTGTTTTAAATAAAAAAGAAAAAATAGCACTGGAAAAGTTGGGCTCAAATGTTGATATAACCATTAAACCCGCTGATAAAGGAGGATCGATAGTAGTAATAAACACCGAAATGTAGCATCAGGAAATATGTAGACAACTGAATAATGATGTGTTTTATGAAAAACTCAAATCAGATCCTACGGTCAAATTTAAAAGGGAAATTGATGCATATCTTGTTTATTAAAAATCAGAATTGGGTTCTAGATGAAACAATTTCCTTTTTAACAGTTGTTAACCCTGTAAGAACTTGTTTCTACTGCCTTCCAAAGATACATAAGTGCTTAGTTAATCCGCCAGGCCGCCCAATAGTATCAAGGAATGATTCACTAACGGAGCCACTTTCTAAGTATGTGGATAGTCACATTAGTAACTTGGCAAATGACATTCCCTCGTATATTAAAGATACAGGGGATATTTTGATGGTATTGGAAGATTTGGCAATACAAAAGGACAGTTTGCTTGTTACTCTTAATGTGGAGTCCCTATATTCAAATATACCCCATGATGATGGTTTAGCATCTATGGAGTATTATTTGAATAAAAGAAAGAATATGGACCCACCTACAGAAATGTTGGTAAAATTGGCAGAGTTTGTACTGAAGTAATAATACTTTTTTCTATCTGGATAGTCAATACATACAAAAGAAAGGTACGGCTATGGGGGCTAGTTTAGCACCCAATTTCGTCAATATGTATCTGGGTAAATGGGAAGAGGAGACTATTCGAACACAGGAGACTAACCCATTTTACCAAAAGATAAATTTATATCGAAGGTTTATTGACGATATACTGATGGTATGGACAGGCACTGAGGAAGAATTGTTTGAATTTGTAAGATATTTGGAAAACAGTAATTCGAACTTGAGATTTTCATTGTCTTTTAGCAAACAGCAAATCAATTTTTTGGATTTGGTAATAATAAAAGATGGACAAGGGGGAGTAAAAACAGACTTGTTCAGGAAACCCACTGACCGTAACACCTTGTTACAAGCTAAAAGTAGCCATCCAATTCATACCATTGCAGGTATTCTGAAAGGGCAATTCATTAGAGTTAAAAGAAACTACAGTGATCAGGAAACCTATGATATGAGAGCTAAAGAGTTAGAAAGCAGACTGAAGGAGATAAGTTACTCAGAGAGCCTTATAGTAAAGGCCAGGGAGGAAGTAGATAGGATGACAAGATCGGAAGTAATGAACAAAGGCACAAAAAGGGAAAAGGGTGATCTGAGAATCAATTTTGTTAGCACTTATTGTGCACAGTCAAAAGAGGTCAGTAACATTATTAAAAAACATTGGCATCTTGTCAGTTTGGATCCAGGCCTGAGTGAGTTAAATAATGTAGAGCCAAGAATGGTTCACAGAAGAGGCAACAGCATTAGAGATAAACGTGTACACTCTGTACAACTCAGAATAGGTAACCCCAGAATGTGGCTACCTAAAAGAAATGATGGTTGCCACAAATGTGGGAATTGTAAATTCTGCATTAAGGTACAAAATAATAAAACCATCATTAACCCTAAAAACAATTTGGAAGCAAAAGTAAGGGGCTTTATTACATGTGCAACAGAAGGGGGTTATCTATATGGCTACTTGTACATGTGGCAGTTATTATGTAGGAAAAACAAAAAGTTTAAAGTGAGGATAGGTGAACATTTAAGGGCTATTGAGAATAATGACCTTAAGAATGCATTAGCCACACATATAAGTAAATGTCATAATAAAAATGAACATCATTTTACCTTTATAGGTGTGGAAAATCCTATAAAAAACCCAAGAGGGGGAGATTATGACAATGTGGTGTTAAAAAGAGAACAGTACTGGATTTTTGCCACGGGGCCTCAGAAAGACAAGGACTAAATGATTGACTAGAACTGAAGCCTTTTTTGAAGAAATAGAATTGAAATGGAATTGATGTTGTTAAATGTTTGCCTTCTGGTCTCCAATATTTACCAGTATAACCACAGTTTCCTTCCCCTCACTTGATCTTGATGTATGATTTCAGGTTTAATATTTAATATGTAATATGGATTTGGATGGTTGTTTCGCAACATTACATGTCGACAAGCAACCTTTTTATAATACTATGTGTAATTAGTTGTTTATATATTATTAACATAGTTTACAAGTATAGGAATTTGTGTGAACATGATATTATATATTTCTTTTTTTCATTTTACAGGGTTACCGTGCTCTGCTGAACCACAGTGAATTCACGTGGACTACCTTACAGAAGGCTAAACAATTAAATAGATGGACTTTGAAAAGTTGGTAAAAGTAAAAATAATAATGTTCTTTTTTAAAAAAAATATAGTACATAACATATAAAAGATAGATATAGGATTGGTTTTAACTACATTTATAAGGGTTCATATAGTTTTTATATTTCAAATTGATCTATTTTTCACTTCTACACTGTCTCTTTAAAATGTTCCCTATTTAAGGGAATAGCTGGTATAGCTAGTCATTCCTATGATTAAGCGCTAGAGGGCGCGAAACGCATCAGGATTGTTGTTGTTGGAGTAGAAGAGGGGTTGACCTGTACCTAGGAGGGACTGTGGTTGCTAGATGTTGCGCACTTTAATAAAATAAAAAAACAATTTTCACCAGTCTAGGTCTCCAGGAGTTGTTACTGCTGTCTGAAAACATTGCTTGCTTTGCAAGTTTGAGTTAACGAGAACTGTGAGTAGCCAGTGCTGGCCAAACCATTTTATTTCCTGCTCCTACTTCAATTTGTGGCCTAGGCACGGCGTTCCCAGGTGCTGCCCTGTCATTAGCTTTTGGACTACATTGTGGAGATACCTGACAGAAGACAGACAGAAAGGATGTACCGTGTCAACATGATGAAGCCATATGCAAATAGGGCTGACATGGTGTTTGCAGTGTGTAGTCATGGAGAGGGGACAGACGAAGGAGACCCCCTTTTGGATTTGCTGGAAGAGAGTGAGCGGGAGTCCTCTATAGAGGCAGTAAAATTGTCTTGCCAGCTGGCCCCGGACCAGATCCAAAAAGTAAGGGAGGTTTTAGCAGACTTTGCCCCATTGTTTAGCGACAAGCCTGGACTAACCCCCTTAGAGACACACGATGTGGAGACAGGGACACAGATGCCCACACGGCGGACAGCATATCGGGTGTCAGAGGCTGTCCAAAAGGACATTAGGACGGAAGTGAAAGAGATGCTGGATTTAGGGGTAATCCAGAGATCCCACAGCCCCTGGGCCTCACCCGTAGTCCTTGTGCCTCACCCGTAGTCCTTGTGCCTAAGCCAGATGGCTCTACTCATTTCTGTGTGGACTATCGTGGACTGAATGCAATCATGAAGTCCAATGCCCACCCGATGCCCCAGATGGACAAACTCCTGGACAAGTTGGGGGGGTGACCTACCTTATGACTATTGACCTGACAAAGGGATACTGGCAGGTAGAGTTGACAGACAGAGCTAGGGTGAGGTCGGCCTTCATCACTCCAATAAGCTTATTTCAGTTTAAAGTAATGCCTTTTAGAATGAAGAACACCCCGGCCACTTTCCAAAGGTTGGTGAACCAGGTGTTAAATGGTGCTGAGGAGTACGCCGTGGCGTACCTGGATGACACTGCCATCTTTAGTACCAGCTGGGAGGAACACCTATCTCACCTTAGGGAAGTGCTGGGCAGGATACAGAGGGCCAGGCTCACTGTCAAATACGAGAAGTGCCAGGTGGCCATGGGGGAAGTGGCATACCTCAGGCATGTGGTAGGTCAGGGACAGCTCCATCCTAACCAAATAAAGATAGAGGTAATCCAGACATGGCCCAGACCAGAAATACAGAAGCAGGTCAGTAGTTTTCTAGGGACAGCAGGGTACTACAGAAAATTTGTACCCAATTACAGTGCCCTGGCTGCTCCCCTATCTGACCTGACAAAAAAAAGGATGCCAAAGAAAATTACCTGGGGCCCAGCCTGTGAGGAAGCCTTTACCAGACTAAAGGAGGCACTGTGCAGTGTTCCTGTTTTGACAAGTCCTGACTACAGCAAATCCTTTATAGTTCAGACTGATGCCTCAGACGTGGGTATTGGGGCAGTACTGAGTCAGACATCCAGCCAAGGAACAGATCACCCAGTAGTATACCTGAGTAGGAAGTTACTTCCCAGGGAGCAAGCATACTCCTCGGTGGAAAAGGAGTGTCTTGCCATAGTGTGGGCCCTAAAGAAATTAGAGCCATACTTATATGGGCAGCATTTTGTGGTGCAGACTGACCAAAACCCCCTGGTTTGGCTGACACAGATAGGAAAGAACAATGGTAGATTGCTAAGATGGAGTCTTGCTTTGCAAGGGTATGATCTGACAATTGTACATAGGGCTGGAGCGAAAAACCAGAACTCAGATGGGCTGTCTATGGTCTATGAGGAGTGAACTGATTTGGGAAGCTCATCCCATGCAGGGGACAGAGCCCCCAAATTCAGTCTAGGTGGGCAGGAATTGTGACGTGGACAGTCAGTTCTGAGTGGAGTATCATTTTTTTTAAATATAAAAATGTATCACTGATTGTCTCTGCTGAGAAATTCTGGTGCTCTTGGAAAGACCTCACTCACCCCGGGTCTCAACTGAAAGATGAAAGCCATGAGATAATTACAGGCTGGAAGAGGCTTGAGTTGAGGATATCCTGTTTAGGTGACTAATTGTAGCTTGCCAAATGCCAAGATAGATCATATTCATTTTATGACGCGGAGGGAAACCAGGTTTAGTACACGGGTGCGAAGTTGTAAATGTTCCTTGATGTCTGTGTGAGACAGGAAGCTTATCATAGATCAAAGAGAGTCATTTGAAGACATGGGTTATGCTGAGGTTGCAGAATTTAATACTTTGAAAAGACATCCTGTTTTTGTATAGATATATTTTTTATATATATTCTCACAGAGGAGGAGCTAGGTGACCTCACACAAAAGGGGTTGGCAAATGCAGTTTTCTTTAAGGAATATTCTGTTTTACCTCACAGAGACACTTCTATCTAGACTCTGACAAAGAAACATCTTTGAGCACTTTAAGCAGGTATTTAGAGAGAGAGACAACTCTGAGTATTGTAATAGGAATTGCACTGTTAAAACCTGTTTTGTTTAAGTGAGTTGGATGTCTTGTGATACAATAGTTCTGTATTTTATGTGTTACATATTTTTTATCTATTTTAGTAAAACTCTAGTTTTAGAGCTTACTTGGTCTGTCTTTGATTTCTTTCATTTACATGTAGAGTATATATGGTTACAGCAGACACTGTGCATAAGCTTGAATGGTGATACCAAACTGGAAAAAGGTAACAATAATCTGAGGTCTTTATTTAAGTTTTAAGAGTTCATTTTTGTACACCTGGTTAGGTGCCCGTAGGCAAAGATATCTGGCCCCCAAAGACAGAAATATCTGAGCCTGTGCATTGGGTACGCTAACAAGAGGTTCACAGTTTGAATCCCTCCAAGACTTGAGACCAAAGGTTGGTTCAAACTCACAAAAACAGACAAGAGGGTTACCTTGTTCTGTTAACTGTTTACAAGACTACGCTCGGAGGTTGGCACTTTGGGAGTAGAGGGCCTGACCTGCTGAGTGGGTTTGTGACACTCTTCACTTCACTTCATATATTAATGAGGTCTACAGGCATGCCAACTCAAAGATTGGAGTTACTTACAGAGTGTGTCACTCCCTTACCCCCATTGCTAGGATTTCTGTAACCCATGGTGTCCTGCTCCCTGGACTCAAATATGCTCGACCTGTCCTTTCCCAGGCCAACGCAAGTGCTCTCCATAAATGGGATACCACATACAACAATATCTGCAGATTTGCCCTGTTGGCTCCTCGCCTCACCCACCACTGTCTGCTTTACTCTGCCTTGAGCTGGCTGTCACCCAATGACTTGCGCACCTATACTCTTGGATGTTTCATTGACTCCTTAACCCAACAACCCAGACCTGACTCGCTTGGAGCTGTGTTAAACCCTGTGACTTACTCCTGCTCTCTCAGGTCTTCCACCTCTCCCCTGTTCTCTGTCCCTCTCTGCTCTATAAAGATGGGTGAGCAAGCTTTCTCCCACTTCGCTCCCAAATTCTGGAACTCCCTAGCCCCCCAAATTAAGTGTTCTACATCTCACAACACTTTCAAGAAATCACTTTTCTCTTATCTGAGTGCACTTGGTGCTTGTAATTGCTCTTAATACTTGTTCTGGCTTCCCCTTTTGCTCTATGCCTGCCTCGTCTGTATAATACTGCAGACTTTATGTACCACATGACCTGTCCGTGTTTATGTTAAACACTCCTACGTGGGTGCTCTACTTCAACTGTAATTATGTTCTGACCTTCCCTGTGTAGGGTGCTGTTATTTGTGTATTTATTTACCTGTTTGTTTCCTGTAATAATTGCTCCATTGTATTTTTGTACTCTCCCAGGTCATGCTTGAAAATAGGCAGGTCAATTGCCTAATGCACTTACCTGGTTATCAAAAGTTAACAAATAAAAATAAATAAAAGATTGGGGTCTTCCTCCCTACAATCCTCATCTACATTCAGGAGGTCAGGACTATACTCTTCATCCTCTCTTCTTCCAGGGAAGGACACTAAAGAATCACAGACCTTGGAATAGGGGCCCAAGGAAGTATAGTGGACCAGCCAGCAACACTGGAGGTGGTGACTGAGGAGTGACCTGCATCATTGACTGTAGTAGACTAGGAATTATTTCTGAGAATTCTACCAAAAGTGCACCTGGAACAGCAATGATGGCCAAAGCCATCGACGATGAAGGGACCGGTCCTGTTGCCAGTGTCAGTGAGACAGTGCTCTTGACACAATAGTTTTAGAGCTGCTAGAGCGAGGTGGTGGTTTCCTGGATATCTGAGCCAAGCCTTCTACAGGTTGGAGTTCTGACCTTGCAGAGGCTGAACCCTCCTGTTTCACCAGCAGAGCAGGCCAATACTTGGACCTACCATCTCCCTTAGAGAGCAGGGATCGGGATAGCTGACTAGAAGAGAGTGAAGTCGACACACCAACGATAAGTTGCTTGACTCCTGTCAATCCCAGCTTATGTCCATCAAAGACAGCAAAGATTCAAATTGTACAATAGGCCTCGTTGGCTACTGCAGTTATCTATTTACACAATGACTTCAATTTAAAAGTATAATCCGCCCCCTTTTTCTGATGTTGATGATTTCTGTATTGCCAGTGTCAGTGGCAGATTCAGCTACTTGGCAGGCACTGTAGCAGTCTTCCATTGTTTTTTTTGTTTTTTTTTAAACCCTCTAAAGTTTTCCACCTGTGACTCTGTGTAGCCTGGTTGAAACCCTGGAAAATATCAACTTTTTTTACTTCTTGGGACAGATTCAAACAACGCACATAAAAACAGGTTACTCACCTGTTGACAGTAGTTCTAGGAGTGGTATATGATGTTTATCCACACTTTCTGGTAGTTGCCTTTCCCTTTAAGACTCCACTGGAACATTTTCAAGCTGGCTCCTCTCACCCACCTGGGTGGTAACTCCCTCGACTCCGCTGCATGATGCCAGATCTTGCCCACTGGAAGCAGTAGTGTGTGTGCCACAGCCAGGGAAGGTCGGGTGGGTTTGTGTGGCTGAGCGTCACATACCACTCCTAGAACTACTGTTACAGGTGAGTAACCTGTTTTTCTAGGGACGTAGATATGTTCTGTCCACACTTTCTGGCAGACTCCTAGCAGTTCTCCTAGGAGGAAGGGGTAGGGCACACACCCCCTACTTAGGGAACAGAAATTGGGGAACTGAGACCCCCAAACCAGCATCCCGGCATGACTCAAGGTCGATGTAGTAATTGGAAATGAAGGTGTGTGCTGACCTCCAGGTAGCAGCCCTGCAGATTTACTGGATAGGGACGTCCCTGGAAGCAAGGCAAGGCACAGCAATTTTATTTGTAGGGCGCCCAATCCCAGAAGCTCTAGGCACCTAACAGTAGTTATAACAAAGCATAATAAAAACAGCATATGTAAGTAAAACAATAACAATGCATAAATATAATAGTTTAAAATAACTTAAAAGGCTGTCAGACAGTCATAGAAGGGACCAGAACAGGATGTGCTCAGAAATCTGGAAAAGCCAGGACAAAGAGGTGGGCCTTCAGCCTCAGCTTGAACACCTTAACTGAGGGAGCCTCCCGGACAGAAGATGGTAATGAATTCCACAGGGTCGGCCCAGAGACACTGAATGCATGATCTCCTTAGGTCTTGAGTTGAACCCTAGGAACATTCAGGAGGCCCCTCAAAGAGGAGCAGAGGGAGCGAGCAGAGGTCACCAGTGTCAGGAGTTCTGACAGGTAACCAGGATCCAGTCCATATAGGGCCTTAAATATGAGAAGACCCACCTTGAAAAGGACCCTCCACCTGACCGGCAGTCAGTGCAGAGCCCGCAGGACTGGGGTCACATGACTGGACCTCAAAAGGCCCATCAGTAACTGAGCTGCCGCATTCTGCATTAGCTGAAGTCTGTTAAGGGTCCCTCCCATGGCCTTAAAGTATGCAGAGTTGCAGTAGTTGAGTCTGGGGGTCACAAAGGCATGCACTAGCATCAGCAGGTCCTCGGATGACACGAGGGGCTTAATCCGGGCAATGTTCTGCAGATGATAGAAACCGCTACTGACAACAGATGACACCTGGTCTTCAAAATTCAATTTGTTATCAAGGATCACGCCAAGATTTTGTACCCTTGGGGCAGCCACCAATGGAGCAGAATCCAGGAGAAGCCCTGAGTCAGCCCCAGGTGGCAACCCATCATGTCCGCAACTAGGCTCGATCACCAGTACCTCCGTCTTGGCCAGGTTAAGCCTCAGCCAACTGGAAGCCATCCAGTTGTTGATTTTAGCCAGACAACTGTTAAGCACATCGACCACGCCTGATGTTCTGGGGGCAAAGGACAAGTGCAGCCTGGTATCATCTGCATAACAGTGAAACTCCACGCTGTACTGTTGAATGATCTCGCCTGGGGGAAGCATGTACAGTGCAAACAGCATCGGCGACAAGATCGAGCCCCTTGGCACTCCACAAGACAGAGGCATTAGGGAGGAGGAGAAATTCCCCATCACTACTTGCTGCACCCTGTTTGAGAGTTAGGACTCAAACCACCTGATGACAGTACCGGCGAATCCACAAAACTCACAGAGCCGATCAAGAAGCACAATGTTCTCCACAGTGTCAAATGCTGAGGTGAGATCGAGGAGAACAAGAACTGACTTGTCTCCTCTATCTCTAGCCCTGAGCAGATCATTATGCACCCTCACTAGAGCTGTTTCTGTGCTATGTCTAGCACAAAAACTTGACTGAAATGGCTCATAGATGTCCGAGGACACCAAGTGATCCTCGAGCTGATGTGCCACTAACTTCTCAACAACCTTTCCCAAAAAGGGCAGGTTGGAGATAGGACGGTAATTCCCCAGGACGTCAGGGTCGAGGGAAGGTTTCTTAAGGAGGGGCCTCACTGAGGCAGCGGTATGGCAGGTGGAAGGAGCCCTAAAGCCTATGGGAGGCTCCCTACCCACCAACCTATAGCAGAGATCAATGCAGGAAACAATCCACCTGACAATGATCTGCTTAGCTGCCAGTCTGCCAGGTGCGGCTTCAGCGCAGGTGACAAACAGCTGGCGAACCTCTGCCCGAACTCCAGCCATGCGCTCTTTGTAATAAGCGAGCGCTCACCTCAGGTCCAAAGTATGGAGCCTGAGCTCAGCCTCCGAGGTGTGGTTGGTGAACTACACCGGGAGACTAATCAACTAGTTAAGGTGAAACTCAAACACAACCTTCAGGAGGAACTTCGGGTTGGGGTGAAGGACAACCTTGTTCCTGTGGAAGACCAGAGAAGGAGACTCCACCAAAAGCACCTGGAGCTCACTGATCCTTCTGGCTGATGTGATAGCCACCAGGAAGGTGGTCTTCCATGACAGGTGAGACATCTCACACCTGTGCATCAGTTCAAATGGCTTGCCCATGAGCTTTGCCAACACCAGCAACAAGTCCCAAGGTGGTGGTGGTTCACACATTAGAGGGGAAACGTGGTCGAGGCCTTTAAAGAAACACCAGACCACCTTCTTCTGCACCACCGACTGCCGACTGGCCCACCCGGTAGACAGAGTTGGCTGCCAGGTGCACCTTGAGGGTCATCAACCAAAGGATCGACTTAGAGAGGGACCACAGATAGCCAAGGATGCTAGCCACTGGGCAGAACAGTGTCTAACCCTTTGCCCTGACACCAAATGGAGAACCTCTTCCATTTGAAGGCACTGCATTTCCTGGTTGACTCCTTCTGAGATGCCTCCACAACAGTGAGAACATCTTCGGAGAGACCCAGAGCCTGGAACTCTAGCCACTCAGGAACCAGGCTGTCAGATGCAGGGATTGAAGGTCAGATGGAATACCTTCCCCTGATTGATTGATGGAGGGCAGGTCTGAATGAACAGGGAGACACCTCGGAAGCCTGCTGCTGAGGCTGAGGCTGAGGAGATCGGGGTACCAAAACTGGCGTGGCCACTCTGGAGTCACCAGAATCACCTATGCCTTGTCCCTCCTGGCCTTGAGAAGCACTTTGTGGATCAAGGGAAGTGGAGGGAAGGCATAGAAGAGGCCTGGGGTCCAGGGCCTCGAGAAGACATCCCACTGCAATGTTCTCTGCTGAGGTAGGAGGGCACAAAACACCAGGTTGCAGGTCAGACTCCATAGACTTGTAGGGCTGGATTTTCATAAGACCTTCAGGGCCTTGCATCATGTTTGTGACACAGGTTAGACCACCTAAATGGTGGTCTAACTTGCAGCAGCACAATTGATGCAAATTGGGCCACAAAAATGATGCATGCATCATTTTTAAGCTGCAAACATTGAAACACAGAATTTGACATCAGAAAAGTACCCCCTGGCCCACGCAGTCTGCCCAGCTGGTCCCTGCCTAATCTGTCTTCACAGACCCTAACTGGTCTCCAGTGACCCACCCTTTTCCCTGTCTATTTACTAATATTCCCCTATGGCTATCCAATGCTTGCTTGAAGCCCCCTACTTTTTTCGTCTCTACTACTTCCACTGGCAATCTGTTCCAGGTGTTCTCCACTCTTTTAATGAAGCAATACTTCCTAACATCCCTTAACTCCCCCACCCCAGGCTGCATAGTACGCCCTCTGGTTCTGGTGCTCTTTCACATTTAAGAGACTCCCCTCCTGCACCCCGTTTATTCCCATGAGGTACCTGTAGGCATTTTGCATGTCTCTTCTCGCTCTCCTCTCTTCCAGGGTGTACATGTTGAGATCCTTGGACTCTCTTTGTAAGGCTCTGGATGCAACCCTTGCACCATTTTAGTTGCCCTCCTGTAGAATGCCTCCAGCCTGTCTATGTGTTTTCTGAGGTGCTGGACACAGTACTACAGGTGGGGCCTCACAAGCAAGCGATACAGTGGCAACACCACACCACCTCCCTCTTCCTGCTGGAGATACCTCTCCCTATGCATCCCAGCACCCCACTGGCCCTACCCACTGCAGCTCATCAGGTATGATAACCGCCAAGGTCCCTTTCCTGCTTAGTGACTGTCAGTACTGCCCAACAAACCCTATACTCAGTTCCTGAGTTTCTATGTCCTAGGTGCATGATTATGCACTTTTTTGGCATTGACCCAAAACTGCCATGTTCTTGACCACTCCTCAAGCTCCCCAAGGTACCTATGCATTCTCTCCACCCCCTCCAGAGTGTCCACCCTGTTACAGATTTCACTGTCATCTGCAAAAAAGCACATCTTCCTTTCCAGTTCTTCTGCAATGTCACTCATGGAGACACTGAAGAAGACCTGTCCCAGTACTGAGCCCTGTGGCAAACCACTGGTCACTCTCCCCTCATTAAAATGAGTGCTGTTAATCACCACCCGTTGACTATCCATTAACCAGTTCCTTACCCAGTTCACCCCTTTGGGTCCCACCCCTAGGCTGCTCAGTTTCTTTATCAGTCTCCTGTGCAGCGCAGTGTTGAATTCCTTGCTAAAGTTCAGATAGGCCACGTCCAGTGCACTCCCTTGATCTATTTCCCTGGTCACCCAACTGAAGAATCAATCTGATTCGTCTGGCATGACCTCCAGTCCCATCCGCGTCCCCCCATGAATCCATGCTGTCTTTGTTCTTGTAGCCCAAAGGATTCAACATACTCTGTCACCCTTTCTTTTAACTGGATTTCCATTAATAAAGCTGTGGAAAAGGTCACAAATCTGTCCAAACGTTTAAATTTAGGCAAGGCAAAGCCTATTTGTATGGCGCCCAATCCCGGAGGCTCTAGGTGCCTTACATAAAAGGCAGGTATAAATTAAAAGATAGAAACATAGACTTTGATGGCAGATAAGGACTCGCTTGTCCCATCTAGTCTGCCCATTTCCCTACCAACAGGATAGGGCGCAGATCCTAGTTAACCAACAGCCTATTTCTTCCTACCCCCCACAAGAATTGCCTTATGTCTGTCCCATGCATTCTTGAATTCTCCCACAGTTTTAGACCCCACAACCTCCTCAGGAAGGCTGTTCCATGCATCCACTATTCTCTCTGTGAAAAAATACTTCCTCACATTGCCCCTGAACCCCCCCCCTCTATCTTTAAATTGTGTCTCCTTGTTCTTGCACATCCCTTTTTCTGAAAGATGCTATCCTCTTGGACTTTGTTGATTCCACTGAGGTACCTAAAAGTTTCTATCATGTCCCCCCTCACCCCTCTTTCCTCAAGGGTAGACATATTAAGCTCCTTTAGTCTCTCCTTGTACGGCTTCTCTTGCAGACCCTGCACCATTTTAGTTGCCCTCCTCTGGACTGCCTCTATCCTGTCTATGTCCTTGCGGAGATGGGGTCTCCAGAACTGGATGCAGTACTCCAGATGGGGTCTCACCAACTGTCTGTACAGAGGGATAACAACTTCCTGTTTTCTGCTGGTCATGCCTCTCCCTATGCATCCCAGTATACCCCAGCCCTCCCTACTGCCTTCTCACATTGCTTGCTAACCTTAAGAGTCATCTAATATGATTACCCCAGGTCCCTTTCCTTTTTGTTGTTGTTACTACCCCCCCCCATTGTGTATTCTTCCCTTGGGTTCTTGTTTCCCAGGTGCACTATTTTGCACTTCTTTGCATTGAATCCAAGCTGCCATACTTCTGACCATTCCTCCAACCTTGCCAAGTCCCTTCTCATCCTTTCCACACCTTCTTGTTTATCAACCCTGTTGCAGATCTTTGTATCATCTGCAAAGAGGCATACTTTTCCTTCCAGTCCCTCTGCAACGTTACTTATAAAGACATTAAAAAGGACTGGACCCAGTACTGAACCCTGTGATACCCCACTAGTAACCCCTCTTTCTTCAGAGTGGACTCCATTTACAATTACCTTCTGTGTCCTCTTGTCCAGCCAATGTTTTACCCAGGCTACCACCTTGGGACCCACTCCCAGGCTGGTTAATTTGACTATTAATCTTTTGTGTGGGACTGTGTCAAATGCCTTGCTAAAGTCTAGGTAGGCCATGTCCACAGCCCCTCCCTGATCTACTACTTTGGTCATCATAAATAAAACAATAAAATGTCAAAAACATCATAAATAAGCAGTTATTGGTAGATTGCTAGTCAGGTGACTCCATCAGGGAAAGTCATGGAAAAAAGATGGGATTTCAGACCACTCTTGAACCTCTCAACCAACAGGGCCTCCCTGACAACAGCTGGAAGGAAGTTTCACAGGACTAGACCAGCCATACTAAAAGCCTGGTCACCAAAAGTTCTTAATCTAGTCCTGGGCACTGCAAGGAGGTCCCTGGTAGAGGAGTGGAGGGAGTGGCCTGAGGTGGCCAGTATCAGAAGATCAGTCAGGAAGCCAGGGCCTAGTCCATGTAGGGCCTTATAAGTGAGTAAACACACCTTGAGGATAACCCTCCACCACGCAGCACCGGGGTCATGTGGCTAGACCTAGAAAGGCCAGTCAGCAACCTGGCAGCTGTGTTCTGCACCAGCTGTAGTCGGTGAAGGGTACCTGCAGAGACCCCGAAGTAAAGAGCATTACAGTAATCCAGTCTGGATGTCACAAAGGAACGCAGCAGTATGGGCAGCTACTCAGGCGGAACTAGGGGTTTCATCCTGGTGATATTCCTCAAGTGGTAGAAACCACTTTGGACAACAGCCGACACCTAAGCCTCAAGAGTCAGTCTGTCATCCAGGATCACGCCAAAATCTCGCACCCTAGAGGAGACCTTCAACAGCGTAGATCCCAGGACTAACCCAGTGATCACTGCTCTGCATGTAATCTCATTCCACAGACCTCATCAGGTCTGCCTCTGACACCAAACCCACCTGCTCTGTTAGATCTGACTATGCCATCAAGTAGGGTTACTCCATTACAGGGCTAGCCATCGCAGGCTTACGCATTGCCAGGTCTGGAACAGGACAGGCCTGCCCTGCCAACCCTATCTGGGGTCCGGCAGGCACCTACCCCACTAAATTTGCCTGCTCCATTGCGCCCACCTATGCCACCAAACTACCATGCCCCATGGATGGGAAATTATTTAAGATTACTTAATTCACGGGATCTACCTGCCCCATTGCCCCTAATCAGAGAAGAAATGAATCCAGAGAAGGAGAATATGGTAAATGAATGGGTTGCTGCAAATACTCCACCCAGCATACTTTTAAAGTACAATCCAAGCCAATACTGCTTGGGCATCAGCTTCTTATTTTCTAATCAATAATGGACTGCAGTGTGTCCTTTACAGAAATAAAATATATTTTAAAATATATTATTAACAATATATCTACATATAGTGAAATATATTCTAATCTACTTGTTTTATAATATATTGTAATGTATTGGAAAATCAATATATTTCAATATATTTTAACATTTGCAAATATATTGCAATGTACTGTAAATATACATGTTATTGCCTGCTTTAGTATATTATGTATACTGCAAAATATATTGATTAAATTTCAAATATATTGAAATAAGAATGGTAAATATATGTTATTGGTATATTGACAATATATGCATAAATGTATTGTTTTACATTTTAAATATTGTTTTCTATATTTACAAATATATACTATACATGTGTAATATATATTAATTATAACTATTAACTCACACAGACAAAAACAAATGAAATTATTTATGATTTACATGTACCTCTACCTGCACAACTGGACTTCACTTTGTTATTAATTATGGAGTTATTTACACTGAATTATTGTTTTACATTATAACTTTAACTCAAACATACATTTTATACTTTCACATTTGACATTTGACTTACCTCACAAACTCATGTTTTTTAAAGGCTCATATTGGTATTTATACCACCCCATTTTGTTTCACTTTTAGGTCAGGGTGAGATCCTATATGTACTTGTTTTATAACTTGTACCTTTTTTTCAGTTTGTAAGCTAATGTTGTAAATTCGAAAGTATTGTAAAACTAGAAATTATTACGATTTTGGCTGATAAACTATGTTTTTGAAATATGCAGATTAGTTATGCAAATGTACACATGGGAAGAAACTAAGCATTTACAAAAATACACGTAACATGCATAAAAAATATATGTAACGTATAAAAATATGTGTAACATAAAAATATACATAACATACAAAGAATACAGTATATATTCCGAAATATACTAATAATACATTTCAGACAGTGTATTACTAAGTAGATTGACATGCTTTCAAGCAATGCATGAGGCAAAATACATGGTTTCAGTATATGCTGAAATACGCTATGTATTATATTTCATTGCGTCAATGTATTTCTCAATATAGTGACATATATTTTTGCATATTATGGGTCAGAAATATATTATGTCAGTATATTTAAAAATATATTTCATAATACATTTTATACAATGTATGTTTTGGGATAAATGTATGGATAAAAAGTGATATCCAAACCAGGTAGTGAAGATATCATTGATATCTCCATGTTCCTATACGTCATCCTAATATCTTCATGTTCCTATATGTCATCACTAAAACAATTAGCCAGATCCTACCACCTTGCCCTGGTGTTTCCAAACAGTACTTTCACTTTCCATGCTACTGATGTTGTGAAACTCGGCTCGCTCACTTAAAAGCAACTGTTAGACTCTATTACACATGACACCACAAACAATTACAAAAAACACATTTTATTCCCACTGAAGAAATCCATATTTGCCATAATTCAAGTTCGCATCTCTGCACTGCACAATGACCAAATAGACAAACTTATCAGAAGATTCCCAAACAAGCTGTAGACCGAACCCACCCGACCAGGACTTTGCATAGTAACAGAAACAGAAACGGAACTTCATTTGTAGAGAAAACAAATGAAAACATAAACAACTCACTGTACTCTGCATCATTTCTCTCCCTAAAATACAAGTAAATCCTTGAAGCTTACAAGACCGCATATTGTACATCCGCATCTAATGACCCTTGAACTGGAGACAGACTCACTATCACAACTGACAGCTCCCGCTTACTCCTTCAGTTTGTACTGGCTTACCCACACCATCTTCCCCAGCTACAAAAGACCAGTGTAAGAAATACCCCCACCTCTTTCCAAAGAAAGCACTGCTCACAAATGACAAGTAACACGGAACCCTCATACTTAATCTGGAGCTGCCGGGCAAGGGCGCAGAAGTTAATGCAACAATTTAAAAAACAAATCTAACGGCAATAGCAGCAACCCCCCCCAAAAATAAAACACAACATCAAAGGTACAGAAAGGTAAAAATAAATAATTTTATGAATCAAAGATATGAACACTCGGTCCCTTTTGACTTTGCACTGTAATTGCCTAACATTGCTGTATAACATTTTCCCGGCACAAACAAAGACAACCATTGTATACTACTGATACTTCCCATTTAGAAAAATCCACACTACACTTTACTGGTACACCCCTTCCTGTAGATCCCTAAGGAAAGTACAAATTAAGCATATACTACAGAGAGTGAAGCCTCATGCTTATCAGGCTGTTACAATGTACCTTTACCTATATTAAACTGACTAATTAGTCCTTTTGCAATGCTGATCTCATGACAACTGCAAGAAAAAAATCCCAAAACATACATTATATAAACAGAACATGACATGGCCTGACTGAAGATATCATATTTATTCACTGAGGTTAGTGACATCATGATAGTCTTACTCGGGCATCGCCACTCGTGAGATATCATGATATCACTGGCCATTCATGAAGATAAATATGATATCTTCAGTCAGGCCATGTCATATCCCCTATATATATTACATTGGGACAATGTATTTCACAGTGCATTGACATACATTAAAGCATATTTTTCAATATATTGCAATATATTCCATTTTTATAAGGGGTTTCATACTGTACTGACTAATCAACAATTTATAACCTGATACTTACTAATGAACTATGGTGTGTTTTGATTCTGTGCTAGTTTTATTAACAAATTTAAATCTGATAGATTAGTTTTACTAATGAACTATGGTGTGTTATGATTAACTGATTAACAAATTTATAACATGGTAGATTATATTTTGCAAAGTTTGAAACTTACATACTCAGTTTATATTTTTCTCATAACTTTAAGTAGAGTTAAGTATTGAGGGCAAACTTGTCACTTTCCAGACAAAACTGCATCTTCATGAATTCTAAGTGATATCTTCTTAATTTTAGGCACCTGTGAGGTATGTTCCACTGATAAACACTGGCAGCCTATTTTTACCTACTCAGACTGGCCGTAATAGGTCAGCGAGCAGTCAGCCTTGCTGTACTCGGGGAATACCTAGCCACATGAACAATCACAACCAGCCAGCCCTGTCCCACTAGGCAAGTAACTGATCATGAGTGCCCAACCTTGTCTCGCCAAAGTAAACAACTACCCACAACTAGTGCCCAGCTGTTCACACCTCTCTGTCTAAAATATGATTTTTCTCAAAGCAGTGTGCCTCAACCTGCGCATAACCTGGTCTTTGGCTAATAAAGAAAATTTTTGAAATATATCACTCACACAAATTTAATAACGTCAGGCAGGGGCGCCGACAGCACAGGTGCTTAGGTGATCAAGCACCCACAAAGTTACATTAGGCACCCTCAAAAACCAGATCATTCATATTCTCCGAGAATATGAATGGTCCGATTTTAATTCATTCATTCTGACAGTCACTTGAGTTAACTTTCACTCACTGGGAAGCATCACCTAGCCGTCCTGTTCTGCTCCAGCAGTAGCAGCATTTTATGTGTGTGTGTATGTGCACACCAATCAGGATTTTTTCAGGCATTCTCCTTTAAAAGTCTCCATTCCTCGTCACATGACTCAACCCTGGGAGTCTCAGTGACGAGCCATGTGAGGCAGGGTTCTCGTTTCTGCCTGCGATTTACAGTCTCTGATTTACTGTCTCCTGCTCAGCTACACTACTTGAGTGAGCATTCCCTCCTGGCTCCCATGATGCAGAAGGTCAGAAACTGTTTATATCTGGAACTAACGATTTCAAAACAAAGCTAAAATAAAAAAAAGATCTACAGAGAGATCAGAAGAGAACAAGAGGGAGAGATTAGTTAGACTGACTGAGTGCTCAGTGTTAGGAGCAGGGCGGGATTAGGGAACTTAAAAGTTTTGGACATGGTTTGCCTTTTTTTTGTAAACTTATTTTTGACATCAACAAGACTGCAATCACAAACTTCACTGGTACATAGTTACACTGCACATTAGTTCATGCAGAGAGGAGAGCTATTTCACCATATACCAATAGCTCTGGAATTTGGAGCATTACTTAGTTATTGAAATTGTTCTTACATATTCTACCAACCAGTATTTCTTTCATCACATTAACACTCTGTGTGAGTGTGCAGTGGGAAGAGAGGACCAGCAGTGTGTTTTTCTTGCTCACAGAACACTGCCTCTTGCAGTCCTTCTCCTATCCAGTCTATAGGGCGTTAAATAAATGTCTCTTCCTCCTAGTTTGACAGTCTGTCTGTGAGAGCTGTTGGGGGAAGGGAAGAGCTGATTCCTGAACTTTGTCTTCCTGATCCCATAGCTGACATCAAACCAGATTCTGGCATGATACAGAGCTGGGAGAGGGGGATGGGGGGCAGAAAGATCAGTAACACGACCAGGCGTGCAAAAGTCTTGCATACATCTGTCATGTTCCCGGGTCGCCCCTGGAAAAGGGACCTTCGGGGCTCAGGGGGCCTACCCGGTCATCAAAATTCAATAAATAAATATATAAATAATATTTTACATTGTGTGTGTATGTGAGTCCGCTCCTGTTTAACATTTATTACTTGACAGGATATAGCACATGTTTAGTGGACACTCTCATTCAGGATACTTGCCTATCTGTGTTATCTGTTTATCCATCTCTCGCGCTCTTTCTCAAGATGCCTTTTAATTTTATACATGAAATTCCAGTTGTGGGTTCCTTTCAATACAACTAGACCACACCGTGGTGTCTTGGTGGTGTTTGCTAAATGTTTTAATGAAGGAATTCCTAACCGAGCCTGTGTCCCCCGTTTGTAGTCCTGTGCCTTCTGTCCCCAGACTTGTGTCCCCAGTCTTCAGATTTGTGCTTTTTGTCCCAAGTTCTATGTACCCTGCCCTCATATTCTTATTCTTTTCCCAAGTTCTGTGTACGCTGCCCTCAGATTTGTATTCCTCATGCCAAGTTCTGTGTACCCTGTTCCCAGCCCATGTCCTCACTGCCTAAAAAACAGGTGTCTCCCAATCCATGGCCCTGTGTCCCCTGTTCCCCAGTCCTACCCCCCTTACTGGCACTGGGTCCCACTGTCCCTAACACCTGTCTCCAGCCCAGTCCCAAACAGTGTTGGAATTAAACTTTATGGGTTTTGTGAGTGGGGGAGACACAGAGGTCCATATCTTTAAATGGAGCCCCCTTCCGATTATTAGTCAGTCGGTCATGAGTTACCAGGGCTCTCTTCAGAGCTGGGGGAGCTGAGCCCTGACAAGCCCCCTGTAATTCCAACATCGGTCCCAAGCACTGTGCCACTGTACACCCAGATATCCTATCCTTTCTCTTGCCTCCAGACCCAGTACCCCGTTCTGTGTTCTCTGTCTCAGTCCCTGCCTCCCTGTCACCCGGCCCTGCTATGTTCAAAGATGCATCATAGTTTGCTATGATATTGACTCAGATTCTTAGAACAAAAGAGCAGCACCACAGGTAATCTGATTAAAAGGTACTGGTATTCTAAAGTGCAATACATGCATTATTTTTTTTCCAATTGTTTAACCAGAAGTGGCACATTAAGCCAAAAGCTTTGTTTACAGGTGTGACCTGGGAGCACAAGGAAGTTAAGTGACTTGCTCAAGGTCACACAAAATGCAAGCGGGGGCTGTGGGTTTTAAACCAAAGTCTCCAGATTTTCTGCTCAGAGCCTTAAACCACTGCACTGTACTGCCTCCCTAATTTTTGTAACTGATGATCGGCACTAACAGTGGGATAAATATTCAAGGCTGCTTTTTGCTGGCTTAATTTGGTCTGATTTGTTGCATTTTCTGCTGTTGGTTTGCCCTATTCAGCCCAAGGCAGCAGGGACCACTTCAGTTTCCCCCCTCTGACTGTGAGAAGGTATTAGAATATCAGTTCCTCAGCTCCTCATCTGATTAGCGCTGAAGGGTCAGGGATGCAAATAATTCTTCTAATTGCAAATGACTCCATTCAGCTCCCCTTGTCTTTGAGTGATTGAAACCATGGGGGCTTTTTTCTCCCTCTCCCCAAACTTTTTGTAATCCCTGAGCATCTTCAATCTGACAGAAAGGAGTAGAAACATAGAGTTTGACGGCAGATATAGCCCACTTGGCCAACTCAGTCTGCCCATTTCCCTACATAGATACATAGATACATAGACAGTGACGGCAGATAAGGGCCTATGGCCCACCCAGTCTGCCCATTTGAGCTTATAAGTTCAGTTTGTTTTCCTAGAAGTCTGTTTCCCCTTACCCCTGACCTCTAGAATTCCTTTATGTCTATCCCATGCATTCTTAAATCCCGTGATTGTTTCAGCCCCCACCACTTCCTCTGGCAGGGTGTTCCACTTGTCCACCACCCGTTCTGTGAAGAAATTCTTTCTCATGTTTCCTCTGAATCGTCCTCCCTCCAACTTCATCCCGTGCCTCTAGTCCTGGAACATCTTTTTCGCTTAAAAATAGTGTTTTCCTGCACCCTGTTTCTCCCTGTAAGATACTTGTATGTCTCTATCATATCCCCTCTCTCCCTCCTCTCCTCCAGGGAGTACATGTTCGTTCCTTCAACCTGTCTTCATAGGACTTGTGATGCAATCCATGCACCATCTTTGTTGCCCTCCTCTGAACCTTCTCTACCCTGTCTATGTCCTTACGTAGGTATGGTCTCCAGAACTGTACACTGTACTCCAGGTGGGGCCTCACTAGTGTCTTGTATGGCGGAATTATGACCTCCTTTTCCTGCTGGTGATGCCTGCCTATACATCCCAGCATCCTATTTGCTTTACCTGATGCCTTGTCACACTGTTTCCCTACCTTGGGGTCATCAGAGATGACAACCCCAAGATCCCTTTCCTGCTTGGTGCATGCTATATCCTCACCCCCCAACTGATATATTGTGCCAGGGTTTTTGTGCCCCATATGCATTATCTTGCACTTCTTTACATTGAATTTTAACTGCCAAACCCTTGACCATTCTTCAAGTTTCTGCAGGTCCCTTCTCATTCTGTCTACACCCTCTGGTGTGTCTACTCTGTTACAGAGCTTTGAGTCATCAGCGAACAGTGAAATTCTGCCTTCTAGATCCTGCGCAATGTCACTGATGAAGATGTTGAATAGGACCGGTCCCAGCACTGATCCCTGTGGTACCCCACTGGTCACTCTTCCCTCTGTGGAGTGACAGCCATTTACCACCACCCTCTGTGTCCTGCCACCCAGCCAGTTACCTACCCACCACACTACTGTCCTGCCCACACCCATATTCCCCAGTTTGTGTAATAGTCTTCTATGTGGCACAGTGTCAAAGGCCTTGCTGAAGTCCAGATAGGCCAAGTCCACTGCCCTCCCCTGATCCACCTCCCTAGTCACCCAGTCAAAAAATTCAATGAGATTGGTCTGACATGACCTCCCCCTGGTGAAACCATGCTGCCTTGGGTCCTGTAGTCCATTGACAACCAGATGTTCCACCAATCTCTCCTTCAGAAGTGTTTCCATGATCTTTTCACTACCGAGGTGAGGCTGACTGGTCTGTAGTTCCCTGCTTCCTCTTTGTTCCCGCTTTTGTATAAGGGGACTACATCTGCTGTCCTCCAGTCTTTGGGTACCTCCCCTGTTTCCAGTGATTGGCTAAACAGGATAGCCAGAGGTTCAGCCACCACCTCTCTTAGTTCTTTAAGGACCCTGGGGTGCACCCCATCTGGCCCCATTGCTTTGTCAACTCTTATTACTTCCAGTTCCTTCAGGACCCTTTCTCGTGTAAAGGGACTTGTGTCCATTTCTGCACCATTCTCACCCCTTGTACTCCTTCAGACCCATTACCCCCCTCTTCCTCAGTAAAGACTGAGCAGAAATACCTGTTCAATATGTCAGCTTTACTGTTGTCATCCTCCAGCGACTCCCATCTTCCCCTTCAGTCTCACTATCCTTCCTTTGTCTTTCTTTTTTCCTTATGTACCTGTAAAGGTTTTGTCCCCTTAACCACTGATTTTGCAATGTGTTCTTCTGTCTGAGCTTTGGCTTCCCTTACTGACTTCCCTGACTCCCTTTGTTTCTCCTGGTACTTCTCCCTATCCCCTTCTGCCTGTGTCTTTTTGTATTGCCTGAATGCAATCTTTTTGGCTTTCACTTTCTTTGCTACCTCTTTGGAAAACCATAATGGTCTCCCCTTCCTTTTCCTCTTGCTAACCTGCTTAATGATAATTCTGTTGTTCTTATAATCCCAATTTTAAATACTGCCCACTGTTCCTCACCCCGATTCCTGTCCCATTCCCCATATGCCTCTTTTCAAGTATTTCCCCATTTTCCCAAAGTCTGCCCCCCTACCTATTGGATGAGCTGCAGATCCTAGCTAACCAACAGCCGACTTCTTCCTACCTCCACCCCCTAGAATTGCCTTATCCCTCTCCCATGCATTCTTGAATTCCACCACTGTTTGTGACTCCACAACCTCCTCAGGAAGGCTGTTCCATGCATCCACAACCCTCTCCATGAAAAATTACTTCCTCCCATTACCTGTGAGCCATCTCCCCCTCTAGCTTCAAATTGTGCCCCCTTGTTCTTGCACACCTCTTTTTCTAAAAGATGCTACCCTCTTGGACTTTGTTGATTCCCTTGAGGTATTTGAAAGTTTCTATCATGTCCCCCCCCTCCTCTCCTCTCCTCTCCTCTCCTCTCCTCGGGGCTATACATATTAAGCTCCTTAAGTCTCTCTTGATATGTCTTCTGGTATAGACCCTGCACCATTTTAGTTGCCCTGCTCTGGACTGCCTCCATCCTGTCTATGTCTTTGCAGAGATTGGGTCTCCAGAACTGCATGCAGTACTCCAGATGGGGTCTCACCAGCTGTCTGTATAGAGGGATAACAACTTCATGTTTTCTACTGGTGATGCCTCTTCCTATGCATCCCAGTATTCCCCCAGCCCTCCTTACTGCCCTCTCACATTGCTTGCTCACCTTTAGGTCATCTGATATGACTACCCCCAGGTCCCTTTCCATTTTGTTGCTGTTAGTATCTCACCCCCATTGTGTACTCTTCCCCTGGGTTTTTGTTTCCCAGGTGCATTACTTTGCACTTCTTAGCACTGAATCTAAGCTGCCATACATTTGACCATTCCTCCAACCTTGCCAAGTCCCTTCTCATACTTTCCACCCCACCTTGTGTATCAACTCTATTGCAGATCTTTGTGCCATCTGCAAAGAAACATACTTTTCCTTCCAGTCCCTCTGCAATGTTGCTTATAAAGACATTAAAATGGACTGGTCCTAGTACTGAACCATGCGGTACCTCACTAGTTACCCCCCTTTCTTCAGAATGGAGTCCATTTACTATTACCCTCTGTGTCCTGTTCTCCAGCCAATTCTTTACCCAGGCTACCATCTTGAGACCCACTCCCAGGCTGGCCAACTTGTATATTAATCTTTTGTGTGGGATTGTGTCAAATGCCTTGCTAAAGTCTAGGTAGGCCATGTCCACAGCCCCTCCCTGATCTACTACTTTGGTCACCCAGTCAAAGAAATCTATTAGATTCTTCTGATGTGACCTTCCCGCTGTGAATCCATGCTGTCTTAGGTCCTGTGCTCCTCTGGCCTCTAGGTACTCAACAGTTCTTTCCTTCAGAAGTGATTCCATCATTTTCCCAATCACCGAGGTTAAACTAACAGGTCTGGGACGGCCTGGTGGCGGTGAGGGTTGAGGGGCTGGACGCCACATCTCGCTCCATGCCGGCAACCCGGGTTCAGGAGCGGACTCAGGTTGCCGGGGCAAGAAAGGTTGAGCGTTCGATGACAGATCACCTTCTCCGGGGGGGGGGTGAGGATCCAGCCCGTCGAGCAGTGACCCCTGGCGGAGGCTGGGGACATGACCGCACCTCGGGGGTTTGATTGGCCACAGGTGGAGGCCTGTGGACCAATCACCTCTAGGGGCTGCATCATCAAGTGAGAGGACATTGCGGACGTCAGTGCTCGTGCCTTGACGTCAAGGGCTAGCAACATCCTCATAGAAACAGGGAAAAAAACTCCAGAGCCAGGAAGATGGAGCACTGAGCCTGGTCCCACTGTGCCAGCATCTGCCTGCAGTCCAGGGAACCTGACAAAATTGCAAGATTCGGGGTGTTCAGCCCCGCTCTGACCCCGCCCGGGGGGGTAATCCGCATTCGGATGGAGGAACCCAGTTTGACAGGTAAGACGTTGGCAGGGATGGGCTTCATTGGTGACTCCTGATGGGGTGGCTCTGGTAGGGACGTAGGAGGGATAAAAAAAGAAATTTCAAAAAAAAAAAACTAACAGGTCTGTAGTTTCCTGCTTCTGCCCTGCTCCCACTTTTCTGAAGCAGAATAACATTTGCCCTCCTCCAGTCCTCAGGTACCACCTGCAACTTCCCTGCTGCAGAACTGTGGTAAGTAAAGGATGGAGGCAGGACATATAACCTCTCAACTGTCCCTTATTTTCATGGATGTCCCTGATTTTTGCCTCAAAATTTTTCACTGTCCCTCATAAAATTTGTATTTTGTGACTGAACTATAGTGATTGTAAGCACAAAATAATGTCAAACATTAAAGTTACAGACCTGTCCTTTAGAAAATGCATCTTACATTAATCCCCTTATTCTATCAGCTTTCTGAGTGGATATTACAAATTTCTAAGATGTATCTCTGGCACTTTGTTCCTGATTTTTTTGTGCCTTGTCCCTGATTTATGAGGTAAAAGGCTGAGAGTCATGACAGACAGGACAAAAAAAAAAGACATTGCACTCTGAAGTGCATATGTGTGTGAGTGTGTGTGCGTGCATACTTTTACACTTTGGAATATATAGAGAAAAATGCCCATGCAGCATACCTCTCAATGTCTCAGCACTGAAATGCATAGCTCTGACCTTCAAAATTCGGAGCAAATGGCCAGAGTCTGAATCACTTTCTTATTTTAAAGAATAATATGTCTAAGAATTTCTGAATAGCGGGTCCCAAACGTTTAGTGTTTAGGAATGTTTCTATCAATTTAGTTCCACATTTTAGTAGATTGTTTGTCCAGGAATAGCTTTAGCATTATGAGGAACACCAGTAAACCTTACCAGAGTAATGGTAACTCTGACTGTAAAAATCATAGTGTTGTGTGAAATTCATAACCCCCACTTAGAGTTAGTATGTCAGCTACTCGACGCTTGAATTTGCAAT
This sequence comes from Neoceratodus forsteri, assembly GCA_016271365.2. Lineage (NCBI taxonomy): Eukaryota > Metazoa > Chordata > Ceratodontiformes > Ceratodontidae > Neoceratodus > Neoceratodus forsteri. The sequence continues at coordinate 198,444,290 of CM057459.1, forward strand.
GTATTGTGGTGGTCTGAGTGGCCTTTACATTTGTAACAGGGTTTTGTAACCTTGACCCATGACTTGTTATTCTGTGTTAGGCAATTTTTTATGCTGCTGTTCATGTCTTTCTCCCCGTGTTCCTTCTCCCCCAAGTCGCACCTGGAAACGAGTCTTGGCTCATGGTGCTTTTCCTGGTTATCAACTTTTAAATAAAAAAATAAATAACAGTTGACAGGTATGCTGTGCAGGTGTGTGTTAGGAGGATTTTTCAGACACCTCTGAGGTGTGTGATAATCATATAACCCACTGGATTGAGGAGTTTATGAGATTATCACACACCTTGAGTGTGTGAAAAATCCTCATAGTGCAAACCTTGCACAGTCATTATTTTCTTTCATAATAACTGGTGCAAGTTCTCAAGACAGTGTATAGAATACTCCAGGGAACTCTTACACTTCATTTAGTGGTAGCACTGTAACCTGAAATCATAGTTGGCCATGCTTTCAACACCTGGAGGCATCAAATATCTATCCAGAGTACCCTCCTATAGGTCTTAGCACCTTGGTGGCATCAAAGACCCCACAAAGGCACCCTTACATCCTCTGCAGTGGATAGTGATGGTGGTGCATATACGTTCTAAAATGCAGCAAAACAATCCCCAAAAGGCACCACAAAGCATGAAAAGTCCTATAGCTTATGGGGGCCTATGCTGCCCCCAGATCCCTGGCCTTTTATAATTACTCTGAGCACCCACAACATTTTTAAAAACCTGGCACCCCTGATGTCAGGCCCAGGTTACAACCCAAATATTTCCCTATATCAGTCAGATGCTCCTTGTTTACTAACAGTTCTCAGCATCTGCCCATCATTCAGTGATTACCTGACTCACAGAAACTGCTAGGATCTGGCAAGAGTATCTCCTATCCTCTGCCTGGCCAAAAGCTAAAATGATCTGGGTCATTATCCTCTGCCTTGGAAAAAAGTATTTAAACCCTCAAACAGCCCAACCAAGGTAAGGAATCTCAGAGGGAGAACCACAGGTCACCCCAGCTCCCAGGATCTCATAAGGACATCCGTTTGTACTAGTCCAGTGAGTTCATTACCTTCACCTTAGGCGTAGGACCTAAGGCTGACAGTTTGCCTGCATTCATTTTTATTTCTTTTACAGCAACATATTTTGACTTGTGACCGACAAAGAAATTATTTTCTGCTTGCACTGCTGTTCAGATAGAATTATAACAGCATTTAGAAACTGTGATTAGATTTAAGAAATGTAATTGCCTACTTGCATTTAATGCCAAAAACTCCCTTATAGACGTTCTTGTAGACAGTTCAGAACTGCCGTTTTAAAATCCTGACTCTTTATTCATTTTACTGCCAAAACTGCCTTATAAACTTTAAATATCTATATCAAAAGTAAAAAATTGTTATCATGAATCCTTACTTTGGTTTTCCTTCTCAATATAATATTATAAAACTTAGAACAATGAATTTAGAACAGGACAACCTTAAAAGTAAATCAGGTCTGGACTTCTGTTTCCTGGGTCATGTCAGGTCAGGTACACTTAAGGTAACAGTGCCAGGCTACATTGCTTAGCTGCATAGATTTTCTACGCCCAGAACCATTACATAAATACTTAGGATGGTATCTCCTAGAAGAAAAAAGGTGATACTGGTGTAAGATATATGATTGTCCCAGGCATCAAATGACAGATGGATTTAAGGTCCATGTCAAAATACTTGAGGAATTAGGGAAGTTTCATTGTCCCCGTATAAGTAATCATGCTCACAAGGGAAATTTAGACTTTAATGAATACATAACCTTTATAGATCGAGACCGAGTAGTCTTGGTCAGTCAGGTGTCAGATGAGATAATTGCAGCAGGTGCCCTGGGTCAAAATTCAGGTGACAATTTGCCCACTCTCTGCATTTCCACTCCAAATAAACTTTATCCTGACTTGGCACAAATGGTAGATGATTTGGAAAAACACCAAACTCAGTCAGTGGAATACTCAGAGGAATTGCCAGTCTTCACCGGTCATGGGGAAAACCATGTACATGAGACTGAGCAAGGGAGTTATACCGGAGAGCCGGAAGGTGCTCCGAATAACTCAGCAAAGCTTTCATCACATTGGAGGCACTCCATCACGACTTCGTCCCAGCTCAATCACTAGGACCGCTGTCTTGTCCAGGTTCATTTGCAACCAGCTAGAGGACATCCAGTCATTGATCTCAGCCAGGCAGATGTTAAGCACTTCCATAGCATTGGATGTTCTGGGGGCAAAGGACAGGTACAGTTGGGTATCATCTACACAGCAGTGAAAACCCACACAATACCACCTAATGAGCTCTCCCTGGGGCAGTATATATACTGTAAATTGCATCAGCGACAAAATCAACCCCTGAGGCATTCCACATGGCAAGAGCCTCAGGGAGGAGGAGGAGAAATTCCCTATCACCACTAGCTGCTTTCTGCCAGAGAGATAGGACTCAGACCAGCTAATGACCATGCCGGTGAGTCCACAATACTCCCTAAGGTGATCAAGAAGCACAGTGTGATTTACAGTGTCAAAAGCTAAAGAGGGATCAAAGAGAATAAGAACTGACTCCTCTCCTCTATCTCTAGCCCTGAGGAGGGCATTATGAAAGGCAAGGCAAAATTTATTTAAAAGATGCCCAATCCCAGGGGCTTTGGGTGCAGTACAAAATAGATAAAACAGCATCAGAATAAAATAAAACATCACAAATTTTAAACAACAAAAAAAAAATAAAATAAATAACTCAGCAAATAATTTCAGGTTCTTACTACAATTTATGGTATGCACCCTTACTAACGCCATTTCGGTGCTATGCCTGGCTCTGAAACCTGATTGGAATAGCTCATAGATGTCGAAGGACACGAGCTGCTCCTCAAGCTGCTGCACCACAATTTTCTCAACAACCTTACCCAAAAAGGGGAGGTTGAAGACTGCATGGTAATTCACCAGGATGTCAGGGTCGAGATATGGCTTTTTCAGAAGGGGCCTCACCAGAGCTTCTTTTAAGGTTTCCATGAAGACCCTTTCCAACAATGAACACTGGACAATTCCAGCGAACACCAGGCCAACAACACCAACACATCCCATCAGAAGATGAGCTGGAGTCGGGTCCAGTTCACAATATGTGTGCTTCAGCTTCGAAATGACTACAATGACCTCAACCACCTCCATCAGTTTAAACTCATCCCAGATAGGCAAAGTGCCCCGATCCATCAAGCCTGATCACTGCGAGTCACAGTGCAACTAACTGAGGGTGTCCCCTGTCGGATAGTGGACACTCTGTCCAAAAAGAACTGAGCAAACTCATAACATAGAGTGACTGAAAAGGCTTTTATCAGCTGCAAACAAACTGGATGGAGAAGTCTGTCAACAGTCCAAAAAAGCTGAGCTGGTCAGTTCTTCCCAGCAGCAATCTCCCTGAACAGGAGGAACTCTGCCTTCTTATGGTTGATTGCTCCCTGGTACTCCGAATAATGAGCATGCAAGGTCAGCTCATCCGCATCTGACTGGGTCCTCCGCCAACAACGCTCCAACTTCCAACCCCTGACCTTCATGGCCTTGAGATCACCATCAAACCATGGAGATCTCAAGTGAGAGGATCTGGGTCATACATGGACCAGTGCGATGGTGTCAAGCACCTCGGAAACTGCCCAACTATGTGCGGCCACAGCATCGCCTGATCCCACCATACATGCAGTGTCTTTACAATTACCAAAAGTCCCTCTGGAGACAGTCCCCTTAAAGGGTGATAGCTGACCATCTCAACATGAAAGGGACTCTCGGGGGGCCCTGACTGAGAACTTCACCATGCAATGATCAGACCATATAACCCGATCAATCCAAAGTTAGTAACCTCAAGCACCAGTGAGAAAACCAGGTCCAGTGTGTGGCCGTGGTGGTGGGTCGTGGAAGTAACTACCTGCAACAGACTCAGTGATGACATTAACTGGAGGAGGTTAAAACCAAACTGTGAGGATTCATCATCAACCCAGGCACTGAAGTCCCCCAGAACCAAACATCGGGGGGGACTCCAACACCCTTTGCGACAACGAAGACCGCAACCTCCTGCAGGAAATATCCCTCTGCTCCAGGGGGGGTGGTAAATAAGGAGAATCCTGCAACCTGTGCCTAGACCCCCATGCACAGCCACACATTCAGAAGATCTGGCTGTCCCCACCGGATGCACGGTGAAGTTCAAGTCAGCTCTAAAACAGATAGCCACTCCCCCACCCCTGCATTCCCACTGCAAGCAGTGCACCAGAGAGTACCCAGTGGGGACAGATGACTCCAAAATTGGGCTGACATTGTCACCCAACCAGGTTTCCGTGATGCAAGCCAGACTGACTGAGGAAATCAAGTCCGTCATGATTGCAGTCTTGCTCCTCATTGATCTGGCACTGCACAGCACCACCCACAGGAGACTGGTAGATGTTGCAGCCCCTCTGGCTACCAGCCCACTCGGTCCGGTGGGAACTCTGGGGATAGAGATCAAACACGTCTGGCCTCTCTCTAGGTTCCGTCTGAACCTCCTGCACTTAACCACCCCAATGCCTTTCACTTCTGCTAAGCCTACAGCACCCTGCCACCTAAATATAGCATTTAAAGGTTTGGGCACAGTTGTCATGATGAATGCTGCATCAGAAATCGGATGCTGCACTTGCATCATGTCTTCTGAAAATCCTACCTGTAGTCTTTTTTCTGTCCTTAATCTACGTATCTGCCACCTATGTTCTTCTTTTGTAGAGTCCAGTGCTTAAGATGCCCCAACTGGAGAAGAAGAGCATGACACTAAGCGTGTGAAACTGTTCAACTCTAGGGGGAGACTAATGCTACACAGGGTGTGCCAGCAGTCCTGGAGTCGGAGTACACTGACAAACAGAAATTAGGGTCTGGTAATCATGCCACACTGGCTGCTGGCAAGGGTGGATTTTTTAGGGGCTCAGAGAAACAATGCTAGATTAGTAACATCTTAATTTAGTGTTTGTTAAAGGGGAAAAGTTTTCCATACCATTTTTACCTGCTATACCATCTTTTTGTTTGACTGCTGTTCATAACCGCCATTTTGTAATACTGTGCTAAAGACAGCAGACAAAAGGGATTGACACATTAGTTTTTTTCTACAACAGAGTAGCATGGCTAACTTGCTTTGCCTTTCTCTCCCTCTTATTTATTTATACAATCTTGGATTAACAATACCTTTGAGCTCAGAGCTCATTTACAAAGGTTCCATGTCGATAAGATGACATACAATAACATACAATCACATATAATAAACAAGCATTTGTCAATGCCGAATGTTAGCTTGCTGCCATTGGCATTGGTGGGGTGTGCCTTCTGGTCATCAGGCATAACGGCCACACCATTTCACCACACCCTACCCTGCAGACACCAACAAGTGTCACGGTGTGCCTTGCGTCTTTGGCCCTTATGCTCACCCCATTCCATCAGGAAATATGGTGAGATGGGTGCAGTATAGGAGAACGGGATGAACTTTGGGGCCGAAGAGTACAAGGCACACCTCTATGCCTCTCACTGGCTGCAGGGTGTGGGTGGAGGTGGAATGGTATGAGCATTACAGGCGACAATTCCAAGTCACATCCCTGATGCCTGTCAATCTCTACGGGTTGGGGCGTTATGGTCGGAAACACTAACGCCTCAGGCGTTCATTGGTATTTTCACTCCAAATTTTCAACATGGGTTTTTGTGACCCCCACCTTATGAACAGTGGCAATATCAGTTCGTTAGCTGAAAGCTGATTTTGCACAGTGACTACAGCATTTGGCACCACAGGTGCGAAAACACATTTCGAACAGGATGTGAAAAATGACAGCTGTACTGTTCATGAGGAGCTGTAAAACATGGCAATGTTGAAAATCTGCAGTGAAAAGAGTAAAAAAACTGGTGAAGTCATGAGCATGCATAGAAACTGCACAACACACACCCTTAATGTAATTAGTTTGTTTGTTTTTTTTACAGCAGATTGTCAACACAGGCATTTTGGGACCTCCGCTCATGAACAGTGTCACTGTCATTTTCTGAATCTGTCCCGAACAGTGATTTCCCACAGCAACCACACATTTCTGTGCAGAAAGTGTGGAAACACATTTTGGCCATGTTGTGAAAAAGTACAGCTGTACTGTTCATAAAGAAGTGTGGAAAAATGCCAGTGGTGAAAATCTGGACTGAAAATATTACAAATTCATGAACTTGAGAGTGTGCGTAGGATCTGAGCAACGCACGCTCGTAAAACAGTCATTTTTGGGAATTTTTTCACCAAATTTTCAACATAGCCATTTTAAGACCTCTGCTCATGAACAGTGTCACTGTGATTTTCTTAGTCTGTCCCAAACATTGATTTAGCACACCGACTGCACCATTGGGTGCTACATGCGCGGAAACACATTTTGGGCGAGATGTGTGAAGAATGACAGCTATACTGCTCATAAGGAGGTGTGGTAAAATGACAATGTTTAAAATCTGGAGTGCAAATATTAAAAATTCACGAACTTACGAGCGTGCGTAGGAACTGCACAATGCACACTCATAAAAAAGTCATTTTGGGGAATTTTTCCCAAATTTTCAACATAGGGTTTTTGGGGGCCTACCTCATGAACTGTGACACTATTGATTCGTACATGGGTCCCGAAAGTTGGTTTCGCACAGTGACCGCAAAATCACCTTTCGGGACTGAATAACAAAATGACAGTGACAGAATTCATGAGGTGGGGTCCCAAAAACCTCATGTTGAAAATGTGGTGACAACATTCCAAAAAAATGCCTGAGATATGCATCAAAGTTGTAAAAACTCTATTTATTCCATTATACAGCTTAACGGCATTTCCTCAGTTCACGGTTGGCTTTGAAGAGTGCAGACATGTTCCCGGTCCACCGAAGATCATCGCTCCAGACTCCCGAGGTAAGTATGGGAGTAGGGGCTGTGGGAGGCAGAATCGCAGATGGTGGGTGTGGGGGCAAGACAGCCAGCCTTGGGACATTTTTTCTTTGTAGGTTGCTTTTTTCCTTTAGGAAGATGACGCGGGACATTTGCCACACTGGGGTGGGCTCCCAGCATGGCAGCTGGAAGTTTTTTGGGGGGGCAACGCAGCTGACGGGGGATTGGGCACCCCTGTTGGCCTTACAGATTGTTGCTACGCTGGGGTGGGCTCCCAGCGTGGCACCTGGAAGTGTGTTGGGGGGCAGCAGATGAACATTTGTCACGCTGGGGTGGGCTCCCAGTGTGGCACCTGGAAGGCTGTTTGGGGGGCAGTGGAGCCGACAGGGGATTGTGCACCCCCATCGGCCTTACAGATTGTTGCCAAGCTGGGGTGAGCTCCCAGCATGGCACCTAAAACTCTGTTGGGGGGAGTGCAGTGCAGCCGACTGGGGATTGGGCACCCCTGTCGGCCATACTGTGTGTGTGGGGGGCGCATTAGCACGCTGGGGTGGGCTCCCAGCGTGCTACTTGTTGGGGAGGAACTGTCTATGACAGCTCTTGCACTGCAGTGCCGACGTGTAAGCACTTTGCATACTGCCGATGGCAGCAGTATGCAAATTGCCTACATGCTGCGGTGCTTTCTTTCAACTATACGCCGCTGCATTTGCAAATGCTGTCATAGACAGCTCTTACATTAATTGGCGCAGTGGGGCCGTGCCTGCAAAAGGCAGCAGGGCATTGGAAGTAGGGAGGCACACCTACGAATTCTTGTATGGTGGCACTATGTTTCTTGCACATGCGTGCAAGCAAACATAAAAACACAGCAAAACAGAATAAAATACAATACAAAAACTTAAGAACAGGGTACAGTGTAATGTTCAATGAAACAGGCACAGCTGTAAGGGAGGTACAATAATGCTGTGACAGCCGTCATTACAGTAGGTATTCGGGTTCCTGACTGCACAGAGGCTTCAAGGGTTTTGGGGTGGGGGAGTAACTACTGTAGCTAAGACAGTCAAAGGCCTTGTTAGTAAACAGGAGAAAAGGGGGGGTGCAGAGGGGAAGGAATGTGGGAGAGGAGGGAGGAAGGGAGGTACTATTTGGGCAGCTGAGGCCTTGTCAATGACAGGAATTCTCCAACATTTCTATGTTCTGAAGGAAGCAAACACCTAGTTCTTCCCTGTACAAATATTTTAAGTTTAGGTGGCTACATCATAAAGCAGCAGTGCAAGTTACAGTGAAAATTCTGACCTATACATTTTCATTGCATTTAAGATTGCCCCTTATCTCATTTTCCCAATTGTGAGTCTGTTTTAGGACTTTTCTTTACCCTTCAAATAATAAAAATAAATGTTGCTTTTACCATCACTATCTCCACGTTCATATCATAATTCTCAGTTGTTTCTGACTGCTCATTGCCCCATTAAGTTAGGGAGGCATGCCTGTTGCAGGCTAGGTCACTTTAGTCACAGGAAAAGTGAGGTTAAGAATGGTGGGCATTTGAAAACAACTGCGAATACTGATGAAAACCTTGGAAAGCCATGTTAAAAGGAGCACTCATTTTTATTTCAAACATTAAGAAAGTGCTACGTGCTAAAGTGTACTCAAAATAGGGAAAAACTTGTCTTACAACACAGAAAATAAGGGGAAATCTACAACAGAATAAAACAGCGTTAGTCAAAATTTTCACAATTAATGCACACTGCTATGTTAAATTACATGGAAAATTAAAATCTTTGAAAAACAAATTAAACAAAACAAGAATTCTTAACTAATAACACGAAAATGTGAAGTAATGAAGTACAGGGCCAATAATTTTTTGGGGGTGAGGGAGAACAAGCAAATAGTCATCGCTGGACTTCAGGGTTCCTGTTCCATTCATTTGAACCAAAACAGCAAAGACGGAGGTGCACACAAACCAGGTCAGAAGTCGAAATGTTGGTGTGGCAGGCAGAAAATAACTTTGTTAGCAAAATGCTGGAAAATTCAAAAGGCCTTACTGTAAGTAACCCCCCTACAAATGGGGGTTCCCAAAAAGTCTTCCTTGAGCTTTCCTAAATGCTCACTGCCAGGCTGGTGTCCTGCATTTTAGCAGTTTAAATGTGATTACCAGAGCCTGTATAGCCTCTGTGTACTGTCTCTTTAAGAACTGCCTGACTGCAGTTTAAGTAATCTGACAGGGAGCTCTGTTGAAAGATGTAACTATTTACTGAAAATCATTTAGAGTGATAATGATAACGTAGTTTGTCTAACCTGCTTTCTTTGTAGCAAGGACTGTTTTGTTTGTCTCCACTATCTTGGTACTGGACTGCAAATTGGACCAAACAGCCCTGGTGGGACCTAAAATGTAGCCGGAGTACAGGAGCTGTCTGAATTCAAAATCTGTAGGAACTTTAGATTGGAGCTTTTTGCACCTTTTTTGCAACTGAAGGGAGAGCTCTTGCTTTGACTAACAGCCAAATCAGTCAACCAAATATTTTGGATCTTGGGGAAGTCCCAGGCTGCTTGCAGTTTTCAGTTAGTTCTGAGCTGGAAGCTCAAGAAGAAGGAGCTGACATAATTCTGAGCAGCAATCCTGAGTGGATTTGCATGGGAGAACTGGGAAAAGGCTGAGTGTTTGGCCTGTATGTCTGCCTGCTGCTCCTGAGAGGGAGAGAAGAGAATTATTTTTGGACTAAATCCAAGTTTGTGTGACTAAAGTAAGCTACTGAAGTGGGCCAAGCTCAACCTGAAGAAGACCTAAGATTTTGCTGAATGCGATCGGCCTGTCAGGAGTTCCAGCTACCCCTAAGCTCCCGGTGTGTGCAGAGACTTTGTGATTGAGACCGGGGAGCGCTTTGCCTGGTACAGTAGAATTCCCGTACATGTAAATGTGCTATGAGCTGCTAGAGGGTTGTGAGTTAGTTCCCCACTGTGTGAACTGTGTTCTGCTTGCTGGAAGCTGTATCCAGCTAAGCGACTGCACCGAATTTGTCTCCATGCGGTCTGGAGGCGCTCGCCAGACTGGCCAGCCAGACTACCCACTGCACAGAGAAGCCATCGACGAGAGATCTGCCTGGGGACCAGCCCCCCTGCTCCACACTTGAACAGGAACGACACCTCTGCGACTCGTGTGGGCCCTGCTTCTCCTGGCATTCCAGATCAACCACATGCAGATTTTCGTCCAGCCTGTGTCCGGTCTTGGGTATCGTGAGTAAATACCAGGGTAGCTCCCTGCAACAACAGCTTAATCTGACTGTGTCATTTGATTGTCTTGTTGTTTCGTTTCCTTTACAAACTGAGCCCTCTGGCTCCAGATTACAAATATTGTGTACTGTGCATGTTGTGTTTTTCATCACAGGGCCCCAACCAGCTGCAACCCTGGGCATTGGTCCTGGCTAGCCCATCTCTTCTCCACCTGGGTACCCAGAGGTGGACTGTGTGGGGGGACTCAAAGCGCATGCATAACTGCTTGATTGATATAACCTTTAAGCTAATTAACCTGATTTTGCTCCTCCCTTGTTCAAGTCCCCTGAATAAATCAGATCTAACTTTTTCTGCATGTAATCTGACAGTGGTTCCAGTTTGTGCTCAAAGTACTGTACTGTTGCTATTTGCTGTGCATAACCTTGTTTACAAGGGGTCCCCAGAGTCGAGCCAGAGGAACCAGCCCTGGTGGTAAGTGCAAACAGTGTGGGTACTTGTGTGGTGTATGAGGGGTATTGTGAAAGTGATTATTGTACAGTGTTCAGGCCACTAGAGGGGAAAGAGGGGGGTTACAGCATCCCAGAGGGCTGTGCCCAGGTTAGCTTTACCATTACCAACCCTGACCTCTGGGTGGAGGCACCCATTTCAGAACCCAGACCCCTTAACCTGCTACTAGCCAAGCAGGCAGGGGTAGTAGCCCTTGGGATAGCGCCACCTCGGGGTTACACTTACATAAGCGCTCACAGTTAGCTGGACACCCTGGGGGTTTGACTTGCGCTGAGACTTTGTCAGTCGGTCAGTCCCTCAGTGTGAGGCAAGGTGCTGAGGTGTCAGGGTAACTGTAAGCCCTGTTGAGCTTGCCAGCATTTTGCCAGTACATTTATTTTTCTCCTCATGCACCAGGATTTCGACTCCCGGTGCAGTCTGTGTGCACTGCCATCTTTCTTGTTTTGGTTCATAGTTCCTCCCTGGGACTGGCTATACCACCTGCATAGCTGTGTGTCAGCATCTGTTGTAGCATTCATTAATCTAACCCTACAAAATGCAAGCGTTGCTTATCTATGGACCTTTAATTAAAACATGCTGGGGGGGGGCCGTGATTACTGTTTGATGTACTTACCTTTATAGTTTTTATTTCCTGTCTATATTTTAGCCTGTGAGTAACTATTCTTGCTAGTCTATGTTAACCAGTTGACTGCTGATGTCCTCACTGGGATCCTCATGAAGATGAGATGCTACATTTTATGGATTATCCCAGTTGGAATTATTTCAAATATATAAACCAATAATAAATAAATGTTTCTATGCTTATGAAGCAGTAGATGGACATGATGGATCTACCGTCCCTTCCAATCTTAAATTACTACGTTACTATACATTATGAGTCACAAAGCACTCTTTGTCGTACCACAGATAATTCTGTGGCAACAGATTACAATGTTACAAATAGAAATTGTGAGGTCATTTCATGCTGCAGCAGTAACAGCGGATGGGTAGTGGGGAAGAAAGCTCACAATTAAACACAATATTGCAATAGTAAGCAATAATGGAAAGGAAATCGTAAACAAGCATTTGTCAATGCCGAATGTTTGCTTGCCAATATTAGCATTGGATTAGCATTAGCATTAGCTTTGCAGGAGTTAGACAGATGCAGAATAGGAATTGCAGTGAAGTACTGAACTCATGCCAGCCCGACCTCCACCCTGCAGAGATGGACAGGCATTGGGGTGTGCCTTTGGGTCATTGCCCATAACACTCACGGCATTTCACCTCACCCTATCCTGCAGACACCGACAAGTGTTGAGGTGTGCCTTGGAGTGTTCAGCTTTACAGTCACCCCATTTCACAAGGACATACGCTGAAATGGGTGCAGTATAGGAGAATGGGGTGAACTCTGGGGCCGAAGAGTCCGAGGCATGCCTTGATGCCTGTCACTGGCTTCAGGGTGAGGTGGGGGTGGAATGGCGTGAGCATTCCAGCTGGCAATCCAAAGGCACATCTCTGACACCTGTCAGTCTGTACAGGGTGGGATGTTATGGTTAGAAACCCTAATGCCCCGGGCGTTTGTTGGTATTTGCACTACAAATTTTCAACATGGCCTTTTTGTGACCCCCCACCTCATGAAAGCATTTGGGACCTCTGCTCATGAACAGTGGCACTGTGATTTTGTTAATCTGTCCCGAATGTTGATTTCCCACAGCGAGCACGTCATAATGCGCCAGATGTGCAAAAGCACAGTTCGGGCAGGATGTGAAAAATGACAGCTGTACCATTCACAGGGAGGTGTGAAGAGATGGCAATGTTGAAAATCTGGAGTGAAAATATTAAAAATACTCAAACTTCCGAGCAAATGTGGAAACTGTGCAACGCACACTCGTAACACAGCCATTTAGTGGAATTATTCCACCAATTTTCAATACAGGCATTTTGTGACCTTTGCTCATGAACAGTGTCACTATGATGTTCTTAATCTGTCCCAAACATTGATTTCCCACAGTGACCGCGCCATTGTGCGTCAGATGAGCGAAAACACATTTCGGACAGGATGTGAAAAATGACAGCTGTACTGTTCATAAAGAGGTGTACAAAATTGAAAACACTGAAAATCTTGAATGAAAATATTACAAATTCTCGAAGTTATGAGTGTGATAGTCATTTTATGGGCTTTTGTCACCAAATTTTCAATATAGGTATTTTGGGACCTCCGCTCATGAACAGTGTCACTGTGATTTTCTTAATCATGCCCAAACACTGATTTCCCACAGCGACCATGCTATTGCATGCTGGAAGTGCGAAAACACATTTCGGCCAGGATATGAAAAATTACAGCTGTACTGTTCATAAGGAGGTGTGAAAAAATGCCAATGTTAAAATCTGGAGTGAAAATATTACAAATTCGCAAAGTTACGAATGTGCATGGAAACTGCGCAACACATGCTCATAACTAATTTTTTCAGAATTTTTTCACCAAATTTGCAACATAGGCGTTTTGGAAGCCCGCCTCATGAACAGTGATACTGTTGTTTCGTTACTCGGTCCTGAAAGGTGATTCCATGAAGTAACCGCGAAATCACCTTTCGGGATTGAATAACCAGATGACAGTCACTGAATTCATGAGATGGGGTCCCAAGAACCCCATGTTGAAAATGTGGTGCTAAAATTCACAAAAATGGCTGAGATATCCACCTAAGTTGAAACCCTCCCATTTATGTCATTATACAGTTTACTGGCATTTCTTCAATTCGCAGTCGGTTTTGAAGAGTGCAGACGTGTTCTAGCTCCACCGAAGATGGTCGCACCGGGCTCCGGAGAGTAAGTATGGGGGTGAGGGGGTGGGGAGGTCGGGTGCACAGAGGGTGGGTATGGGTTGGGGAAGGGACACCAGAGACAACGGGGACGGTCTTCTGTTTTTGAGTTTTAAAAAAAGACCTCATGGGATGGTTTTCTATTACAGGGACCCAGCATGCCACCTGGGTGTTTGTTGGGTGGAGCTGTAGTCAACGAGGATTGGGGACCACGTCGGCACATATAGAGTTTTTCTGGGGCGCATGAGCCGAGGAGGATTAGGTACCCCCCGGCACACAACAAATGAGGGGGACATTATGCCGACGGGGATTGGGCTCCCCATTAGCAAATGAACTTGGGAGGACAAGCCAACAGGGGGACTGGGCCCCGTCCACTTTATGGGGACTGTGAGAGGGGGCGGCGACAGCCACCGCAATGTTTATAAAACAAATGAGGGGGGCATTATGCCAATGGGGATTGGGCTACCCCATCTGCAAATGAACTGGGGAGGGGGCATGCTGACAGGGGGATTGGGCACCCCCGTCGACTTTCACAGGGACTGTGAGAGGCAGCCGGCAACAGCCGCTGCCATGTTTATTGAAATGGGACACCAGACAAGGCAAGCTGTGATTTGCCGCTGGAATCAGGGACTGCCCCAGCAGCAAAACCAGCTGATTGTTCCCTGATTGCAGCGGCAAGTTTCTTTCAAGTTGCTGGCATGCTACAATACTGCTGTCATCGACAGCGTGCTCCTCTATTGGCGCCACAGAGACCAGCCCCAAAATGGACCACTGGCACTGGCAACAACACTGCCACACCTCCGCAACTCGCTACTACAGCAAGCTGCCGCAATATGTTTCTTGCACATGTGTACAAGCAAACATAAAAAGTAGATGGACTTTGGTTTAAATATTTTATTTTGTAAGCCCGTCTTAGTGCAAAAGTCACTCTTTAAAGGAAGGCAGTCGCATTTTTGCACTGTTGTGCTCTGTAATAAAGCCACTGTTTCTCATCCCTTTAATATACGTCTTCTTCTACAATCCAGCATCAACTTTCACTCCTTACAGAGCAGGCATTTGCTAAAATGAAAGTCTAGTGTCATAATCTTTACAACGGTTGTACTATGAAGTCAGAAAATCCTCAAAACAAGTTTTTTTTGTAAAGACTACATGACTAAGCAGTATCTAAAGAAACCAGTGACATAATGTCAGCCATGGAATGAGCTGAGTGGCTGTTATAGTAGATCTCTCTAATGCATTTGACACTGTTGACCCTACAATTTTAATATAAAATGCTACAGAAACTGTTTTTTTATTATCTTGTAATAAATTGGTTTCAGTCTTTTCCGCTTGAAAGGAAGCAATGGCCAAAATCGATGCGGTAGAGTTAGATGCTCTCCAGGTTCAGCTCAGGGTTCCACAAGGTCTTATTTTAGGCACTGCTCCAGATGAGAGTGACATTGAGGAGTAATTCACTCACTGTTTTTGACACCGAGTAAAGTATTTTTTGCGTAAGTAAAAGCAATTCAAATCCTTAAAAAACAGCTCCATTTAAAGGGACACTGTCAACCTGTTTAGGCCTCAGATCGTCATTAGTTTAAAAAACACATTTTATGATTGCTCACATTCTGTAGAGATTGCTGATGTAGCTGTTTATTAAATTTTTATTCTTTTTTTTTTTTTAACGTGGAAAACTGACTGCCCACAACAGTGGTGTTGCCACACAAAAAAAGTGTTTGTTTACTGTCCTTGATCAGCTCCCATGCATCTTTCCTGGTCTAGCCACTCAAGATGCAGTGGGAGGAGAGGAAAATATTGCATTATAAGTGGCTGCTTCAGGGATGTTCCTAATGTTCAGAAAGTATGCGGTAAGAGTAGATGAAGAATGTGAAACAAAACTCGGTTGGGTATAATTACTCCATTAGCATGCATTTTAGTTCTGCTAAGAAAGGAAGCAGACAAAACACTGAGCAATATCAACACATTTTAGAGAATGTAAGTAATCATAAAATATGGGCTTTCAACGAGAAATAATATTTTATTTATTTATTTTTATTCATTTATTACAGTCTCGGATTAACAACCTTTGAGCTAAAAGCTAATTTAGAGTTTCCACATCATGAACAGTAAGACAGAACAAACACATTAAAGAAGTAATTAACAGTGGAGGTTACAGAAGTACATACTTAACACATTCCAGAGACAAATTTATGAGATTTGCATTTGAGAGAACAGAGAGATCAACACTGTTATTGTTGAAAGAAGCGGAAAATGAAATTTAAAAAATATGTACAGTTACATGAGGGGAGGGTAAACAGGTAAAATGCAGGAAACCAGAAATAGCCGGTATCCTTTGTCCAGGTTTTTTTTTGGGGGGGGGGTGGAAGGAGGCAGGGATAGGAAGCTGATAAGATAGGGAAGAGTGGCGAGAAGAGGTTGAGTGGGCGCGCTGCGCCTCACCACGCTCTGTGGGGGGAAGTAGAAATTGATAGAGATGAGGGGACATGGTGGAAGGGTAAGGAGGTTGCGGGGGGTGGAGTACTATAATCCTCAGTACTAGGGTAGTGAGAGGAGAAGTGCTGTGATTATCAGAACTAAACTTGGGACGCTTATTGGTTTAGTGAAAACAGTTACACTTCTTTAGACTTGTGAGATGAGAGCGGAGTTTAGATTTAAAAGGTTCAATATGACGAAAAAGTGTTGACATTTAAAACACCTATGGATCATTTCCAAGTGTTTGGATAAGTACTGGTACTCATTAAAAAA
The DNA here is from genome assembly GCA_016271365.2 of Neoceratodus forsteri. NCBI lineage: Eukaryota > Metazoa > Chordata > Ceratodontiformes > Ceratodontidae > Neoceratodus > Neoceratodus forsteri. Next base: position 198,460,480 of record CM057459.1, read on the forward strand.
AAAGTATTTATTAAAAACCAGTGCGTCTACTAGCCAGTATTTACCTTTTCTGAGCACTGATTTTAGGGCTCATCTTATTCTCACTATATAAACCATAAATCATGTTGTGTAAAGTTGCATTCCATCTAATATCATATGTATGGAGATAACACCATACTGCAAACCTCAGAGAAACATTGTTAGAGGCACAAGGCAAGTTACAAAAAGAATTCACATTTTGACAACGCAGTTTGATACAAAGTAAATTTCTCTTTTTGTCCTATTCGGTTCCAGGTACAACTTGCCAGGGTAATCCACACACTGGATTTAATGACTTTAGATGAGCCTACTCTATCTGTTTTGGATGGATACAAGTACTGAGGGGTATGACTAGACTCATTATCCTTTGACAAACACATGAGATCCCATCCACAGTCACAATTTTCTGCCTCAAAGTGGTCACGAGGACTACTTTGCGGTGCACTTCTAATTTGCAGTCCTTTGAGTGCTACACAAAGGAGCTGCAAGTCTTTCCCTGGACTAGCACACAGTTCAGTGTGCAGGCACAGGGAAAGGGGTGGGGATGGGGATTTTTTCAGTAATGAGGGCACTGGTATGTACCGAGGCACTATGCTATACACGGCGGCTCCTCTGTGCCCTCACCCCTGGTCACAAGGTGCAGCAACCCCAAGCTGTGAAGAACACTGACAATAGTGGTGAAAGAGTTGCAACCTTGCAAGCTGGAACATAAGTTCTGGCAGGTACTGGGTCATAATATAGCACGCCTAATAGCGTACGACATTATGGCTTACCTGGTACAGCACTGTACCAGTGAGCGAATGGTGCAATACCACATATACTGCTGTACATGGTATTGCACCATTCTCACTCTCCCAGGCAGAGGATAAGACCTCTGCTGGGAATGAGTTCTGCCAACCAGCTGCTGTGGCTTAATGGACTAAGCCACAGCAGCAAGGAACCCAGGCAGTGCTTCTGGGATTGGGTTTGATTCCTGGTCCCAGAAATTTTTACTGTTTACAACTTTGTGCACTCCCGACTTGAACCCCTGCCCGGAGTTGAGAATCTATAGTGGGGGTTAGAGCACAACCCCTGTAATGGGAGTGTGAGAGTGGAGCCCCACAGAAAAAAGAGATATGCCACATGGCAAGAATCATGTTGTATTGGCAGCGCGATTTTGCCATGTGGCATTCTATCATGCGGGATTATGACCCCATGCCGTTCCAGCATGAGGAAGGATGAGGAACATCATATTTCTCTGGAATGGGGCTAGGGAGGGGGGGGATCCACTGAACATCAGGAAAGAAAACAAGCCATAGTAATGGATTCAGTGGCACTAGACTACCAAGGAAGAATGACTTAGGGAATGAAATATTCAGAATGCACCCATCCATAAACAGAAACATAGGTACAGTGACAACTCTAGCAATAGTGCGGTAAGCCCAGGCTGTGGCACAGCACCATGTCCCTGGTTCCATGCCATGGGCCTATCCCTGCAACAGCTGCAATTCAGTATGTTACTGGTTGCATAGCCTATGTGGGTTCCATGTCAACTGAGCAACTGCAATTTGAGCAAATTTATAATAGCGAAGTCAGTCTGCGCGATGATACAGCTCAGCGATGCACATTTCAGTGACCAATTTACAACTGAAGGTGAAAATGACATACTAAACCACATAGGTATTCTATGCGAGTATGGGTTGAGTATTCATAAACTACCTGCACAAGATGCTCAGTGAAGTCGCGGTATACAACATGTGCCATGCGCACCTCTGACAGGAACCCACCCTATTTATTTCAGTGCTGCACCTGTTCCTCATCACCCACAGGTGCAATCAGGCAATTAGTCTCTATGTAATGGTGAGGGGCTGTGCCCCTGAACCCTCCCATCTCTAAGATTACCATACCACACCGCACTTGTACCATGGGGAAAGCTCCATATGTGGGGTCGCTGTACTGTACAATCGGCGTAAAGTCCAGTCTCTGTATTGTGCCATTTTCTGTAATGTGACAGTCGCCCTAATTATATTCGCCCATCTGTACTCGCTCAAATCGCATCACTCATGTCCCATCACTCAATTGACATGCTACCTCTGTGTGCAGCCACTAACATCTGGATACCCTGTATGCAGTCTGCATAATGAGGTGCTACACCTCTGCCACAGGAGAAAATCCCCCCCCCCTTGCATATCACAGTTTTGGAGGGTGGCAGTATGGAGAGTCCTGTGCACCCACAAAGCCCACCACCCACCACTGTGACTGAGTATGAACTCAATGAGCAAATACATTGCAAATGGTTTGCCCTTCCATTGGTTTTCACTGTATTACAATCAATCAATCAATCAATCATTCAAAATCTTTATTAACCAGGCGGAGACATCGATGAGCAAAAGCTCATTTTCAAGATGGACCTGGACAATAGTCATGTTCAGTACACAGTGCAAATTACACAAACAGCAAATATACACAATACACAAGAACAGTAATGTACACAGCATAGAAGTTCCATACATAGAGTAAGATGTATATCAGTCTACATGATCAATATGCATCATAAATTATAATCCCAGTGCATATGTTCAAAACACAGACTGGGTTATGCATAAAGTATACATGTTCAGTACATAGAGTAGGATTTACATACATATTTTCAGATCCCAAGGTAGGATATGCACCAAACAGTTTACGTAGGATCAATGCCCAAGGGGGTAATCATGGCTTATATACAATATACAGGTGGAATATAGAGGGCAGATATTTAGTCGCTAATAAATACAGAATATACATGGGATTGAATGATGGCCTGAGATGATAAGAACTAAGGTGAGAAAGAGGAGGGATATTGTTCACAGCAGGCCTGAAACAATACCAATGGGGAAGGGGTAGGCAGAGATGAAGAGATTGCTGAGGAGTATGACCAGTACAAAGAGATTTGGAGTGCAAAGGACAAGTGGCAGCAGTCAGTAGGATAGTAGTTACAGAGCACCATGACTAAATACCTTTTTAACATTCTGGGAACCGATGGAGGGGCAGAAAGTAAGAGGGTCTGATAGGTTGTAGGTATCTGGCAGGAGCCAAGTCGATACTCAATGGAAACAACTACAAACTTCCTTGACAGAGCGAGCATAAAGCGTTTAGAATGCTGAGGAGTTGATAGGGAGGACCAATTTCAAGGTTATATTATGTCAACCATACCTATGGTACTGTACAGTTACTAAGTCCATTTTATCAAAGCCTACTGTTATTTTGAATGTCTTTTCTATCTTTGCTAGACTTGTACTTGATGCCAACATAAGAACACACCACCACACTTTGTTGAGCATGTCAACTGGTTAAATATGGACATAAAACATTGGCTGCACTTCAGGCAGTTCTGTTAAAAAGGAATATTAGGAAAATGACCACAGTATCCGACACACCTTCTGAGTACTCTAACTCCAAGCTATGCCACAGATCCCAGGACTATATTTATTTTAGGGTTTCTAGAGCCAACTCTTTGTTTTGAAACTGAAGTGTATTGAGGAAATCCATGCAGAAGTCAGTAGTGTAGCAAATTCCTAGAGGGCCTGGGTGCAAGGCGATGTTACAGGGCTCCTTCCCAGTTTTGAAAAAACATCAAAATTATGATTTGAGCCCCTCAAACCTCATGGTCCTGGGTGCCACTGCACCCCCTGCACCTTTATAGCTACACCCCTGGCAGAAGTATACAAACTGGCATACACTGCAGTAGCGAATGTAACAAGTATAAGACTATTAAGTAAACAATTCACTATATCTTCAGGTACTGCTGTTGTACAAACATTCACCTCTGTACCAGTCTAATATCTTGCAGGGGGCTGTATGCCCCATATGTATTTATTATAAAATAAACAAACTTTACAGCTGAATACTAAGCTATTAAAATATCAAACTGAAACGCTGTGTCTGATGTTTAACATCTTACTTTATAAAAGGTGACCTATCCTACACACTATGGGCGGGATATTCAGAATGCTCCAGGCAGGGGTGCAAGCCTGGGCACAGCGCAACTGGGCTATGCCAGGGCATGGACCAGGTGATATTCAACGGTGCTGCGCCATGGCTCAGCACCATTGAATATGGCACTGGGAGCACCCGCACTGCGCACGCGCAGTGGTACTGCGCCAGTGCAAGTGGCAGGTGAGGAGCAGGGGGCTGCGCCAGCTCAAGTGCAGCTGCGCTAGGCACAGCAAGAATGATATTCAGACATGTGCATGCAAATGAGGCCATTATGAATGCAAAGGTGCAAATGGGGTCATTTACATGTCATTATATTTGTTGCATGCGGAGTCACGCCCAATCGCTGACGCCCTGTCGAGCTGCTGCAGCCGTGGGGACCGATGCCCCCTGCCCCTTGCCTGATTGCGGGCTGTGGTCAGATATTAATTCCCTGGTGGTCCAGTGGACCCTACCCTAATGCCCAATCACAGGCAAAGAAAGAATTCAAGTCCCTGGTGGTCCAGTGGACCTTCTCCCCTGCCCGATCACAGGCTTTATAAATAAAACTAATCCCTGGTGGTCCAGTGGACCCAATCCCGAGCCCGATCGCGGGCAAATGTATAAGTTAATGTCCCCTGATCCCCAGCCCGATCACGAGCATCAGTTGTAAATGAACGCCCAGGTGAGCCATAGGTACCCCCCCCTACCTGCCAGTCAGACCCACCACCCCACTCCCCCGGTCAGCAGCGGCGGCAGCTCCCCTCCCGCCAAGCACCTGGCTGCCCGCAACTGACGGCGTGCAGTACAGCTGTACGACCATTGGTCCCTAAATAAGGCCAATGGGCGTGCAGACTTCAACTCTTCATACTACCTGATCCCAAAATGTGAATGGTTCATTCACATGAAAGGACTGTGTAATACAATATGGTCTACCACCCATTGGCCACATGAAGACCAATAAGTACACAGCAGTACTGTAAGCTGTCAGTCGGTGAAATAGCCAAGCGGCTATAAGGAGAAAACTTCCGTCTCCAAGGTAAGCCGAGGGTCTGACTGGCAACAGAGAGAGATACGATAAGCCCACCTAGTAGAGTTCATTACAACAATACCCATGATCGGAGTTAGGAATCAGGGGTAATAAATATACCTTTACCCGCGATTGGGCTGGGGATCAGGTCCATTGGACCACCAGGGATCAGTTTTATTTATAAAGCCCACGATCGGGCATGGGAGCAGGTCTACTGGACCACCAGGGATTAGTATTATTTATAAAGCCCTCGATCGGACAGGGGAGCAAGTCCACTGGACCACCAGGGATTTAAATTCCTTCTTTTCCCATGATCGAGCTCAGGGGTAGGGTCCACTGGACCACCAGGGATATTGATTCATTACGCCCACATCTGGGCGGGGGGGCACAACTCCCGAACTGTGTCTGGGGTGGTCGGGTGGCTACCCACAGCTGGTGGCTGCTGTGTTGCACCTTGCAATATGGCAGCTCACCTGTGGGTGGCCAGGGCTTGCTTCTGCTTTTCAGGGGCAGATCTTTGCATCCCCCTGTGTGGCACAAGGCGGGTTTGTGCCTGCATATGCACCACACATCCCGGGCTGAATATCAGGATGTGCCGCATATGCATGGGCACGCAACCCGCACTTGCGCCACATACATTACTGGTGTGCCCTGGTGCATCGGGAATTGTCCAGTGCAACACCCCCTTTTGAATATCACGCTGGGGCGCATCAGTGGGTTGCGCATGGCACAACACTGTTGCGCCATGCACAACCCCTTTGAATATCCCACTCTATGTATTTTAGCAGTGAAGTGTATTCTATGTCGTTTGCTTATGGCAGTGATCCCTACTATCCTAAAGTGGAGGAAGCAGGTTAAGGTAGTAGCTTGAGTTGCCTCATACTAGGGTCAGCCAGGCCCAGAACCAATATTTCAAAGGTAAAGGGGCCCTTGTGGACCCCATTTATGTGTTAGCTCTGCTTGAACCAGGTATTTAAACACCCAGAACAGTTATCAAAAATATTTTTCCTACCTGGCACCTCCTGTGTGGAATGTTCTACCTAATTCTGTCCCAATGTAATTGTAAACATTTTGTGTACTGAACAGGTTACCCAGATGTACCACTTGTTACGTGTTTATGTGAAAGGTCCCATTGCCATAGAGCTTCCTTGAAAACACTCAACTTGAATGCCCAAGAAGACATCCAATTTAAATGTTCTTACTTATACAGAAATAAAATAAAGCTAGATGTTTGACAAATTCACTGGAAAGTTCAAAGAAGTTGCACAGCCGGGCAGGCTCTGTAGTGTTAAGTGGTGGGACTTCCATTCTGCATACTGGTGACCCGTGTTCATCTCCCAAGCCCAGAGTGAGAACCAGGGAAACATGTGGCCCCAAGCGGGGCACATCAGATGATGGTGCTCTGTCTCCAATGCTACAAGGCCCCTCCATGTACCACTACGATACCTGCAGCATCACCTTTCAAGTTACAAAGCTTTACCTTGCTTCTGGGTTCTCTAGCATGGGAAGGCCCCAGGAGAAGGGATACTTTAGATCTGGGGATGTCCTATGACTGGGAGAGCCAGCAGATCGTGAGTGGCAGCAGTAGATGAGACCAGTGGACAGCAGGGCTTGAGGTGCCTTCAGGAGTAGTGTGCCAAGATTTATTTATTTATTTATTTCAGTTCTCGGATTAACCATTTGAGCTTAGAGCTCTTTACATAGGTTCCACGTCAGTACATTTCAGAACAAGGAGGAGATTATACAGAGGATTGAGACAAACAAGGCAAATAGGATTAGAATGAGACATTTAGATACATTTGGTCATTAAACAAAGGAATGCAAAAAAATACAGCGATAACTAAAACTGGATTAAGCAAACACAGTCAGGCACATACAGGAACAGATTAAATAACTGTGCCCAACAGGGAACCTGTTAGTTGTCAGCAACTCAAAAGTATTAGAGCATAGAAGTGCTGAAGAGAAAAAGTTGGCAGATGAGCCCTAAGTGCAGTGTGTACAAGGGAGAGAGAGAGAGAGAGAGAGATCAGTTCAGCAGAAGGGAAGATGGTAGGACATGCCTTTGCTTGGAGCTAGTGATGGCAGATGCATTGAGATTCCCATATTAAATGTTTTTTTAGGTTCCTTTTGAAGGACCACAGTGTGGGCAGGCTAACAATGTTCTCATGGAGGGAGATGAACCTCAACGGAGCCCAATGGGCAAAGGACCTTTTGGAGTCAAGAAGGACAGCAGTTCCAAATTTCGGATGGACCTCGGATTTTTGCTGGGATCCAGGAGTTGTTGGACCCCTGGCGGGAACTGATCAGTGCAGATCTTTTTGGCCAGGAGGCAAGATTGATATTTTAAGCGACCATAGAGCATTAGCCAGTGAGCCTTTGCATAGAGATTGCAGCTGTGGGTTAGTCGGTGTGCCCCTAAGGTGAGCCTGCAGGCATTGTTAAGCGCAGTTTTTATACGTCAGAGGGTAGTATCTGTGGCAGAGCCATATATCGGCAGTCTGTAGCCCACTAAGGAACCCATAGAACTGTGGACCACTATGCTGAGGGCTTCTGGGGTTAGGCTCTGCCTATGGTGATAAAGTAGCCCTAAGCATTTGTTGATTGCTTTAGCTGTGATGTCTATGTGGAGGGCGTAGGACAGCGAGCTGTCGAGAGTGATTCCAAGATATCTGATGTGATGAACACGTTCAAGAGGAACACCACCCCTATCACATATTGTTAGTAGGTAGTTTTTGCGTTTGTTCTGAAGGCTGGTGAACAACATGGTTTTGGTTTTTTTATAGTTCATTATCAATTTATGATTTTTGAACCACGATTCTACACTGGTGAAGTCACGCTGTAGTTGTTGCTCAAGGGCAATGGGGTCAGAGCCATTAGAGAAGACAACCGCATCATCTGCGTAGAGGAGGATACGGCTCTGACTGGCTAGGGGGAGGCAATTCAGAAACAGGCTAAAAAGGAGGTTACAGAAAAGCAAGAAAAAAAAAGATGCTATACTGACTTCTCTACAGGAGGTATGCAATTGTTCTTAACTGCAATTATTATATTTTGTGCACGTGCAAGTCAGTGTAATTTCATTAATCCTGCTGTCACCCCAGGGCACTCTTATAAAAGAGGTTATTTTAGCTCAGTGAGTTCTTCTCCTTGATAAAATAAACTAATAATAAGTTGACAAAAATTGCTTTACAGACCCTGAGAAGGAAAGTGAATCTCTCGATCTCTATTCTCTTACAGTATCTATCTAAAGTACCTTTCTTTATCTATGCATACTATATATGTATACACATATATATTATAGTGGCACAGTAGTGCCACTATATTTAGGGTTGAAGAAGACAGTTTAATGTTGAACCCCAGTTTTTGCACTTTAATAACTCCACAACCATTCAATGGATTTGCACAAAATTTTGCATGCGCAGTCTCCTGGGAGTAGATCTCTTGATGTTCCAAGTTTCATTCTAGTCGGATGTATGGATTCTGAAATCCAGACAGCGAAAAAAGTGAATTCTTCGGGAAGGGGGGCTGCCTTTTTTTTTTTCAAGAGCCCTAGTGCCCAAACAGTTTAGAATTTTGGTGTGAAATTTTCATGATAGAAAGGGCCCGATCCACAGATATGCCTTTCGCTGGTTTGGTGAAAAAATATTAATCCGTTCCAGAGTTATTAATTTTTAAAATGCTGGGTTCTGAACATGCTCAGTAAGCACTTCAAAACAGGTGTATGAAACAAAAGAAGAATCCCTTTTCATATGGGGCCAGTCCTTTATCATGATGGAAAAATCCTTTTTCGTATGGCTGCCATTTTCTTTTTACTGTTTAAACTTACAAATATTTTATAAATACACAAAAATAATGACTATTTAAAAAAAGAACACCCAAATCTAGCTAAATGGGACCATTTAGCTAGATTCTGGTGTTTGTTTTTTTCTAAAGTTGTCAGAAATACCTTTTCTGGGCACCCAAATCCAGGATGCCCAGCTTAGCGAGAGGAGCCTTTTGTCCGCGTTCTCTGTATGAGAATAGCGGGACTTTCCTGACTTCTGCAGCCATAGCTGGAACTCGTGCTGCAGGCTGCAGTGAGAGCAGTGAGCTGCCCTTTCCCCTGGTGTCTAGAGGCCCCCCCCACTGTTGTCCCTGCCTGTATGTGTGTGATTTTGCTTTTGAAATGATATCAGCACTCTCAGTAAATCCCCGTGCTCTCATGTAGAAGGTATTCCAGGCAAGGAAGGCAAGGCACTGGTAGACTGGGGTGATGCTGTGAGATTTTATTAAAACTTCACAATCTCTTACATATTCTGACCATCGCCATATTAAAAAATAAAACAATTAGAACCAAAAATAAACTCCCCAGTGCTTCAAGGCTCCACCAGTCTCTTCGTCAAGGGAAATGCTGGGATTCTGCTCTCACTCTGCCCTAAATATCCTTCGATTAATTGTGTGTTGGTTTATACTATAGTTTCCACCTGTTCCCAACTATTTGGGTATGATTAAATTTAGTGCCTATAAGAGAAGGATCCCATGCAATTGCACAGTTACTCATTAATTCATTTCACACCATTGCATGAAAGACTTCTAATTAATTTAAACTGATCAAGTTTCAGTTTAAATTTCAGTAATAATATGTGGCTTAGGTTATAAACAATTGCTTCTGCTACACAATATTTCTTAACCCAGTATATATCAAAACGCTGTGCAAATTCTTACTAGCTCATGAAGGGGAGGGGAGATTTCTGCAGATCAGAGGTGTAGGGAAGGGAGGAACCAGAATTTCCTGGGAGAAAGAATTATAACTAATTTCTTAATTCAAAAGCCACTTATCGTGTCTCTATGACAGTATCTTTTGTTTAAAAAAACTTTTACTTTTTATTTTTAATTTTCTATTGTGTCATTTTTTTGTGATTATACACTAGTGGGGACAAACTCGTTAAATGTAAGACTACTGTTATAGTAAATTTTGCTTACAGCTATGTTTTTTTCCCACCTATTACCTGTATTGGTATTAGTAATCCATCTTGTTTAAACCTGCTACACGAAGTTAGTAGACTATTTTACCCTTGCCCCACCCATGCTTCTCTTGTTTGCTTGATTCTACCAAGCATGAAATGTTAATAATTGCTATTTATTTCTTTGTGGTATATGCTTGTATATTTAATATCTTAAATTTTTTGTATTGTTATATTAACTGTTGACTCAATACATGTCCAGTTCACTCCAGTAGTGTAGCAAATTCCCAAAGGGCCTGGGTGCAAGGTGATGTTACAGGGCCCCTCCCCAGTTTTGAATAAACATCAAAATTATGATTTGGGCCCCTCAGACCTCATGGACCTGGGTGCCACTGAAGCCCCTGCACCCTCGTATCTACGCCCCTGGTTCACTCATGAGCTACTCTGCGACGGGGTGAGGACACTTGTTCTGTCTTGTGTGCTTAATGGTAGCGTGCCTGTTCGCCTCACTCTACGATCCATGATTCAAAATAAATACCACGATTCTGCCCCTTCCCCTCACACAAATACACACATACTACACCCTTGCCCAGATCGTTATGCATCTGGATGAAAATACAGGGAACATTTACAAATTTTAACTGATATAGTTTTTATGTATTTGAAGCCATCCCAAATGAATTAAACAAGTAATTTCACAAGTTCAGATGTTGTAACCAATTTTATAAAAAAGGACACTTGGGTTGATAAGGATTGCATGTCCCTAACCAGCCAAAAGAATCAGGGGAAATTCAGGAGCATGTTAGAGAGACACAGTAAAATCTAACTCATTTAGTCCTGATGGTAATGATGCATTTAATTTAAAGATCCATCTACTCTCCTTGGTGGGAGTAGGGGTCCATATAAGACCCCTTGCACAACACCTTTCATAAACATTTGAAGTTTTATGGCCACTTCATAGATGGTTTACTTTTTATCTGGATGGCTCCAAATATGTAAGAACTATATCAGTTGAAATATTTTTAAATTTTCCCTGTATTTTTATTCAGATACATAATGATCTGGGCAAGGGTGTAGTGTGTGTGTGTGTGTGTGTGTTTGTATGGGGGAAGGGGGCAGAATCGTGGTATTTATTTTGAATCATGGATCGTAGAGTGGGGAGAACAGGCACGATATAATAATGCACACAAGATAGAACAAGTGTCCCCCACCCTGCTGCAGTAGTCACTGAGTGAACTGGGCATGTACTGAGTCAACAGTTAATATAACAATACAAGAAATCTAGCATAAGATATTAGATATACAAGCATATGTCACAAAGAAATAAATAGCAATTATTAACGTTTCATGCCTGGTAGAATCAAACAAACAAGAGAAGCATGGATGGGGCAAGAGTAAAATAGGCTACTACCTCCCTGCAGCAGGTTTAAAGAAGATGGCTTACTAATACCAATACAGATAATAAGTGGGAAAAAAAACATAAATGTAAGCAAAATTTACTGTAACAATAGTCTTATATTTGACGAGTCCGTCCTCACTATTGTGTAATCACGAGAAATGACACAATAGAAAAAAATAGAAAAAAAAGTAAACTTTTTAAAACAAAAGATACTGTCACAGATACACAGTAAGTGGGTTTTGAATTCAGTGATTAAGTATAATTCTTTCTCCCCATAAATCCTGGTTCCTACCCCCCACCTCTGATCTGCAGAACCCCCATCAGCTAGTAAAAATCTGATGCAGCATTCTGATATATACTGGGCTGTGAAATATTGTGTAGCAGAAGCAACTGTTTGCAACCTAAGCCATGTAATACTATTGAAATTTAAGCAGCAACTTGATCAATTTAAACTATATGGAGGTCTTTTGTGCAATGGTGTGAAATGAATTAATGAGTAACTGTGCGATTGCATGGGATCCTTCTCTCAGAGGCACTAAATTTAATCATACCCAAATAGTTGGGAAGAGGTGGAAACTATAGAATGAACCAACACATAACTGACTGAAGGATATTTAGGGCAGAGTGAGAGCAGAATCCCAGCATTCCCCCTGAGGAAGAGGCTGGTGGAGCTTCAACAGGTGTAATGTTGCCCTGGTGTCTAGTGGCACCATCCAACCCTCGGATCACCATCACTGTAAGATGTTTTTCTTTCCCTGGTGTCTAGTGGCACCCCTACCCTCCAATCGCTGTTTCCGTAATGATTTAATCTTTCCCTGGGGTCTAGTGGTGCCTCCTCCCTCCAATCACCATTCCCATACTGATTTAAGCTTTCCTTGGTGTCTAGTGGCACTCCCACCCTCCAATCCCTGTTCCCATAATTATTTTATTTTTCACTTGTGTCTAGTTGCACCCCCCATCCTCTGATCGCTGTCCCTGTTAAGTTTTGTCTTTCCCTGGTATCTAGTGTCACCCCTACTCTCCAGTCGCATCCCCATAATGTTTTTAACTTTCCCTGGTGTCCAGTGGTACCCCCCACAATCCAATCATTGTCCCTGTCTAAAGAAAACTGCTCCTTGATGTTTTTTTCTCTTAAACCTGCAAAAAAGAAAATAGTCCCTGACAGATCTGACCCCTCCACCCCACATCCCACTCAACACCCACCACCCCACACCAGCCAGTACACTCCCACAAACCCTCACTCACCTGAACACATCACAAGGCGAAGAACCACTCTCCGATCAAAGACATGTCTTACTGCTACAAACACCGACTGCAATATAAGAAACTAAGGTAAGTGTGGTTCAATGTATTTCAATGGGGTTTTCAACTCTGATGCATAACTTTGCAATGTTTACATATTTTGAGCCCACATTTTCAACGTGGCCTTTCTGGGACTCCACCTCATGAACAATTGTGGTGGAATTACCAAATCCGTCCCAAAAGGCGATTTTGAGGTCACTTGACAAAATCGCCTTTCGGGCAGAATCTGAAAATTGTCACAACCCTTGTTCATGATGTGGGGTCCAAAGAAAACTATGTTGAAAATTTGGGGTCAAAATATGTAAAAAGGTCAAAGTTATGCGCATCCATTGTAATTTTACCAAGTTCACTCGTAACTTTGGTAATTTTAAATACTGTGACCCCAAATTTTTAATATAGCCATTTTTTAAACCACCTCATGAATGTGACAGCTGTCATTTTTAAAATCCTGCCCAAACTGTGTTTTCGCACTGGTAGCGGGGAAAGGACATTTCGGTGGCGTGGAATAACCTTTCGGAAGGGATTTGAAAATCTTCAGTATTGGGTTCATGTGGTGGGGTGATAACAAGGCTATGCTGACAATTTGGTTGCTGTTTTGCTACAAATGCAAGCACAGGGCCCTGCTCATCCATAGCAACATACATGTACACATCCATGGATTGATGGGAGTGCTGGGCCCAGAGGTCCCTGTGCTCCCACAGGCAAATGAGGATACGATTATACTAGCTCAAAAAGTAAGGAGATTCTTTGCAAAAACTGCGTTAATACACCATTTAGGGTTAAGGCTAAAGCGGCAAAAGTAGGGAAATGCGGTTTTAGGCTTTCCAACCCTACCTCCCCACACACACACACCTAGAGCAAATCGGGGTGGAGTCTTCCTTGGGTTGTCAACCCTAAAGAAAGTTCAGATGTGATGGACACAAATGTGTGTTTCAGGAGTGTATACAATGGGGTGAGCTTCAGGGTTGACAACAGCAAGGAAGACTCCACCCCTGATCTGATTCAGGTGTGTGTGTGTGTGGGGGGATTTAGGGTTGGAAACCCTAAAACTACATTTCCCTACTTTTGCCGCTTTAGTCTTAACCATAAATGGTGCATTAACACAGTTTTTTGCAAAGAATTTATGTATGTAGGGAGTCTGCCAGAATGCAACACAGTGTCACAGATTCCTGCCTGACAGAAGGGATTAACTGACATTGAAATTGCCTTGTTCCCTACAGTAACTACAGAATTCTATAGCACTGTGAATTAGACAGTGGGATTGGCCGCACCATCTGACCTCAGGTTCTCTGCCCAAAGACTCTTCAGTACAAAAGCTGGAAGGGCCAGCACTCAAAGCTTGTTGCAGAGCAATAACTCGCTGGAGACAAAGTGAACTTTTACTTCGTGCTTTACTCCATAACACAGTGCTGTAACGAGCAGAGCTGGCAGGCAGGCTAGGAAAATGAGACTCAGTGTTTCACCTTTCATGAAGGCTTTGTCAAGAATCAGAGCTAGCAGGCAGGCTAGTGAAATGAGACACACATCATTTCACCTTTCCATGAAGGCTTTGTCAGAGACTCTTGACAAAGCCTTCATGGAAAGGTGAAATGTTGAGTCACATTTTACTAGTCTGCCTGCCAGCTCTGATTGTTACAGCACTGAGCACCTTATAATAAAGCATGAAGTAAAAGTGCACTTCATCTTCATGAGTTATTGCTCTGCTACAAGCTTTGAGTGCTGGCCCTTCCAGCGTTTGTACTGAAGCATTCTGTACTGTATCCTAACAGGTTCCACTGTACATATGTCTGCTGTACAATACATCTCTAATTCGATACCTCCCTGTGAATTTCTGCCTGCCATCTCCTCCTTTGCAATGCAAAAAAAGATTTATTTGGTCTATGCCTACAACCTCCACTAAAGGATGCATCCATGGTCTCACCTGCCTTATTTTTTTATGCTCCCTGTCCTAGCTGGCCCAATTCACAGTGCTCCCCGACCCGTCACCTGGCTTCTCCCTTAGAGCTAACTATTTTCCATTTTCAGAAATGGCCACTTCTGTTTGTCAAATTCCATTTTCCCCCAAACTGAGGGCAACTCAGCATGTTGTGTAGAAAACTTTGGCTCAAGATGTCTGGAACTGCACAAAACATTGGTGTAAAGTGGGGCTGTCTGCAGGATAAAGTGATGCAAATAGTTTTTTTCATGAAAAATTGACCACCTGGAGTGCTGGTCGGAAAATGGCAAATTCCATTTTTTCCCCAATGAAAACAGAAAATCAATGACCCTATTCCATGGGCATACTGTACCTTGCCCATTCCCAAATGGCTTGCCTCCAGTGGTGGGGAGCTCTCTGGACCTGCTGGTCAAGGATCCAATTGGGCCGAGCCTGGGTTATTGGTGCAGGACCAGTGAGGGGTAAGTGTTTATCCTGCCAGCCAGGATGATTTTCCCCATTTTCTCCCAGAACAGAGGAGTGAGCGTAGGATCACATCAATGGTAAGGCTGTGGCATGTTCCCGTATGCAGCATGCTGGAAGTCTGTAGTTCCTCCACCCCCACGCTGTGGTCCCAGCATTCTGTCCCCTAGCCACCTCTAGGGGCCAGGCAAATGCCATACACCCTACTACCCCCTTTCCCAAGGAAGACAGCAGTCCCTTAGATGCTCAATCCTCCTCCTCCTCCCCCCCCAGCCGACAGTCCAATGTCCCAAGCTCACTACCGAACTCTGGTGGTGAACATTGCAAGTGGTAGCTCTACCGCTGTGTTTGCGAATGGGCCTCTTACCTCCCTCTACCCACAGGATTGGTCATAAGGAACTACTAGTCATGACTGACTTAAGCCTCGATTGGTTAGGTTCACAATCCAAAACCCGTAACACTGATAAGCAAGCTAAATCTGACCCAGTTCATCTTCAACCTTGCAAGACTCTCTGTTAAGGGTAGGAGACATTCCCTGATCAAATGGATGCTCTACAATAAGAAAGACAGGATCCTGTCAGCAGTCACTCCCCAGCTAACTGCCAGTGAAGGGCTCGTGCACCTAAGACTCCACCCAAGGTTATGACCCAGATTCATTTTCCCAGGTAAACCCCAATAGTCTCCCCACTGCATACTCCCAGCTAGACTGATCTCCCTTCCTCTTTTCCACCAATGTCATTGCCGTCTTGTCCCTACTCATCTTTATTGTCACTAATCTGCAGGATAAAGTCTTCCTAGTAACTAACAGGACAATCAGTGGTCAATCCAACAAATGGCTCCATGAGGATCTTTTCTCCATGCTGAAGGCAAGACACAAGTGCTGGGCACCCTACAAGGCCTCCCCTAGTGCAGAAGTCTAAGAAACATCTACAAAAGAGCCACTCATGCAGCTCACATGGACTACTGTAGGGAGCAACTGCCGCCATCAGCTGGGACTCCCAAGATTTCTGGGGTCACATCAAAGGCTTCATTGGGAGCTCTTTAAAGCAGGGTTGAAATTATATGGTGCTAAGCAGAGTCACTGCACCTTTGCAAATGCTTTCAACTCATATTTTACTGAGTTAACTAACTTTATTCCATCTGCTCATAATGCTCCAGCATCCACAGACTAGGATAACTGATCTACTTTATCTCTCTCTCAATCCCACCCACACTTCTTAAGGGCTGTGACCACTAAAGAAGTGTTTAAACTGTTTCTCCCTCTCAGGTGCCAGTCCTGGCCCCGATGGTATGGAACCCAGGATAATTAGGCTTGGTGCCTCTATTCCTGTTACTCCCACTGCCCACATTTTCAGACTCTCTCTCACCTTCTTCAGCATACCTGAGCTCTGGAAAATTACTCGATGGTCCCTATTCAAACAAAGGAGACCCTATACTCACTGAAAATTGCCATCTAATCGCCTTCTGTCAGTTCTAAGTAAACTACCTAAAAAGGTGGTTGTAAATAAACAGATTACCCAATCAATATAATCTCGTCGCCCTGGAACAGCATGGCTTCCACAAGGAGTACAGAACAATTGGTACTCTAGTTCAATCATCTAACAGCATTAAAAAAGCCATGGGCAAAGGCCTTCTGACTGGTGTTGTTTTCATTGACCTCTCCAAAGCTTTTCACATTGCTAACCACACTCTGTTGGTCTCCAAATTCACTACTCATGGTCTCTCCTCCCATGCTGATGCCTGGTTTGAGAACAACCTCGCCAGCAGATCACAATTTATAAATTTTAACTAAACATCTACACGCCCCATGAATGTGGTGTTCCCCAGGGTTCCATTCTTGACCCTCTGCTTTTCTCTATCTTTATTAACTGTCTTCCCTCTGTAGCCATTTCCTGCTCTGCCAAGATGTATGCAGACACCACTCACCTTCACTTCAGCTCCTCTTTCGTAGGTCACATTAATACAAAATTAAATTGTGAACTGCAGAACATCCACAGCTGGCTAGTAAAATCTTCTTGCATGATATCAGAGAGCCTAAATCCACAGAAAACTGTAACAGAGAGTGGGAAAGGCAAACAGGATGTTGGGATGTATAGGAAAGGGGCTAAGCAGCAGAAGTCAGCAGATGATCCTCCCATTGTTGAGGTCATTGGTGAGGCCACATCTTGAGTCCTCTGCAAGGCAATGGAGTCCACCCTTGAGGAAAGACTGTGACAAAGTGGAAGCAGTACACCACAGGGCAACCAAGATGATCCAGGGGCTAGGGGGAAAGTGACATGTGGAGAGCCTACAGGACTTGGACATGTACACCCTTGAGAAGGGAAGGGAATGGGGTAACATGACTGAAACAAACAGTACAAGTACCTAAACAAGATAAACAGGTTGGATGCCAAGGAACTCTTCTCCTTAAGTAAATAGAGGAAAGAGAGGGAGCTCAGTGAAATCAGCAGTGGAGAGAGTCAAGAAAGACAGTCACGTGTATTTTCTCACAGAAAGAGAGACAGACAAGTGGAGCAAGCTGCTGAAGTGGTAACGGTCAAATCAGTACTCAGTTTCAAGCAGAGACTGGCATATGGCCTAGTCAGAAGAGGTGTGGCAGGAATTAAGAAGAGGGATGGCCACTAGGGTCAGTGCAGAGTAGTCAGGCAGAGTGGCCAGACTGGACGGGCCAACAGAACCTTTTTCTGCCATCACTGTCTATGTATCTGTGTTTTCAATTCCTCTGAAACCTAGGCCATGCTCTTTGCATCAAAGGTGAAACTTCACTTCTGCAAGGATCCCCTTGCCATTTTTTGTACTGATGGCACCAAACACACCTTGGTCCAAACATTTAAGTATCTGGGCATTTCACTTGAGCCACCTTCTGCTGTCTTTCCTCATACCACTTCAATCTGTAACTCTGTAAACACAAAGCCTGGTCAAGCATGTAGAATCAATCACATCCTCAGCCCAAAGGCTAGACTAGCAGTAGCACAATCCTTTTAACCTGAAGTTTGGTCTCCTAACCTACTCCCAGGCCCCCAAAATTGCCCCCACATAAATGGGATGTGGCCTACAATAACATGTCAGTTTTCTCGGTCCTCAGCCTGTTTCACCAACCTCTGCAGCCTCTACTCTGCTCTGAGATGGCTTCCTCCATCAGTTGCTAACTCCTAGCTCCTCACTAGGCTACTTCCTGGATAAAATTATCAGATAATCTGCTCTAATAATCTGTGAGCTAGACAGTGAACCCCCTTCCCCCCACCCCAAGGGAATTTTCAAGACTATGATTTTTGAAAAGTTTGTATCATAGCAATTTGGAATTTACTTGTTTGCCATTTGCTGATGGTAGCTTCTGTTTGGTACAGGGTCATATGTATCATCAATTTTCATAGGAACTGAAGGGCAATGACAAAGTGGTAGGGATAGCTTTTCATGTAGTAAATCTAAGTATGTGACTAAAAATAATGGCAAATTAGGTAACAATAAAAAGGTTTTTAATTGTTCTATCATATGAATATAACCTAGAGGTCCATGAAGTCAATAGTCAGGTAATCATAAAGTCACAATTTTGACCTGACAGTTTTGGAAATCAAATAGACTGTAGATGGGAATATATAAATATATTTTCTATGAAATTATTATTGCATCAGTGAATATTGAGATGGTTGTTTTAATAGAAAATAAGTCTGGAAAAATCAAAATAAACCATTTTTATTTATTTTTTCAGGACTTGAGACAGCATGACTGATGAGCATTCTGTAGCACTAAAAGTACCTAAGTCGAGGCGAACAAGTCGCTGTACCATAGAGAAGATATGCATAATTCACAACAGCAAGACAAGTTTGACATATTAATAACACCTTTGACATCAACCAGTCAGTCCCAAATTGAAGAGGTTGCACGTAGGAGACAATTGTGTGATGACCCAAGTATCAGACTCGATGACATATGCAAGAACATACCTGTTGAACTTGATGACATGCATCATGGGTATCACAGACAGTGCTACCAGACATTTACAAATGTCAACTACCTTAGGAAAAGGAAGTGTCAGGTTGATGATGGCACAGAGGACCAACAGCCTTCAACCTCTCAACAGAGCTGAGCTGAAACACCCTCTCAAGTGTTATTTCCTTTGAACCAGTGTACTACATGTGGAAAAAGAGATAAGTGGATTTCTGGAGGAAAAAAAGAAAATAAAAACTAGGGAAGAACTGACGCAGTGTGTAACAAAAACTGCAGAGATATCTATCAAAAAAGCAGCAGAGGTGAAACAAGATGATAATCTACTATGCAGCATTCAAGATGATTTAATTGCAAGGGAGGCTCATTATGACAACTCTTGTCACCGTGATTATACAAAGAAAGATGACAGAAACACAGTAGTGGACCAAACTGGTGAAAGTGTTGAGCAAATCAGAGCCCATGAAAAGGCATTTGAATATATCACCGAATATGTTGAAAAGAATATCATCAGAGGATCACAGGCTGAATGAATGACAATGTTACGTGACAGGTACTGTTTGTTTATGCAGGCTCATTACACAGCATTCTATAATCCTAATTACAAAACAGACAAGTTGAAAAACAAGTTGATCAAACATTTTGGTCAGAGGATAAGGTTCTGGCAGCCAAACTTTAGAAGTGAACTTGTTTGCTCTGATGAGCTCCCAACTGGCCAAGCTGTGGAGATTGCATTTGAATCTGCTGCATCAGATGACAGGAGACCTGAAGAGGCAGCAACTCTTTTGCATCATCTCATCATAGATTCATTCAGGGAATCACAGGAGCTTCCCTGGCCACCTTCTTAAGGTTTCCTGCTCTCCAACACCATCTTACCCCCAGATGTGCTTGTAAAATTCCTGGCCCACCTCATTTCAGGCCAATCTAATTCTATGAACACCTCAAGAAGAAGAGAGAGGTTGGTGAATTCAAATGGTCAAGATATTTGCTGTGCAGTGAGTTGTGGTCAATGGAAAATGCCAAAACATCTCCTCCTAGGAATGACTGTAAGACACAACACTGGTAGCACTGAAATCGTGAGTATCCTCAACCGCTTCGGACACTGTGTGTCCTATTCAACCCTTTTGGAGTTAGAAACTGCTGTGTATGATAGCGTTGTTGAGAGTGACAGCACTCTACCTGTAACCATAGACACTGACAGAAATATTGGGATGCATTTTTGATGGGACAATTTCAATCTTAATGAAGAAACCCTTTCTGGTGCTGGCACCACGCATTCAACTCATGGTACTGTAATGCAGGAAAAGGCAGAGTAATACCTACCTACATCTGTGGGATCTAGCCAGCCCAAGAGCAAAAAGAGATCTGTTAACTACAAGCTTCAAGAGCTTGAACCATGCTTTGTTAAGCAACATGTTGAGCCAAACCTGACTGTAGTTCAGACTGCCACCTCTGTTCCAGAGATTGTGAACCAAGATTGTGTATCAGATTTCATGTGGTTTTTCAACAGAGGCCAGATATATGACAGAACACAATCTGTTCCTGGTTGGAAAGGCTGGGTCTCTTCCACAGGGGACCAGTAAGGATCAGTGCAAAGACAAACAAATGTTGACTACATGGCACCAATCAACTCTTCTATAACAGAGAACTCCACTGTTCAACATGTACTGCAGGTATCACAAAATGCTATCAGAGAAGTTGGCCAACAGTACACGATTGTTACTTCTGATCTTGCTGTTACAAAGAAGGCATATGCTACTATGTGGCAGAATGCACGCCGGTTCAGTGATGTCACTGTGCGACTTGGTGTTTTCCACACAATTTGCTCATACTTAGGAGCCCTTGGGAAATTGCTACATGGTACTGGCTTTGCCGACATCATCACTGAGTCAGAGGTATGTGCCAGTGGCTCTACTGAAAAAGTATTAAGTGGCAAACTCTACAACAGGGCCATGTGGATGCATAAACTTACCCTTGAGGCACTTGAAGGCCTTGTTTTTCAATCATTCCAAAACAGCAGTGATGTACAGACATGGGTAGAAGAGGCCAAAGAAGAGGTGAAAATGTCAGTGGAAAGACCAGGGTCTGACACATTACGTGAGGCAGTTGCCAGTGACTCTTGTCACCAACTTTGCAAAAAGTACTTCAAGTTTAAACAGAAAGTGAGGCATGGCAAACTTGGGAAGACAGCACAGTTCTGGATTCAGTACATGGACAGAATCTGGTTGGTGCTTAGGTTTCTGCATGCTACCAAGGAGAACAACTTCGACCTACACTTAGCATGTGTTGAACAACTTTGCCCTCTGCTTTTTAGCCTGGCTCACCAAATCTACAAATGGTATATATCTGTCTATTTTCTCATACTCCTGAACCTAGAACATACTCATCCTGGAGCTGATATCTTGCTGCAGAGTGGTGGGTTCAGTGTGTGTAGATCCGATGTGCCAGCATTAAGAAATGCTGTTGATCTGACCATTGACCAGACAATCAATCGACATGCCAAGTCCAGTGGAGGTATTGATGGATTTAGCAGGAATTATCCAGCCTATTACCAGCGGTGTGGAACAAGGCATGCCCAAGCAAGCTATGTGACTGTCAAACTTGAAACTGCTGGAATAGTAGGCTCAGAAGAGTACTTTCACAAAGATGCTAGGCCTGCAGAGATGGCACACAGTGAGAAGGATGTACAGAAGCTGATGCATTCAGAAACTTCATCAATCCTTTTGAGATAGAAGTCAAGAGGAACTATTCTGTCTCTCATCAGGTGCACAGGCCCCAGGAGATGTTGAAAATTACTTGCTCAGTGCTGAAAAATTGGGAAAAGAAGCCTTTCAACAATTTGTGAAGACAAGGCTTGTTGACAAAACAGTTCCCTTTCATGTGCCCTTGGAAAAGCAGTCACTAAAGATATTTGCTTCCCTTCAGCAGTCAAAGAAACTTAGATCCTCACAAAAAGAAGACTGTTCAGGTGACTGCACAAAGAAATCTCTTTGGGCAACTGCCAATGCTTTCGGAACAGAACAACCTTAGCATGGAGAAGGCTCTCTTGTATCCATTGAGTCCACTGCCATGGTCATTAGCAGCTTCCAATGGCCTACCAGTGAAGCCAAAGAATCCACCCTTCTTCACAAACTTGAAGATGAGACAGCACTCAGTACAATGAATTGTGATGAAGACAAATTTTACATTGGTGACGGTAATGTACTTCTCCAGTCAGTGACTGGTCTACTGCAGACATTGGGAGAGCTAGCTGAAAATGTCTTCAGTGCATTACCAAAAGTACACAGGTTGGACTTTGTAACAGACACCTAGAAATATAATTCCATAAAGTCGTCTGAACGCAGAAGATGAGGATCATCAGATTCTTACTTGGTGAAAGGTCCATCAACAAAGGTGCCAAGAGATTGGAACTCCTTTCTCACAAACAATGACAACAAGACAAATTTGATCAAGCTTCTTCTCAATGAGTGGCAAAAGGAAACATATGTGCCAAGACTAATGGGCCATCAAATCTTTTTTGTCTGTGAGGAAAACTGTATCTCTTTGACAAGCCTTGATGGAATCACAACCCAGAGCCGCCCTTTACCAGAGCTTTCTTCATCTCAAGAAAAAGTGGATATGCAAATATTGCTTCACTGCATTCATGCAGCGGTGTCAACATCCTCAACTGACATCATCATCAGATCACCAGACACAGATGTATTTCTGCTGCTGCTGTACTATGGCGATCAAATACAGAAGAACATCTACTTTGACACAGGAGTGGCAAATAAACATCGGCTTTTGAACATCAAAACTCTAATCCAGATTCACGGTGCTGAGATGTGTAGTGCACTGATTGCACTGCATGCATTTTTAGGGTGTGACAGCACAGTACATTTGTAAGGAAAGGGAAAATCAAACCCTACAACATCCTGCAAAAACAAAAGGAGTACATGGCAACTTTCCAAGCACTTGGTGACACAGAACATGTATCGGATGCCATCCATGCTGACCTTGAAAGATTTGTCTGCTGCTTGTACAAGCAGCTGTCATATACTGATATCAACAAGCTTCGCTATGACATTGCAAGGCAGAATTGCCACACAGGAAGCCACCAACTATTGTCAAATTATGATGGCATTGATCTGAGTCTACTGCCTCCATGCAGGTCAACATTGAGAATGCATGTACTGAGAGTGAATGACCAAGCCCTTGTCTGGAAAAATGCCCATGTGTCACACCCTAACATCCCAAGTCCTGAAACACATGGTGGAAACTTGATGAAACAGGAATCCTGGAGTATGACTGGTGTGATGGTGACACTATACCACAGGAACTGGTAGATATTTTGTACCAGGAGGAGACCCTGAATCATTCAGATGAGGAAGATGATAATGACGTTCTTTTTGCCAGCCTGGCAGACAAGATATTTAATGCTGAGGATGAAAACAGTGGGGACGAAGATGACAACTAAATTATAATGGCAACGATATTACTGTTACAGTGTGTCAATTTAATTATATGCTTATACAACAAGTATTGTTATAACTACATTCTGATACCACCAATTTCCATAGTTTCAATGATATTGCAAAGTACTCATGTATACGTCAATATGACGTCATTACTGATGTTACCATTGAGCTGAATCTTTTCTAATTATAATAAAGTCACAGATGAGTATGTAACCTTTTTATTGATACCCATGTTGTCATTTTTTGACTTACATATAGACTTAAATCAACAAAAACTACCACTACCCCATCTTTGTTGTTTTTTCTTTTCTGGTATACAGTGGTCACACGTATGCCTGCAGCAAACAAAAGCTACCATTGCCAGATGGCAAACAAGTACATTCTAAACTGTGTAAGCTTTAAGAAAGCAATGTCTTGAAAATTCCTTATGGGGGGTAGGTTAGTGGTAGCCCACGGACTATAACCTCGATTATATCCCTCCTACATAGCCCTCATCTGACCTACGCCCACTACAGTCCTCTGTCCTGTCCCTTCTTCAGGTTCCTAAGTGGTCCACTAAAATGGGTGATGAGGCATTCTCTGCATTTGTTCCCAGGATCAAAAACTCCTTGCCTTGACAAATATGGAATTCTCCCTCTCAACACTCAAAAGGTTTTTTCCGTAAACACTTACTGGCATCCCTAGGTTGTAAGTGCACTTGAATCTTATGACAGAATAGTTACAGCACTTGCCTCCCCTATTTTGCTTGTCCCTTTATAACACTGATAAACTTGGTAGGTTATTGCTTTGACAACTTCAGTGGTACTAGCCCCCCCACACACACACACACATACTTCTCACTACTGATCATAAATGCTGAACTTGTATCCTACACTACTGGTGCTACTTATTTTTTTTTTTTTTTGTGGATTCTATTTATGCACTGCAACTCAGGGAACTCTTTCGGGCATCTGACTTACCCCCCAGCTCTACCTCCTGGTCTGAAGCTCCTCCTGTGTCCCGGCACCAACCTGGCAATCCCCCAGCTCTGAGCCCCTCCAAGGTAGGGCCACCCTACCCGCCCAGGGTGCTCTATCTACAATCTAGTTGTGGCCAGGCTGGGCTCGGCCCGGGACAGGAGGAAGCCCGACTAATGGAGTGTGGCTGGTGGGAGACAGTGCCATCGCCTATCACCAAGTGCAGGGTATTTTTATGTAGTTTTCCCTCCCTCGGAGCTCGGACATGCACTGATGTCCAGCTCGGCTGGTGCATGCTCCTGCACACCCCCGAAAGATGTCCGCCGAGCTTCCATCCCCTGCATTTCTGCGGCCATGCATGTAGTACCACCAGCCTCCACTAGCGGTCACTAATGCATCAGCTGGTAGAATCCCTCCTTCCCGGGGAAGGAGAGCAGTCCTAGGGATGCTCAATCCTTCCCCATCCCTGCCGACCCCCGACAACCCGGGCTCGTTCCCGAACCCGGGTCACTGGTGTGGCGCAAGGTGCTACTTGTCTTGTAAACACTGTGATTGAATGTATTATACTGTTTACATTTTGATATTCCTGTTTATGTCATCTTAGCCTCTGAATGTATCTATTCCGTTTATAGTGTTTGGTATTACTCTACTTGTGCTAAACCAGTTTCAATCTAATTATCTGTAAGGTGTGTAATTCTTACTTGCTTTTTATTGTCACCTGATATTCATTTTCTGCTTTTTTAGTACAGCTCAGGTTCTGTTGCTCTTCTATACTCTCCCAGCTAGTACTCGATAATATGTATTTGATGGGACAGTGTCAACCCCTTAGAACTCAAACTGTCCCTAGATTAAAAATTAACAAAAAAACAACAACAAATAATGATTGCTTACATTCTGTAGAGATTGCTGACACAGCTAGTAGCTTGATTTTGATTCATCTTTCTTTTTAAAAATGAAAAGCAGACTGCCAACCATACTGGTGTACCACACAAAAACGTTTGTTTACATTCTTTGATCAGCTTTCACTGCACCTTTCCTGGAGCTGTAAATACCCCTAACACAATCTAGCCATTTGTAATGCTGTGGGAGGAGAGGAGACTATTGCAGCATGAGTGACTGCACTGTTTAGGGGTGTTTCTAATGTTCAGAATGTGTGCAATAAAAGTAGAGCAAAGATTTGAAGCAAAACAAGGTTGGGTAGAACTGCACCACTCCCATGCATTTTAGTTCTACGTAAGGAAGGAAGCAGATCAAACCAAGAACTTCAATGAGTTTAGAGAAAGTAAGCAATGATAAAATGTATGTTTTCAGCTAGAAATATTATTATGCAAAAAGGGTTGATGGTGTCCCTTTAATATACAGTTTATCTACCTGGTAAACACAATCTAAATACTTTTTATATACTGCAAGAAAACGCTACGTTAGTGCATCTCTCAGAGTTCAAGGGCACAAAGTGAAGAAAATAAAAGAGGGAAAATGCCCTGGTGTCTTGGTGATCTGGTACTGTATGTGGTGTTCCTCGCAGTTTGAGTGATCACACAACACAGCAATGGTATTACCCCACTTCAGCACGCTCTACGCAAGCATTGCTGAGTCAGCATTTTATTATCTGATAAGACAGAGCCAAAGTTAGGGCAGCACCAATGCTGCATCAGGAAATTGTTCAAACCTGTAGGAACACCACACCACAGATTCAACAAGACCCCAAGGCATTGTCCTGCTCCATTTTTATTTTCCTACTTTTTTTTTGTGTCAACCCTAACAGGTGTATTGATGTAGTGCTCTGAAATTTTTTATTTAAATATTTGGTAACTGGGAAAGTCACACTGAGCTGAGGCTCATTTCCAGGTGCAACCCAGGGACAGGGGATATAGGGAAATATAAGAACACAAAAATACATAAAAAGATACATAAAAACAAAGAAATCCAAATACAGGTTTATATTATACAGGGAAGTGTAAACAGACAGAATGTATTGTACACTGGTTCATAATGAGGGCATTGGAGAAAGACTGGAGAGTGCAGTAATAGTGAGGATCCTTACTTTTTGAAAAAGATATAACAACTGGCACTTTTGGCATTCTTTATGTAGGGTCTACAGCAGAGCCATTGGGCACAGTGCTGGACCAGTAGCTTGCTCTGTGCAGGACCCTGCCTAAAGCAGAAGACCTGCCAGACATAGCTCCAGATCTGTAGCTAGCTTTGAGCAGGCCCTGCACTAAGCAACAGACCCATTGTGCAAGGGCATGGACCTGCATCATTTTTTGTGCAGGGCCAAAAACAGCAGACCCATTGAGTGCAGGGGCAGACCTGAGTCCTGCCTTGTGCAGGGTCCTGCAGACCCTACATGAAGCAGCTGAAACATCAGGTACTGTGCCAGACCTATGGAATGCTTTGCACAGGGCCCTGAGGGCCTCATGCAAAGCAGCTGACCCAAAGGGAAATGTATATGATGCTATGCGCAGGGCCCTGCAGGCCTACGTGAACCGACAGACCTGCCAGAGAGTTCTGAAAGTTGACACTTGGGTGGTTATCAGGGAAGGGGTGTTGAAAAGTAGGCCATGCCCAAAATATGGGCTTGAAATGTAAACAAAAAACTGTTAAAAAGTTATGGCTGATAGAAAAAAACTGGAAAAGAAGTAAGTCTCTGTACATGTGCAGTTCACGTTTTTTGGGGCTTCGTTTATTTTTTTGAGGGGTGCAGACAGCATGCGTACCAATTTTCAAAATTCTAGGCCCAAACACAGCTAACTCATAAACTGTCAAAAACAGGCGTTTCACACAAACCCCAACATACTGGTGCTATCTTGCCAGTATAATATCGCTCTCTATACTGCACACTCTGACATTTAACTTCTCTATCTAAATATACAGTACCTCTCTCTACCTGTCTCGAATTTCTAGCATATGTTAACAGCTGCTGAATAAATTATATATGAAAGTATACCTGCTCTCAGGAAACTCAGCACAACGTAAATCTGGTATATGCAGCAAAGACAGTGAAAGAATGGTCAATAATACTTAATATTACAGTATATACATTTTTGCAGTCTGTGTTGCAAGGGGGAGGTTGAAGGCAGATTGGCACATTTTGTTTCAGTACCAAGAAATATAACTAGCCAACTGTCCACGCATATGGATTTCTTCTAATATGACCATGTGCTTCCCTCAATTCAGAGACTGCATTTTAATAACTACACAAATGAAAGCCCCACACATCAACGTACAGCCGTGGGCAAAGATCTTTTTTTTGCCTCATTTGTCAGTTAACCATGTCAAAGTCAATGCATTCTGCAAAGTACTGCAGTTCAAGACAAATTAAAAGAAATGCCCTCATTTCAAGTACCCTTATTTGATCATTTCCTGCCCGACTACATCTGCCCCACCCATTTGACATTTCAGGCCTGTAAAATGCATTTCTTTAGGTATATGACTGCAGCTGTTACAGCATAATCAGTAACCTGGAAAGTGTTTTAAATATAACATTTATAAACAATTTAGCTGTTTAACAAATATTTTATATTTACCTGCTTTATTATTACTGAAGACATCTGCATAATTTGTTTACTTGACATCTTTGACCAGGAAAGGCACACTGAGCTGTAACAATTTTGTTTCTAGGTGCTTACTAGCAGGGATTTATTGGCCAGGGCACCCCCCCCCCATAGCAAGTGCCATGGAACTTTCTACTTTGACCTGGACAGCCATCACAATTGGCAATTGGAGAGGAAGGACCTCGGTTTAATGCCTTATTCCAAGAATGGCACCTCAACAGTGCAGTATGCCCCTAATAAAGTGCTACGCTACAGTGTCAGTACTGGGTACTAGCCCAAACTCCTGGTGTGAAACTAGAGCCCACAACCTTACAATCTTCAGCCCCAGAGGCAAGCATGCGAACTACTGAACCAGTGACACTGCCATAAAAAGAGCAGATCTTTGTGTCTCAGACTTCATCTCATCCCTTCCCACCACTGAAGTCAGAATCCTCTGTGTGAGCCCACAGTCATTTCCACTGCAACAGGGCCTCCACAGGGTGTCTCATATGTTATAAGAGACTCCGAGTGTGAGGTGTGGGAGAGATTTGATTTAGGGGCCAAATCTGGGGGCTGCCAGCAGTATGGGTTAGAGTAATGAGCTGTGAATGAGGGAAAGAAAAGGGAAAGGGGAAATTGTTTAACCAGGAAGGCACGCTAAGCTAGAGTTTGATTCCAGGTGCGACCTGGGAGCAAAAGGAAGTTAAGTGCCTTGCTCAAGGTCACACAGTATGCAAGTGGGAGCTGATGGGATTCAACCCCAGGTCTCCAGGTTTGCAGCTCAGTGCTCTTAACCACTATGCTATACTGCCTCCTAAATGAGCTTGGTACATCAGCAGACAGACATGGGTTTGATTACCACACCTCCATTTTCATATACTGTGCAACTCTGACCGAGTCACTTAACCTCCCCAGTGCCCCAGATTGCCCCTAAAAAGAGATACCTGTGCCTAGTGGGCCTTACCCAGTTACCAAAGAATAAGATAAATACAATAGAAACACCAAGTAAAGCTCATTTACAGTGGTGTCTTATGGGTATAACTTATATACTGGCAACAACTATATTTTCAATACAGAGAATATCGCAAAGCAAAGTTTTAGTGGTTCCGTCTGTCCAAACCCAATGAGAGGATTATTTTATACCATAAGAGACACCCTGCAGAGGCCCTATTAACTTAATATAAATATTTTGAGTTGGCTAGAGCGATTTCTAAGTTTTAAGTCACATTTCTTTTACAATTTAAATCTGAATCTAGCCATCCTTTTTCCAGCTTTTAGTGGGACACTCACTCCCCTCCAAATGGTCTTGCTCGAGAGGCTGCTTTATGCAGAATAAGAGGTACAGTGGCTCTGTTCACTGATTGGCTAAAATCACATGAGTGACTCATTTAGTGTCACAAACAGAGAATCGTGACTTCAGTGGGGGGAGAAGCAGGAGAATGTGAAGTCTGGGGACAAAGATGATGTTTTCATGTAAATAGCCTCAGTAATAAAGAATGAGGGGAACAAATTAATTAAATATATGTCAAATTGTGTCTAGGTACTGTATTTAAAATCAATTATACCGCAAAGGTGTTTTAACTAATTAATATTATTGTAACATAGATCATCTTTGAGATTGGTTTTGAAGTTACCATGATGTAAAAATAAATTTGGCCAGGGCTTATTTTACTATAGGGTAGGCAGCTTCTGAAATTCCCTGCCTGAAGAAATTACTGGTGTGATGTCCTATAAGCAGTTTAGTAATCTATGTGATCATAGGTAAACAATTTGTACTAGTTTTAAGGTGTATATTTTTTCTATATACATTTTCCACTCCTATGCCTAAGGCAGGCTTGGGTTCCTGTCAGCTCTGCCCACTGACCCCTACTGCCCAGCACCTCCCCATGGTGTTGGTCATAACGGCCAGGAGAACCACGGCCCTCACCCAAAGCTGCAACACCGAACCCCCCGCATCAGCTCCCCGTGGTGTTGGTCGTGAGGGCCAGGAGAACCATGGCCTTCCCCAGAAGCTGCGATGCTGAATCCCCCGCATCAGCTCCCTGTGGTGTTGGTCGTGAGGGTCAGGAGAACCACAGACCTCCCTCAAAGCTGCGATGCCAAATTCCCCGCATCAGCGCCCCATGGTGTTGGTCATGAGGGCCAGGAGAACCACGTCCCTCCCCCAAAGCTGCAACGCTGAATCCCCCACATCAGCTCCCCGTGGTATTGTTTATGAGGGCCAGGAGAACCACGGCCCCCCTCCCGAAGCTGCAGTGCCAAATCCCCTGCATCAGGTACACAACAAGGCTCAATGGACAACTTTTGGACTCGCTCAGTGGAAGACTGTTTTGGCGCCAATTTTTAAACAGAGACCTTCTTTAAACTCAGCAGACATATGCAGATAGATTTTTTGTCTGCTAATTTAATGCTAGTCTTTGCTATGTTGTGCTTCTCCGCTGGGCACTTTAATTGTTTTCACAACAGTGGGAAATTTAAATTGTTTAGTACATGTTTCTGTCCTTGTAAACTTTCCTTAATTCAGATCAATTTGAAACCGAAGTACTGTTCGCTCAAGTTCCCTGCGACTGCAGTGTAATTTCTGCTGGGAACTTTACATTTCTTAACTTAACAGTATTTAGCTCTGTGCTGTTTAAATTCAAAACCAGAGTTTGTTGTGCTCTAGTTCTCCGCAACTGCAGCTTAATTTCTGCTGGGTACTTTCAATTAATTTAAATAACTGCAGCTGATTTTCTGCTGGGTACTTTAAAAAACTTATTAATTTTGTGCATTTCCATCAGCCAGCCAAATGTTTATTTCTCTTTTCTGTTTAAATTCCAAAACAGAGCTCTAGTTCCCTATAACTGTAGTCTAATTTCTGCTGTGAACTTCAAATTAATCTGTACACAGCCAAACTCCCTGCCTCTCCTAGAAATCCTTGTCCCTCCCTGCACAGCCCCTCCCTCCATCGTACCTGCTTGTTAAACTGCTGTTTTCTCTCTTCTCCTCACAGCTCATTGTGGAGTTGGTCGTGAAGGCCAGGAGAACCACAGCCCTCTCCCGAAGCTGTGATGCCGAACCCCTACATCAGGTATACAACAAGGCTCAACGGACAACTTTTGGACTCGCTCAGTGTTTGCCCCACTGATGCTTTGCATCAGCTACTCCACTGCCGCCCCCACCACCACCCTTGGTCATCTGCCCCATTCATAGGCTTGGTCATGTCAGCTCTAAAACCTATCAACCTACATTTCCATTTGCTGCTTATCAGCATATACCGCTAGCGGCCGCTACTAATCCTTCACCATGATCCCTATTAGTTTCTCAAAGATGCTTCTATCCCTAACAGTTTTTTTTTTTATGCTAGCTCCCCTGGTCTCGTTACCTCCATCCTCCTATCCAGATGTACAGCCTTGCCAGCTGGCTCCCTACACTATAGATGCTCCTAATCCACCCTCCCTTATGTTAACCACTATGCGGCTCCCTGATGCCCTCCGACCTAAAATGTTGGCAGGTCCTTCTGTCCTGCCAACTGCCTTTCATGCAAGATTAATTGCCCTGAAATTCCAGTGCCAGGATGCCAGTGTCTCCCCTCAGAGTCACCGGATTCCTTCGGCAAATTTATACGGGCCATGCCCAAATCAAAATTCCTCTTATTAGGGGACGTCGAACTTAACCCCGGTCCAACCCCCCCAACCTGCCCAAACCCTGCCCCCCTCTCAAACTCCCCTGAGGCTTAAAACTTGCCTACCTAAACATCTGTAGCCTCCTAAACAAACTTACCCTGCTATAACCAATTGTTCTCTCCTGACGACACGATATATCATCTATTTCAGAGACCTGGCTGAAACCTCACAATCAGGATTGTGAATTTGCCATTTCTGGCTACACTCTAATCCATCATGATTGCCCTGGCAACAGAAGAGGTGGTGGCACAGCCATGTACATCAGCTCATCGCTTCAGTATACACCCGTGCAGCTGCACATGCCTGCAAACGATGTCAATTCTATTCTAATTTAACTCTCCCTCCCCTACACTAGCCCCATGTTTATTGCTGGCTTATATTGTTCTCCTGCTGCCACTCCCACCCACATAGTGGGACACCTAAACATCCTTACATCACTGGCGATAGGGGGTGAGCTTCATATCCTGGGTGACTTTAACCAGAACTGGTTCTCAGGTAGTTGCTCCAAGCTGTGCAACCAGGTGACAGCTTTAAATCTTTTGCAACTTATAAAGGAGTCCATACATCACAACCCCACTTCATCAAACAACTCCCTACTGGACTGGTCCCTTACCTCCCACCCCCACCGGATAATTGCCTCAGGACTGCTCCTGGACTCCTTAAGCAACCACCACATGATATACTCTGTCAGGAAAACACACAGGCCAATATCACCCTCTCCCCGTACCATCCTGCCCAAATCCTTTAAATCCCTGGGCCTGGTGGCTGTCCTATATGACCTGGCTAGCATTGATTGGTCCATCATCCCACGTACCACCTCAATTGACTCCGCCCTAGAGCACTTCAAGTCCAGGTTTATCACAGTTTGGAACTTCCATACCCCTCTAAGATGTGTTCGAGTAAGAGGTGCCCACTTGCCATGGATTTCTGTGAGTATCATGGCCCTCCTCAGGGCCAGGGATCAGGCCTGGAAGGTGGCCAAGATCTCCAGTTCACCCTTGCATCGTCAATAGTATCATGCCTTACGCAATGCCTGAACAAGTCAAATCCAGAAGGCAAAAGCCAAGCCCTTCAAAGACTCCTTCCACACCAATTTAAGTCAGCCAACTAAATTCTGGAAGGTGGTTAACTCTCTTTCTCTCCTCCAGCCACCCCCACCCCACCCCGGCACTCATTGCTGATGGCTCCACGCTAACAGACTCTCTCTCGAGGTAGCCACGCATTTCAACTCCTTTTTTACAGAATGTGCCTCTTCACTCTTATCCAATCTCACTCCTGACTCAGAACCCCCCCCCCACTAAC
This sequence comes from Neoceratodus forsteri, assembly GCA_016271365.2. Lineage (NCBI taxonomy): Eukaryota > Metazoa > Chordata > Ceratodontiformes > Ceratodontidae > Neoceratodus > Neoceratodus forsteri. The sequence continues at coordinate 198,493,358 of CM057459.1, forward strand.
CAAATGACTCCAGCTTGCCTCCCTTTCATCTTCTGTTCAATTTTCCTGGCTGAAGTTCATCAAGCCCTGCTAGCCCTTAATTCTTCCAAGGGCAAATGTCCCACTGGCCTGGACTCCAAGCTGCTATACCTGTTGGCTCCAGCCATAGCCACCCCCTGGCATCGCTGTACAACCTGTCATTCTCTTTAGCCACTATCCCCACCGAGTGGAAACACACCACAGTCATCCCCTTTCCCAAAGGTGGAGACCCCTCTGCCCCTGGGAATTATTACCTGATCTCCCTCCTCCCTATACTGGCCAAAATCCAAGAACACCATGTCCTCTCTTGGCTCTCCTTTTATCTTGATTCCTCTTCCTTTTTCACTCTCTACCAGTCTTGTTTTAGGAAGTCCCACTCCACCACCAACTCTCTCCTGAGGCTCACTGACTCCATCCTCACTGGTATGGACAGTGGACACATCACTTCTGCCATTTTTGTCAACCTGGCTAAAGCCTTCAACACTGTCTCACACTCTCTTCTTATATCCAAACTCTCTCTCACAGGGCTCTCAAGAGTGGCCACCAACTAGTTTAATGTGTACTTGATAGGCAGCTCCCAGTCTGTCAGACTTACTAGCACCACCTCCGCTCCCCTCCCAGTTACATCTGGTGTACCATAAGGCTCAGTCCTTGGCCCACTTTTGTTCTCCATGTTCCTCAATGACTGCCATCCATCTACCCACACACATCCATTCACATGTATGCGGATGATACAGTACTGTACACATCCGGCCCCTCGCCCTCTGACGTGGTGACCAGACTCCAGCAGGACTTCAACGATGTTCAGCAGTGGTTTCTCTCAAATCAGCTCTTTCTCAATGCCAAGAAAACTGTCTCCATGACCTTCCACACAAGGTAGAGACTCTCTAGGCCCCCCCTTTCCACACCCTGGATGGGACCTCATGCACCTCATGCAGATAACTCAGGGTCTGGCTTGACCAGCACCTGAACTTCTCTGTGCATATAGATGCAATCCACAAAAAGCCTTACCCCAAACTGGGAGCTCTGTACCAAAACCGTGGTTGCATCCCTTTGCCAGCTTGCCAAGAGATTGTGCAGAAGATGAAGCTCCCGATTTTCGACTACAGTGACGTAGTCTACAGTGCCACCCCAATGTCCACCCTAGCCAGACTGGACCCCCCTTCCACTCCTTCTGCCACTTTGCCCTTGACTTCCCACCTACCACACACCACTGTGAACTTTACAGGACCCTCAAAATCCCCTCATTCCAAGACATGTGCCTCACACACTGTGCTGGCATTACAGCAAAATATTGGGCACATTCCCTCCCTCCATATCTAGCCTCAGTACCATCAGCCTCTACCTCCCAGGTTACACACTAAGAAACAATGACTCGCATCTCCTGTCTGTCCCACTCAGGGCCACCGCAGCAGGCCAGTCAGCTTTCACTTACCGCATGCCCAAACTTTGGAACTCACTTCCCCTGGCTATCCGGCTGACCCCCTTACACTGAACGTCAATTCTCTTCTCAAAGCTCATTTCTCCTCCACCTGCACCTGCACCTGTACCCATGTCAGCTCTAGGCACTGACAGCCATAAAGCCCTTAAAGGCCGCTGTGTGAATCGTTTTTATTTTTTTTTTAGTTGTTTAACCAGGAGTAGCACACTAAGCTGAAAGCTTTTTTACAGAAGCAACCTGGGAGCACAGGGAAGTTAAGTGACTTGCTCAGGGTCACACAGTATGCAAGTGGAAGCTGTGGGATTCAAACCCAGGGCTGGTTTGTTGGGATGTCACCAGATTTGCAGCTCAGAGCCTTAAACCACTGCGCTATACTGCCTCCCGAATGATTCATTGATCTTACTATGTATCTGAACCATTTCCCAATGCCACTTGCCTTGCTCAATGATCTGTGCTCTGCATTTAATCAATGTTTGTTTCATAATGTCAGTGTAAGAATGTACAGTTTCCAATTTGCTTTGTACTGCTCTTAATCCTGTATGTTTTTAATGTGTTTGTAATGTACGGTCTATTTGTCCATCATGAATGTATCCATTTTCCCCCTCCCCCCAGGTCGCATCTGGAATTGAGCAGTTGTCTGCTCAGCATTCCTTCCTGGTAAAACCTTTAAATAAATAAATAAATAAATGCATCCCCAGGACTTACCCCCATAGATTCCCTTCCATGTGCAGGATCAGGAAGTGGAGGGCAATTCCCCCACCCCCACCCGAAGCACAATTCAGTCTTGGCCTTCCTGGTGGTGAGAGGCCGGGACCAGTGAGCAGGGCATCATGAATGACTGCCCCACCACCATTTTCCACTGCTTTTACTCTTGATTCCCTACTGAGGTGCTCACATCACCTTGCACATGTGGAGGTATACGCATGCCACGGAGTCCCGCAGCACCCACCTTGCTTCTACCACTCCTATCCTGCACTACCACTAGGTCGCCATCTGGTGGCAGTCTTTCAGTGGAGCCAGCAGCCTTCCCTTCCTGGGAGAGAAGAGCAGTCCCTGGGACACTCGCCTCTCCCCATCCGGCCAACCCCCAGTATCCCATGCTCGTTTCCACACACAAGTCACTGGCATGGAGTGAGGTGCAACGTCCAGTGCCTCAATACTTGGTGTCAACCGGCTTGCATATTTAACTTGTCCATTCATGTACTGTTTTGTATTTATGTAGGTCATCTATGAAATAGGCAATTTGCCCATAGGACTTTGTTTAAACAAATAAAAATAAAATACACCCTCACGTACTGTAAACAAGATGGGCAAGATTTTGAAAGAGCTTTGTCTCTTACAAGTCTCCGATTTTAAGATTGGTCAGTGCCCGCCTGTTTGGGCCAAAATTTAAGTGCCCTATTTTGAAAGGCGCTCAATTTTTTGTGACAGTTTTCTTACTTAACTGCAGCTCACATTAAAAATGATGCACATCTTTTTTTCCTTTTTTTTTTTTAACACGCACAGGCGTGATATACCGGATAAAACTGAGGCAGATGTTTCAACATGCCTAGACCACCTTTTAGGTGATCAAGCCTCAGATGCAATTCTGCACAACTGAGCAACAGTAGTGGTGGATCTCTCTGCAACAATTAAAAATTAAAAACACAATGATCAACTTGCTTCCCAACACCGGAACCTCTTGGAAACTAAAGAAATCACCTGAACAAGGCTATCCTGGAGAATCACAAATCCTAAATAACAAATAACTGCACTGATATGCTCAAGGGAGTGCAAAATCACATTTTTAATAAGAGCCCTGTTTTGTTAAGCAAATGGAGGAAAATACTGTTTTACAACACTGTTTTTTTTATTTCCATCATTTTTAAATATTTTGGAATCCTATAATGGTTGACTGAACAAAAGAAACACAATAACTCTTCCAGTAGTTAGTCTGTTACATAAAACATACATTAGCAGTCAAAGATATACAGCAGCCCTGGTCCATTTAAAAATGCCTTGCACTTTTGTCCATAGCTCCCTTGGAGTGATTCTGCAAAGCACTTGGTGAACTGAGATACTGTACACAGACCCCTTCTTCATCTGATGGACTGTTTATAAACCAGATACCACAAACAAGATGTCTGGCTACTTATCTTTAAAAAAAACTGCCACAAACAGGTGCATGCCTTGCACAATTTCATCAAAGGCTCTGGACATCTTATAACCTTGAAGTTTGTGTCTGTAGTGATGTACTTTGCTGGACAAAATCCACAGACAGCAAGCTACCTAGGCGTGTCTTCACTGCAAAGGTAAAGCATGCTCTTCTGTACACCGTTACCTGTAATACCTGCTTCAACAAGCAAACAATACTAAAAATTAATAACGCTGCATGGGGCAGATAAACTGTTTTCTAAATTGCATCCCCCAGTAATTATGAGTTGGGGGGGCACAAGAAAGCAAGCCACTTATTCCCAACTCTTTACAGAGGTACACAAAGGAAGCATTTTACTAACAATACATGAGAGCGACAAGAGAGCACCTTCCCCTTTTAATAACCATTACACTTCTTATTCATGAATACTTGGGGGGGAAAAAATTCATGCGTATACAGTACTCCACGCGACAGGCTGCACAAGAGAAAGGATGCTCAGACACTAACTAATAGGATCAGCTTTCACATCAATTCAAAAACTATTCCGATTTCAGAACACTTTAAATAGCACCAGCGATTCTAAACAGCTGCCTCCGTGTACACCCGCTAAAGTCGAAGCTGGAGCAGGCTTTCTAGAAATGTTGCTCTCTCTGAACGCACAAGGGCGAGGACGATTTCTATGCAATTGCAAACATTTTTGCTCATACAGGCGTTAAATGAAAATAAACACAAATTAAAAGAGCACAACCCAAAGAAAAATGCAAGAACATCCCCGAGCATCTCTCCGTGATATTTATGTGCGCACAGTGGGGTGCAACTGTATAGGGCGCAGATAATTGGATAACTTACAATAATAACAAGGAAAGGCGCTCACCACCATCACGTCTGTAAGTCCAGTGCTTGGAGGAACCCGATGTCGAAGCTGTCCATGGCATGCACTGTGTCAGTCAGTGTGAGGGTGTCGGAGGAGGAGGAGGCGGCATCGTCGCACGCTGCTGCAGGCTGAGGGTCAGACTGTAGACGCTGCTGCTGGCGGTGGTGCTGAGGAGGGTGGGGGAGGGAAGGACGGAGCGAGGGACGCGGCAGGCGGCGGCGGCGGCTGCTGGCGAGCTGTGCGTGACCGAGCTCGCCCGCTGCCTCGCTCCCTCACTGGCGAAGCGAGCTGCTCGCGGGGGACCCAGGGGGAGAGGGAAGCACTGTACAGGCAGGCGTTAGTCGGAAAAGCGGGACTATCGCTTTCGATTCGACAGCAATCAGTATAAATGTACCTGTGGGCAAGTGGCATTCTTTGTTGTATAAATCGGGTTACTGCCGTTTTTAAAGAAGACCAAATCAGGACATTTCGTTCTGAGATTTTTCCAGGACGAAAGACAATGTGTAACCTTAACGAATGCAGAAAGGCATGTTTTGTCTACATACCTGTAACTACATGCTACCTGCTGTATCTCCTTAGTCTACCCTCCTGCGCCTGTTTTGACTTACTTTACATTGCTTGTTGCCACTGCCAGTCACAATTTTCTACTTGCACTAGTACAACTTACTCTACACTTTATCCCGTTTCTGCTGTTGTACCAGTTATGTACTTTGCAGCTGTCTTATTTGTTTCAAGTAAGTATTGTACAGTTGGCTGTCTACTGTAACCCTTTCCCCGGGTCGCACCCAGAAAGGAGCCTCGGCTTAGTGTGCCTCTCCCGCAAACAAATTAAATAAACTACTTTTTGGCTAAGAGTTTTAGTTTTTAAGTTCTTCATATTGTTTTCTTATCATTTTGAGGTCTTTATTTAAGGTATCCTAGTTTTATGCAACTCACAGAGGAAAATAACACTTATTTGTTTTATATTAAGATCAGGACATTTTGCATTTGTCCTGAGTTTTTTTTTTTTGTTGTTGTTGCTTTGTTGGCAGGACAAAGCCCCCCAAACCAGGACTGTCATGACGACTCTGTAGCTAGCCATTGTAGGGCCCAGGAAAGCGACAAGGTCATTTGTAGGTCCAGAACGTATTTGGCTGGGGAGGGCCTTCCTAGTGGCTAAGTAAGCTATTGCTCTGTATGTTATATTTACTCTCTGTTTCAGGTGATGCTTTGACTGCGGCTCTGCTTTTGGGACTCTGAGCTGTATAGAATTGTATAATGCACTGTTTATAGCCTTGGTGACTCTATGTGTGTATTTTGTTCCTATTCTAACTGTGTTTACTGACTGCAGGTGTTATGTTCATCTGGTTCTACCTAATTCTGTGTAATGCCTAACTTGTATCATGTTGTCCTCTGTATATAACTTGTATTTCACTATACTCTCCTGGGTCATACCTGAAAATAGGCAAATGTCTTGTCCAGTGTACTTACCTGGTCAACAAAAACTAAATAAATAAATAAATTGTTGGCACATGAAAGGATACTAGTCCCCCATACACACACTGTAGCAGTGGCTGATGGACATGGCCAATTGGGCAGGATTGGAATGCCTAAGGTATAGCTATGGGAGCAATTCAAAAATGTACAAAAAGACCTGGGGTATCTACCCGAAGCATCATCAGGTGTCTCTCCCTAATCAACAACCAAACATGGTTGTTGCACCTCTGAACCCTCAACCGAGGGGTAACATCTCTTTCGGTGCCCCCACCTAATACCCTGATGTCTTAAAACAGCATGATTTACTTAATCCAGCCATGTTACTGTTACTGATATGGTGCTAATGAATTGCAGCTTTTTACTTCACACCTGTACCTGAATTATTGCTTCACATGAAATATTATGTGGTATATTTGTTGTCTGATGTGGTGTTATGTTATTTATTTATTTCATTTTGTTAACCGGGTAGGCCCACTGGGCCCAAAAGGTCCATGTATAACAATCATAAGAAAAGTATAGGTTCCGACTGTTCTTTACTGTTATATTTCCTGGACATTTCCTAACCTGTGGACCAAACACACAGTCAGAATTTTCTGACAGGTACTCCAAACGCTTTAGGTCTGGCACCATACTGATTCTCCCCCAGTTAGATATTGGTTTTAAGTACTGGGAAGATCATGGGCTTACCATATTTGCAGTTGGTTGTTGTAGACCACTGCCTCTCATTCCAAGACCTGCAGCTCCATCGAGAAGATCATTACCATTTTTTTTCAAACTCAGTATTTTATTCTGCAGCAATCACACATATCCAAAATAAGATGACCCATGTCTAGTCTGGGAGAACACTTTTATTAGCTAGTCACTTTCAGTGTCAAATTTCAACAAGTTTCGGGTCTTTATAAATTACTGACCCAAATGGACCCTGCCCCTGTGGAGCTAATTTGTATTAGTTGGGTAAGGGAGAAGGGCCTCCCTATCGTTCAACAGGATTGGAATGCTGGCTACGGTAGGGGTGGGGTGGGGTGACAGCTTTGCCTATATGGCAAGAATTTAAAGCAGCAGTACTACGAAAAAAAAAATTGCACTTTTTTGACAGTTTATTCCCTGTGCCCTGCTAATCATATACCTGGTACTCTTTGTCACTGGCATTGTACTATCGCTGAGTAATTTGCTCAGTTATTCTCTGCTTTTGTTTACATTTCTGCCACTAAGCATGTTGCACTGGAACACTCTCTGCTGCCAATTGCACATGTGTATAACTTTCAGAGACATCAGGAATGGTCAGCAGAGGGTTCCTCTGCTGTTGTCAAAAAACCTGATGTGACCTGTAGAAAAAGTGCAGCTGAAAATTAGTCAGCCGCCATATTTGTTGTAACGCTGCAACAATTCAAATAAATTGCAAATATCTAAAAAAGTAAAGGTGACTGGAAAAAAACATTTACAGGTATGGAAACTAGAAATTTGGCCACATGCTTACAGCCAAAAAGCAGAATTTTGATAGCTCACTTCTTGATGTGGTAGTACTGCTGCTTTAACTGGGAGGTTTTTATATGATATTTCTGTACTCCCACAATTTTGAAACATCTCAGCACCACTCACTGACATTTGTTGGAGGCAGTGTGGGGGAATGGGCACATGTTTTCATATTTTCTGGAGTTGCCCACTCATTCTCCCTTTTTGGCAAGCAGTTCATGTTGCCTTCAGCAAATGCTTAATATACAGATTCCTTTTACCTTTACCAGTCTTGTTGTAGGCTTCCTAAACCTCCTTCAGGGCTCAACAAACACAATTAAGCTGTGTCAGATGTTATGGGGGGGGGGCTTCCCTTAAGTGTCTGACAGTAAATTGGCTGTCATTCCAGCCCCCTGCGTTGGACCAATAGAAGTGGAAGGTCTCCAAGGTTGAGGCAATGGAGAATATAACAGCTGTTCTCAGACTTCGGTTGCCTCAGTTTCTGGACCTTTGGAGACCTTGGCACCAGTTCTCCTACGTCATCATTTCAGGGCTCCCTTACAACATTGAACGAGATGGTGAGTGGAGCCCCTTGTGGATACCCCACCCTATTTGTATCCATATTTTGTTAATATGCTCCTTATTCCCTAGATATTGCTGGGATATCTACACCCAACTTAACATTAGTCTCATCTTTTTCTTTACTTTAGGGACCCTTGATTGTCTTTCTTTTTATTGCAGTCTGTCATAGATTCAGTCTATTTTGATACATTCAGTCTTGGAGGGCAGGTCCCTAGGTTCTGTGTTCCATTAGTTAAGGTTTACTTTTTTCTTCTTTGAGATTTACTTACTGTAAATGTGTTTGTATAGTTATTGCCTTTTTGACGTTGCCTGTTGACCCATTTTTTATTGTTAGTCAATAAATATTATATTTCTGGTGTCTTTACCATTACCTACCATATGTGCCTATCATCAGTTCATATAGATTTTTTATGGCTATGTTCTACTGTATTGTTCTATGCCATTTTGGATTAATAAACTTGAGTTTCAAAAAAGAAAAGAATAGGTTGCAATCCTTGCATCAGTCAGTTTGTGTCTGTTGTTTTTTATTTGGGGGGTGTGCACGGTAGACCTTTATGCACTCTCTGAATCACTGGACCACTAGCTATCTACAGTGTAGCCCTTCCCTGTTCAGTTGGTACAGCGACCATTACCAACCTGCATCTCTGCCTGGGATAGGCACAGGCATGGCCCATGGAACTCCTGTGTGTTGTCTAGAGATATATTCTATGTTCATCAGGAGCCCCTTGCACTTCTGTGGTTGCTCAATGTGCAGCTGCCAGACTGCTGGTGCTCAGATTGATGGGATTTGGGCCACCTTTTAGTTAGTAAACAAACACAGATGTCTGGATTTGAAGCACTGAACTCTGCTAGTGTGAATATGCCAAAGTTCATTTCCACAGGAAGGATCGAGTCCAAGGATCTCAATAACTGTGTTCCACCCATACATCTTACAGGTTATCACCAGTAGCCATCTCCACACCATGGTCTATATTCACGAACATTACCTCCAGTGTTAGCAGCACTATACTTAACTGTACCACCTTGATTCAGCAATGTGCCATTGAACAACATGGGTGATTGCTGGATTAGGTTAGTAAAGGCAAAGTAAAGTGCTAACACTGGAGTTACTGTTCATGAATATAGTCCCATACATCTTAAAGGGTTTACAGGTAACCATCTCCACCCCATATGGCTAGGCTAAAAGGCATGCCAGCTGCATACTGCCTTCTGCTGCAGCACATGTTATCCCTGTTTATGTTCACAGCAGTTTTCATCTTCATGATTCCAGACACTCTGTCCTTTTCTCTTTATGGAAAAGGTGTCTACAGATGGCCTCTACATGCTTCTTGAATGACCACTCGCTCAGGGGTTCCCTATCCCCTGCTACACCGACTCCTAGCTGATCAGGCTTGAATTCCATGTCTGTCTATCTAGTTAAGCAGGATATTGCTTATCAGTCTGAAACACACTGTATTTTGCTTTGCATGGTATGCCAGCAGAACACCCTATATTATGATGAGCTCCTTTACTGGAGGACATCTTCAGAGGTCAGCACTGCCCTCTCCGAGTCCTCCTAATTATATTTAAATACCAGTATTGTCTTACCATGTATCACCCACACCTTGCCCTGCTGTGTGCCAGCTGAAACCTCTGCCCTGTCTTACTGGGAGTTTTCTTACTGGTGAGTCAGACCATGGGTGCCACCTCTGCACTCAGAGATTTTTCTCCTACCTTACTCCTCCAGCTGTTACACTTCAATCCCCACTTTCACCTGCCAGCTTTCAGGTGTTTGATGTTGCAGCAAAGGCTGATCTGCAGGGTCACACCTCCACCAAGATGTCCTTTGATGAGCTTAAGGGGAACCTGGCACAGGCCCAAAAGCCATTGGAAAGTTTTTCTTGAGAGGAAACCCCACTGGGGTCTCTGTGCCCTCCCAGTGGTCTTATTAAACTGCCACACTATGGGCAACATGCTCCCACACACACACACACACACACACACTCACTCATACCAATTCCAGTAGCTCAGGATCCATTCAGGGTACCCAAGGTGCAGCCCTGCTAGCCCACAGGTCTCTCTTGAAGGCATCCTGACACCCTCACAACTTTGAGGTGTCTCTGACCTTATGCCACTCTCAGGACAGTGAGAGTGGCTGGTTCCCCACTTCTTTGCACCTACAGGTGGGAGCTTGGTTCAGGGCATCTCCTGTGTCCTTGGTCTGAGTCCTGCAGCCAGCCACACAGTGGGCACTGGCAAGTGCCCACACCTACCCAGCATGCAGGAGTAACGCTGGCATCACAGCATCCTGCTTAAAGTGCCACCCCTTGCTCCCTCAGACAGCACCCCTGCCCAGGTTGGACCAGCCGATCCCCTGACTGCACCCCAGAAGGAACCTTCCAGGCAAGGGCACCATGAGCTTCAAAGTCCCCTCCCAGCCATCTAATCAAGGAACTGCCCAAGAACTCTAGTACTAGAACTCAAAACTTCCCAGACTAAATGGCATCACAAGGGCACCCTGACTTTATCAAAAAGCAAAAAGGATTGTACTCTAGGTTTGTGATGCTCTCAGGCAAAGGACATCACACTGAAAGCAAAAAGTCTGGGCACAATGCTGACTCTGCAGGTCAAAGTCAGATGCAAATACTTCAAAGATTTATCAGAAAACTACTTTCTGGATTAATTAATCTGTAGCTCTGTAAGTGCCCATAAATTACGTTAGGGCATAATCTGTATAAAGGTATAATGGCAAAGCCATCATAAAAGTAGAAGGGGGGGACAAGGGAAGGTGGAACAGTGAATGGTGGCAAAAAAAGAGACAAATGTCACATGAAAATATCTGCTGGACAAGGCACCCAGGGACTACTGACAGGTAGACGTTAAGTTAAAATGGAGCCAATTCCATCATTTTGTTAAGTCCTGAGTGCTGCATTGCCTTTAATTTAAAAATCCAGAAGCCCTCATGTCTAAGCAACACATTGTCTAAATTACCCCCTCTAGCTCTTGTACATACCCTTTCATTCCCGGTAAATGTAAACATGTGCTGTTCTGACCGTGATTGCATGCTTTTCTAGTTTGTTACTTTTAACTCAATTCTCTATTTCATGTAGGTGTTCTCTGATACACCTTTTGAAAGGGTGTATAATTGTCCCAATGTAAAAGCACCCACAAGTGTTGCAGATTAGTACAGAAAGTAGTTTTCTAAGAAATCTTTGAAACTGCTGATAATGGGATGCATTGTTTTAATATAGTCCCCTTGCATAATGAATGTTTGTGTACTTAAGAAAACCGCACTTTGTCTTCTCAATTATTTAACTCTGCACTTATGCACTTTGACCTTTTGCTGTTTAAACAGTTCACCTATGAGGAACCAGTACCTTAACAAAGTGCACGGAAGCTGCACAAAATGCAGATCTGTTATTCCTCCATACTGTTTGTTTCCATGACCTCTGTGATTCAATAAACCATTTGCATAAATGAACCTATAGTCAGTGTCTGACATTGAGCTGCAGAGTGGGTGTTGTGCACAGACCTTTTGCTTTCAGCCTATCTTTATGCTGCCTATAGCTGCTCTCACTGAACTACACCCAAAGAGGATGATGCCAGAGCACCACTCCCCCTCTGGATACATCTGGTGGACAACCACCTCCCCCTACTGAAAGCAAGCATCATTACATACCAATGAGAATAAGGTGCAGGAACCAGAGAGTAATTTATTAAATATTTTATCCAGTGGAGACCTGTTCAGCCAATCACAGAGTGCAGTTATCAGGCTACAAAGGTATTCCTGAAGCTTTGGTATTTATGCAGGACAGAATGGCCAATGAGATTTTGATGTCAGTAAACAAGATTTCAGTGCCATAATGAAATCTCATCTGCTGACATCGAAATCTCCTCAACACTTCACTTAGTACTATTTGGGTAGTAATAGTGGTAGCAGTAGTACAATAGTGTTAGGAGGTATTTTTTTTTTGGGGGGGGTGAATCCTGTTTCATCATGTAATAGCCTGGGAATAATCTCATATCTAGTCAGAGAACTGGTTTTCATCTTAACCCAGGCTAAGACGTGACCAGGGTTAAAAGAAACAAAGATATAACAGAAAAAAGAGTAACAAAAATGTAAGAGGAGTTATTTTCCAAAACCTCTATGAAGGGTGCCCAGAGTAATTCAAATTTGCCTATTTCACCAGCTCTGGCATAATATAGCCTATTCAATCTGGCACTCTCTATCATAAGATTTAATAATGCATTATAAGACAGGGATTTAACATCCTTCCAATGTTGTAAAATAATCTTTTTAGCATTTATTAAGATCAACTTAACGAGGTCTACTGGTTGGTTAAGCAGCCTTGTTTCCTCAAAGAGATGAAGAAGGATAATACTCGAATCACATGGTATGCCTACTCCTAAGACCTGCTGCAAGAACCCCAAGATCTTCTGCCAATAGTTTTTAAGTTCTGGACATAGGATAAACGTATGTACTAATGTGCCTTCATTTATTTTACACCTCTGACGTCTGTCTGATATATCACCATTAAATTTATTCAACTTCCTTGGTGTGTAGTATATACTATGAAGTATATTAAATTGGATTTGTCTCAATTTAATATTCTGGGACACTATAATATCAGATGATTTAATGTTCTCCCATTGAACTGGTAACTGACTTTGCCAAATCCTTCTCCTGTGGTAGGAGGTCAGGGGGAGGGGGTTCTCGGGGATCTTTACCCTCAAAACTAACTGAACTGCAGTGGATGGAGGTGGGGGTACAGTCCTCTGATAAATTTAACCAGCTCTGTAACTTCACATGTGAAATCTCACATAATCCGAGATTTCACATGCAAAATATTATTGGCCAGTTGGATGGAGGTGGGGGTGCAGGGGGCACAGCCCTCCGATAAGTTCAGCTGGCTCTGTAACTTCACATGTGAAATCTTGTCATAATCCGAGATTTTGCATGCCAAATCTTATTAGCCAGTTTGTCTCACATACACTGCACTCATCCCCCCCGCAAAGTCATTTAATGGCATTTTAAGCCAACTATACAGCCATTTTTTTTAATTAAATACTCACATTTTGGTGGAATTAGAGAATTTTACCACTAAATAAAACTGGAAGATGCCAGGAATCTTTTGTGGTGAAAAAAGGTAGGGTAAAATGTTTTTCCCAGTTTTGTTGCACTGTTGCTCCTTTTACTGGCACCACCCACCAGCAGTGTCTCGGGATGTTAGCAAGCAGCATGCCACTTTTATACAGAGAACACCTCCCCAGGCAAGTTGTACTTCTGTGGGATTTTGCTGCAACCCATCTCCATCTTTTGTTTATTTGAATAAAAGACAGGAAGGAGACAAAAAGGGATGGATGGACAGGTGAAAGTACTTCTCTTCCCTTGATAGTTAACTCATTCACACCACAAGAGCTCTTTGAGACTTCCACCACCTGTGCCCTGTATACCCTTAGCACTGCATCCTGGGCCTTTCTAAGCAAAATCAAGCCATAATCAGCATGCCACAAACAAATGTGAATACCTCTTGAACCATAAGTGCTACACACAAAGTATGAGTGGCAAAGTTGTTCAGCACAACGTTACCTTTCCAATGGTGCTATGCAATCAGTTGTAATTAGTTTAGTTTTTATTTTATACTAGCTGAAATACCAAACAACTGATTTTTTTCTGATTTTTTTCAAGGTGCTTAGGTGACGCATGAGAGACAAATGTCAGCCATGCACACCATACCTTAAACAAATGCAAATAACTCCTAAAGTATATGTGGTAGACACAGAGTATTAGTGGCAAAATTGTTCAGCACAAAATAACCTTTCTAATGGTGCCATGAATCAATTGTAATCCATTTAGTTTTTATTTTATAGTAGCTGAAATACCAAACAACTGTGGGTTGTTTTCAGATTTATTCAAGGTACTTAGGTGAGGCTTGAGAAGCAAATGTTAGCCGTGCACACCATACCTTAAACAAATATGAATAACTCCTAAAGTATACATGATAGACACAAAGTATCAGCAGCAAAATTGTTCAGAGTAAAATTACCTTTCTAACGGTGCCATGCAATCAATTCTAAGCAATTTGTTTTGTTTAATAGTTAGGTAAAAACTGCTGACTTCCTCAGATGTTTCTAGGCCTGAGTGAAAGTCAGTTGAGTACGTCTATAGGCGTGATTGTCCTGAGTGGCTATGCTTTCAGACGCCACCTACAGGCGTGCCTAGGCCTGAATGAGTTAAGTGATTTTAAAAACAATTATCTGGAATAAAATATTAATATATATACGTAATAGCTTTAGGTTGCATCTTTTCTGAACAACAAACATAGAAACATAGACAACGATGGCAGCAAAACACCATTGGTCCATCTAGTCTGCCCGTAACACCTAATCATACCCTGAGTCCTTTTGTCAATATGGGTTCTTTGCTTACACGGTCTACCTCCTTATTCCCTGTTTAATACTATTCCACTGAGTAACTACTAAGCCCTTAAATTTGTCCCAACCATGTTTGAAACCATTAATGTTTATGGTTCCCCAGTATCCCTACTTGCCAACTCTCTCTGTAAAATAAAACTTCCTCATGTCCTTCCTGCACCCACCCCCCACCAGCTTTCACTCACGACCATGTGTTCTAGACTTGCTACTCTTGTTGACTAGTTCCTTACAGTTCACCTTGTTCATTCCTTTCAGGAACATGAAGGTCTCTATTATATCACCCCTCCCCCATCTGGCCTTGAGCAAGTACATATCTAGTACCCCAACCCGATCTGTGTACAGTCTGTCCTGCTGGCCCTGAATCATTTTGGTTACCCTACACTGCACCATGTAAAGCCTGTCTGTGTCTTTCCTTAGGTGAGGTTTCCAGAATTGGGAACAGTACTCTAGGTGTGGTCTCACTAGTGATCTATAGAGAGGTTAATATTATCTCTTTTCCTCCTTCTGTCAAACCCCTCACAATACACCCCAGCATCCTGTTGATTTACTGTAGGCCTTGTTACACTGGTTACATTTGTAGCCCAGACAATGTGTGCCAGTGGGCTACTACCCCTGCCTGTTGGCCCTCTAACAGGTTAAGGGGCCTGGGTCCTGTTACGGTGGTGTTCGGGGGTACTATCCCACAGATAATAAAAATAGTGCAGTGCCTCCACCCAGAGAAAAGTAGAAGTGGGTCTGGCACAGCCCACCGGGGTGCTACACCAACCCACCTCCCCTACCAACCACCCCACACTCTGAATACCCAACTGGTCAATAACACCATAAACCATGAACAGTAATTTTTTATTTATTTAGTTTTTGTTGACCAGGTAATGATCTGACAGTAATGATCTGACAGACACAGAGAATTCCTGCACACAATTGCAAATGATAAATCACAGCTTTATTGGGGTGGGGACTAGGGAAGGGATACCGGCACAAAGGATGGCTGTGAATAAAAAATGAATGATTAGAAAGAGCAAGTAATAACAACAGTTGGGCCCACAGGCCAAGTCCATCCCCACTAGTAGCAGTGTTTCCGAGGTTGTTCTTAGGGGTACTCACTAGGTGCAGGCCTGGTACGGTGCCACAGGTAGGTCATCTGTTGGGGCCTTGAAACTGCAAAATGCTTTGATTAGAAAAATTTAAATTTCCCTTTACCCTTCCCAGGAGTCAGTTCCTGGGTACTCTCGGTTCATAGATTTCAGTTGCCTGGAGTATGGAGCTCCATGGTAAGTGCAGCGAAGGGCAGGAGAAAGTCATCCTTGGTTCCTCTGACAGAATGGAACTTGCTTTAGAATTTTGCAGCTTGTCACCTTGATTGTAGTTCTGGCTGCTTGTCACCTTCAGCCGCTTCTGGCCCATTGCAGAGCTCTGTGGCAGGACAGCACCAGCCCCAGAAGGCCCAGACCCGGGAGTGACTCCACAGCCCGGCTCCCTGCACTGGATCCCAGGTGCCCTAGCACCCCAGTAAGCACTGGTGACCTGAGATGGTGAGTCCCACTTGGAAGGGGTTAGCTGTTTCCCTCCCTCCCTGGCTCTGGGTGAGAACTCCCAAATGGTGGGGGACCTCCTGTAGTCCCTGCACTGAGTTCAAAACCAACAGCAATCACAGGAAGTTGCTCAAGCAAAGTCCAGTACCAGATGAGTGGGTGCTAGCCTTAGTTCAGTGAAGCCCAGGTGCAATCAACAATGAAATCCAAACACCATAGGCCCCTGCACACCATTCCACACTTTCCAGTTAGAAAATGTCCAAAACCTTTTCTTTAGCTGCAGCTGGGACACATCTCTCAGCCCTTTCAACCAGTTCACTCAGGAAATGTACAGCACCTGGCTAGCACCCTGACATCCAGAGATGCTTTGCCTCTTCAGAATCCCAATTACAGTCCCACACAGGTGTAACCCCTAGGTGGCACTATCCCAAGGGCTACTACCCCTGCCTGCTTGGCTAGTAGCAGGTTAAGGGGCCTGAGTTCTGAAATGGGTGCCTCCACCTGGAGGTCAGGGTTGGTAGTGGTCAAGCTAACCTGGGCACAGCTCTCCAGGACACTGTAACCCCCCTCTTTCCTTACTAGTGGCCGGAACAATACACAATAATCACTTTCACAATACCCCTGATACACCACATAAGTACACACACTGTTTGCACTTACCACCAGGGCTTTCCTCTGGCCTGGCCCTGGGGACCCCCTGTAAAACAAGGTTATACACAGCAAATAACAGCAGTACAGTACTCTTGCACAAACTGGAACCACAGTCAGGGTAAATGCAAAAAAGAGTTAGATCTGATTTATTTAAGGGACTTGAACAAGGAAGGGGCGTAATCAGGTTAATTTGTTTAAAGGCTGTATCAATAAAACAGTTATGCATGCACTTCAGGGTCCATAAACAGTCACACACTCTGGGTACCCAGATGGAGAATGGTGGGCTAGCCAGGAACGTTGCAGCTGGTTGGGGCCCTGTGATGGAAGAAAACAACATGCACAACACACACTATTTGTAATCCAGAGCCGGAGGGCTCAGTTCGTGAAAAGAAAACAAGACAATCAGATTACACACTTTTAGATTAGGCTATCGTTGCAGGGAGCTACCCTGATGATTACTCATGATACCTAAGACTGGACACAGGCTGGACGAAAATCGAGACAGTAGGTGGTTAATCTGGAGTGCCAGGAGAAGCAGAGCTCACACAAATCACAGAGGCATTGTTCCTGTTCAAGCGTGGAGCAGGGGGCTGATCCCCAGGCAGGTCTCCCATTGATGGCTTTCTCTGTGCAGCGGGTAGTCTGGCAGGGCCAGTGTGGCAAGGCCCAGGCCAAATGGAAACAAATTCGGATATAGTCCGTTTGGGCTGGATACAGCTTCCAGCAAGCAGAACACAGTTCACACAGTGGGGGACCAAATCACGACCCACTTTCAATACACAGCACATTTACATGTGAGGAAATTCTACTGTACCAGGCAAACCGCTCTCCAGTCATGATCGCAAAGTCTCTGCACAAACTGGGGATTCAAAAGCAGCTGGAAATCCTGACAGGCCGATCGCATTCAGCAAAATCTTCGGTCTTCTTTAGGTATGAACCTGGTAAAAAAATCAGTGGCTTACTTCATTTTTACAAACTTGGATTTAGCCCAAAATAATTCTCTTCTCTCTCCCTCTCATGGGCAGCAGAAAGACATGCAGGCCAAAACTCAGCCCTTTCACAGTTCTCCCATGCAAAACTACATAGAACTACTGCCCAAATCACTTGAGCTGTTCTCATCTCACTTCCCAGCTCAGAACTAACTGAAAATTGTAAGCAGTCTGGGAAATCCCCCAAGATCCAAAAGGCTCGATTGGCTGATCTGTCTGTCAGTCACAACAAAGGCTCCCCCTTCAGGTGCAAAAAGGTGCCAAAAGCCCAGAACTACAATTCCTACAGATTTTGACTCAAGACAGCTCCTGTAGTCCGACTCCATTTTAGGTCCCACCAGACTGATTGGTCCAATTCGGCAGTTCCTGGCCAAAATGGTGAGGATAAACAAAACAGTCCTTGCTGCAAAGCAGACAGGTTAGACAAACTACATTATTATTACTACTCTAATGAATGATCAGCCAACAGTTACATCTATTAACAGGGCTCCCACTGCGCAATTAGTGATGGCAGAAACGGAGCGATTACCTGACAGCCCTGGCAGGACTCGAGCATGACAACACTCAGCCCCTTCCCAGATTAATTATTACTGCAATCTAGGCAGCTCTTAAAGAGACAGTACATAGAGGCTACACAGGCACTCTTTGGCAATAACGATTAACTGCTAAACGCAGGACACCAGCCTGGCAGTGAGCATTTAGGCAAGCTCATGGAAGACTTTTTGGGAACCCCCATTTGTAGGGGGTTTACATTCTTCCCTGCCTGGGAAAACTTGGCATCCGCGTCAAGTCTGTACCATCATAACATTGAAAATGCAACACGTACAAGACATTTATCCCATTAGCATGCTATACAAGTAATATCTGATTCATCAATTGGCATAACATGTCACTTTACTATACACTTCAATGTACTCCACTATATCATTTCCATTCTGACAATACATTATGCATATTTCAGACAGGTAAATTGAACATAACTATACAGAATCATGTAATAACTTCTTGTACTCTAAACAATGCAAGAGGGAGCCCTTCCCTATCAGCTAACTTGGGGCTGGATGGGGCAGGGGCACCATGGTAAGAGGGCAGAACAAGTAACCTGGAATGGGCCATCAAGCTCAATTTGGGCAGTGATCTCTGAGAGACATAGACACCTTTGTGGACTACATTGAGAGGCAAATCCACTGGCCTCCCAGGGGAATCGTAACTGAAGCGCACCACTGGCTCGAAAGCTCGGAAAGTCTTTCTGGGGTGAACTACCACAGTATCTGTACTTTCAGCAATCATCTTGGAGCTTTCGTCACTTGTGAGGGGTGCCTCTGCATGAAGGGGAATGTCCAAGCTGGGAACACTGTCAGCTCCTTGTTCTGTAGGCTCTGGTTCCACAACACTTGGCTTATTTTGTGAAGGTTCAGGCACAATCAAACTCTGAGGCACTGAAAGGGGTCTGCCAATACTCTCACACTGTTCCTCAGGTTCTGGTGTGTCACCAGAGAGACTCAAACCATCGGCCCCTTCTTCTGGCAATTTACACAGTTTCACAAAACACAGTGAGTCCGCATCCTAGGACATCAGGCTTGGCACTTCACTTTCAGGGAGCATTGTCTCCAAGGACGAAGCTGGGGGGTTAGACAGTTGTCAGGAGGTCTGAACCTCACTTTCAGGTTCTTGGCAATATTGGGAATGCAAGTAATCACAGACACATTGCATAAGAGTAATAAACTTCTTTATTACTACCAAAAAGGATAAAATCACAGTTGCCCTAAGCAGTTCTTACCAATACGAACCAGGAGCCAGTGCTAAGCGTTCCCTATACCTCAAGGTTTCTTTGTGTCTCTTGAGATCTCCGAGGTACAAGACTAGTGTATCACATTATATACCTATGATAATTACTATGGTTACTGTAAGATAGAAACATTTCTAGTTACAGAGATGAGCTCTATTGGCTAAATTAGAGGTGGCTCCATGGTCCAAGATAACATTATACAATTTTGTAGTAGTCATCAGTTTGGGAACAAAAGAGTTCTTATACAGAGTGTTATATAACTCAATGTAGTAGTACAAATCACCAAAAGGTGGCAATGCCGACTTACGTATCATAATTATTCCAAGGACACAGGTGCTTTGGCATCTTACAGGTAAGAAATACACAGAAAATACATAGCCGAATATATGTATTAGCAAGCAAAGTGTATTACAACAAAATGCATTCATATCCTGGCATCTACTCTTGTACGGTAGATGCCCTTAGCCCTATATGTTAGTATAACATATGTCTTAAACAGTAGCTGTCTACGGTGTACCTCTGAGGGTACCAATTAGGGTGCAGGGACCTCGTGTAACACAGTCCAGAAGGCCCAGCTTCATCCCCACAATTAGTCACAGGATTTCCTCGAAACAGCTGACTCAGTTCATAAGAGGGGTAATAGACATAGTCGCACTCACTTTAATCAGAAGTGGAATGACAGTCACTATCATTCTGGGCCTGCTGCGGAGGAAACCTTAAATCTGTGACCACTGGGGTAGGTCGACTCGTGTCTCTTTCTTGCAGCAGTATGAGTCACCGACCCATGGGGCTCAATTTCTGAGGGTTCAGCCTCAATCATGACTTGGCCGATAGGTAGCAAGTGGTTACGGTGCATGATCTTGACAGCTTTGGAGTTGTTCTCTGGGCGCACCTTGTACACAGGTAAATCATCCAACTTTCCAGCTACTACATAGGGAAAATGGTGCCATTGTTCCGCAATTTTGTGTTTACCATGCAGTCCCAAATTACGTAACAACACACGGTCTCCAGGTCGAAGCGCAGCCTTTACTTTTTTATCATGCCTCTCTTTGTTGGCTAGATTTCTCTTGGCAGCCATTGTCTGGGCCAGTTGATAGGATGGTTCAACTGAGCTTTCAGTTTTTGTACATATTGCAAGCAGTTTTCAGCTCGGACCCTATCTGGAGAGACCCAAAACAGACATCAACTGGCAGTCAGGCCTCTCTCCTGAACACGAGGCAGTAGAGGGAGAACCCAGTAGCATCATGTTTCATGCAATTGTATGCGTGTACCAAGGTGCTAATCTGCTGGCTCCATTTATGCTTGTCTTTTGGGTGGAGGGTGCACATGCTGTCTAGAAGGGTGCGGTTGAAATGTTCTGGTTGAGGGTCTCCCTGTGGGTGATAGGGGGTGGTTCTTGACTTTTGACCCCCCATAGAGAGAGCATTTCTTTGATTAGTTGACTCTCAAAGTCTCTGCCCTGGTCAGAGTGGATCTGCTGGGGGGCAACATAGTGGACAAAGAAATTTTCCACTAGTACCTTGGCCATGGTAGATGCCTTTTGATCTCGGGTGGGAAAAGTTTGTGCATACCATGTGAAATGATCCATAACCACTAACACATTGCCAATGTTCCACTGATCAGGTTCTAAACACAAGAAGTCTATGCAGACTAGTTCCATGGGAGTGCTGGTAGTAATATTAACAAGGGGGGCAGCCCTCTGAGGCAACGCTTTTCTTTGCAGGCAGCGACTACAAGTCTTTACATGGTGCTCAACATTGGCCCCAATTTTGGGCCAGTAGAAGCGAGATCATACCAGGTCAAGGGTTCTGTCAATACCGAGGTGCCCCATGTGATTGTGTAGGGACCTCAGTACCAAATCTTTAAAGGCCATGGGCAGGACCAGTTGTTGCTTATCTACTTTGCCACTATGATCTACTGTCTCTCTCTAAACAACAACTGATTGAGCAACATCAATCTGGGGCCTCCTTTTAACAATAAAGCAGTTCGCAAGTCAGTGGAACGTAACTTAGACACATCTTTCCCCGTATGCAGGGCATCAAGTGCTGGCTGAATCATAGGATCTTGGGATTGAGCCCACTGAAAGCTGTCATTGTCAAATTGAGGTAGTGCACTAATATCTAGACCAGTGAAGTGGCAATAAGCAGCTGGTATGCAGGTGTCAGAAGGGCCCAAGCAATCTACCATGCCCTCCGTCCGTTCTCTCCCCCCCTCCGCTGCCTGTTCTCACTTACCAGTGCTGTCGGGCACTGGGGATTGCTCGCAGGGGAGGAGGGCAGGTGTGGACTGGGGGGCATGGACACTGGAGCTCGAATGAGTGGGTCTCTCCCATAGGGGTGGTTAGGACCAGAAGACGCCCTGGGGTGAAATGGTGTCTGGAATGTGGTGATCCATGTCTAGTCCCCATACCCAAGGGCACCTCCTTTTTGGGTGGGCAAGTAGCCAGGATAGCTCACAAACATCGTCCAACCTGGGTGTTGTTATGCAATGCCAGATCCAGTAAGAACAAAACTGCGCTTATTGCAGATTTTGTAGGAACAGCGGATCTGGTTTGCATCACCGAGACTTGGTTAGATGGAAATGCTGCCCCAATTTTGGAAGCAGCTATTCCTCCCGGGTACTCAGTGATACATCGCCCGAGGTTGGATCGTGGGGAGGGGGGGGGTAGCGGTCTGTTTCAAGACCGAATTGGGCCTCATTGGTGTACCAGTTGAGAAGGCTGAATCACTTGAGTGCACTGGGGTAACTGGTGTTGGGTGCAGGTTAGCTCTCATTTACCGTCCACCTGGGGATTAAAAGCTGTTCCTACAGGAAGTAGCAGACTTTGCCATAGACATGGCATTGGAGTCGCGCAGACTGATGGTTCTGGGCAACTTCAATGCCTGGGTCGATGACGAATCCTCACTTTTTGGACAACACTTCCTCCAGTTACGAACATATGAACATACGAAATTTGCCAGCAGATAAAGGCCTGGAGGTGTATCAAGTCTGCTCGAATGTGCAGCTAGCACCCCTTATGCTGAAGCTGCCCCTCCCTTCCACCCTTCCCCTTCATTAACCCTCCCCTTGTCCTGTCCCATCCTCATTTGAAGCAGTCCACTGTTCTACTGCATACCACTTCAGCAGGTAACGATTCCACCCAACCACCACCCTCTCTGTAAAAAGTGTCTCCTTATCTCCCTCCTGAACCTTCCCTCGCTCCAGTCTCATATCATGGCCCTGGTGGCCTCCCTCCTTACTTTGAACAGCCCCTCTGTACCCGTCTTGTTTATTCCTTTCATGTATTTAAAGGTTTCAATCATGTCACCCCTGTCTCTCCTCTCCTCCAGTGAGTACATGTTCAACTCCTTCAACCTCCTCTCATATGATAAGTCCCCCAGCCCCTTGCTCATCTTTGTTGCTCTGCACTGCACCCCCTCCAGTAACTTAATGTCCCTCTTCAGATACGGACGCCAGTACTGCATGCAGTACTCCTGGTGTGGTCTAACTAATGACCTATACAGTGGCAGAATCACCTCCTCCCTCCTCGAAGATATACCCCTTGCAATACAACCCAGCATTTTGTTGGCCTTGCAGCTGCCTTCCCTACATTGTGCCGAGTTGTTCATTGACCCTGTAATGAGCACACCCATATCCTTCTCCTCCTCTGTCTGGGCTAGCTGCACTCCCCTAGCTGGTAACTCCTCCTTGGGTTCTTCATCCCAAAATGCAGCACCTGCACTTTTTGGCATTAAAGCCAGTTGCCAGGTGTCTGACCAGGTTTCAAGTTTTGCCAGATCATCCTGCAATGCCTGCCATCCCCTAGGTCAACCACCGCGCCTACCTTGGTATCATCAGCAAACAGACTGATCTTGCTCTTGATGTCCCATGATATGTCTGCAATGAATATCCCAAACAACACTGGTCCCAACACCGAGCCCTGTGGAACACCGCTCATCACTGCCCTTGGGTGTGAGAGCTCCCCACCCACCACCACCCTCTGTTGCCTTCCCTGCAGCCAGTTTCCTACCCATCTCACCAGCTTTGCATCCATTGTGCCTACTAACTTCCTTCCCAGCCTTCCATGTGGCACTGAGTCGAATGCCTTACTGAAGTCCAGATACAGGACATCCACTGCATGGCCCCTGTCCATTTGCCTAGTTACCCAGTCATAGAACTCGACCAGGTTGGTTGATGATATCACTGGGCTTCACACAGGTTGTTTCCTCAGCTACCCATAATGGTGGTCACTTTCTTGATCTGGTCTTCCTCCTGGGGATCGAGGCCTCCGATTTGGGGGTGGAACCTGTCAGTTGGTCCAATCACTACACCTTGAGGTTCAATCTTTCTGCCCCCCCTGAGTAGGTCTGCCCCTGTGGAGATGGTCAGTTTCTGCCTTTTGTGGGGCTTGGTCCCTGAAGACCTGGTGGCGGCGATTGACCTCTCGGTGTTCGGTGAGTCCAGCACAGGTCCAGAGCAATTAGTTGTGGCCTATAATAAGGCTATTTCTTCAGCTCTTGACCGGATTGCTCCTGTCCGTGTTCGCCCCCTTCCGTTTCGCCTTCAGGACCCGTGGTTTGATGGGTCTGTGAGGGAGCTGCAGAGGTTGGGACGCAGGTTAGAACGTCGCTGGCAGAAATCTGCCTTGGATACCAACCATCTTATTTTGTTAGAGCATTACTAACTCTATCAATCAGCGATTTCCCATAAGAAGGCAGAATTCCTGTCCAGGGAAATCGCTGTTGCTAGGAACCGACCGGGCTCAACTCTTCCGAACTGTGGACAGGCTGTGCAACCCAGCCTGTCTGCAGCTCCATCGAGTTTTTTCACAAATGGAATGTGATGAGATCACTTGATTCTTTGCGAATAAGGTGGCCGACATCAGGCAGGAGATCCGTCCGTTCCATTCTATGGGGGATGCTGTTGGTCGGTGCTCGGTCACTATGCCCGTTGTTTCCTGGAGTACCTTTGACCTGCCGGAGTTTGTTGACATTATGAGGATTGTCCAGAGGATGTGCCCCATGTGCTTTAGTTAAGACCCGGGCCCTACTTACCTGATTTTGGGTTGTAGTGATATCATTGGCCTGGTCTTAGCTCAGATTGTTTGGTGCTCCTTGGAATCGGGTGAGTTTCCAAGCTCCTTGAAGGAGGCGTTGGTGACACCTCTTCTGAAGAAAGCTTCTTTGGACCCGGAGATTCTAGAGAACTACAGACACATCTCGAACCTTCCTTTTGTGGGAAAGGTTATCGAGAAAGTGGTGGCAACTCGACTGGAGAACCATTTAACCATCCATAATTTATACGAACCTCTCTAATCGGGTTTTCGTAAGAGACATAGTACTGAGACTGCTCTGGTTCAGGTGCTCAATGTTCTCCTGATGGCGAGAGATCAGAGAAACCATTTCATCTTGGTACTCCTTGATCTCTCTTCAGCTTTTGACACTGTGGACCATGGGGTCCTGCTCGAGCACCTGAGGTCCATCTGTGGGCTGACTGGGATAGTGCTCAGATGGTTTTCATCTTTCCTCGCTGGTAGAACTCAGAGAGTTGTCTCGGGAATATTTTCTTCTGAGTCTTTCTCTGCCTTGTGGGGTGCCCCAGGGCTCTGTGCTGTCCCCCATGTTGTTTGCAGTGTATATGCTGCCCCTCTGAGACATTGTAAGACGGTATGGGCTGGGGTTTCACTGCTATGCTGATGATACCCAGCTCTACCTGTCTTCGTGTGTGTGAAGTGATTCAGCCGTTATTTCAGCCGACAGCTGGGAGGTCCTGAGAGTCAGGAAGTTGATCCCTTTACCTTGGAGTGTGAACAAGACGTTTTTGGGGCCGATTACACCTGCGCAGTGTGAGAGACTGCAAGCAGGTGTTACCTGTCAAGCCTTCTGGAGTGAACTGGGGGGAGTCAGGACCCGTGTGTCCCGTGGTAAAATCTATAAATATCTCGCACCGCTCGCAAGCGGTATTGTGTGTGTGAAGTGATTCAGCCGTTATTTCAGCCGACAGCTGGGAGGTCCTGAGAGTCAGGAAGTTGATCCCTTTACCTTGGAGTGTGAACAAGACGTTTTTGGGGCCGATTACACCTGCGCAGTGTGAGAGACTGCAAGCAGGTGTTACCTGTCAAGCCTTCTGGAGTGAACTGGGGGGAGTCAGGACCCGTGTGTCCCGTGGTAAAATCTATAAATATCTTGCACCGCTCGCAAGCGCGAGCGTAGTGAGTGGCGCGAGCGCCACTCGGCAGTGAAAAATGTTCAGTTGATGTAGGAGGATTAGGCTTCATTTTATCATGTTGTTGTATTTAAATTTGTAATATTTTAACTATTTAACCTCTCTGTAGGTTTGTTATATTTTAGAGCTAGGCTTGGTGGGTTATTTTTATTTAGTTATTATTTTTATTTAGATAGTTTTGTATTTGTTGTGCCTAAATAGATATGGGAGGATTGAGAGGAGTTAGGATAGTCTGTGATGGATGATGTTGCGTGACCTGCGCCTTTCATCCCCTTCCAGTTTCTGATGTTATTATCAGACGTTGTTGGGAGGTGGGGATTGGTGGGGCTAGCATTGGTCGCGCACCATCGAGTAATCTTAGTTTGGGCCATGAGAGGATTGAAGTTGTCAGGTCCAGGAGGCGCCCAGGGTTGCAACGGGCACATGGGAGAGGCCGGTCGTGTTTGGTGTCCATCCCCAGGGAGCCATTTAGATCAAATGGCCAGGTAACCTGTGGGGCTGCATCATCCCCAAATCCCCTGAAGGCAGTGCTTTGTAATGCCAGATCAATCAGAAATAAGACGGCAATTATTGCTGCCTTGATTTCGTCGGTTGATCTGGCATTTATCACGGAGACCTGGGTGGGAGACGATGCGGGCCCAATCTTTGAGGCTGTGGTCCCCCCGGGTATACCATGGTGCACTGTCCCAGAGTGGAGCGTAGGGGTGGCGGTGTAGCCATCTGTTTTAGATCCAGCCTGACCTTTACCGTGCACCCAGTGAGAGCTCCGGTTCATTTGAATGTGTGCCATCCGGAGGGACCTGGTGAGGCTGCAGGGTCTTTCTTATTTATCGCCCTTCTGGGTTGATGGGAGAGTTCCTGCAGGAGGTTGCAGATTTAATTGCAGTTCAGTCATTGGAATCCCTCAGATGTGTTTTTCTGGGGATTTCAATGTTTGGTCTGACGATGTGAATCATGGACAGGGTTATGAACTTTCCGGATCATGTCCTCCCTTGGTTTGATACAGGTAGTTACTTTACCGACTCATCGGGATGGCCACATGTTGGACCTGGTGTTCTCACTGGGACTTGATATTAGTGATCTTAAGGTGAATCCAGTTATCTGGTCTGATCATTGCACGTTCAGTTCACGCCTAGCCCCGCCATAAGCCTTCCCTGCTGGAGATGATCTGCTGTCGCTTACGGGGTTTTGACCCCTGAGGGTTTTTTGCGGCAGCAGATTTGTCTAGAGTGGGTGATGCATCTCTGAAGGAGGTGTTGTGGTGGAGTTAGCGCCTATAATGAGGTGTTATCCGATACCACAAACTCCCCGCACTCTGTCAAGTATATGACCTAGGACTTCTTACCTGAGGTCACCATGATTGCATGGTGAGCTCAGGGAGATGAAAGAGACTGGGTCGGAGATTGGGCTACTGGAGGAGATCCCATCTGGATGCAGACAAACTGGCCCTGCGTGCCCACTATGTTGGCTATCAGGAGGCAATCAACCGTAAGAAGACAGTGTTTTTGTCTGGGGAGATTGCTGCCGGAAGAAACCGACCGCCTCACTCTTCCGGACTGTCGACAGACTTTACATCCTGTCTGTCTGCAGCCCAGAAGGGTTTTTCTAACACGGATTGTGAGGATTTCGCTCGGTTCTTTTCGGACAGGGTGTCTGCGATCCGGCGGGTGGTTCCTTCAGCCAGTAATGCTATAGCTGGCAGTGATCGTCTGATGTGTTCTGAGTGCACTCCGTCTGGTTGGGGAGAGTTTAGACCAGTGGAGGATAGTGAGGTTATTGAGGTGGTAACCAATGTGAGGCACACCTTTTGTGAACTGGACCCAGTGCCAACGCGTTTCTTAATGAGATGCGTTGGCTCTGTTGGCCCGGTGTTTGCCACGATTGTACGTGTGTTCCCAGATGTCTGAGGGTGTTTTTCCGATGCCTTGAAGGAGGCTCTGGTAAGACCTCTTAAAGAAGCCATCTTTGGACCCGGAGATCATGGCAAATTACCGTCCAATCTCTAACCTTCCATTTTTAGGAAAGGTTATTGAGAAAGTGGTAGCGCTTCAATTGGAAGAACACCTCAGTTCTCACGAGTTGTATGAACCTTTCCAGTCGGCTTTTCGTGCCAGACACAGTACTGAAACTGCACTTGTTCAGGTGCAGAATGACCTACTCAGGGCTAGAGATCGAGGAGACAAGACAATTCTTGTTCTCCTTGATCTCTCATCAGCTTTTGACACTGTGGACCATTGTGTGCTGCTTGCTCACCTTGGGGATCTATGTGGACTCACCGGTAATGTTATCAAATGGTTTGAGTCCTTTCTACTAACAGGAGGCAGCGGGTTATGATGGGAAATTTCTCATCTATACCCAGTTTGCTTCTCTGTGGAGTTCCTCAGGGATCAGTATTGGCTCCAATGTTGTTCACAGTGTATATGCTGCCTCTGGGCGGGATCATTAGGAAGTATGGCTTGAGTTTTCATTGCTATGCCGATGATACTCAGCTATATTTTTCCTTTGCCCCAGGAACATCCAATGCAGTGGACGTACTTAACATCTGTCTGGCCGAGATTAACGACTGGATGGCCTCAAGCTGGTTGCGGCTGAACCCTGATAAGACGGAGGTATTAGTAGTGGAGTCGAACAGAGTTCGGATAGGATGGCCTCTGACACAGAAACCGGGCTTGTCCTAGGTCTGTGCCATTGAAAGGCCTCTCGGTCGCGTGATCTTGGCGTGATTCTGGACAGAGATTTAACCATGGAGGATCAAATATCCTCTGTGGTTCGTAACTGTTTTACCATTCTCAGAAACATTGCCAGAATTAAACCCTTGTTCCGTCTCTGACCTCCCTACCTTGATACATGCCTTAGTCACATCTAGGCTTGATTACTGTAATGCGCCTATCTCGGGTCACGGAGGATCTCTCGAAGATTACAGCTGGTGCAAAATGCAGCTGCCGACTGTTGACAGGGCAGCAAAGCGTTTTGTCACATTACACCAGTTCTGTGGAATTGCACTGGCTGCCGGTCAGGTGGAGAGTCCTCTTTAAGGTGGGTCTTCTCACCTATAAGGCCCTACATGGACAGGGCCCTGGCTACCTGTTAGACCTTCTGTCACCTGCCCTCTCCTCGCGCTCTCTTCGTTCATCCAATGAATGCCTACTGACCATTCCCAGAACTAGGCTGAAAACAGCCGGCGATAGAGCTTTCAGTGCCGCAGCCCCAGTTCTGTGGAATTCCTTACCGACTATGGTCAGAGAGGCTTCATCGGTGGATGTTTTTAAGGCCCAGCTAAAGACTTTCTTCTACTCTAAGGCATTTAACGTTTAGAGATGGATTTATTGTTAGGTTTTAAAAAATTTTGTATTGATTTGTATTTATATGTGAATTTATATTCTTTTTATGTTAAATATGTTTGTTTAAATGCTTGTATGGCGCCCAGAGCCTCCGGGATTGGGCGTCTTTTAAATAAATTTTGCCTTGCCTTGCCTTGCCTTTGGCCCCTGACCAGGTTAGCGGTCTCTCAGTATTTAACAGCTGCCTCATTGAAATTCAGGATTGGATGAGTTCCAGCGGGTTAAAGTTGAACGCAGGAAAGACTGAGGTTTTGGTGGTGGACCCAGGTCGCAGGACAGAGGGGTTGAGGACTGATTTGCCGTCTGGTTTATTTTTGGGGGGCACTCAGATCCTTACCTCTGAATGGGCACATGACCTGGGAGTGATACTGGATGATGGGCTGACCCTTCATCATCAGGTGTCAGCAGTCATCAAGTTAGCCTTTTACCATCTTAGGAACATTGCCAGGATCAAGCACCTTGTTCTGTCCAGTGATTTGCCCATTTTGGTCCATGCCTTTGTGACCTCACGCCTTGACTATTATAACTCCCTTTACCTAGGGCTTCCTGGGGTTGATATCTGCCACTTGCAGCTAGTGCAGAATGCTGCTGAACGTTTATTGACTGGGGTATCAAGGAGATCTCATATTACCCCAGGGCTGCGCGATCTGTACTGGCTGCTGGTTCAGTGGTGGATCACCTTTAAGGTAGGTTTGTTTATCTACAATGCCCTACACGGACTTGGTCCTGACTACTTGAAAGAGCTTCTGATTCCTTACACCCCTGTGCGACAGCTCTGCTCAGCTGACAAGGTGTTGCTGGAGAGTCCGAGGGTTAGCTTAAATTCATCTGGGGCTCACGCTTTTATGTTTGCTACATAGATACATAGACAGTGTTGGCAGATAAGGGCCTACAGCCCACCCAGTCTGCCCATTTGAGTTTGTAAGTTTACTTTATGTTTTCCTCGAAGTCTGTTGCCCCTTAACCCTGACCTCCAGAATTCCTTTATGTCTATCCCATGCATTCTTAAATCCCGTGATTGTTTCAGCCCCCACCAGTTCCTCTGGCAGGGTGTTCCACTTGTCCACCACCCGTTCTGTGAAGAAATTCTTCCTCATGTTTCCTCTGAATCGTCCTCCCTCCAACTTCAACCCATGCCCTCTAGTCCTGGAACATCTTTTTCACTTAAAAATAGTGTATTCCTGCACCCTGTTCCTCCCTGTAAGATACTTGTATGTCTCTATCATATCCCCTCTCCCTCCTCTCCTCCAAGGAGTACATATTCAATTTCTTCCACCTGTCCTCATAGGGCTTGTGATTCAATCCATGTACCATCTCTGTTGCCCTCCTCTGAACCTTCTCTACCTTGTCTATGTCCTTACGTACTGCCCCAACCCACTGGAATTCTCTGCCACGTCAGCTATGGGAGTGCAGGACAGTGGGGAGCTTCAAGCAGGCACTGAAGACTTTTCTATGGAGCAAAGCTTTTCCTGATTTTCTATGATTTTATTTATATTTATTGTATTCATCGAATTTGTATGTATCTGTGAAGCGCCTTGAAATTTTGAAAGGTGCTATGTTAAATAAAGTTATTATTATTATTACTACCAAACAGTCCACTGTGTCCGCAAACATCTGTTCATCTCTATCAAACTTTTGGCACAATACTCAAATGTCAGGTTCAGACAGCCTGACCCAATCACTCTCGGAAGTGGGCCTTCGTGATAGGGCGTCAGCATCAATATGGTTCAGGCCCGGTCTGTATTCAATAGCATAATCATAGATTGATAATGCCGAAAGCCACCAGTGCCCATTGGCGTCTAACTTAGCTGAAGTCTGTACATAGGTCAATGGGTTATTGTCAGTCTTCACCAATATCTTTGCCCCAAAGAGGTATTCATGAAACTGATCAATGATGGCCCATTTTAGCTCAAGGAACTACAACTTACAGTATGTACAGGGTAGTTTCGTTTGGACGGGATCAAGCTCCTACTGGCAAAAGCTACTGGTCTCAGGCCATCCTCATGGTCTTGATACAGCACCACTCCTAGACCCTGCAGACTAGCGTCCGTATGCAGCACATAGGGTTTGGTGGGGTCAGCATAGGCGAGGATGGGGGTGTGGGTGAACTGGTATATGATCTCATGGAAGGCTGCTTCACAGTCGGGCGTCCAGCGGGGCCCGAAGAGTTCACCTGGGTGGAAGTATATTTTTTCTGGTTCTTTAACTGCCCCTTTTTTGTATTTATGATTGGTAAGAAGGTAACCCTGGGTAAGGTTCAAGAGTGGGCGAATCACTTTGGAATAGTCTTTTATGAACCTGCGGTAGTAGCCACAGAACCCCAGGAAATGTTGTAGTTCTTTCAGATTATGGGGCTGGGGTCAAGTAGTCAGTGCTTCAACCTTACTGGGATCAGTCTCTATCCCTTTTGTAGATGCTATGTGCCCCACATACTTCGCAGAGGTTTGGAAAAACTGGCACTTGTCAATGGACAGCTTGAGGCCGAAGTCTTCCAGTCAGTCTAGGAATTTAAACAGTCGGTTCTCATGCTCTTCTAAGGTGCTCCCAAACACAATGACATTGTCCAAGTACACCAGGCATTCCAGCAAATTCATATCTCCCACTGCATGTTCCATCAGTCGCTGAAAGGTGGCCGGGGAACCCGATATCCCCCTGTGGCATCCTCAGAAACTCGTAGAACCCCAATGGACAGATGAAGGCTGTTTTCTCATGGTCTTCCGGGGCCATTGGGATCTGGTAGTATCTGCTGCGAAGATCCAACACCGAGAACCATTTGCTCCCATTCAAGCAGTCCAGGGCATCTTGTATACAAGGCATAGTGTATTGGTCTGGGATGGTCCGCTGGTTCAGGGTTCGATAATCAACACACATCCTCACAGGCCCATTCTTCTTATGCACAACCACAGTGGGAGAGGTGTATGAGCTCCTGGATTCTTGTATCATGCCAGCAGCGAGCATTTCCTGCAGGTGTCTTCTCACATCATCTATGTCTGCTGGGGCTAGGTGTCAGGACCTCTCTCGAAATGGCCGTTCATCATGCAGGCATATGTGATGCTCCACATCCTGGACACATCCCACATCCCATTCCTTCAATGAAAACACTTGGTCTCTCTGGGCAAGTCTCTTGCTAATTCTAGCCTTCCATTCAGCTGGTAACGGGGAGTCACCAAAGTCAAACAAGTCTGGGGTCACTCTCTCCTCACCAGGGTGCTTGTTGCTGGGCAGTACTGCAGTGTCTATGCAGTGTACCATAGCTAGAGTGCACCCTCTGTTCACCCGGATCTCCCGATCTGACACATTGTGAATCTGGACCATCTCTCGTCCTGCATAGGCATGGGCATGAGCAGGCAAGATGCTGGGCTTAACCAATAATCCTGCTGGCAATTTTCCATTGCCTGGTGCATCCAATGTCAATATTTTGTTCTTGACATCTTTCCGGAGGTGGACCTCCCCTTGAATGGTACACTGGGCATTAGTGGCTAGTACCATTGAATCAGGATCCTTCTTCCACATGATCCCCACTGGTTCATCCTGGTCTACTTCCTCGGGTTTCTGTTGCAAATCATAGGCCCTCTTGATCAGAGCCAGAATTCTCAGGGCCCTCCCAGTCCATCGCCCTTGTTTCTCATGACAGAGTTGCACCAGTCTCCCAAACATATGGGTGTTTGTCCCAATTAAGAGGGGGACCCCATTGTCCCAGTTAAGAGGGAGACCCCATCATACAGTCTGGTGGGGGGACACACTAGGGCCAATGTCTCTACTCGCTCCTCTACACCAGTTACAGTTGCAGGAAAAGACAACCAGAGGCGGACATACCCTAGGTAGGGATAAGACTTGTCGCTCAGGCCTCACACATATATAGGCCTTCCAGGGGTTGCAAAGGCACATCAGATAAGTGTTTGCCATACCAGTCCTGGAATACAATCATCACTTGAGACCCACTGTCAAGCACAGCCCGAGTATGAATACCATTCACAGTCACAGTAGTCTCCATTGAAGGGCCCGCTATATTGGACCAGTCTAGAGAGGCAGTAGCAGAGGCCTGGACAGACGATTTAGCCACAAATAAATTTGAGTTAGGGTTTCTCGAACCCTCACTGTGGTCATTTCAGGCACCCCTTGGCCACTGATTTGCTTTTCGGAGCTCTCCTTGGAGTCTGGTTACTACTCTTTCTAAGTCCTTCTGAGACCGGCATTCTCTTTTCATATGGCCATCCTTTCCACAGTGGTGACAAATGACAGACTCCTGGGTCATCCTGGGAGAGAACATAGTATGAGCCACTGAAGCAGTAGTAAGAGATTGGGGTCTAGTATCTGCTTGCAGCGGTGAGAGTGGTGCAACGTGTCTTAATAGTTCCTTTAGAGTGGCAGTCAATCCGGTGATTGCAGCCTTGAAGCCACCCTCAGTAGCGGATGCCTGAGGGTGCACCCCCACCCCCATGGCAGTCACATCCTGAAAGGGACCAGAATCTTGTTCCATGGGGGAAACCCTTACAGAGGCACACATCTTCAACTCTCGGACTTCCTTTAGTAGCTAATTTTTCCAAAGCTGGGCCCAGGGCAGGAAGTCCTTTGCATTCTCAGAGTGTTTGTTAAGTGACAACTTTTGCCCATGATCCTCACTTGGCTGATCACTCTCGGTCACTTGCGCAGCAGCAGCAGATATGAGTGCAAGTCCCCCATGGGGTTGCCTTTGTTCAACCCCCCGAATTTCTTTCATTAGCTCGTCATAGGAGGGGGGCGATTCCAGTTGGGTGGCATGGTGCAACTTTAAGCAGTAACAATTCTGAAAACAGAGCATACTTAAGGAACCAGTCCAGCCTAGTTTGATCTAATTCATTTGATGGCAAACTACTGTTTCTGAGGCACTCTTGTAGCAGCTTTTCAAGCCAAGGTACATACACAGACAATGGCTCCCCCGGGTACTGCTGCACGTTTCTTACTCTCCACCACAGATCCCCATCTGAATCCGGGCTCCCATACACATTTTCCAATACATCAAGATAGTCCTGTGCAGTTGCTTCAGAGTTATTGGTCCGCTTGGTATGGATAGTAGCCAGGGCAGGACTTTGGAGGCTCTCACTCAACCTCTTTCGTTTCTCTGCTTCTGAGCATTGCCATTCAAGTACTAGAGGGGCAACATAGTCTATCCAGGTCTCCCAGTCATCCTCCCTCTGGGGGGTGGGGAGGGTGCCCGAGAAG
The DNA here is from genome assembly GCA_016271365.2 of Neoceratodus forsteri. Taxonomy (NCBI): domain Eukaryota; kingdom Metazoa; phylum Chordata; order Ceratodontiformes; family Ceratodontidae; genus Neoceratodus; species Neoceratodus forsteri. The sequence continues at coordinate 198,527,457 of CM057459.1, forward strand.
ATTCTCAGCCTTTGGTAGGAGTCATGACTTATGGCAGGTACAGATATAGGGGCCAGCATTGGCATGGGCACAGAAGACGGGGTAGTAACAGGTGCTGGAGTGGAAGGGGGTGTTGGGGAAGGAACACCCCCAGATGGCAGGAATAGTTTCTTAAAGTCCTGTATGGTTTTCCCTTCCTCCAGCAACAACTTAGCAAATTTCTCTTCAAAAGTCTCAGATAATGGTGGGAGTTCATACTCCCCAGGGTCTTACTGTCTTTTGTTATCTCTCTCCAGGCAGCTGGAACTCTTTCTGGGGCAATAGTCTGTGGCACTTTAGAGCTATCCATGAGGTCACTACACTCTACCAAGGCTATGAAAGTTTGGGCAATCAAATCAGCCTGTCGACCCACCACCACAGTTTTTTTTTAAACATCCAACTTTGGAGAGTGCTCCCTCTACAGTGTCTTTACTGGTACCCAGGGGAATATCCAGTATAAGTAGAGTATGTTGGGGGCCGATCTCCTGCCTAGTACACCACCCCACCAACTGGTGTACAGCCATTTCTACTGGGGTAGCCATTAATCTTTAACAATAATTCATAATACTTGGCCACTAGAAGGCACAAAATCCCAGCAGTGCCTCCACAATGTAACCCCTAGGTGGCGCTATACCAAGAGCTACTACCCCTGCCTTCTTGGCTAGTAGCAGGTTAAGGGGCCTGAGTTCTGAAATGGGTGCCTCCACCCGGAGGTCAGGGTTGGTAGTGGTCAAGCTAACCTGGGCACAGCCCTCCGGGACACTGTAACCCCCCCCACTTTCCTTACTAGTGGCTGGAACAATGCACAATAATCACTTTCACAATACCCCGATACACCACACAAGTACTCACACTGTTTGCACTTACCACCAGGGCTTTCCTCTGGCCTGGCCCTGGGGATTCCTGTAAAAGAAGGTTATACACAGCAAATAACAGCAGTACAGTACTCTTGCACAAACTGGAACCACAGTCAGGGTATATGCAAAAAAGAGTTAGATCTGATTTATTTAAGGGACTTGAACAAGGGAGGGGCATAATCAGGTTAATTTGCTTAAAGGCTGTGTCAATCGAACAGTTATGCATGCACTTCAGGGTCCATAAACAGTCACACACTCTGGGTACCCAGATGGAGAATGGTGGGCTAGCCAGGAACGTTGCAGCTGGTTGGGGCCCTATGATGGAAGAAAACAACATGTACAACACACACTATTTGTAATCCAGAGCCGAAGGGCTCAGTTCCTGAAAAGAAAACAACAAGACAATCAGATGACACACTTTTAGATTAGGCTGTTGTTGCAGGGAGCTACCCTAATGATTACTCATGATACCTAAGACTGGACACAGGCTGGACAAAAATGGAGACAGTAGGTGGTTAATCTGGAGCACCAGGAGAAGCAGAGCCCACACGAATCGCCGAGGTGTCATTCCTGTTCAAGCGTGGAGCAGGGGGCTGATCCCCAGGCAGGTCTCTCATCGATGGCTTTCTCTGTGCAGCGGGTAGTCTGGCTGGGCCAGTGCGGCAAGGCCCAGGCCAAATGGAGACAAATTCGGATACAGTCCATTTGGGCTGGATACAGCTTCCAGCAAGCAGAACACAGTTCACACAGTGGGGGACCAAATCACTATCCACTTTCAATACACAGCACATTTACACGTAAGGAAATTCTACTGTACCAGGCAAACCACTCTCCGGTCATGATCGCAAAGTCTCTGCATAAACCGGGGATTCAAAAGCAGCTGGAAATCCTGACAAGCCGATCGCATTCAGCAAAATCTTCGGTCTTCTTCAGGTATGAACCTGGTAAAAAATCAGTGGCTTACTTCATTCTCACAAACTTGGATTTAGTCCAAAATAATTATTTTCTCTCCCTCTCAAGGGCAGCAGAAAGACATGCAGGCCAAAACTCAGCTCTTTCACAGTTCTTCCATGCAAAACTACATAGAACTACTGCCCAAATCACTTGAGCTGTTCTCATCTCACTTCCCAGCTCAGAACTAACTAAAAATTGCAAACAGTCTGGGAAATCCCCCAAGATCCAAAAGGTTTGGTTGGCTGATCTGTCTGTCAGTCACAACAAAGGCTCCCCCTTCAGGTGCAAAAAGGCACCAAAAGCCCAAAGCTACAATTCCTACAGATTTTGACTCCAGACAGCTCCTGTAGTCTGGCTCCATTTTAGGTCCCACCAGACTGATTGGTCCAATTCGGCAGTTCCTGGCCAAAATGGTGAGGATAAACAAAACAGTCCTTGCTGCAAAGAAGGCAGATTAGACAAACTACATTATTATTACTACTCTAATGAATGATCAGCAGACAGTTACATCTATTAACAGGGCTCCCTCTGCGCAATTAGCGATGGCAGAAACGGAGTGATTACCTGGCAGCCCGGGTGGGACTCGAGCATGACAACACTCAGCCCCTTCCCAGATTAATTATTACTGCAATCTAGGCAGCTCTTAAAGCGACAGTACATAGAGGCTACACAGGCACTCTTTGGCAATAATGATTAACTGCTAAATGCAGGACACCAGCCTGGCAGTGAGCATTTAGGCAAGCTCATGGAAGACTTTTCAGGAACCCCCATTTTAAGGGGGGTTACACAGGTAAAACAAACTCTCAGCAGCAACTGTGGTACTCAAATAGAACAGCTCAGTCATCTCAGCTCAATTCAGTCCAGCAGTGCAGGGCTTCTGCAGCTCTTAACTTCTCCAAAATAATCCTACAGCTCACAGTACCTGGGGAACCAAGGTATCAGTTCAGTCTCTCACTCTCCTTTCCTTTGCTGAACCTTTTCTGAACACAGCAATCTCCTCTGAAAGCCAGGGAAAGACCTCCCTAGTCCAGATCCACTCTCACAGGAGTTTCTTGACTCGTACAGAGCCCGGGAACAGACTGAGAAAACCCAAAAAGTCCATGGGTTTTCACCCAAGAATCCAAGGTTCTGATTGTCTGATGGAGCCTACCAATTATCTAGAACCATAGAGATCAATATTTTCTGGTGGCTTATTGGGGCATGATCTAGGTGCCTGAAATTAGTCCCCTCCTTTTCCCAGGAGTCCCTTTGGTTCAGTTTAGGCACCTAGACACCTGATTGGCTGCTCACAGGGGTCAAAGCATCAAGGTAGTAGCTGTTGGTAACACAGTCTTAAAGCAGCCTTTATGTTTCCCACAGATAAAGTCCTGGTGCTGTCCACAGAAATACTTTATTTTTACACCAACCCCACCATATGGTAGCCCCAACTACCCCCTGCAAAACAAACCCACTCCTATGCATTCCTGTGCAGGAACTTCCCAGTTGCTGCCACCGCAACACTGTCCCCCTAGGTGGCAGGCAGCATCTCATTAATATTCATGCCCTCGCTAAGTGCCTGACCCCAGGCTATCATTTCAGTCCCTAAAAATGCATCTATCTGGCCTTGACGAGTTCTCCAGTCCCCATTATGGTAAGGAAGGGGACCGAGACCATGGAACAAATCTCCAGTTTCTGACCGCGCAGGCGGTTAGCACGGAAAAGCATATCTCACGCATGTGCGATCCCCACTTTCTCCGAGGAGCAAAACAAAACAGCGGGGAATTGTGAGTCAACCTTCAACAGTGCTGAACCCAAAACAGCATGGCTTGGGGGACTCCTCTGGAGCATCAGAAGGCTCCATGAAAATGGGGGAAACGGGGGACACATGGGGCACTTCAGGTAAGCCCCCAAGAGGGGGGATTACACATTGTTTAAGGAAGTCACATAAGATGACTCCTCGGTCCCTTTCCTCAGAAGTGGTGTTGGTTCTTGTTCCCTATGTGCATCACCTTGCACTTTTTGGAGTTGAATTTCAGCTGCCAAACCTTGGACCACCTCTGCAAACTTTTCTGGTCCTTCTACAATTCCCTTACCCGCTCCTCATTGCCTACCCTACCACAGAGCTTAGTGTCATCAGTGAAGAGACACATCTTGCCCTGTTTTCCTTCTCCTATTTTGCTAATGAACATTTTGAAAAGTACTGGACCCAGGACTGATTCCTGTAACACACTACTGGTGACATCCCTCTCCTCAGATCTGACTCCATTTGCCACTACCCTCTGCTGTCTCCCTTCCAAGTAACTCCTCACCTATTTAACTATGTCCTTTGCTGCACTCAGATCCTCTAGTTTCTTCAGCAAATTTCTGTGTGAAACTGAGTCAAATGCCTTGCTGAAGTCGAGGTAGAGTAAATCCACTGCATGACCCTTATCCACTGTCCTAGTTACCCAGTCAAAGAATGCTATCAGGTGGTCTGACAATACTTCCCTACCACGAACCCATGCTGTTTACTATCCTGGAGCCCATTTCTCTCCAAGTTGCCCACTAGGTCTTTTTGTATAGTGTTTTCATCAGTTTATTTACAATGGAGGTAAGTCTGACAGGTCTGTAGTTACCAGGCTACTCTTTGTCCCCACCCCTCTGTAGCAGAACTGTGTCCTCTGTCCTACCATTGTTCAGAATTATCTCTGTCTGAATAAAACTGTTGAGCAGTCCTACCAGTGGTTTGGGTAATTCCAATGCCAGTTCCCTGATCATATTTGGGTGCATCCTGTCAAGCCCTGGGGCCTTCTTTATCTTCCCCTTCCCAATGCTTCTAGCACACAATTTAACGTATTTAATGTATTTATGGACTCAAGCATTTGGAGTTTGATTTTATCTGCTTATCTGTGCTAGTTGTTTTTACTTCTTAAGATTTGAAATGTTTGATGTGTTTTAAATTCTGTACGGTGACTTGGTTTTTGAAAGGCACCTTAGAAAATAAAGTTTATTATTATTATTATTATTCAGGGCTGCTAACACCTTTCACCAGTAAATAGTTGCTGTCGCATTTCCTGGACCCTCCTTTCAACAGTCTTTATGCCACTCTCCATCAAAGGCCCACTGTCCTCACCAGTGAATACTGAGCAGAGGTAGTCATTCAGAACAGCTGCTTTCTGCTTTCAGCAAAACAAAACGGTAATATTAAATGCACGCTGAAAATAGAAAATAGAGTTAATAGCAGAATTTCTGGTTTTTCTCCTTGTTACCCTATCTCCCTCTGTTAGCCTACAGTTCCCCTGCCTGTCTTTCTTTTTTCCCTTACATACAGTACCTCAAAAACTTGACCCCTTCTTCAGTATGCATTTCCTGTGTCTGCTGTTGCATCCCAGGCTGCCCTTTTGGCCTCCCTGGTTCTTACTTGCTAGTCCCCATCCCCATTCTTTACCTCCCTGTTTCTACTTATACCTGATGAAGGCCTTCTTCATGGCCCACGCTTCCTCCTTGACCTTTTCAGAGACCATATTGGACTCTTGTACCTGTTTCTCTTGGTAACTGTTCTCATGCACGTCTTCGTCACCTCTAGAATGGCCCCTTTTATTTCTCCCCATCTTCCCTCCACTCCCCTGATACTGTCTGCTTCAAGTAAACCTGTCCCGGCCTAACTTGCTGATATGGGTGAGGTCTGCCCTTCTGAGATCCAGAACGTTAGCCTTTTACAAGGGCTTACGGGTACCATAGGCCAGCTCAAACCATATGGTATTACATGGTGGCTGGACCCCAGTGATTCCCTAACTGGCACACTATCTACCCTGTCCGAGTTGGTGAGCACCACATTGAGAATGACAGCCTGTCTTGTGGGTTCCTTGACCAGCTGCACCAGCAGGCAGTCCTGCAACATATATAGCAGGGCCTGATTTCTGGTGCTGTAGCTGCTGGAATGTCCCAATCAATGTCTGGCAGGTTGAGATCCCCCACTACTACCACCTCCCCCTTTGCTGCCCCTTCTCTGTTTCTGCCCCTAGTTCCCTAGTGCTCTTGTCTCACTGACCTGGTGGTTTGTAGACCACCACCATGTGCAGTTTCTTACCTGATGCTTCTATGAGCTGAACCCACAGCAATTCTATTACCCCCTTCCCTCCCCTGATGGATCGATCCATCCTCCACTGCCATGATTCCTTCCTTGACATAGAGGACTACCCCACTTCCTTAACCTTTTCCTTTTCTCTGTCATGCCTATACATAGTGTAGCCTGGGGCCATCACGTCCCAGTCATTTTTCTCTGTGGTCCAAGTTTCTGTAATGGCTATGAGGTCCAGCACAGCATCTGTTATCATTGCATGGAGCTCACTGATTTTGTTTCTTAGGCTCCTGGGATTAAGGCAGCCTGCCTTCCATCTTGTGCCCACACCACTTTTGTTTTTCCACATGCCCACCCCCTTCATTTTTCTCTAGTCTGCTTAATTTCTTGTTTTTCCTTTTTTTTGCAGGCTTAGTGAGCCCTCCCAGGCATAATTCTTTACTCTTTTATGAACTTGTGCTTTGCTGCTTCCCCCTCCTGATGCTTCTAGCACACAATTCGGGGGGAGTACTGGCTAGGTTCCCACCTTCCCGACCCTTCTCAATAGTATCTCTCTAGCCTCAGCCTCCCCACAGTCAGCTTAATTGTCCATCAATATAGACGTCAAACTGCTACTCCAGCACACTGGTTCCCTCTCTTGTTAGGTGAAGGCCGTCACCCATTGAGAGTCTCTTGTCCCAGAAGCTCCCCAATCCTCCACAGAGCGGTACCTGTCCTCCTGATGCCATCCCTTCAACCACCCTTTAAACTCCCTGATCTCCTCATTCTTCACCCTATCCTTCCCATCCCCCCTACCCCACATAGAGAGGATATCGGAAAAGGCTAGGGAAGCCGGTGCACCTTCAGTCTGTCCCCCAGCATTTGAAAGTTCCACTTCACTGTCTTCATGGACTGATTAGTCAGATCATTGTTACCCAAGTTTACCAGCTCATCCACACCCTCCTCTACCATCCCCATCCAATCCATATCCATAGCATAGGATGACTGATGCTCCAGGAAGGCATATGACCCCCCCCCTTCCTTTCCCCCTCTGACCAACACTTTCTCCACTCCTCTAATCGAGTCCCCTATAACTAAGATGCTCCTTGCTAACTTACTCCTGCTGTCTGTCAGGTGCCACCAAGTTACCCTGCAGTTTTTCTGACGGACTCAGAGTCCCCCCATGGAGTCAGGCACCTGTGCATCCTTCAAGCATTCAAAGTGATTTGCTATTGGTGTTTTGTGGGTTTGGTCAACCACCATGTGACTACCCCTTCCTCCTTTTTCCTTCCCCCTCCCCACCACCCTCCAGCCTCATGGGCCAGTGGGCCCTTGGGGATGTGAGGTGTGGGAACCAGCTCAGTTGGTGTCACATCTCAGATATCTTCTCTGTTGCTGCTACCAGTTGAGCATGGAGCTCCCCAAAGGTCCTGCATATGAGGCAGTGTCCCTTCCTCCAGAGCATAACCCTGGTGATGAGTGCCCCACAGTCCCTGCAGCTGACTGCCTCACTAGTGTACTTATACTCCATACTGTCAACTGTCTCCTTATACACAGTGATCCACGCACACCCCGACTCCCAAAGGTGCTTCAGCTCAAAGCCACAATACATGTGAAAATAAAAAAGCTGAGCACACACCAGACTTACAGAGTTTTCGTTTTGATTGCCACAGGGGCTCTAAGCACGCAACAGCCAACCACCGGGCTACCACCCTATGTATCAATGTGCAAGATTCTTTAACTCAGGGGCCCTCTGAAGATGACTTTTGTGATCGATACATAGGGGTGGTTGCCGAGTGGTTGGTTGTTGCATGCTTTGAGTCCTGTGGCAGTAAAAATCTAAACTCTTAAGTCAGGTGTGTGCTCAGGTTTTTTGTTTTCATCCTTATGCACAATAACTGATGGACTGCAAGTACCACTCTTACTCCTTCTACCTGCCGATTACCGTTTAGCTTAGGCCAGAACTGGCTTACCCTATACAGGGAGTTTTTGCCTCTGTTATACCCCTACCCTAGATAGGTAGTTGACTATGCTTCCCTTATACCCCTACCTTAGATAGATAGCTGGCTATGCTTCCCTTATACTATGCTTCCCTTATACCCCTACCCTAGATAGGTAGTTGGCTATGGCTACTGATTAGTACAGGTTCAGTATTGTAAATGTACACACTCAAATGCAATGTTGCTATACCTTAGACAGAGAATTACTCTGATCACTTTCAAAAAGTGGTCTGCTTACAACCTGTGGTTTATCGGATCCTGCACTGGCAGAGTGCCCTGCAGTCCTGTGGTCCCTGTGGATTTCCTCCAGATGCTCCTTAAATGGATGCCACACTCCTCTCTGTAACACTCACATGGTGGAATGCCATGCAATGGGATACTGGGAGGTATGAGGTTTAAATCCCTGTATCCTCTAAGCCTGCTTCACTGCCTTCCACAGCTAGACATCTGTTCCACAGCTTGCAATTTACCACTCAGCCCACAAGAGACTGCAGGTATTTCCCCAGCAAGGTCCCCTACCTGTTCAAAAAGAGTTACCGAAGTTTAAAGATCAGCCCTCCAAAAAAAAGCATTAAAAAAACACTACTTGTGCCTGTTAACTCACACAGACCCATGAAGTAAGATATTAAATAAATTATCTATCCTGCTAAATGTTATCTGGTCTGTTCTGTCTTTCTCTCAGCTCTCCCACACTGGGCCCAATAAAAAATGTTCTTCACTGAGAATCGAACCCAGGCCCCCTTCAGCTGCTGTCTTGGTGCTCTTTACCACTGTGTGGTAATCTCAGACATCAAAAAGACTTTAGGACAAAGCATTCAGTTGCTGGTTTCCAATTAGGCTTTCAGATGATTGGTTTCTGTTCTTTAAACACTCTTGTATCGATTTGCTAACTTTTGCTAAGTTTTTGTTGATTGCGAAAGCTTTGGAAACTCACTAATTAGATTAACTTGGTCATCAACTCCCAACTCCGGCACCAGCATGCCTTGGTCCCGGAGTAGGAAGCATGGCAGATTCACTAGCATGCTGGTACTTGGTTTCAGCATGCTGATGTAGGTGCCAGTTTTCCTCCACCTGGACCAGCACTCCAGCAAGAAATGTTGGAGTCAGACATGTCCCCAACTGTGTTCAGTGCATGAGTGATCTGTCAGAAACTCAGCTTGAATGTGGAAAACTTTCACAGTCAGTTTCTTAATCTTTTTTTTCCATTTTTCCACTAGCTGTGATAACAGCAATGATCTGATGGTACTGCCATTTCAAATATTTCACATAAAAGGGATGCTGTAGGTATGGGCGAGGCTCCTGAGAAAGATGATTACTGCCGAAACGCTCGGAGTCAGTGGGTTTATCTTATGTCCCCTTCTAAACCCTTTAAATGTACTTACCTGCTTTTTAATGCCTTGCCTTTTTTTTTTTTTACCAATATGGAGTTTTAGTGGTATGCAGATATTTGTGCTGTTTTACTACAGATCCAAGGTGTTGTTTGACAGAGGCATGGTTGTCATAAAGTGGTCTTTTGTACCTGAAAGTCTAAGAATAGCAGACACAACCATAGGCCTGATTTTTACGACTGTGTGCAGAGCCTACAGCCATTTGGGGATCGATCTGTTGCCTTAAAATGACCGATCATGGCACCTTCTGTTGGATTTTTGGAAGTATCCTTCCAAAAGTCCAACGGAGCTTGTAACACTCCACCATGATCGGCCGCTACGGAGTAACAGATGCACTATTTCGGATGTTACTTCTGTATTCTGGGACAAGAACTGCGCATGCATGCCTTGCACGTATGTGCAATTCTGCTGGTGCCGCCATCTTGGGAATGGCAGAATGCCATTCACTGCAACTACGCATGCACGAATGCCGTGCATGTGCAGGTGCATCACCACCGTCATCTTGCAGGTGGCACTTCTCCCACACCCTCCCACTGCTCCTGTTCTACTGCTCCCTCCATTCCCTCCCAGCACCGTCAGCAAATAAAACCCTCCCACTCCCTCCCATTGCTGCTGTCCTCCCCGCTCCATCCATTCCCTATCCTGTACTGACATCATGTACCCCCCAACTCATGTGGCACACTGGGTGCCCACCCCAGTGTGACCAAATTTATGTTTTTTTTTTTCCGTGCCAACATCAGGATGTTCACTCCCCATGTCGGCATCATGTACCCCCCACCCTGATGTGGCACACTGGGAGCCCACCCCAGTGTGCCCAAATTATGTTTCTTTCTTTTTTTATCTCCAGCGCCGAGCATTGGGGTGCCTAATCCCGATGTCGGCATCCATACCCGTGAACTCATGTGGCACACTGGGAGCCCACCCAGTGTGCTCCCAATTTCTTCTTTTTTTTCCCTGTAAATAAAGAAACCATCCGATGTCTTTTTTCTTTTTACCTGTAAAAGAAACGGCCCCCCACGCTTTCTCCAGTCTCCCCTCCCCATCCCCACCCTCCCTCTGAGCACCCACCTTCCCACACCCCGCATCACATAATCTCTGGAGGTTAGCGCTGTCATCTTCTCTGGACTGGGACATGTCTGCACTCTTCAAAGCCGAACTGCAAACTGAAGAATCAAAGGTAAACATTGTATATTGGCAGTTAATGGGGTTTTCAATTCCTGTTGATGTATCAGATATTTTTAGGAATTTTGGCCCCAAATTTTCAACATGGGGTTCTTGGGACCCCACCTTGCGAACACTGTCACTGTCATTTCCTTACTCAGTCCCGAAAGGTGATTTCACGATCACTGCACAGAATCACTTTTTGGGACCAAGTAACAAAATGACAGCGCCACTGTTCATGAGGTGGGTCCCAAAAAGCCCATGTTGCAAATTTGGTGAAGAAATTCCAAAAAATGACTGCGTAACGAGTGTGCATTGCTCAGTTTCTATGCACACTCCTAACTTCACCAATTTTTTATATTTTCACTCCAGATTTTCAACATTCCCATTTTTGTACACCTCCTTATTCACAGTACAGCTGTCATTTTCACATCCTGCCAGAAATGTGTTTTCACACCTATGGCACAGAATGGTGTGATCGCTCTGCAAAATCACCTTTCAGGACAAGTGAACGAAATGACAGTGGCACTCTTCGTGAGGTGGGGTCCCAAAAAGGCCATGTTAGAAATTTGGTAAACCAACTCCAAAAAATGGCCATGTTACACCCGGTCGTTCAAAATTTTCTATGCACACGTGTAACTTTGGTTATTTGGCCGCTCACCACAGCCGTATCAGCTCTGGCTAGAGCTCGTTAATATATTAGTGTCACACAAGCACATTCAGCATGGCTTTAAACAAGCAATAAGGGTGATAGAGCAGTGGGAGCTAACTTTAGATTAATATCACAGCACTCAAAAAATATTTCTAGACACAGTGTAAAACAGAATCCCAGCTCCACTACTAGTGCTGCCGCATCACTTCTCTCATAAGAGGTTTCTCAGGAGGTACAGTGTGCTTAGCTAGCGGAATCTTATTTTAAATAGATGACTGATTTTTTTCGTCTGGCTCCCTCATTACCATACCGTCATGATGTCATATGACATGAAAATAGATCACAGAGTGACAGTTCCCAAAGAGGATGTCTCTTAGTAAAGGGTATATTAATACCTTTTTGTATGAAAACATTTCGGATTCCATAACTTTACAATACAAATCTTTTCATATATAATTTCTATAAACTACAATGAAACAGACTAATATAACAAACCCATTTACTATGCGAAAAGATGTTTAAACAAGAGACCAGATGTTCAGTGTACCAACTCAACACCACTGAAATGCTGAATAGAAATGTTTTCGTGTGCTCTGATAGTAATATATTGCTATATGGACAAAATAAAAGGTTTGGAGACAGCCTGATGGCTCAGCAACAATGCTACTGCCTGCTATGGTGGCGCCTGAAGTGCAGGAGCAGACTCAGGTCATACTAGGGTTGATAGGAGGTTAAGATCGAGTGCCTCATGGATTCTTCACCTCTCCTGGGGAGGGGGGTTCTGGCTTCAATGCTCATAGACTGCCACCAAGTGGAGGCAGTTAGGAAGAGGAAGGTAGGGTGGGCAGGAGAGCAGGCAGCTGCATGGCTGTAGCAACGAAACTGGCCATCTCAGGAACACTAGGCGTGTAAGGTTTAGGAACCGCTGGTGGGTGTGGTGAGTGTTGCTCATTGTCCCAACAAAGCATGGCCTATAGGGATGTGTGAATAACATTTTTCGAATATTTGGACGAATATTTAATTTTCGGATCCCAGGTATTAGATATTCAGCCAGGAAAGGTGTTTCTTTTTGAGAGTTATTCTGAAAGCCCTTAAATGACTTGATTGAACCCTCTTTGGACATAGTGTTCCATGAACACCTGAATGACCCCTCAATGACCCAAACAGAGCTGTCTGCAATGCAGTGCAAGGTATTTTGACATGTCTCACAGGTCGTTATTTTTAGTCAGTATTGGAATTTGCCAAGGAAAGGTGACTTTGTAAAGAATAGTGTTACTAGCTGTTAAACAACACCATTAAACTGTCTTAAAACATCTCAAAGACACCTCAATGAGCAACACAGAGCTGGCAGTAATGCAGCACAAGGTATTCGGGTCTCATGTATTATTTGTTATTTGCTACAGTTTGTCCAGGAAAGGTGTTAGGACTTGTACTAAAAGCACTTAAACAACGCCATTAAATCATCTGGTAAGAACACTGCATTCCATAAACACATCCACAACACATCAGTTACCAACACAGAGCTGTCAGTGACATAAAGAAAGGTACTTTAGTTGTGGCGTCCTAGATCCACCGTCACACACAGACCTTTAGCATACTGAGTAACCAACCAGAGTGATACCATAGTGCAGCATTAGCAGAACCTGACTCATCCTTGACTGCACTACTGAACGTCATGTTGCATTAACATAATGCCGTTCAGTCATCCAAGCAATCTTCTGTTTCTAAATCTAGTCTGCTGCATAATCTGTGTTTTTGAATGTAAGCACATCTGATGCTTAACAGTCTATTTTTGGTTTTGGATGCTGCCTTGTCACATTGGACGCAATCTACTTCCTTCTTCTTTAGTTCACCACCACTAGCTCCATTGTTTTTATTTATTTATTTAAAATTTTGGCAACCGGGAAATGCACAGTGAGCCAAGGCTCATTTCCAGGTGTGACTGTGTGTGTGTGTGTTTGTGTGTGTGTGTGTACATAAAAACATTGCAAACGTCTGAGGTGCAGAAATACAAAACACGGTGTACATAAGTAGTACAACTGAGGTGATTAAGTGAGAAGTCTTACATGACTTAACAACAGTATGGAAACTTACATTGAATAAAGGGAACAGTGCATGGATTCATATATAGATACACTGAACAATGCATGCTAGAGTGCATGAATTATGTTCCATGCTGAATACAAAGCAAAACTGAGGGCCAGGAGCACAGCCCAGATTTAGGGAGTCACAGGCAAGTGGAGGGGGGAGGGGAACAAGAGAAACTGTGAGTAAAATGTAGGAGAGTTCAAGAGGGGAGTGGACAGGTGCACGGGGAACAGGAATATACCTTACAGGCATCTAAAAGTATGGAGAGAGGGAGAGAAAAAGAGGGAGTAGGTTCCCGGGGCGGGGGGAGACAGTAGGAGAAGGCAGCTTGCCCAGCACATGTTTGACGATGGGGAACGGAGAAGGTGCAGGAAACCCTGGAACACAGAGAGTAAGAAGAGAAGAGGGCAGTGGAGAGGTGTGAGGATAGGCAGGAGGGAAGGGAACCAAACCAGTAGTTGGCAACGAAGGTGGAACAGTGGGACTGGCGACGTAAAGGTAGTGGGAGGATGGAGAGGGAGGAATAGAGGGAGCAGAGGTGAGTGAGGAGAGTTGGTAGTGAAGCAACAGAAGGCATTACAGAGGGTGTCAAATCTGGCAAGGGAAGAGGAGGGAGTGATGCCATAAACCACACCAGCATAGTCTAAAACTGTGAGGACCATTTTGGTTACCAGCTCCCAGTGGGCCTGAAGGGAGAGGCAGTCCTTGTTACGGTACAAGGTGCCAAGCTTGGGACGAAGTTTGGTGTGGATGGCGTCTAATGGAGCAGAGAAGTCAAGCTCTACTCAGCCACACACAAAGGTACTTGAAGAGGACAACCTCAAGTGGGTGCCATCCAAGGTGGAAAGAGGGGCAGGCAAGAGCCTTGCCAGTTTCTGGCTGGTGACAAAGATCATGGACACAGCTTTCTTGGTGTTGACTCTGAGCTGGTTGGCATGGAACCAGCACTGCACATTGTGGAAGTCATGCTGGAGAGGGACCTCCACGTCTGAGGTTGAAGGTCCAGAAGTGTAGATGACCATGTCATCTGCATACATGTGGATATGTGAAGAGACACAGGCAGAGGGGAGGTCATTTAGAAAAATTAAGAATAGGATTGGTCACAGGATGAAGTCCTGTGGGAGCCCTGCTAGGATCGGGGGACAAGAAACCACCTACTTAAACTGACTGTTGACGACCCATAGGGTATAAACAGAACCAGTCCACAGCAGATGCTGAAAGGCCAGTAGAGTTCATCTTGTCCAGGAGGAGCGGGTGGGACACCGAATCAAAAGCTTTGGCTAGGTCGATGAATATGGCTGCAGTGATGTGTCCTTCATCCATCCCAGTGAGGATAGAATCAGTTACACACAGCAGGGATGAAACGGTGGAGTGGTTCTTCCTAAAATCAGACTGGTAAGGTGAGAGAAAAGTTGAGGAGTCAAGGAAGTCAGCAAATCTAGAGTACACAATGGACTCTTGAAGCTTAGCAAGAGAGGGGGAGGAGTGAAATCGGCCTGTAGCTGCCTGGGGAGGAGGGGTCACTCCTTTGTGCAGAGGCAGACCTTAGCAACTTTCCAGGCCTGAGGGACAGCATTGAGGGAGAAGGAGAGGTTCTGAAGGTGAAACAGTGAGAGGGCAATAGCTGGAGCAGAGATTTTTAGGAGGTTAGGATCTAAACTGTCAAGACTGGACTTGGAAGGGTTAAATGATGTAAGGGTGAGGAAGACTTCATGGGGCAGACAGTAGAAAAGTGGAAGCCTTCTGGCAAGTGGGGTGTAGGAGAGACAGTGTGATCAGAAGGTGGGTGACAGAGTAGTGCACAGGTTGTGAAGAATTTGTTAAAATGGGCAGCCACGGGGGGGGGGGCAAGACCAGTGAGCCATCCACCAGGAGGATGGGGGTGCAGATTGGCATGGGAATGAAATAGGGAGTGGATAACCTTCCAAAATGTTGATAGGGAATTTAGACTGGGCTAAAGATTGGACAAGAAGTAGTGTACCTTTGCAATGCAGACAACTTTTGTACAGGATTTCCTGAGTGACTTGTAACATAGGAGGTCAGACAGAGATTGGGAGGACTTGTAATACGCCCAAGCAAGATCCCGGGACTTGCACAAACCAGTAAGATCAGATGCAATCCAAGGTTGTTGAGAGCATTTAACCCTGAACTTTTTAAGGGGGGGGGGCTGAGTATTCCAGGTATTGTTAAAAATGGCATTGAAGGGTGATGAGGCAGTATCAGTGTCTGGGGATGAGTAGACAAGAAACCAGTCAAAATCAGCAAATTCATTTAGGAGGTCACCAGTGTCAAGTGACCTGAGAGGTCTAATCCAAAAATATTTGGAGCAGCTTGAGAGGAGGGATGCACATTCCTGACACTGTAGGTCAGGCATTTGTCACTGAAGGGGTCCAGAAGAAAGCCTGGAACACTGCTGTGGTGGGGGTGGAAGTAGAGCACCCAGTCCAGGAGGGAGTGGTTAGGGGAGTGAGGACTGAGTTGAGTTGGTTCTGTGATTAATTGTGAAAGGTTCAAGGACTCGATCCTGTGGAGAGTGGGCCTGGAGGCAGGGGAGAGCTAATTTACCTTGAAATCCCAAGCAGGATGAGCTCACCAGAGGCAGAGTAGGAGATGAGAGATGAGAGGGAGCTGACCAAGGAAGAGCAGAGATTTTAGGAGAGGCATAGAAAACACAGACAAAGATGGGGAAGGTGGAAGGGAGGGATAGCTTTGCTAGCAGGAGCTCATGAGAGGAAGGGAGTGTCTGATTGAAAGAGATGGAGCAGGATAGGTTTTGACAGGCATGTAAGGCAACCCCCCCAACCATGCTTGCCTTGGTCATGACAAAAGAGGTGGCAGTTAGGGAGAGCTAAGCTGGAGTCAGGTCAGGTATCCTAGAGCAAAGTCAGGTTTCTGTAATGCACAGGAGATTAGGAGAGTGCTGGGAGATCCATATTGTCACCTCCTAGCAGCCATGTCTCTACCTACTGCTACCTTTCGCTCCTCAATTTCTCCTCTCAACCTGGCCTCCTGCTTTTCTGTCTTTCAAGCCATGCCCTTTTCCTAGGCATCTCCCCTCCCACCTCCCCTCCTCTCTCTTAAGTTCCTACTTCTCCCTCCTACAAATCCTTGCCTTCTGGAAAATCAGTAGAGTACATACACCCCTTATCTCAACCATTGGATTTTTCTTCTTCATCTCTTTTTCTGTCTAAACTTTCACTCGTTTTCACCTCTCTGGACCTTTAGCTCCTTGGCTGCTCACAACTTGAGTCTATTGTTTTCTGACTTCTGTTTAAATGTTTAACTGCACTTTTGTAAATATATCTCTCATATTATGTATCTTGAATATAGAATAGTGTTTGTGCAGTAGGTAGCAGTCAAAGGCTAGTGAGGTAGCAGGTAGACTGTACTTAGTAATGGCAATAGGACTATAGAATAGTGTCTGTGCAGTAGGTAGTAGTCAATGGCTAGTGAGATGGCAGGTACACTGTACTTAGCAGTTGCAATAGGACTATAGAATAATGTTTGTGCAGTAGGTAGTCAATGGCTAGTGGGGTAACATGTACACTGTACTTAGTAATGGCAATAGGACTATAGAATAGTGTTTGTGCAGTAGGTAGTAGTCAATGACTAGTGAGATAGCAGGTACACTGTACTTAGCAGTTGAAACAGGATTATAGAATAGTATCTGTGTAGTAGATAGTAGTCAATGGCTAGTGAGATAGCATTTACACCATACTTAGCAGTTGCAATAGGATAATAGAATAGTATTTGTGCAGTAGATAGTAGTCAATGGCTAGTGAGGTAGCAGGTACACTGTACTTCGTAATGGCATTAGGACTATAGAATAGTGTTTGTGCAGTAGGTAGTAGTCAAAGGCTAGTGAGGTAGCAGGTAGACTGTACTTTGTAATGGCAATAGGACTACAGAATAGTGTTTGTGCAGCAGGTAGTAGTCAATGGCTAGTGATATAGCAGGTACACTGTACTTAGCAGTTGCAATAGGACTATAGAATAGTGTTTGTGCAGTAGGTAGTAGTCAATGGCCATGGAGATAGCAGGTACACTGTACTTAGCAGTTGCAATAGGACTATAGAATAGTGTTTGTGCAGTAGGTAGTAGTCAATGGCTAGTGAGATAGCAGGTACACTGTACTTAGCAGTTGCAATAGGACTATAGAATAGTGTTTGTACAGTAGGTAGTAGTCAATAGCTAGTGAGGTAGCAGGTACACTGTACTTCGTAATGACAATAGGACTATAGAATAGTGTTTGTGCAGTAGGTAGTAGTCAATGGCTAGTGAGATGGCAGGTACACTGTACTTAGCAGTTGCAATAGGACTATATAATAGTATTTGTGCAGTAGGTAGTAGTCAATGGCTAGTGAGGTAGCAGGTAGACTGTACTTAGTAATGACAATAGGACTATAGAATAGTGTTTGTGCAGTAGTCAGTAGTCAATGGCTAGTGAGGTAGCAGGTACACAGTACTTAGTAATGGCAATAGGACTATAGAATAGTGTTTGTGCAGTAGGTAGTAGTCAATGGCTAGTGAGATAGCAGGTACACTGTACTTAGTAATGGCAATAGGACTATAGAATAGTACTTGTGCAGTAGGTAGTAGTCAATGGCCAGTGAGGTAGCAGGTACACTGTACTTAGTAATGGCAATAGGACTATATAATAGTACTTGTACAGTAGGTAGTAGTCAATGGCCAGTGAGGTAGCAGGTACACTGTACTTAGTAATGGCAATAGGACTATATAATAGTGTTTGTGCAGTAGGTAGTAGTCAATGGCTAGTGAGGTAGCAGGTGCACTGTACTTAGTAATGGCAATAGGACTATAGAATAATACTTATGCAGTAAGTAGTAGTCAATGGCTAGTGACATAGCAGGTACACTGTACTTAGCAGTTGCAATAGGAGCTTGCACTGCGCCTCTCTATATAGGTTGCACACTAGCAGGCCCATGTGCAGTTCACGTAGGTCTCCCCGGGCTTTCTCAGGCATCTGACCTTCCAAATCCCTTTCACACTGGACCTTGACTTTGAGACATAGGTCAGGTGTGCTCTCTTTCATACAGTGGTATCCCCTGGATAGTGCCCCCTTAGGATTTATTCTGGCTTACAGGATGCAGCTTTCAGTACCATGCAGGGGAAATTTCATAGGGTTCAGTCTCCCAAGCTGACAGATCCAGTAGCAGATCTGAAAGTATCTAAAACTATGTGACTGGGGCAATCCCAATTCGTACATGACTTGTTGAAATGTTTCCAGGCCTTGTGCTATGAAGAGATCCCTAAGGCCTCTTGTCCCTCCCTCCCTCTTCCCATCTTTGGAAGCCCTTATCCTCCAGGCCCAGAATTAATTCAATAGCATATATTTGGGCCAGCAGGGTACCTCTCTTGTGTTCTTTAATCCACTTACGGATCCCTCCCCACGCATCCTGGAGCATCTTTATCAGTTCACTACCTATGGCCCTCACTCTGTAAGCCCTAAATCCCCTCGGGTTTAGATATGCCATGGCCTGGTTATTTGTGTCTGCTCTAGCCAGGGATACCCAATGTGCCCCTCTCTCACCCTTCCCCCATTCCATTAATCTGGCATGGGCTGCCAGATGATATGCTGAAAAATCTGGGAATCTCAGCCCTTCTGTGCCTACTTGCTAAGACTTATTATGGGGTGCTTCAACCTTCATATGAATTCTGTGCAGGTCTTCTCCAACACCTGTATGTCCCTCTTCTGCAACCCCATTCATAGTTCATAGTTCAAGATTATTGTCGTTCAATTAGAAACCATTACAACATTAAGACAATTACAGTACATCAGAAGGCATTTTAAAACTGGAAACACTGCAGTAGCCAGAAGTTATTCACAAGTTGTTAGTCTGAATCACAACATTACAGCACACACTGAGTTTATAAAATGAATGTTAATCAATCATAGAGTAGGTAATACCATTAATTAGAACAAATTACATAATCCTTATATGAGCCCAATCTGGACTCTGTTGGATATGCTCAGGCCCATCTTAACGTTTAAACCTAATGATATAAAAATAAAAACATCAGGATGTTAACAATATATCATAATTTCATTTGCTTCTAATGGAATCCGCTTCAATTCTAATCCTCCCTTGCAAACGAATCTGTGCTACTAGACTCACAGGGCCCTCATAATTGAAAATTCTCACACAGCCCCCCCATTACACTCCAAGGATAAGCCAGAGCCTCAATTCCAGAACAATTCTGACATAGACTGCCTACAAGAAGCTACTGTAAAGTGAAACTTGGGCCAAGGTACTAATAACCTCCTCAAGAGCATGGAACTGATTTATGGGAGAAAAACTATACATTAACTCTATATACTTTTTTTAATTTTATTTTTAATGATTCTTGGAGAACATCTCTGAATGGATGCTCATTTGTAGGTTCCACGTCAGTTACAAGAAAAAATTGAACAGGTACATGACATTACATTACAAGGCATTACATTACAAGCAAGTACAAAATTGCACTGGTATGAAACAATACATTACAAGCTAGGTAGACAATAAATTGGTGTCAATTACAAGATTGGGATAGCATTTAGCTTAAGGTATAACATTTAGACACTGCTACGGCATTGGTGAGAAGGTGCCTGCATCGGAGAGTTAAACATACTTGTCGGGGGAAGGGGGGAACAGAGTGCAGAACAGGCACAGCTGCGGCATAGTGAAGTATATGCCTGCATAAGGGGTTAAGAACAGACTTAAGGAAGGTTACAGACAATGGGGCTAGGAGAGCAGCAGACGGGGGGTGGCATGAGGGCAGGGACGGAGAGGTGGGTGCCCAGTGGGAAGGGGAGGGGTGGAGGTAGATGGGGTAGGTGCCCCTAGGATTAGGTGGAACACTACGTGCTACTGCTTTACGGTGGTCCAAATGTAGGAAAGTTGTTTTGGTCATCATGAATGGCCAACATAGTCACAGTTGTCATCTGTGGCAAGATGCTGCCTGAGCTTACACTTGAAAACACCAATGGCTGTGGTATCAGAGATGGCTGAAGGAAGGGCGTTGGTCCAGTGTGGTGCATGGTAGTTGAATGCACATTGACCTTGTATGGTGCAGCATCTAGGTTCACTGAATATTTGGTTGTGGGTGCTTCTGGTCAGCCTGGCACTTACATGGCATGTGAGCAGATTCTGGACTCCTGATGGCATCAGATTTAGTGTGATTTTTTTTGGCCAGTAGACAGGTATGTTACTTAACTCTGCTCTACAGCTGGAGCCACCCTGCCTGTGAATAGAGCTCACAGGTGTCTGCAAGCCTTGCAGCACCTGTGAGGAGTTGGCAGGCCTTATTAAGGGCCAGAGAGAGATGCGATGGAGGGCTGAGTCTGGTGCAGAACCATAAACCGCCAGGCCATAGTCAACGAGGGTAACAATTGAGCTGGTGATGGCCATGTTACATGCTTCATATGTAAGGCTGTGCTTGTGGCAGCGGAGTATCCCGATTCTGGAACTGATGGCCTTGGCAGTGTTGTCTATATGTTGTGCATGGGACAGGGTGGAGTCAAGGTTGATACCCAGGTACTTAAAGTACTGCATGAGGTCCAGCACATCGACACTGTTCAGAATGTATAGTGGGAAGGTCTTGTGTGTGTTGTGGGTGCTGGAGTAGATCATAGTCTTAGTTTCTTGTAGTTAAGGATTAGTCTATGCTCCTTCAACCATGTTTCAGCAGCAGTAAATCCTAGTTGGAAGTTGTTTTGAAGTAGTTCAGGGTTGGGGTTGCAAGTGAAAATGACGGCATCATCAGCATACAATAGCATGTGACTGGTGCAAGAGCCTGGAAGTTTATTTCAGAAGATACTGAAGAGGAGGGGGCCCAGTATTGATCCCTGGGGGACCCCTGAGTGGACAGGTTTGCTATCTGAGAGAGTGTCCCCAGTCTTGACCCACTGTGAGCGATTACTGAGATAGCTTTTAAACCATAGAACTGTATCAGAAGAGAGACCGGCATCAGCTAGCTGTTCAAAGAGGAGTGTGTGGTGCATATCAAAAGCTTTTCATAGGTCAATGAAGGTAGCCTCCACTAGCTGCCCTTGATCCTGGGTTTGGTGGATATAACCAGTGAATTCCGACAGGGCTGCGATAGTGCTGTGTCCCATTCGGAACCCATGTTGTTCTGGGCATAAGAGTTGGTGCATGTTCAGGTATTCCACAATGTGGTCCACCACTGTCCGTTCAAGTGCTTTGGAGAGTGGCAGGAGTATGGAGATCAGTCTGTAGTTGTTCTGTAGTGACCGGTCTCCACTTTTGTGAACTGGTGTTATAGAAGCTGACTTCCAGAGCTAGGGGAACTGACTGTGGCGGAGGGATAGGTTGATGATGGTGGTCATGGGGCTTAGTACTTCCGCAAGTGCCATAGCGACAAACTTAAGGTCTAGGGTGTCTCCACTGTGCCTCGATTTGCCCAGCACCTTCTCAAGGTACTTTCTAGCCTCGGTAGTGCTGATTTCTTTAAAGTAAAAAAGTGGGCGGTTACCCATAGGGGATTGATCACCTACTGGGTGCTTCTGGACTGGAGGGTTGAAGTAGTCTGCTGGGAGCACTCCACTTAGGTCCGTGAAGGCAGTATTTAGGGCATTTGCTATTTGGAGTGGATCCACTGTGGGTACATCATTGACCAGGAGTATGGAGGGGGCTCTTTTGGGATCCTTGCCAGTAATATCACTGAGGTTGGCCCAGAAGGATTTGCTGCAGTTCCAGGAGTTGGAGAGAGCTTCCTTATACAGTAGACTCCACGTAAAGGGGATGCAGTTAAAGGGGATGCCTGCTTAATTGGGACAATCCCCAGGGCACCGATTAAGTGGCTATATTATCCTGTGGAGACATCTGCTGTTTAAAGGGGATGCCCCCGCCGCCTAATGGGGACGATTACAGCCAGCCTTGCCTTCACTTGGATGTGCTAATCCCCCTTAAGCACCCATTGATTAGGTGTGAATCGCAGCTATTAGCTGGAAGAGGGATGTTACTGGAGCCGTTAACTGCTAGCTGTTGTTTCCCCATACCTCTCCCTGTACTTCAATCACAGTCCTTTCCTCTTATGTCCTACCACCAATACAGGCTTGCTTCCTGATGCCATCTGATCCCCCGTTCCTCTCTCCTGTAGTTCTCACGTACAACGTTGTGGCTGTGTGGTAGCAAAAGATAGGCGGTGAGGTAGAGTAACTTACAGACCTTTCCCCATACTTCTCCCGTGCACCGTTGCCATCTGATCCCCCATTCCTCTCTCCTGTACTCCTCCTGTACAACGTTGCGGCAGTGTGGTAACAAAAGGCAGGCAGCAAGGTAAAGTGACTGAACAGTCCTCTCCCCGCCGATGCTAGCATGCTGCCAACTGCCGCCTGATCTCTGTTGTCCTTTCCCCGTACCTTTTTCATTTAGCGCATTTGTGGGGAAGCAGAGAAGTCGGTAGTGCATATCAGGACTGCTGTTCTCTCCCCGTACTTCTCCCATACATCTTACCATCAACACTACATGCTGCCAACTGCTGCCTGATCTATTGCTCTCTCCCCGTACTTCTCCCATACCTCTCAAAACCGACACTTGCATGCTGCCCGATGCAGGTAAAAGTCAAGTAAATTGCATTCCTATCACCAATGATGCCTGAAGCAGTACTTTTTCATTTAGCGCATTCATGGGGAAGCAGAGAAGTCTGTAGTGCATATCAGGACTGCAAAAATACAAGCTTCTGTTAATCGGGACAGCCGCTTAAAGGGGACAATTGGTTGTCCACTGAGGTGTCCCGTTTAAGCGGCTTCTACTGTAGTACATTTTGCTAGGTGGATAGCCTTTGTGCACTCATTTCTAGCTTTTTTATATAGTTGGATACTGACAGCTGTACCATGTGTGTGTGCCTTTATCCAGAGTTGGTCCCAAGCATTGAGTTGTAGCAGGAGTTCTGGCATTATCCAAGGGTTGCAGGGATCTTTAGAATTTCTTGTTTTCAGGGGGGCATGTTTATTGCAAGTAGCATTAAATTTTGTGATGAAGCACCCGAGTGCAATGTCTACGTCATTTGTTTCATGTAGGTCAGACCAGTCTAGGCATTGAAGATCCACTTTGAGTTGTGGTAGGTGCCCTTTGAGGAGTACACGGCTGGTTATGGTTCTGGGTGGGGGCTTGCTGAAGTTGTTTTGCCAGGTGAAGGTAATGGGTGAATGATCACTCAGTGAGTCAGGGAAGACAGTGGTGCTGGTGATGTGGGCTAGTCAGTTTGAGAGGATCCAGTCCAGCAGTGTACTAGTATCAGTTTTGTAGTTGACCCCTGTTGGGGTTACCACCATCTGAGAAAAGTGGATAGTCTCTGGAGCATCTCTCACCATAGCAGCTGTGGGAGAGGGCCAATTGATGTTGAAATCCCCGAGAAGAATGATTTCGGAGTTAAGGTAGCCATCTGGGAACAAGTTACCACCAAACAGTGTGGTTTACAATAAACACAGCCGTAGAGTCAAGCCATACAAAAGCAAGAACATTGGACTTTAGGAGGGCTGACTTTGAGAAAATGGAAGAGTGCCTCAGAAGAGTGCTAGCAAACAGGCAAGAAGGAAGGGTGGAGGAACAATGGGGAAAAAATCAAAACAGCCATCACAGAGGCAACACACCTTTGTGTGAAGCAAATCCACAAAACAAAATGAAGGAAAAAAACACTATGGTTCTCAAAAGAGGTGGTGGGGAAGGTTAAGGAGAAAAAGCTAGCATTCAGGAAGTATAAGGAAACACAGAAGGAGCAGGACAGAGAACTGTACCAGTTAAAACAGAAGGAAGCGGGGAAGACAGTCAGAATAGCAAAGGCCCAAACAGAGGAAAAGATAACCAACTTAGTTAAGAAGGGGGGATAAAACCTTTTATAGGTACATTAGGGAGTGAAGAAAAGCAAAGGGAGGGATAGTGAGCCCTAGTAAAGGGAAGGAGGGTGGGCAGAGGGTGACAGTGAAAAAGCAGGGATACTGAATGAATACTTCTGCTCAGTATTTACAAAAGAAGAGGTGGGGGAGGTACCTAAACCAATGAATAGAAGCAGTCTGGATTGGGGGTTCAGTACCAGTCCATTCACAGAAGAAAGGGTTCTGAAAAAACTCTTAAAACTGAAGGTGGACAAAGCAATGGGATATGACGGGATTCACCCAAGAATTCTAAAAGAACTAAGGGTAGGACTATTGACACCACTGACTAAACTTTTTAACAAATCATGGGAGGATGGTGTGGTACCTGAGGACTGGAGGAGGGTGGATATGATTCCCCTTCACAAAAGTGGGAGGAAGACAGAGGCAGAAAACTACAGAGCTGTTAGTTTGACCTTAGTGGTAGGGAAAATGATGGAATCACTTCTGAAGGAATGAATTGTTGAGTTCCTAGAGGCCAGTGGGTCACAGGACCCAAGGCAGCATGAATTCACAGGAGGAAGGTCATGTCAGAAAAATCTAATAGATTTCTTTGACTGGGTGACCAAAGTAGTAGACCAGGGAGGGGCTGTGGATATGGCCTACCTAGACTTTAGCAAGGCATTTGACACAGTCACACACAAAAGATTAATATACAAGTTAGCCAGCCTTGGAGTGGGTCCCATGGTGGTAGCCTGGGTAAAAAATTGGCTGGACAACAGGACGCAGAGGGTAATAGTAAATGGAGTCCACTCTGAAGAAAGGGGGGTTACTAGCGGGGTACCGCAATGTTTAGTACTGGGACAAGTCCTCTTTAATGTCTTTATAAGTGATATTGCAGAGGAACTAGAAGGAAAAGTATGTCTCTTTGCAGACAACACAAAGATCTGCAACTGGGTCGATACAAAAGGTGGGGTGGAAAGGGTGAGAAGGGACTTGGCAAGGTTGGAGGAATGGTCAAATGTATGGCAGCTTAGATTCAATGCAAAGAAGTGCAAAGTATTGCACCTGGGAAACAAAAACCAAGGGGAAGAGTACACAATGGGGGTGAGATACTAATAACAACAAAAATGGAAAGGGACCTGGGGGTAAACATATTAGATGACCTAAGGGTGGGCAAGCAATGTGAGAAGGCAATAAGGAGGGCTGGTGGAGTACTAGGATGCATAGGGAGAGGCATCACCAGTAGAAAACAGGAAGTTGCTATCTCTCTGTACAGACAGTTGGTTAGACCACATCTGGAGTACTGCATGCGGTTCTGGAGACCTAGGACATAGACAGGATGGAGGCTGTCTGGAGGAGGGCAGCTAAAATGGTGCAGGGTCTGCAACAGAGGACATACAAAGAGAGATTAAAGGAGCTTAATATGTATATCCTAGAGGAAAGGAGGGAGAGGAGGGACATGATAGAAACTTTCAAGTACCTCAAGGGAATCAACAAAGTCCAAGAGAGTAGCATCTTTCAGAAAAAGAAATGTGCAAGAACAAGGGGACACAATTTGAAGATGGGGGTAGCTCAGAGGTAATGTGAGGAAATATTTTTTTCACAGAGAGGGTTGTGGATACATGGAATGGCCTTCCTGTGGAGGTAGTGGAGTCAAAAAACAGTGGGGAATTCAAGAATGCATGGGACAGACATAAGGCAATTCTAGTGGGGGGGGTAGGAAGAAGTAGGCTGTTCGTTAACTAGGATCTGCAGCGTATCCATTAGGTAGGGAAATAAGCAGACTGGGTGGGTCAAGCGGACCTTATCTGCCATAAAATTCTGTGTCTCTGTGTTTCTAAGGTGCAGGGTGGTAATAAAGTCCATGAGATCGCTAGCACAAGGAATTGTTGTTTTGGGTGGGATGTAAACTGTGAGGATCATCAGCGCCTTGTTGTGAGTGCTTAGTAGGAATTTGATGGGCAGGATTTGCAGATTGGTGCTTCTGTTGGGGAGGGGAAGGATATGTCCCTGAAGTGTATCCTTTACATAGACTATGCAATCCACTCCTTTCTTCGAGGTACGGTCCTGCCTAAAAAGGGTGTATCCAGGCAGCACAATGACAGAGTCTGGTACCTTGGGTGACAGCCATGTTTCCACAATTGAGAGGATAGGATAGGATACCTTTAAAATATTCAAGTTGTCTCCCTTTGTTGTTCTATAGCCAAGGGTAGGCAGTCCCCATAGCCACCTGTCACCAAACTGCACAGCTCCTCAAAGCAAACCACCAGAATGTAATGGTTAACTTCAGCACTGGAAGATCCCCATCAGGGGGCTAAATGAGTTCATAGTGAGTCAACTTACGGTCTGTGAGCCGTAACACATACACCCATCCAGAGGTTAAAGGATGACTGATTTCAGCTCCATCAAAAGATAATTAATAACAAGTCACCATATGTAACTCAGAAAGGGGCAAGGGGAGAGTGCTCGTGTTAAATTTTAAGCAGAATAAATAAATTGTGTTTCTTAAATTTAAATCCAGATAAGTACTGTATGCTAATACATACCTTCCTGTAAGTAAATAAAATATGAGACATACAACATTGTCCTAAATACACCACCCTAAAAGTTGACCCAACTTTTTAGGTTCCATTACTTAATTATCCAGGATCACCTCGGTTCAACATGGATATAATAAGATAGAAAATTATTTTTCTAGAAATAAGCAAACACTTGTATCGTGTAACACAAAACATTCTTAAAAGCATTTCTCCAAGGCAATAATATGAGGCTGAGGATTCATTTAAAAGTACTTCCTAGACCCATATCAGGGCAGTATCGTAAAACAAATGAGTTCAGGTTTGTGACAGAAGCGACTTCAGTTGTGTCTTCACCACACTTCGAATGCCATCAAACCCCTTAAAAGGATTACTGTGTGGTGAAACAGGCACAGAAATATGCTACCCCAATCTAGGTTTAGTACATTCTGTGGCAGAACCCACAGCAGGCAAACACAAACAAAGCTTAGGAGATTCAAATGGACACGCTTACTGCAACCTATGCATTATGCTCAAAAGGAGTTCCTCAAGTTCAGTATTTAACAGCAGTAAAAGTTCAGATGTCCTTGTATCCTGGCCCAGTAGTAAAAACATCATTTGACGTCCTGATACTAATTATGAACATACAAGCCAGATAACAAATCACCTCACCCCAAAGGCCAGAAATGGCCAAAGAATGAATATTTTGTATCAAGCCCTTTCCAGTCTCCACTGCAAACGGCTCCATAAACAAAATGACCAGGAGTCCTATTTCTATGCTTAATAGGTAAATGAGTCTAGAAATGTTTTGTTGCTTTTTTCCCCTAGATAAGAACAGTATAATGATTTGCCTCTTACAGTTACTTCATTCTAAGACATTTGCTTATTTCAATGTTCAGCTCCATAATTATCTTAAGTTTTATTCCTGGTCACTATCCAAGTGAAAGAAGCAATGAGTTATTATAAAACTATGGGGTCTCTTACCAGATCACGCCAATGTTTTAAGTGTTTATAAAGCAATCTGTTATTAGAGACAACTTGCCTACCTGATGCAGCTCTTAGATTAGGTGAATTTCCATTTCCTTCACCAGTTCAAACAAGGAGCTTAGTAGCTTAAGGTTACCCTTTATACAAACGTTTGCCTGTTTTGAAGGAAAGTTTTAACCAAAAAAGACGGAGACTAAGTACTGTGTAATCCTAATAGGTTCCTTTTACCGCACACAGTCTTGTCATTCCAGGAGTCCTTAGTTCATTTTCAGTGGCTCCAAACAGTTCCAGGATGATGTCGCCATCAACCATCCACCATCCTTCTCTGACTCTACAAGCAACAATACCTGCAAATTAAACAGAAAGAATGCTCCACTGAGCGTAATAACTTTGGGGTCACCAGGCTCAACCAACAATAGCACCCCAACCCTTAGGCAATGTTGGCATAGCTTTAATAGGGTAAAACAGTCTCATTAGCACTTAGAGTGCTATTGCCGTTCCAGCCTACCTCTTCTCCTCTCAGGTCATTGGGGGAGATATCTAAGACATTTCTGCGCTATTGCTCAACCTCATGAGTCCACCACAAAAGCACACATATATCTCCTAATTTGCAAAGCAGCTCCTTCTCCATCTAAAAAGCTGCCTGACAATAGGTAATACCATATGCGCTGGCGTATAAATGCTGATACACGCCAGCACTGAAAAGATAACAAATGCTTCAGGCATGTCAAGCCAAGAAATAAAACAGTAAAAAAATAACTTTAAGCATAAGTTTATAAAAACAACAAAGTGAGGAAGAAAAAATTGTTACCCAAGTCTGAAAAGCTCCAACCTCTTACAAGAGTGGAGAACAGAGCGGCGTGGAGCAGAGCAGCACCACAGCCATATTACTGCCCCGCCCCCATTGCAACCCCATTGGCAGCATCTATATTGGGTAAAGGACCCTTGGCAGCACATTCATTTTAATTAGATTAATTCTGCCCATCCATGACATGGGAAGCCCTGCCAGCACTGCAGGTCCCCTTAATTATACTCAGTATGAATTTATAGTTGAGGACATATAGTGTCATCAGGGAGCGCCCCACTCTAATGTCCAGGTACTTAATATGATCAGAACCACTCTACATTTCACCCTGCCCAGACTCCCCAGACAGACATCCCCAAGCCCCATCAGTTCAGATTTCTCAGAATGAATCTTGTATCCTGAAAACTTTGCAGACCCCTCAATGATCCACGTAACTGCTGAAAGTGATGTCTCAGGCTGTATTAGATGTAGGAGCATGCAGTTGGCCTACTGTGATATTTTGTGCTGTTTCTGCTCCACACAATCTTCAGAGCTCTCCCTCTGACCTCCTAGCTTCCACTAATGGCTCTATTGTCAGAGCAAAGAGTAGCAGAGACAAAGGGCACTCATACCTCATCCCTCTAACTAGGTTAAACATTTTTGGCATCTCCTTATTCACCAAAATGTTAGCCCTGGGTTTCTATATAGGAATTTATTTATTGAAAAATCAGAATTACATCCTTTGAGCTAAAAGCTCCTTTACGAAGGATCCTCCTCATACATAAAAAACGGGGGGGGGGACAAGTACAGGAGGAAAAAGGGGAAAATTTGCTGCTAGAAAGCATTGTCATTGAGTTGAGCCTTGGGGGACTCCTCGTAAAAGAGATTTTTGTGGAGACAAATCGCCTGTAGCTTTGACTTGTTGTAACCTGTTGGTTAGGTAGCTGGTGAACCATTTAATGGCAGAACTATCGAGTCCGATATTACTCAGTGCAGTAAGCATGAAGTTATGATCCACAGTATCAAAGGCCTTACTAAGATCAAGGAAGAGGGCAAATACATGCTTCTTAGAATCCAAGGCAATTTGCTAATCTTTGGTTACTTTTGCAAGGGCCGATACTGTGCTGTGTTTGGCTCTGAAGCCGGACTGAGCCGGGTTTAGCAACTTCTGTGAATCCACATGTTTTCTAAGTTGGACGTTGACAATTTTTTCAAGTAATTTTGAAAGGACGGATAGTATAGAAATAGGCCAGTAATTGTTCAGATCACTCGGATCCACAGACTTGAATAAAGGTAAGATGTGGGCAGTTTTCCACGACACAGGTAGCTCGCCTTAAACCAGGGAGGTGTTGAATAAATGGGTAATGGGGTGGTCAGCTAGGTATGGCCAAGTTTTAGGAAGTAAGGTTCAATATTGTCTGCACCGGCACTCTTTTTTGTGTCCAGAGAAAGGAGGAGGTCCTCTACTTGCTTAAATGTAATTATAAGGAAGCTGAAGGGAGAGGGATGCGGTTGATTAAGGTTGAGGTTAACAGTAGGGTCAACAGTGGAGTGCCCGATGGGCTAAGTCTGCTGATGGGTGAGGCGTCAAAGGCAAGCCCTGCAGTGGCAAAGTGTTCGTTAAACTTCTCTAGTATAGCAGCTCTGTCTGTGTAGGTAGTTCCTGCAGACACAACTTTGTTTGGGAGGGTGGGGCAGTAGACTGACCTTCGACCTCTTTAAGGATGTTCCAAAATTTGGCAGAGTTGTTTTTATTGTCTTCTAGTTCTGTTTGGAAATATCTAGCTTTTTCTGACCTAATTAACTTGGTGCAAGCATTCCTAGAGGTACGAAATACTAGCCAATCTGCCTCCAGCTGAGATTTCCTCACTTTTTTCCACCAGTAATCTCTGTCCCTAAGTGATTTCTTCAGGTTGGGAGAGAACCAGCTGGGAGTTGTTTTTTTAATTTGATCAGTCTTAGTGGGGCGTGTTTGTCTATTAGCCCCATTAAGAGGCTTTGAAAGATGTTAAATGCCTAATTAAATGTGGGGGCTAGGTAGAAATCCTGCCATCAGATGTTGCTTAAATCTTTCAGGAAAGTGATCTGGCAGAACTTTATCAGGCATCTTTTCAATTTGAATTTAGTGGCCGGATTTATTTGGGAATAGTGTCTGATACAAGCAGTAGCACAGTGGTCACTTATATCGTTGAAGAATACTCCAGTATGCGAGATGTTGTGAAGTTTGTTAACTAACATGAGGTCCAGAAGGGTGTTGCACTCTGGGTTTTTTTTCTGTTGGGTCGGGTGATTAAAGTCGTCATTTGTATCAGACCATTAGCATCACAAAGATCCTTCAGCTTCTTGGAGCTGTCATAATTCCCAGTTTTGATTGAGATCCCCCATTAGAATACACTCAGTGTTAGCCGAGTCAAGTAGGTTTTGGAGATGTGGCAGGAATGCCATGCCACCAGAAGGTGGTCGGTAGCATGCTGTAATTAGAAGTGACTTCTCGCTGGAAAGGGATCATTTTAGGACCAGGCATTCAAATTCTTTAGCTTTCGCGGAACAAAGACTCTGACTGCGAATTTGCTCTTAACATATATTACGACCGCTCCTCCTCTAGTCAGTCTATCACATCGGTAGATATTGTATATGTAGATATTGCAACTTTGCTGGGTTCCTGCCCTCCTTGTGTATTAAAGTGATAGTAGCAAGTTCGCACATCTCAGGCAGTAACCCCTGTTCCTTAGTCTCCATGAACATACTATGCATCGGTTTCCAAACTGATTCCCCTAGGTCAGTGTATTGAACAGCTGGAATAACACATCAGAACACTATGCAAAATGGGGGGGGGTAATGCTAACCATTTTCAGAAATGAGTAGCAGTAGACTGCTAACCATTTCTTCAGTGAAACCATGGTATAGTAGACAAAATTAATAAAACTATATATATATATATGTATTATTTTAATTGCTAACCATTATGTGCCAAGTGTTATGCATTTTCACATGTGATTAGCACTTTAGTGTGCAAAACTGCTAATCACTTTTTTCAGCATATTTAATACCCTGCAGGGTGCTATGAAGTTCTATGAGGAGTCAATCGGGACTCACGGCCCTGCCCCTTGGCAAACCCTGATGCTGCCTCCCTGACTTCACTTAGTGCCAAGCGTTTGCCCAGTTCCCCTCACCTGCTCCTCTGTTGGTTTAGGGAGGTTTATTTTTTGCAGGAAGACTTCCATTTTACCTTCATGTACTTCATGCTCCCCCTGTATAGTTCGGAGTAATATTCCACAGATGATTTTTGCAGCAAACAATATTACATAATAAAACAAAGCATCTACATTGTCTTATCTTTGACAAGCATAGGGAGGGGTCAGACCACATCTCAAACCTCTGACCTCCCTAGCTACCCTTCTTGTTCTTCCCATTCTCTTGCAGTCATCATGTTGGTTATCCATCACACCTCATGCCCTTATTTGCAGAAATGAGCCATCACCCCTCCCCCCATGGCACCACTTCAAGGCCTAAGTGGCCTACATCAGTACTATCTGTAATCCGTAGTCTCTCGCATCCTTCTCACTCCAGCACCATACTTAATTATTTTGCATGTCCCCATCCCTGAACACTGTCCTACCAGACACTGCCATCTGGTAGCTCATTTTCTGGACACCTGTGGTAAGATCCACCATTTTGCTCCCTCTCAGCTCCCCCCCCCCCACACCAGAACTCCACTCTGTAGTTCAAGCTGCAGACACCCTTGTTTAATCCTTTTCTGGAGCTGTCATCCCCCCCCCACATCTACCTCTGTAGTAGCTTACAGTTACCACAAGAGCTTATGAGGGAGCACCCCCTCCTCGGAGTGCAGCTTCCCTCACCACATCCTAGGCTCTCACTCCCTTCTGCACATGTTCCATACAGTAATTTAGTCCCATAAAAGAAGAGGACAAATATCAGCCTGGGCCTGCTTACAGTGATTTCGCCCAGTCTGCTATTGCAAATCCTAATACCATGATGCATGGCAGTCAAAGCTACTCTCGGTGTTGAGATGTAAAACAATAATCCTCAGGTTCGCAGTCAGCAGCAATAAGTCATCTGCACTGCCCTTGTGTCCAAGATCAGTTGGAATTATCCCATATTGCAGTTCCACAGGCAGTGTGAAAAGTCCCATGCAGTCTTGTGTCTGGCATTCTACCTCTGCATGGTCCCAAGTCCCTGCAGCAGTTTCAGAGTATAGAAAGAAAACCGCCAACGGGAGAGCTGGGTTAATTAGTCAAGAGGATACAGCCATGTGGCAGCATGCAGCCTGGGTGTCTTAAAATAAAAATCTGTGCCAGACATACGGTCACAAAGCAAAGCAGTGGCTGCTCATAATAAACAGTACATTTTGGGGAATGTACCATAGTCACTCCAGGAGTTTGTTTTCAGTGCATAATCTTTTAGCCTTCTCAAACTCCCAAAATGTATAGGCTTGCCCCTTCATTTTAATTGTGATGGTTGCCAGGTAAGCAAACCACTGAGATGTGGCCCACCTGCTCCTCGTACACTGCACTTAAGTGGTCCAGCTTAGCAGCCTAAAGTCTACCTCTTCCACCCTGAGGGCATTCATGGGAGAGGAGGAACGAAGACTTTTCTCTTTTACTCTACTAACTTAGAAAACTCTTGGAAGAAGATTTAGAAGTTGCCTACCTTCAGCATTCCCATCTTCCTAAAAGATTTCAGTATTTTGTGTTTGTCAGGGAAGTGGTGCAGACGTAGCACCACTTGTCTTGGTTGGGCAACTTGTGGCAGTTTGGGTCCAAGTGCTCTGTAGGCTGTGTCAATTCACACCTGATCTTAGGGACAGTCCAGCTTCAATATTTTTGGTATCCAGGTCTTCATGTAGGTCAGTGTGTCTGGGCCTTCAGCACCATGGGCATCCAACTGTTCCTTCTACTCAGCCAGTTCTTTCTCTAACTTTCCCACTTCAGCAGACAATCCTATCACCTCATCCTCAATCATGGACACCCTACCTTCCACCACTGAGATGTGGCCCACCTGCTCTTTATACATTGCACTTAACTGGTCCAGCTTAGTAGCAGCAACTTCCAGTGCTGGCATCAGAGCAGCCAGGACCTGAATTGAGACCATCCGCTTCAACATTTCCATCGCCTCCTCCAAGGTCTTCTGGCCAGTGTCGGTGTCAGCCCTGGGCCCAACCTTGGACGTCTTTGCCTCAGCTTTCCTGGCTGCTCTTGCAGATTTTGGATCCGCTGCAGTGAGATAATGCTCCATTGTCTCAGTTTGTGAAGCTTTAGTCTTGTTGCTGTTGATGATCTACTTATTGTTGGGGATCGTACTGCAGAAGAAACTAAAACCTTTGTACAATTGATCAATCAAAATGAATGGAATTTAAAATTTACTTATTCCATTCATCCATCGGAGATAGTGTTCTTGGACCTTAAGCTTTTTGGAAACATTGATACAGGTAGAATCAGCACTGAAAACTATTGAAAACCCTCTGCTGGTAATACTATCCTGAGACCTGACAGTTCCCACCCCAATCAGTTAGGGCGTTAGGGCATTCATTGGTAGGGTACATGAGATCACTGCTGAGACCTGCAACTGCACTTAGCTTCCCTCGTGGGTCTACCTTCTTCCCATCCCTCTCCTATTGTCTTTACAGATTCCTGTGTATACTGAAATGTATCTTCCTTCCTTCCTTCCTTCCTTCCTTCCTTCCTTCCTTCCTTTTTGTCCTTTCTACCTAAGTTGTTATTTCCCATATTTATTAGGTGTGGTAAAACTTACTGTTAAGTGATGCTTCTAATTTATCTCTATGGATTGCTATAATCAACCTATTCTACGTATCATCAATCCCTGCTGTTTTTCTATGTTGTACTACTTGTATTGATTGTCTGTGATGATTTTTATTAGGTTGTGGTAAACTTATTGTCATGTGATGCTTTTGCCTTTACGTATTTGTTACAACCAATCTACTCTATGTACCATGATATACCCGCTGTATTACTATGATGTATCCTTGTACTGACTGTCTGTGATGTTTAGTACTTTGTATCAGGGACTTCCTTGTGAATGAGCATGCTCCATGGAAGCTATCCCTACACAATAAACTGAACTGAACTGAATCATTTACGCAACAATATTACCAATGGACAGTTCCTTGGCCTTTGGTAGAATTGTTCAAATTTCCACACTAATGACATACAAGCAAGTAAATTACAAAGAAGATTGTTAGAAAGAGGTAATGAAAATAAGATGCTTACTGAAGCTAATCTTAAAGCTAGGAATACGGATAGGAATGAAGTTTTGGTACCTAAACATAGAGAGGATCCATCTCTTAACTAGGTTAAGTTCATTACTGAATACAACATGTTAGCTCCAAGAATATCAGAGGTTATGAAAGGGTTCTGGCCAGTGCTCCATATGGATCCAGACTTGAGGGACATAGTAATAAATCGTCCACACTCAAGTGGGAGATCGTCCACAGGTGGTTTATCACAGAGGAACACATATACGAGATTTTGTGGCCAAGAGTCATTTGACTGACACTGTCATCACATCTAATACACCTAATTTTTTTTTTAAGTGTCATGCCTGTAACATTTATCAGTATGCTCAAGAGGGCAATATATTTATCAGTCCTACTAACAATGATGCTTTTGAGGTTAGACACTGCATTACATCAGTGTCAGTGGCTCAGCAGGTTGCACACTTGCCTCTGAGGCTGGAAGATCGAAAGGCTGTGGGTTCTAGCCCCACACCAGGCAACTGGGTGAAATTACAATACTGACACTGTAGTTCATCAAGAGGGGGGTGCTGCACTCCTGAGGTGCTGTCTTTCAGGTGAAACATTAAACCGAGATCCTGTCTGGTGGTTGTTCAGGTGGACATTAAAGATCCCATGGCACCTCTTGAAAACAGTAGGGGAAGTTTTTTTTGTATTATCTCTTTATTCCCCCATCAACCTAGCTGCCCATTCCTTCGGGCGGCCAAGCCCGCTGCACCGCTCCTCCCGATCACCATCTGCTGCCCCTCAGCATGCCACTCCTGACCACCCCGCCATATTCTTTCATTGGGGGCCCCCCCATCATGGCAGGGGCCAGGAGGGGAGACTGTCTTGTGCCAGTAGGCATGTTCTTCAATCCTCACCAGGGTGTTGAGGGTGCAGCATGGGGTGACCCAGCTTCGCGGTGATGGAAGGGCTGGCTACCATCACCCAGGCAGCTTAGGAGTCCATTTTCTCTTTTTCGTTCCCCCCCACGTACTGGAATGCATGCTGCAGGATCTTGGCGTGTTCGCACATCACGATGTGGTCATCACGCCCTGGCGTGATGCCAAACCGGCCTCAAGGAGCCTCCAAAGGTGATGCATTCTTGACCCTCCCGGAGAGAGCATCAAGGGACACTCTTGAGCTCTCCCTGCCAGCCTCCGTTCCTGTTGTCATGGGCTCAGGTGCGAATCCGGCTCGCCAGCATGCCAGGTGATCCCCTATCATCCGACACCATGGGGCCAGCCCAGAGTAGGAGAATTTTTGTTGAACAAAAACCAGACAACAAGGGCACACAAAAGACATGCATCAAATCAGGAGAACATAGTGCCAATCATAAAAGAAACATGAAAAAAAAATCAGCATAAGAAAAAATTAAACTCAAAAGGGGGGTAACAAGTGAAAAGAAAATGCCAACATTGATCATCTCCATGTGCAGATAAAACCAATCAGCAAGACAAAAAAAATGGATAAGGGCAAATTAATTTTTGTTTATCTTTGTCATGCTGTGAAAAACACAAAATCATATAGAAAGAAACATAATCATCAGTCAAAGCAAGAGATGTAAACAAAGGTATACAAATGAATACTGCAGCAAGATAAGGCATTGGGCAGGAAAGGGTCATGAGAGAAAAAAGCCCAACACAGAGGACTAATGAGTGAGGAGAATGGATCTCTTACAGACTTTTAACATCAGCTTTATAAACCATAAATAAACTACATTATATCATCTGTACAACCTCATCACGTGAGATAAGCTGCTGGTGGACAGTTAAGGCACATCTACCCTGCCATAAATAGTATTTACAAATAGCAAGGCAAGCCTGAAATTTAGACCACTCACCTGCACATGTACCAAAAACCAAGACATGATAAGTGACATGAGCAAACTGACGTTCTTGCCACATAAAACTTAAAGTCTGCCAAAAAGATTGGCTGTAAGGGCAGTCACTGAGAAAATGAAATTGAGTTTCAACTAGACTCTGGCAAGTCGGCTGAGGGCAGCAGCTCTCATCCAGTGGCTTATGCATATGGGAGCCCCTCACAAGAATCTTCCCATGTAACCCAAGCCAAACAAGGTCTCACATGGGTGCTGGAATCCGAGGATTAGTCAGTTGAGTCAAGGCATCCGGGACTAGATGTGATGGACAAAATTTCAAGGAAACCTGGGGGGTCAGTAGTTTAATGAGAATAGGATTGTAAAGATCATGTCTAGCCCTCTTGGCAATATCCACTAGGGACAAGCACCAAGAATTGATCTTCTGAAAGGCTTGAAGTACATACAAGGATATTAATGGAAAGAGAGCCACACAAAAACCTGGGAACAGGTTTCGCTTCCAGTAGTAAACAAGGGAACTAACCATTCTTCCAGAAGTGGAGACCAGATGGTATTGGTCTGATGTCCAAAATTCCAAGACAGGAATATACTATAAAAAAGACAATGGGGTGCACCATATGCACCCCTCCCAAACCATAAGAGAAATAATTGACATTCCTCTTAATGGTATTTAATTGGGAGCCCCACAGACCTTGAAAAAGAATACTAAATAACTGGGTCTCCAGTTTCTGAGGGGGAGGAAAAACATAACTAATAAAGAGAAAGCATGGCAACAGTAAGGTCCTGATCAAGTATATCTGCTTCTTTTTTGAGAGAGTCCTGCCTTTCCACACATGAAGCAAGGACTCAGCTTTAGTTATACCATGCTGCCAGTTAAGGGTAGCATCATCTACACTATTAAACCACAAACCCAAAATCTTCACGGAGCAGTTTGAACTGGTATGCCAGCAATGAAGGGTGGCAGACTGGATGTCTGAAGTGGGTCAAAGGAAATGGCCATGCTCTTATCAAAATTGATACAAGAGCCAGAAACTTGGAAATAGGCACATAAGGTGTCATGGACACCAAAGCTCGAGTGAAAATCCTGGAGGAGGCTACAAACATCATCAGCATAAGCCAGACAGTTGAAGGCCAAAGCCTCAGGAAGTAGGGAAATTCCTTGAATGTCCAGATTGGACTGAAGGAGACATAAAAGAGGATCAATGGGGAAAACATAGGTGCAGGGACTCAGGGGGCAGCCCTGCTTAACTCCCCCTCCGTACCTGGACAGGGATACCAGACCAGCCATTCACAGATGGGATCACAGTCGCTTTACTATACAACACAGTAAGCCATTGTAAAAAGTGTTGTGGTATGCCATATTTGGCAAGGGTGGCAAACAAAAATGGATGTTCCACATGGTCAAATGCCTTTGACTGGTCTAAAGATAAGAGAATCCCAGAAGTTAAGTGTTTTCATACCCTGTCAAACACTTTGCGTAGCACCGTCAAATTGTCATGGATCTGTCTGTTGGGAATAGCACGTTTGGGAAGAAGAAGTAAGATGTGGGGTTACAGAGATGAACCATCGTACTATCAGGGACAAAGGTTTTTTTTTAATTTTTTTTTTAGTTTATTTATTTTTACTTCCTCGGCTGGGGGGGGGGTTGTGCCTTTGGTTCCTCCCATCCAGCTAGCCTTCATGGCTGCTGCCGCAGTGGGGACAAAAGTTTTTGATCTGTGTTTAGAAGGCACAACAGGTGCCAATTCAGCAAAGCGGTCTTATCACTGTTCTTAAAAATAAAAATCAGAACAGCCTGTAACATAGAAGGTGCTAGGTATCCTGTAGGTAAAAAATGATTGTACAAAAAATTCAGAGTGGGACCAATATATGTTCTAAATTTAACATAAAACTCAGAAGGGAGGCCATCAATGCCAGGAGCCACATTTTTTTGAAGAGAATACAATGCCGATTCCACCTCAGAGAGGAGGGTAGGTTGGGTAAGCGAAGTGAGGGCATTCTGGGGTATAGGGGGTATGTGGAGAGTATCAAGAACAGAGCCAGGATCAGGTAAAGTACTGGCAGTACCAAAAGTATGAACGACATGGTAATGTACAATGTGAAGGATGTCATCCTTGTGAGACGTAGGGATATAGTCCATGTGTGAAGAAAGACTATACATAAAACAAGTTAAGTAGTTGCTGACTAGCTTTAAAGCAGTCCATGGATTGTTTTTTACCCAGAGTGCCACATCTCATTTCAAACTGCAGAGACGAAGCTTGGTTGTATTGAATGTCCTTCATGGCAGTCTGAGTACATTGAATAGAGTCTGTATGATCAACTCCAGTGGTTTATATATGGGAGAGTAACTTATGCAACTTGGACCACAAGGATAAATACTGAAAATACTGCCATGTCATCCCTCTCTTTGCTCAGGTCTGAAAATGAACTTGGAAGTCTTGTTTAGTGTCCTCCCACCATTTTGGAATATCCTCCTAGGCCCAAAACACTGACCTCCAATCCCGGAAGAGTTGCTCACATTTGGCCACCACCTGTGGGTCATCCAAAAGGGAGGTATTTAGGCACCAGGCAGATTTGGTGCAGGAGAAGTCAGGTGATAAACAGCAGGAGCAGAGGATAGCAGAGAGGTCAGAGGTTTCAGTTGGTATTGTCCTATACTGTGCCATGTTGCACGTGGGAGAGAGGAAGGAAAAAATCTATACAGGTGGTGAGGGTGCCTTTATGGAAGGTGAGCACAGCTGGGGGGAACTCAATGACCCATCTAGTAGAGAAAATCAAAATAGCATGTTGCGATCCAGCCAAGTAAGTTGGTGCTCACTGAAGGGCAGCCAGCCTTATTTTGAATACAACACACAAATCAGTGGCACTCAGACCGGGCTACAAAAAAATTGAAAAACATATATAACAGGTAATCCATTTATTGAAAAGAAGGCACACTCTAGCATGCCAACTGGTCAATTGGCGTGCTAGAGTGTGCAGTCTTTCCAATAAATGGATTACCAGTTATATTTGCTTTTTAATTTTTTTGTAGCTGGTCTGAGTGCCACGGATTTG
The DNA here is from genome assembly GCA_016271365.2 of Neoceratodus forsteri. Classification (NCBI taxonomy): domain Eukaryota; kingdom Metazoa; phylum Chordata; order Ceratodontiformes; family Ceratodontidae; genus Neoceratodus; species Neoceratodus forsteri. Next base: position 198,566,863 of record CM057459.1, read on the forward strand.
TGTGTTGTATCCATCTGTTAGAGAAGCTGTAGAAATGACGTCTTGAAGATAATGTGCATCACAGTATGTCTTGGGAGAGGCACTATGGGACTGGGGGAGACTACAGTACAACTAAAATCTCCTTATAACACCACTGGTCTTCATGTATGAAGATACGGTCTTAATTCCTTAAACAGATCAGTCCTGCCAGATTTAGTCTGGGGAGCGCAGACATTAATGAGGCGTAAAGAAAAATGATCTTGTAAGACATGTAACAACAAAGAACACCTGGCAATGATGCCCAACAATTATTGGACCCGACAGGGAAAGGAGTGGAAAAGAATACCCACTCAGTCATACCTGTCAGGTCCAGGGTACCAGAAAGATGGGCCATGCATCCAAAATCTCTTTGTGGAGGTCAAGTCAGGTAGAGAGTGAAGGCACATGTCTTGCAAAAAGAAAACATTGCCAGGGAGGGTGGACAAAACAGACAGGGTAGTCAAAAGTTTTATATAGTTCTTGATGCTGTTAGCATTTAAGGAAACACAGGAGATGTGAAGTCCGGAACACATAGGGAGGGTCAGGGAGGAGGGACAGACAAGTTCCTCATCTGAGATCTAGTGTGACACTGCTTAGATGATGTATCTAGCGCCGAGGAGTCTAACTCAAAACCCAAGTCACGAACTGGAGAAACAGCAGAGGAGACCTCAGAATCCATGACATCATCTTCAGAATCACCCCACTGTCTAGTCGTAGACAAGACTTTAAATTTATTTTCAAGGGCCGGAAGGTCAGGAGAAGTCACCTTGACCTTAGGCGTATGCTGTCTACACTTCTTACTAGGTTGGACCAGAATCAGTGTGGGTTCCTGTCTGTTATAGCAGTATCAAGGAAAGCTATAGGAGGTTGTACTACCCCCTCCACAGAGGGGGGAGGAGGTATGAAGAACAGGTCTGAAATAGGTTGGACTACAGCGGATGATGGGACCATGTCCCCTGTGATGGGGGGGTGTCCCTGGGCAAGACAGGGCAGAAGGTGATAGCAAAGGTTTAGCCTCAGGCACTGGATTCCAAGGTGGGGGAGTGACCACCCTGGGGCCCGAAGCTCTGGCCCCCAGAGCCTGACCTCAGGCAATGATAGCATCTTGATTTCACCCCTCTCCTGTATTGTGCATGGCCCAAGGGCACCTCATAAAACAGTGACCTTGCTATTCGCTCAGGTTGCATCAATAAGGGTTGGGGCAAACGTTACTGGAGTGGCCAAACTCCAAACATCGATTACATCTGGCTGCGTCACAAACTGAACTCATGTGGGTAGGGGAACCACATTTGCAACAGGGCCAGGGCTGTCCTGGATAAAAACAAACACCCCTGTCCCTACCAATATAGAAACTATTTGGGAGGTGACAAATACCAGCACTGGAGTACCAGAGTTTCACTCGGACTTTCCATCCCCTGTTCTAAACCTGCTTGCTATCAATAATGGGAAGTGGACTGTCTTGAATATCATATTTTTGTTGTAACCAATAGCGGATATCGGAAATTTACACATTTTCATTATGAAACAATGTGGTAACAGGTTTTTGTTGCAGGTTTGGAAAGGGGAATAGCCTGAAAGGGGACCCACTCTGGCGAATCCTTGAGGGCCTCATATTTGGACCAGAAGCCTTCCAGCGCTGGCACTAAATGGAAGCTAACATCATAGACAGTATCACCTGAAACATGCAAGATGGCAAATAAATCATCTGGGGAGAACTCCGTGGAATCTTTCAACAATGTTCGAACAACATAGAGTCTATCAGAAGGGTTTTCCAAACCCCCAGTGTAGAGCAGATGAAGAACATTCCGTCTTTGCAGTGGTTCCTTGTCTGAAGTAAATAAATGTGACATTTCGAATGGTTTGGGGTGCACATAAGGAGTCAAAGAAGAGAAAGGTTCTGCAGCTGGGGTGTAAGGCAAATAGACCTCTGTGCGGGGAGCAACTGTATGCTGAAATTGTCCAGTGAGAAATGAGAGTGGAGGGACAGGATTGTCTAGCTGAGGAGAACTCATGAATCTTGAAGGATGACCAGTACCTGAAAAAGCCCTAACAGTTTTGATTGAGAGGTTCCCAGGAGACTCCATCCGCTGCTTTCCCCCATCCTGCAGCCAACATGCAGTCCTGCAGTCGACAGACCATTTATTAAGCTGCTTTTAGGCCAAGGCAGGGCCCCAGCTAGAACCAGGCACACCACGATCAGCAGGCATCTCACTGACAGTAACATCAGGGGTTGCAGCAGCACAACTACTAGAAAAAGCAGGGGCATGAGAAGGCGGTAGGAAGGGTACGTCTGGGGTGCCCGGAATGAGGGGAGCAGGAAGAGATAGTGCTGGAGTAGGTCCTGTGTCCATCAGTACTGGGGCTGCCAGATTTCCTACATCAGAGTCAACAGTATGGTCCAAGAGAGGAGCAGACTGGCAGTCGGTATCAAGAACCACAGCTGCAGTGGTACCATCCTGTGGCAAAGAGGGAGTAGACAAACTCCTGGAAAAGTCCAGGCCTGACATGATGGCAGCAGAATCAGGGGTCAGTACTGTTGATAGGGATGCTGTTGGTGTGGAACCCTGTGTACAGGTCACTTCCAAAGCAGGTGCCAAGAGAACAGGTGGCACAAAGGCAGGATGCTGCAGAGGAAAATAATCCAGTGAGTGTGAGGAACGGTGGAAGGCCAGGTTTTCCTTTTCCAACATTTGCAGCAATTTTTGCCATTGGTGCGCATACACAACTGCCAAGAAATCATCAAGAAAATGTTCCCCTCACAAAGGGATAGTGTCAGCATGGGCATAGGACTGTCCTTGTATATCATCCACTGCAATATGCGTTGCGATCATGAAGGATTTCGCTTGTGTGCTAGCCTAAAAATGGGGTCCACCTAGCTGTGCATATGGGGATATGGGGGGACCAAGTAAATTGCATCCCTCTGGGGCCCAACTTAGAGGAAACAAAACCTGGTTGACAAAAGCTCCCTTCCCTGGAAACCATCTGACCTGATTGGCACAGAGCAATAGCATGGTGGCTCTGCCTTGAAGGGGAAGAATGGTTCAAACTTCCAGGTAGTTCAGGACTAGAAATTGAATCACCAGGTGTGACACTATGCCGGGACGCAGCCCTGCAGAGTGAAGTTTCAGATAAAGAATTATAGTCCATATGCTTCATAGGCAGTAGCGTAGGTGCCATAGAATGTTGTGCCCCAGCCACAGTCTGGAGCAGTAAAACAGGCTGACAATGAGGAGTATGTAAGGGGTGGCGGTCCATTTTAGGCCAAGCAAATAATCACTCCCACATGCCATTTCCAACAGTCCCCTAACCAACACAGGGTCAATCGAAGAATGTGAGACAGTAGAAAAGTGCAAAGCAGAGGGGTTTACTGCAATTCCCAGAGAAGTCGGGACAGAGTCCTCATGGTTAGCAGCACCGGCGGAGGCCATCAGCTACCAGGAAGTAGCTGCAACAGAAGCCAGCTTCACGGAGTGCAAGTTCATAGTCCACCATCCCAAATCAAGGGCAGCACCAATCCCGTTCAGTGAGCGCACTTTTGGCGATACTGGTTGATGCACCAATCCACACTTCTTGGCTCCAAAAGGATGTGGCATCCATTCCAGAGAGGTATACACCTCTCTGTTTCCAACAGGAGAAACATACATTGGCTTACCAGTAGAAGTCCCAGCGCAGCGTGTCTCATACAATTGAGGTACATTCAGATGTGCAGTACTGCAGCATTCAGAATCCATTCCAAAAGTGGTAGTATTATCCAAAGTAGCCGTGGCCTCTAGGGAAGACAAGGCAGGGGAGGAGACTGACCCCCTAGCTTCCAGTACATCCACTTTCACTTCCATCTCCTCCAAAGTGCCCATCCTTGCAAGCAAAGATGGCGAACATTCACCCCTACTGACAAGAGTAGGGGAATTTTATTAAGGAGAAAAAACATCTCCTACAGAAAAACAGAACAAATCTATCAGCAAATCTCACAATAGAAATCTCAAACCCCACAATTAGTGTTCATGAGTTTTCCCAATACAATGTCAAAATCTGAACAAAAGATAAAGAAAAAAATATAAGCAACGGAACGTATCAGTTAAACCCAAGATATATTTTTCCATAGTTTATCTGGTGGCTTTTTAGACTGACTTAAATACTCCTTAGATTTCACTTGACATAAAGCAGTTTCTATCCCAAGTGCAATTGACAAAGGAGTAACCTGTATTTGTTGAAAAAGGAATTGACATCTAGCCTGCCACGTGTATAACTTAATACAAGCAAAAAGCACATTAAGTGTACTAGGGTAGCATTGCACCCAAAACCCACTATAATCTCCTAAAATCAAGGTCTCATTTGTGATTCTGACAAAAAAAGGCCAAGTCCATCTATTAGCTAAAAAAAGTCCATAGCTGAATTGCAAAAGGACACCGAAAGAAGTAATGCTCCTGTGATTCTTCCGTATGAAGACATTCTCGTCTCAGACACATACTATGTGTTCATTAATGGCTTTTTGCTTCATATTACCCTTCAGGCCAAGTTTCCCATGCAGACTTAGGAAATGTCCCACATATTTGGGGAGGATCATGGAATCATTCAGGGATCGCAGTGCCATTTTCTTTTTATTAGGAGTACACAGGGAAAGATCAACCTCCTGTGGGTAAAAATGGGTCATAATATGGTTGTATATCTTTTTTCTGGAATATGCCTCTATAATAGGCATAGTGATTTGAGTAACAATTGCATATCCTGGTATTTGCAGTATCGTATCATTCTGGCAAATATGTAGCCCATTTTGTGAAATATGGTTCTAATAAATTTAAAGTCCAATCCTGCCAATGGGAAATATGTGCTTTTAGTCCTACATATAAAGTAGAATATATAAAAAAGAATGGAAAAAAGAACCGGGTCAATCATATGGAGTCCGCCAAGTGTCTGTGAGAGATATAAAATGTGTCTCTTAATTGGATTTAACTGACATCCTCAAATCATTTGAAAACATGTACTATATAATCTTGTTTCCAAAGAGATGGAAGGGGGACAGAGAAAGCTAAGATACATAAAAATGGTAAGAATATTTTTTTTACAAGGAGTACTCTTTTTTTTTTTTTTCTGAAAACTTCCAAGCCTTCCACTGCTGTATTTTTTTCTCCCCATGTCTAATTTTTTCTCCCAGTTTAGTAGGATCAGGTTCCCAGGTCCAAACCAGATTCCAGGTATTGGAATTGGTTGAGAGGAAATTGTAATGCTGGTCAAGTCTCTAATTCCATTATCTGATGTGTTCAGTGAGAGTCCTAAACCTTTCTGTAAGTTCAGTTTCACCCCAGCGAAAGAGGAAAACTCACTAATGAGGTCTATGGCACATTCACCTGACTTGCTATTCTGTACAAGGAGGCATAAATCATCTGCATATGCAACTATTTTTGGGAGTATCACAGTAGTTCCAGGGGTAATTCCTATAATCTGTTTTTCCCAGTGTATCTGTCAGATTAAAGGATCTAGAACGAATGCATAAAGAAGGGGGCTAAGAAGGCACCCTTGTCGTACCCCTGATTTGAGAGGTGTAGTGAGGCCAAATTGACCATTTACATAAGGTATCATCTGGGATTCATTATAAAATCCCTGAACCCATCCCACCATTTGTCTAGGAATGCCACATGCAAGCAATACTGAGAATAATCATGTTTAACCCTATCAAAGGCTTTAGCTTGGTCTAGGGAGAGTATGTACCCTTTCAATTTGTTTTGGTGTCCATACTCACACATATCTCTAATTATTTGTAAACTATGAGAAATATTTCTTCCAGGGATTGAACATGTTTGAGCAGGATCTATCAGGTAGGTAGCAACTTTCAAGTCTTGTACACAAACTTTTCGAGAGGATGTTGTAGTCCGAGTTCAGGATACTAATTGGTCTCCAATTTTTTATATAATTTCTATCCCGTTTTTATAAAGAAAAATGAGTATGTCTTTTCCAAATTCCAGTGGCTTATTATCATTAAATAACATATAGTTATTCACAGTTTCCAGCATTTCTGAGATATTCTGCTTAAATAATGCATAAAATCCATTGGTCAGTCCATCCAAACCCGGAGACATTTCTTTTTTATAAAGCAGAAATAGCACAGTCTATTTCTGCTACTGTAACTGGTGTTATTAGCTCATTTTTGGAATTATCATCCAAAGTTGGTAATGGGACTATAAGAAAAGTGGACAGAGAACCACTTGTTTCAGTCACAGTCCCAAATGTGGAATCCATATAGTTAGGTATAGTATAAAGAATACTTTGGTTAACAGTATGCAATATTCCTGCTTCATCTAAAATGCCTTCCATGACTGTGGAATCCAGCAGGGATTTACAGGCAGCATATGGATCTGAGAATGGCTGTGTCTCAGTACAATGATGTATAGAATCATAGAAACTTGATGGCAGAAAAGGACCTCCTGGTCCATCTAGTCTACCCCTTTTCCCTCCCACTATTCCTCCCCCCCCACAAGCCCCCATCCCCCCACCCTGTAGCCCCATGTGCCTGTCCCATGTCCTCTTGAAGCCTGACACTGTTTCGAACTCCACAGCCTCCCCAGGTAGCTTGTTCCATGCCTCCACCACCCTCTCAGTAAAGAACTGTCCCCTCACATTGCCTCTGTAGTTTACTCCCTGTAGTTTCAATCCAAGCCCTCTTGTTTTAGTGCCTTCCTTCCTGTGAAATAAATGTCCTGAACACACTCTGTTTAACCCTAAGACATATTTAAAGGTCTCTATCATGTCCCTCCTCTCCCTTCTAGGCTCTAATGTATAGAGTCCCAATTCCCTACACCTCTGTTCGTACGGTTTGCCCTTCATCCCCTGAACCATCTTTGTTGCTCTTCTCTGTACTCTTTCAAGCATATCTATATCTTTGCACTGGTATGGCCTCCAGAACTGGACTTCATACTCAAGGTGCGACCTTACCATGGTTTGGTACAGGGGCATCAGGACCTCCCTCCTCCTGCTACTGATTCCCCTGCCTATACATGCCAGCATCCCGTAAGCTCTCTCCACCGCCCTGCTACACTGATTTCTCACCTTGAGATTATTAGTCACCACTATACCCAGATTCCTCTCCTGCTCCGTAACCCTGACTTCCGCCCCCCACAAAGTGTGCACCCAGCCTTTGGGTTCCCGTGCCCCAGGTGGATGACTGCACACTTTTTGATATTGAATTTAGGTTGCCAGGTCTTTGCCCACACCTCCAGTGCCCTCAGGTTCTGCTTCATGTGCTCAACACCCTCTGCAGAGTCCACCATATTACAGATTTTCATGTCATCTGCAAAGAGGGCCACCCTTCCCTTCAGTCCTACTGCTATATTGCTGATGTACAGTAGATATTGAAAAGGAGTGGTCCCAGGACTGACCCTTGGGGGACCATGCTCGTTACCCACCCTGTCCTGGAGAGCACCCCATTTCCTACCACCCTCTGGGTTCTGTCTGTCAACCAGTTATGTACCCATCTAACTATTTTGCCCCTACCCCCATACTGTCCAGCTTGTTGACCAGTCTTCTGTGGGGTACAGTGTTGAAAGCCTTGCTGAAGTCCAGGTAGGCTATGTCCACCCCCTCGGTCAATTACCTGTGTCACCCAGTCTAAGAACCCAATCAAATTGGTCTGGCATGATTTCCCCTTTGAGAACCCATGCTGTCTGACATCCATCAGCCCATTTTCCTCCAGGTAGTCCATCATCCTCTCCCTGATGAGTGCCTCTGTGACCTTCCCCACCACTGCTGGGAAGCTGACTGGGAGGTAGTTTTCCCTCAACTCCCTGCCCCCCCCTTGTGTATCAGTACCACGGTTGCCACGTTCCAGTCCTCTGGCACCCTACTGGAATCCAGAGACAGGTTGAACAGCCTCGTTAATGAGGCAGCCAGTTCCTCTCTCAGTTCCCAGATCACTTTCAGGTGCAACCCGTCTGGTCCCATGGCTTTGTCCACCTTCAGCTTGCCAAGCTCCTCCAGTAACTGCTCCTCACTGAAGGGACTCATGTCCACCCCTGTGCCCCCTCCTCTCCTCCTTATCTCGGGCCCCCCTGCCCTCTCCCTCATTCATAAATACCGAGCAAAAGTACCAATTTAGTTCTTCTGCTTTTTCCCCGTCCTCTTCCAATGGTTTCCCACCTTTGGTCTCCTGCACCTCATACCCTTCCCAACCCTTCTAATACACATATGCATAACCTCCCTCAGCCAGTCCCTAATAGCTCCCCATAACTCTTTCACATCATTCGTCTTTTCCATACCCTCTCTCACTATCCTTCTCAACTTGCCGAAGTCTGTGCACCTGAAGTCCAGCAATGTTGTGTTTGTATGACGCGCCTCCCTCCCAGCTCTCACCTTGAACCTGACAGTCCTGTCTTCGCTGTTTCCCAGCTTTTCCCCACCACTACCTCCTCCACACTTCCCCATTCATTAAGACCATGTCCAGTAGGTTGACCAACTGCTGCAGGAATGCCCCCTGTAGTGACTCCAAAATCCCTCTGTTTCTGGCCAAGACCACCTCTAGGATGGGACAGTCTATGTCAGGGAGGTTCAGGTCCCCCACCAGAAGTGTTTCCCCCTTGAGAGTCATCCTTTCGATTGCCTGTGACATCATCCTGTCCTGTTCTTCCCCTTGCATTGGTGACCTGTAGACTACCCCTAGTCTTAAGGATTCCCCTGTCTTTCTACTCAGTGTTACCCAAAGTAGTTCAGTTTCCCCTTCCCCCTCCTACCCCTCTGTAACCTTTATGTCCTCCTCAATGTATAGTACCACCCCCCTTCTTGTCTCTCTGTCCCTCTTGAATAGTCTGTAGCCAGGAATAGCCATCTCCCATGTATGAAAGTTTGTCCACCATGTTTCCATGATCACAGTTAAGTCCAGTCCTTCATGCACAATGATGGCTACCAGTTCCTCCATCTTATTTGCTAAGCTCCTGGTGTTGACCACTAAACCCCTCCACCATAGTTCTCTTTCCCTCCCCCTGCCTATGGGCATGCCAGAACCTAGTACATCATCCCTTCCTTGGGGGGGGGCTAGAGACCCCCTTCTCAGCTGTAGTTATCTGTGGCTTTACTCCCAGCCTCCCATTTAGTTTAACTCTTATGCTTTTTTGAAGAACTCCCCCAGCCTACATTTTAGCACAGCTGCCCCTTTTCTGTTAAGGTGCAGCTTGTCAGGGGCAAAGAGACTCTCATCGTCCCACGTTGCCCCCCCAGTCCCCCACCAGCCCATACCCCATCTGCTTACATCACCTAACCAACGAGTTATTGAATTCCCTTATTCTTTGTTTTCTCTCTGTACTGGCTCCGGGCACTGGAAAAACCTCTGAGAAGGCTATAGATTTGAAGCAGAGATAACTTCAAAACGTAGCCAGAGCCCTAAATCTCACCTGCACCACCACTTGAAACCAAAATGTTCTCACTACAGTATAACAGAGCTACATCTTTAGAAGCGGAAATGCCCCCCTGCCCAGGTCCTTGGTGACCCTTTACCACCACCACCAGCAGTACCTACTCTCCACCATCCATCACTCACCACCCTCCATCACTCACCACCTCTTCCTATCTCAAACCTCTTCCCCTTTGACTCCCCTCAGTCTGGCCTGCCCTCCCGCCATTTCAGGTGACCCCGCACCCCACAGCAGTAGACCCCCTCCATCCCCAACCAGCTTTGAAGATGTGCCTCCCTTCCCTTGTGCTCATGCCCTCCCTCCACCTGACCAATTTGTTCCTGAGAATGCATATCTCAGCCTCTAATTTCCTTAACCTGGCACATATCGGACAGCAACCTAGCCTCCACAGTGTATTCATGGCCATTGCAGCCCACAGCCACTGCATCTCACCAGTCTGCCCCCTCCATACATTTGCTGAAGTCCTCCTCCCTGCCCAGTAGTATCCCTGCTCAAGCCTGCTTTCTGCATTAGCATTTTCAAACCTCCCCTCCCACTAAGACCCTTGCTCCCTCCCATATCCCCAACCTAGCACAGACATTTGTCCCAGGTTAGCCTCAAGTGATCAATGGAGCCCTTTTGACCAACACAGTGCACAAATTTGCCCCTTGTCCCAGATCAAGCCAGCAATCACACACCAGCAAAGAACAGGTTAAAGGAAAACTGCATGTTAAAAACAGGAACATATATGTATTACTACCAGTTTTGAGTTCTTACTTCATCCCAGTGTTTTGTTTCTGCCTAGGCTGTAAGAGGAGTTTTTTCTAACTTTCCCTGTTTTCCCTGGATGTTTTAATGACCTCTGGGGGCTGCCATTTAGGTTTGTTTTATTGCATCTTGTCCAGGATAGTCTTCCCAGAGTGCCCTTTGGTTTGATGTCTAATAGCCCCTACAGCAGGTCAATGTCTTGTTACAGTGTCTTATAGCCACAGCAGAGAAAGAACAGTGCAGCCAGGATTCACATTGCTAGACTCTGGGTAAGTATGGTAAGTTTCCTAAATATTGGTACCTTATCCAGCTGTGTGTTCTGCTTGTGGGGGGGTATGTGTCTAAACATAGAACTTTCTATAGTATATTGTATAGCAGTATGAATCCTGTCTGCAGTGTTCTTTCTCTGCTGTGGCTAAGCAAGACACTGTAATAAGACACTGGCCTGCTGTAGGGGTATTAGACATCAAACCAAAGGGCATTCTGGGAGGACTAACTTGGAGAAGATGCAATAAAACAAACCTGAATGGCAGCCCCCAGACATCATAAAACACCCAGGGAAAATTAGAAAAAACTCCTCTCACAACCTAGGTAGAAACAAAACACTGGGATGAAGTGAGAACTCAAAAGTGGTAGTAATACATATATTTTCCTGATTTTAAAATGCAGTTTTCCTTTAACCTGTTTGTCCCAAGTAATTTGCAGTGTTGGTGCTTTATGATTGCCAGTAGCCTTTCATCCCCCTAGAGGTAGATAACTGAATCCCAAACAAGCAGAACACAGATGGGTAAATCTAATATAATAAAGAATGGAAACTAGGACCTTAACAGGTGAAGCTTTCTTTCAGTACAAATCCTCAACAAGCAGAAACTGAAAAGGTAAATATAATATAATGAGATAAGAAAAACTGGGCCCATAAGCAATGATTTCCATCAACACTTGTAGCCATATAGTGACATTCCTTATAAGCCCCAATCACAGCACAATGGCCATGAATGTCAAGGATGCTCCATTAGTTTCATTTAGCCACAGTACACACAGTACAGTACCTTAGGGTCCCTTCCTTCAGCCGAAGAAGCCTCTTGTGCTTCCTACCACCTCCCAGGTATGCTCCTCCTCCTAACTGCTCCCATTTAGCTAATCACTTCTGGGAGTGGTTAGCAAGTGTATTTAATTTAGGAGGTGGTGCAGGGTGGGTAGGTGGGAGAAAAAACAGGGAACAGCTCCTCCTCAGACTTGTGCTGTGGCTGGGCTATTTAAAGGCCCCAGCCACAGTTTGAATGTGCTGCCTTGTCTCTCCTGGCTCTTCAATTGGTTGTAGGGGAGAGTTAGGTCAGTTATTCCATGACTGCCACCGATGCGGCTTGGATTACGGCCACCGATTGTGGCCTCCTTTGGGCTGCCGATGTGGATCCGATGCTGTTTCCCTTGCTGCCGAATGTGGCTCAGTCAGTCCCTCGCCACTGCTACCACTGATGTAGCTCTTCTCTGGACCACCGACTGTGGCTCCCACAGACCCCCATCAAGTATAACCAGAGAACAACTCCTCCTCCTCGGACTTGTACTGTGGCTGGGCTATTTAAAAGCCCCAGTCGCAGTTTGAATTTGGTGCCTTGTCTCTCCTGGCTCTCCAACTGGTTGTAGGGGAGAACCAGGTCAGTTCCTCCATCACTGCCACTGATGTGGCTTGGATTATGGCCACTGACTGTGGCCTCCTTCTTCCTTTGGGTCACTGATGCGGATCCCTTCTGCTATTTCCCTTGCTGTCGAATGCAGCTCACTGTGTCCCCTGCCGCTGCTGCCACTAATGCAGCTCTGCTCTGGACTGCCGACTACAGCTCCCATGGACCCCCACCAAGAAAAATCAGGGAACAGCCCCTCCTCCAAAGCTGTTTGGGGATGGAGGAGGTCTATTATTGTGGGGTGCAGGGTCACCTGAAACAGTGGAAGGGTAGGCCATGCTGAGGGGAGTCAAAGGGGAAGGGGTTTGTGACAGGAAGGGGAGGTGAGTGATTGATGGCGGAGAATGGGTACTGCTGGTGGTGGTGGTGGTAAAGGGTCACCTGGGACCCGGGCAAGGGGGCATTTCAACTTCTAAAGATAAGGCTCTGTTATATTATAGTGAGAACGTTTTGGCTTTAAGTGCAAAAATTTGTTGTTTACAGTCAAATCTATCATGCGGTGGGAGTGATATGTATTTATATAGTTGATCTCTATATTGCAAATACTGGAGATAGTCTGAGTTTGATTTAAGCTTTCCATGATTCAAAAAAAATCTTTAATGTCTGTCTTCATATCGGTCCACCAATTCCAGGGGTCATCATAAATACAGAAAGTGGATTTTCTGGCATGTAATAGAGATAAAATTTCCTGTTTGACTGTGTCAGAAGTTAGCGTAGAGACATTTAGTCTCCATCTTTTTAGGCTGTATGAGCCAATGGGGAGTTCTGGGAATAACTAATCGTGCAATCTAAAAGAAAATGATCAGAGAGTTCAGAAGGTAGTAAGTTAAAGGATACTGGGCACAGATGCCTAGAAATAGAGAGATAATCAAATTCTAGTGGCATAGTTATGCCTGTAATAGGTATAACCAGTATCTTTATGGAGGGTCCTATGTGCATCAGTTAGATTTGCAGTATGAATGATAGTCTGTAGATTATAAGTGACACAATATATTTTCTTTTGCGCTGGATTTCCTGTGATTATAGCAAGACCACAATTCAAATCACCACCTTATATTATAGGTTTAGAGGTGTAAAGGTATGGCCTAATCTCTTCAAAAAGTGTTATTCTAGCAGCTTTAGTCTGGGGAGCATATGTATTAATTAAACACAAGGAACAGCCATTAAGTATACAATCTAAAAGCAACACTCTTCCTGGATGAATATCCACTAATCTGAGAATCGTTACTGGGATCCCTTTAAATAAAATACCCAGCTGGCCCGGTGGTGCTGAGGGTTGAGGCATTGGATGCCACACCTCACGCCATGCTGGTGACCCATGTTTGGGAACGAGCCTGAGGCGATGGGGGGCGGTAGGGGAGTGAGAGGATTAAGCATCCAGAGGACTGCTCTCATCTCTCTGGCAGTGGCTGGAGGGAGATGCAGGCCAGGAAGCACATAGCCAACGTACGTTGTCATGGGGAGGGGCGGCAGAGGAAAACAATGGAGGAAAATGAAGCTGGCAGGCTCTGTGATGACCCACCAGCACCCGTCCAGCTCTCAAATGTCTGGTTTTCTGTCCAGGGGTGGAGGAAGCAGCACCCTTCACATGGCCGTAGGGGGAAACCTGTAGGGATTGCAGGATGTCCGGGTGGGGAATGGGGGATCGGAGACCAAGTCTCTCTGAGGGAGAGACCGGAGCCACCTGCCAGGCTTCCAGAGTGATAAATAAATAATGGAAAAATAAATAAAATACCCAGACCATTAGCCTTATCTAACCCAACTGTCTAGAATGAAGGTCTCCATGTACAACTTCTTTTAACCTGACTAGCATTGAATACAGATGCCAACCTAGTTTCTTCTAGACAAATTACATTAAAATGGGAGACATTGAAAAAAAGAAAGCATGGAAATCCTCTTCTTATCCTTTTTAATGCTACAAATGTTAAAGGGACACTGTCAACTCCCTTGGGTCTCAAGTTGTCCATAGTTTAAAAAACACATTTTGTGATTGCTTACATTCTGTAAAGATTATTGATGTAGCCAGTTGTATGATTCTGATTCATTCAGTCTTTTTAAAAGTGAAAAAAATGAACTGCCAACCACACTGGTGTTACCACACAAAAACAAGTTTATTTACATTTCTTGATCAACTCCCACGCACCTTTCCTGGACTTGGAAACATCCCCACACAGTCTGGCCACTCATGATGCAGTGGGAGGAGAGGAGACTATTGCATCATGAGTAGCTGCACTGTTTGGGGATGTTCCTAATGTTCGGGATGCATGAAAAAGGAGTTTTTTTTTGTTATCTCTTTCTCTCCTTTCCTGGCCCTGGTCGGCTCTTTGTCCAGCTGCTATCCCCCGTGCCTCTCCTCCTTCTGGCCCTCACCCTCTGCACTTCCCATGGCTTACCTCCCATGGAAGGGCTGTGGGGAGCCCTCTACTCACCCACCAGGATGGAATTAGGTCGGTGTGTTACCTCCGGAGGATCAGCATTGGGGGGACAGCCATCAAGCTGCCACAACCAGCCACCAGGGTCTTTTCCTCCTAGATTTTCTCCTCTTGTGGCACTCAGCATGCAATGATGCCAGCGGTGGGCACATGTGTTCCCACCAAGCATCTGCCAAGCATCCACACCCCTTGCTTACAGTAGCACTGCGTCAACCCCCAGCCTCCGCCAGGGGTCAGACGAGCACTGACCATGTCTTGCCCCCCCACCCCAGAGATGGAGAGCAGTCCATTGGACGCTCAATCCATCCCCTCCCCGACAACCCGCTCTTGTTCCTGAACATGGGTCACCGGCATGGCGCAAGGTGCAATGACCAGCATCTCAGCCCTCAGTGCCACCAGGCTGAAATGAAATAAGAGTTGATCAAAAATTTAAAACAAAACAAGGTTGGGTATAATGACACCATTGCTATGCATTTCAGTTCTAGTAAGAAAAGCTGCAGATAAAACAACCAGCAACATAAATGAATTTTAGAGAAGGTAAGCAATCATAAAATGTGGGTTTTCAACCAGAAATTATATGATTCAAAAAGAGCTGACAGTGTCCCTTTAAAAGAAGCTATACGTAGGGATGTCACAGATGACTACTAGAACGGCATCAAGTAACTCCTTCTTGTTGGATCAGTTTTCTTTTCTTCCCTTTTTGTTTTCTTTTTGCCTATGCCAATTTTCTGTGAAGTGGGGGGGGGGAGGGGTTTCTATCATTATTTGTTCATCTTCCTCTACTTCAGAAGGTGCACCTGATTTGGAGGAAATTTCTGACTCCAGATCACCCAGAGTCACCCCCATCTTTATTAGTCTGAAGAGCTTCATACGGGTTCTTCAAAGGGAGTGAGAACCCCTGATTAAATTGTTTAGAAAGAGCCCTAGTGACTCTCCTAGACCCAGTCGTAGTAGCTTCTTTTGGGGGAGGCATTTCAGATTCTGGAAGGGGGGGTGTTGCGGGGTTCCTTCCTTAGAAGTATCATGCAGGGCTCCTGTTGCCTGGTCAGTTACTAATGGAGTAACTGGGGTGATAGTCTTGCTTTGTTCGGGGACATCAGATAAAGCTGACTTTGAAAGTCTAGGTGAGACAAGGGGAGGTCACAACAGGCACAGTATTCTGGGGTGGAGGATCCTGTCTCCTTTCCCTAGTCATGGGGAGAGGGGGAGGCAAATGCCTTTCAGACTGGGCCTACAGTAGCAATGTTTCCTGGTTTTAACCATCCGTGAGGTTTTGTCCAGCCCAGGAACACTGATGGTAGTCATGGCCGGACTCATTGCAAAGATTACATTTCATAATATTAGCACAGACCATGCTGACATGTCCATATTCTCTACACAGGGAGCATCTCAATTAATCACAGGTGCTACTGAGATGTGTCCTTGTGCCACACTTATAGCAGGCTTTTGGCTGGCTCACATAACAACACATAAGAAACTAAGTTCATGGTTTTCTCCAGCCCCCACAAACCCCTTGGCTTTGATCTCTCCCTCTATGACAACCTTGGTAACTCCATTGAAAGAGTCAGTGAATTCAAGTACCTTGGCTTACTCCTGGATAGCCACCTCAATTTTGATGTTCACACTAGCCTCACAATCAAAAAAGCCCACCAATGCCTTGGTATCCTCCACAGAACCAAGCATTACCTTAACAGGGAATCCAAATCCCTCTTAGTCTGTAGCTTCCTCCTTCCTGTCTTTGACTATGGTTCACTTGTCTCCTCCCTCCCTCCCCTGCCTCTCCATAAAAATGTCTCCAGACTTCGAAGTTCCTACCACAACGCTATCCACTTTGCCTCTGGTCTCCCTAAACTCACACACCACTGTGACCCTTATAAGCTCACCAGTCATCCCTCCCTTGAGGCCTGCCTCAATTGCAAGATGGCCACCTTCTTCTTCAAACTCTTCCGTGGACTGCTCCCTGATTGCCTCATCTCTCTCTTCCAGACAGTCATCATCACCAGGACCACTAGACTGTGCTCCACTCTCTCTTTCACTGTTTTTTTCTGCTGGACTACTCAAGGCCAGAAAACACTCTTTTATGGGACCCAGGCTCTTCAACTCTCTCCCTCCAGAACTAAAACTCTGTCCCTCCACAAATGCCTTCAAACACAATATCAGGAGACATTTCTCTCCCACCTGTACCTGCTCCCAGCCCTAATCTGGCTCCCCTTCTGCACCCTTTCCCCTCACTCTCTGGTCATCCACCACTTGCACTTACCCTTTCTTTCTAGCACTTGTAGTATTGTTAATCCACCTAGGCTAGTTTTTAGATTGCACTTAAATTTTTTGTTTCCCACTGTTATATTATTGTTAAACCCTCACTGAATGTTTAATGTCACCTTGTATTTGTTAATTAACCAAGGCTAGTTCATGGTTTGCCCTTTAGTTTATATTATCCTGATTGTATGCACCATTGTATTAGCCCTTGCTGTTAATTAAATGTTTTAGCCTAGGTCATATATCATGATTGTTGTATGTTACTGGACGCGTGTGTAAACGGGCAGCAATGCTCACACGCCTTTCCAGTATAACCAATAAAAATGAAATGAAATGAAAACATACCCCCAATCTCTCCCTAGAAAAAAACTGTTGGGGAGGTGCTAGATTTCCTCATTGGTCTGAAATAACTTCTCCTTAAACTTCCAGCCCCCCATCCATATATTTTCTGTGTCTATTATTGCAGTAGGGAGTCCAAGAACCTCACATCTTTTACCAAGCCAAAAATTAATGTCACTAACATTAACCCCCTCATTCTGGAACATTATAGTGACAGTCTTAATCAGAGGTTTTGTTAACAGAATGAATAAAAAGAGAATCTATAATGGGGAAGTTCTTAAAGCATTGTACTTTGACCAAAACCTAGCCAATAAAACCATACTTCTAAAGCTCACATCAAACGTGCCTTCCCCCAACACGTGTCAATGCATAAATGTCTGAATCCTGTAATGTCATTGATTCCATTAATAATTTCCATGCCACATACACCCTATCAGGCCGTTCAAGCAACCCAGTCCTATATTTAATTCAAAACAGCATTTCGTTGAGGAGCCTGCACTTATTTGTTTTTGAAAATATCCAAAAATGTTTGTCCAGGTCGGGTATTTCTGCTGGGCCCAGCATGATATGATGCATCAGAGTCGGAATGTTCATGTTCCTCCTGGTTCAGGGCATGGTACAATCAAAGTCTGTGGAGTGGGAGCTGCTTCCGAAATTGTTGTACCCTCGATTTTACATGTTCAGGATGTAGATTGTCAGACTGGGGATCCCCATTATTAATGTCTGAAGGCGTGTCATTTAAATACTTGTTAGCTTGATTTGCAAGAAGAGGTAACTCACCCAATGACTGTCCTGGGTTAATAGCAGGTTCTGTAGCAGAATGTTCGTCATTTACAAGGTATGGGTTAGTAGTAGGCATATGGTTGCAGTTAGCATACTGGTGTTTGCAGGTAGAAGTGCTTGGTAACAGGAAATGCACATCCAAAAACTCAGGGCTGTATGAAGTCTGTTGCGATGGCGTCGGGGCAACCGCAAATACCATCTGAGCCCAAACCTCTTTCTCCGTTTGCGTCAACTGGTCCCAAGCAGGGTCTGGCATCCACTGTCCACCTTCAATCTGCATCCAGTCAGCTGCCTTTAGTGCTCGTTCTGGGGACTACAAGTTTTCCATATTCTGAGAGGCAGTCTCTGCTGGTAAGGAAAACTTTTCTTGTAGACACTGTTGGACAATGAGACAGGTTTCATTCAGCTGATTGTCAGTTTTGCTCAGGTGAGTGTCAGAAACGCCAGGCAGTTTTGGCGCCAAGTCTGGTTGAGAGGATTTCTCCGGGAATATGTTCTGCAATGTGGCTGTAGACATAGTGGAACCCTTCGTTTTAATGCAAAGTAAATCCCTGTCATGTAGTGGAGGATTTAAAAAAAACTTCTGATTCATTGAAATCAGCATTCCCTGTTGTTAACAGTTTAGAAAATGATTCAGGTTTACTTGCCATGACTGTAGACTAAAAGCCAGAACAATCCATCATTTCTTCATCTGCTGCCAGCAGACTTGAGCCGTCCTCTAGCAATACGCTAGCCGAGGTTGAGGACTGTTCCTCAGCTAGCAGCACTCCATCTATGCCTCAACAGGATCCGCCATCTTGGACAGTTAGCCACCAGCGCCCCCTGCCAAGAGTAGGAGAATTTCCCCCGTGCCCTAGCCACATTTCTCCCATTCACTAAAAATACCACCAACAGCCTGATCTGGTTTAATTTCAATTGGTTACCACCCATATCCCCCCCCCCCCGGTCACCCCTGAAAAAGAGGCTTCTAGTCTCAGTGGGTCTACCCGGTCAACAAACTTCAATAAATAAAATAAATAAATACATGTAGAACCTCTTATGTTGTTTAAGCCCTCTGGTGCCCTGTAATAAACTATACTGTATATTAACTGGGAAAGAACGAATCCAGGAACACGTTAGGTCTGTCTCTCATGGCCGATGTGATACTCCTCTTGGGTCCCATTGGACGCTTGTACACAACTCAGATGTAGGCATATTTAAATTTATGGGGATTGAGTGGGTTCCACCTCCTGTTAGGGGAGGGGATAGGATGTGTATGCATTTACAGAAAGAAAGCAGGCTATTTTCACCAGGGGGGCTCTGTACCCAGAGGGTCTTAACAACAGGTGGGACTTATCACCTTATTGAAAAAAATAAAGTTTCTTTATTTTAATGAAATCAACAGCAATTCGAGTTACAGTATTTTGTCACTGTATTTATTCTTAATGAAACCCCCTTTATTTGTGTATTTCAGGTTCCTCTGTTGTAATTATGGACAGCCTGTATTGCCCTTCATCTTACAGATTGACTAAACTTTTTACATACCAAAACTTGTTTGTCCCTTATGCAGTATTAGCATTACTTGTTAAATATTTTTACATTTTTCCTGCCTTATGAATTTTTGTTTAATATATGTATATTGTATTTTTGCAGTTTTTGTAGGTAGTTGATATATTTAGGGTAGTGCATTTTGTTTATAAGTTTGCAAAGTAGTCTTCTTTTACCTAGCATGTACTAGACAATTTGTGTATATCACTTTAAGAGATTTGCTTTTTAAGCAGCACCTGAACTTTAGCTGACCACTCCCCTTGAGAGAGAACCCACAGGGGTTTGAAGCGCTGGGGCTTTTTTGTGCTCTGCTCCCGCAATAAAGAATCACTCTGCAGCACTAACTTAAGTGCCTCCTCCTCATTTTTGTTTAGTGTTATTTCTTTGGTTTGTTGCCTCGATCATGGATACCCTGCCTTCCACCGCTAAGATGTGGCCCGTCTGCTCCTCATACTTTGCCCCTAACTGGTCCAACTTACCAGCAACAACTTCCAGCACTGGCATCAGAGTATCCAGGACCTGCACCAAGACCGTCCGCTCCAAAACCTCCATCGCCTTCCCCGAGCCCTTCTGGTCAGTGTCGGCGTCAGTGCCAGGCCCAGCCTTGGTCATCTTCACCTTAGCTTTTCTGGCTGCTCTTGCAGATTTTGGACCCCCTGCAGTGAGATAAAGGTGGGAAGCCAGAGCAGGCTCGAGCTTAGTGCCTGGCTTGGCTTGACCTCCATAAGTCATTGAGAGCCAAGGTCAGGCCATGCCAGTTATGGTCAAAATAAGCATTTTTGTCAGCCTGAGCAGTTAGTGTACTGTTTGAAACATTCGGCTTCTATGTAGAAAACAGCCTGCAGTAAGCCAGGGCTTGGTTCAGGTTCTGGCTTGTAGAGTCAAGCCAGACCCCTTGCTCGACTCTGGCTTGGCTCTAGCTGAAACTTCCTGGCTTGCCCACCTCTTCAGTGAGATAATGGTCCATTATCTAAGTTTGTAAAGTTTTAGCCCTTGCTGCTGCTGTTTTCTGTGAAGATGGATGCTGATTGTATAGTTTATTGCTGTGGAGAGCAGGATCTCTCTGGCACACATCTAGCTAAGTCACCCATGCATGAGCAGTCCCCGCTTGTGTTTATTTTGATCTATTGTCAACATGTGTGGCAGCAGTAACTGCCACTTTAATGTTGGTGTCCTGGGAGCTCATACCAGTCAGTATGTGCTCAGTTTTGTTTGTCCATGTCCCGTGCCAACTTGAGCACGCTCTCCTAAGGCAACGAGGTTTCAGTGGTATCCATTTACTCTCTGTGGTGATACCAGGTGGTTGCAACGCTTGCTGTACCTGCTGATGTGATTGTGGTGGATTTTTCCCTTGGTCTCTTGCGGTTCTTCCTGGGCACCCCATTCTCAAGTGCAACATCAAACTGGTCCTTGTTAGGTAAGGGATACAAAGATAGTTGTTTGGTAATGAAGATCTCCTTTAAAAAGAACTAATTTGTATTTTTAACATTGACTCTTCTGGAGCCAGTGTAAAGTGTAACAGTTCAGATATGAGGCTCTCTAGCGCCCCCATACTAGACTTATACTGTGGATGTATTATACTGGTGCTAGTACATGATCTTACTTCGAGAAAGGCTCTTGCAGCAGGCCAACACTGGTAGGACTAAGCTGACAGGCACCCCGAACCACACAGAAAACTTTCTAGCTAGCAGTCTACCATGGGGGACTGCCCATTGCTGACGTCAACTGCTGACATCAGCCTATCCTATAAAGATGGGCAGTCCCCCACAACCTCCCCAGTTCTTTTTCTGCCATCAACCCATGCACATCAGGCCTTAGCAGATGCCACAGCTACAGTCAACCGCCATTACTCGCGCTTGCCATGCTTTTTTATTTTTTCCTTTAGTACTGTAACATTGAGTTTTCGGTGTTTCAGCCTTCAAGTTTATGTCTTCTTCATCAGCTTCATCTTCCAACTGCTCCATGAAGTGTGCCTACAGCAAACAGATTCCTGAAAAAGACGGTCACTCTGCATGCATCATTTGCCTAGGCTTCAGCCATGACACCGAAGCCTGCCAGATTTGCCAGAAATCCAATCAGGCTACTCGGAGATGTCGTCTTAAGATTCGGGTGAGCCATTTTATCAAGCAGAAACTGGTTACAATGAAAAAAGAAGCTTTGGACCAGAACCTCTTTGGCCTTACCAGCACAGTCCTCCAGAGCTTCCTCATCTTCTCAAAAATGCAGTGGGAAGCATAAGCACTGGGACAAACACTGGGATCAGGACCAGTTTGCTTCCCACTTGCAGTCACCTCACAAACCTTCAACCGCATCAGGATCGTCCTCCCGGGCTACCAGTGGCACAGTTGCCTACCCTCATTGCTATTTTGGTCGGTAACTCTTTGAGGCAAGTGACTTTGTCTCCTGTCTCCCCAGCACCTGATGCTCAGGCCCATTTCATCCATGGGCTCTTTGCCAGGAGGCTCAGCTAGTGTTGGTGGTTTGGGCATTGGTTCCTCCATTATTCCCCTGCCCCCGCCAAACCACTGCCTACATTGGTCGTCTCTTCTGGGCCCAACATCAGTCTCTCAGGGCAGTGCCCAGAGCAGGCTACCACTACCACCTCTACTCTGGCATTGCCTCTGCCTTCACCTGAGAGGTCTCCTTCTCCCCCAGGCACCTGCTTCTCCAGCTCGGCCAGTGCTGGCAGTTCCTTCCCCCAGGCATTTCAGGCTGACGCCTGTTGGGTCACTGCCAGTACTGCCTCTGTTCCAGCCTGTGGGCCCAGCACCAGCATTGCCTCTTCTGCAGCCAACACTGCAGCCAACACCCTTTGTCCTGCCACCAGATCCTCAGCCAGTGCCAGGTGGTCCTTTACCAGGGTACCCTATGCCAACTCTTCTGCTATCATACCCTTATCTGGCGCCGTCCTACCCATACCCACTGGTCTATAATTTCCCACCTCCGGTGGACTACAGTGCCCTTTTTTCAGCATGGCGGTCCTTTGTTCAGAGGCAGACCCCCGCTCCTTAGAGCCTGCCCCCCAGCTTTCCCTTGGTGTCCCCAACCGGGACCTGCTACCCCAGGATCCAGGCGGTCTGGTGCCAGTGAACCCCAGATGTTGGGGTCCTCTGGGTCTCAACCCGATGTTGGCTGTGGCTCTCACCAGGATGAGCCCCTGCCGCAGGACAGTGACCACGACAGCAAGACCACTGAGGATGACTCAGATTGTTCCAGCTCTTCCTCCTTGCCAGGGGAATCTTCAGATGGTGAAGGGCCTCCCAGGCTGATTCTTAAATCCACCCCTGCTGATCCATCTTTTATTGATGTCATGCATTACATCCAGTCCATCATGGGCTGGAAAACAGAAGAGCAGGACCCAGAGAAGCATCACCTGGCTGTTTATTTAAGGCAGCGGGATGCCCTTCCAGTGGTGGTGCCACTTCTGATTGACTCCTATGAGGCTGTCACCAAGGCAGCATGGAATCACCCCTCTTCTACCCCTCCATTGCCCAAGAAGGTGGACTGTCTTTACCATGCTCCTGATGGTAAACCCTTTTTAGAGGGCCGCCTGATTCAGTGGTCATAAATACAGCTCTTGACCGTGCCAAAAAGCCTAAGCACCTTAGTGCCCTTCCCCCGGACAGGGAGTCTAGGTAGTTGGATCACCTGGGTAAGCGCATTTTCGTGTCCACTACTCTAGCTGTCTGGGCCATTAATTACCTGGCCCATATGGTCCAATATCAGAATGTCCTCTGGGGCCAAGCCAGGGACCTGGTGCAGGCCTTACCAGAAGACCCCACTAAGATGTAACTCGCCCAACTCCTAAAGTCGGGCTCCTAGGTTGGCAACCACATTCTCCAGGCTGCCTTTGATGCCGTGGATGCCTCTGGGTGTGGATTGGGTGCTGGGGTCTGCCTCCAGTGCTATTCATGGCTTCGGTTATCTGGATTTGCCTCAGATGTGCAATCCAGCATTTTGGATGCCCCATTTCAGGGCTCTGTCCTCTTTGGTGGCGATGTTCAGGACATAATCTCCATCTTTCAGGAGTCAGGGCAGTCCCTTAGGATGGTTCATTCACTCCACTGCACTCAACCTAGAGTGGGTCAACGTCCATCCTTTCATTGATCTTGCCGTAAACAGTCCCAAAACCAGCCTGCCAAAGGCCAGAACAAGCACAAGGCCTTGTCAGTCCCTGCAGCTGCAGCCGCCAGAGCCCTTTGGGCACCCGCAGCCACTCTCCTGGTGCCCACCCTGACCTCTTTACTCCTTAGCTGACCCTTCCCCCACTCCTGGCTGGGACTCTGGGGCAGGTGGTCAGGAGTCGATTCTCCCTCCAGCTAGCAGAGTGTCAGGAAGTAACCATAGACAACTGGGTGCTTCAGATTATAGAGGACAGTCACACTCTAGGATTTCTAGAGTAGCCTCCAGAAAACCCTCCTGTAAACTCCTCCTACCCCCCAGCCCACCTGCTCCTGGTCTTGGAGGAAATTCAGGCTCTCCGCCAAAAAAGAGCCATAAAGCCCATCTCTCCAGCTCAGTGGGGAAGGGGGTTTTACTCCCACTTTTTCCTCGTCCCCAAAAAGACTGGGTATCTTTGACCCATCCTGGATCTCAGTCACCTGAACCTGTACATCAAGTACAAGTGTTTCCAGATGGTCACTCTTTAAGGGCTGTTATCCCTTTTTCACCAGGAGGATTGGCTCTGCTGTCTGAACATGCAGAATGCCTATTTGCATATCCAGATTTTTCCTGCCTATCGTCGCTTCCTCTGCTTCTGCTTCCAGGGGACCCATTTTCAGTTCTGGACTCTCCCTTTTGGCCTATCTTTTGCACCCAGGGTCTTTAGCAAGTGCCTGGCAGTAGTGGCAGCTGCTTGGAGGAGGCAGGGCTTCTACGTGTTCCTATACCTGGATGACTGGCTGCTAGTAGTCCCTCCATGGACCTCCTAGTTCAGTCTCTGGATTACACCTCAGGCTCTGGGGATCACCACTGATCTGCTGAAATCCTGCCTCTCTCCATGCCAGTGCTTTTAATATATAGGAGTAGTCCTGGAGACAAACCAGGGCATGGCCTTTTTGCCCAGGGACAGGTTGAAATGGCTGATGGAGCAGACCCATCTGGTTTCCTCCAGTCGCCTGGTCCCACCTCAGTTTCCTGTTCCTCCTGGGCCACATGGCAGCAGCCATTGCCACGGTCCCCCTTGTCCACCTACACATGCAGGTTCCTCAGTGGACCTTGTGGGTCCAGTGGGACCAAAGCACAGATGACCTGGACCAGTTGGTCATGGTCTTTGTTTCAGTCTAGAGAGTCCTGTCATGGTGGCTAAAGCTGGCCAAACTCCTTCAGGGGGTCTTCTTTCAGCTCTTGACCCCACCATCAGATTCTCATGATGGATGCATCCAGCCAGGGATGGGGTGCTCATCTGGCCAATCACCACACCCACGCACCTGGACAGAGTTGGAACAGAGTCTCCATATCATCCTCCTGGAGATGTGAGCGGTCCTTTATGCTCTGCAGGCTTTTCAGACTCATCTCCTCCCCAGTCCGCTGCTGGTGCAGATGGACAACATGTGCATGGTGTACTACATCAACAAGCGGGGGGGGATCACTGTTACCCGCTGTGTCGGAAGGGGATGAGAGTTTGGTATTGGGCCATTAAGCATGGTCTGGAGCTCTCAGCTGCACATGTTCCAGGCATCCAAACCATCCTGGCAAACAGTTTCAACTGCTCCTGGTTGTGAGTTCATGAGTGGGAGCTTCTGGCTTCGGTGGTCAAAAATCTCTTTGACAGGTGGGGTCATCCAGGGTTGGACGTTTTTGCATCCCCACTCTATGTAAAACTGCCCCTGCTCACTCGATCCTGGGCCTGGAATTTTCTGGTGAGAAGCCTTGTCCCTCTCCTGGAAGGGGAGGTTTCTGTATGCCTTTCCTCCCTTCCCGCTTCTACGGAGGGTTCTGCTCAGTGAAGATGATTCTCATAGCTCCGTTCTGGCCATGTCAGATTTGGTGCCCCTTGCTGCAGCAGCTAGCGGTGGAACCACCAGTGCTCTTACCCCTGTGCATCGGCTTGCTCTCCCAGGACCAGGGCACCCTAGTCTATCCAGACCTAAAGTTCCTACATCTCCATGCGTGGCTCCTGTGGACCTAGCTATTGCCAGCTTTAGGGTGTCCTCTAGAGATGCTGACATCCTGGTAGCTATTAGGAAGCCCTCCACCAGGGCCACGTACATCATGAAATGGAAGTGTTTCATCATTTGGGCTGTTTCACGCCAACTGGACCCCTTCACCTGCCTGGTGAATCAGGTGTTGGAATACCTTCTTTCCCTTTCAGACTCGGGCTTGGGGTACTCCTCCCTCAAGGTGCATCTTTCTGCCATCTCTGCATACCATGCGACTATCGAGGGCAAGGCTGTGGCTCAGCTTAAGGTGGCCTGCACCTTTCTGCAGGGCATTCTGCATCTGAAACCTACCATTCAGGACCCAGTCCTTCCATGGGACCTAAATTTTATGTTGGAGAAACTCACTTTACCTCCCTTTGAACTGGCTGTGAGTTGTAAGCTATGCTTTCTATCATGAAAAGTGCTTGTTTTAGTTGCTGTTACTTCTGCTCGAAGGATTTCCAAGCTTCAGGCTGTTATGTGTAAGGAGCCTTATGTTGTTTGGTTTTATGTGATAACAGCAATTCCCTTATCTCGCAGAACACAATCTGCGAACCAAAGAGCACCCAATGTCAAAAAGGTGACCAAAACAAAATTGACCGCCGCAAACAGTGACGGTCACTCACTGTTTCACTGAAACCGATAACAAAATACTTTTTTATGTGAGGGGCTATGCCTCCCCCACACCCCCCAAATAAAAGATTATCAACTCCAGGGGGTGGACTTAGAAAGAATTGAAACAAAACAGCATTAAAAAAATTTGCCTTACACCAGGATCTAAACCCGGGTCCACCAGCTCCATAGGCGGTGGCTCTAGCCACCATGCCAAATGGCCAGCTCAGCAGGGCTTGGCCACACACCTTCCTATATCCTTCTTTAGAGAGTGTAGCTCACTGATATACTTGCTATACAGGCTATCTCAATCTCTTGTACCGGTTGCTCTAAATACGAGCAGTATTATTGACTCGCTCATATTGAACCCTCAATAATACTCACTCAAAACACTGTACACCATTTTGTTTTGTCTCAAAGACAGGGTGTCTTTGCATACTAATCCTAAGTTTCTTCTCAAGGTGGTGTCAGAGTCCATGTTGAATCAATCCACCCACCTTCCGGTTTATTATGCTGAGTATTCTAATCGGGGGAGGCTTTGTTCCGTATTTTGGATGTATATAGAATCTTGTGGTATTATACACACTGTACCAAGGCTTCTAGAAAGTCTGAGCAGTTGTTTGTTTCATTAGCCCCCAAAAGAGAAGGTGCTCCTGTTTCTAAACAATGTTTGTCTAAGTGGTTAGTCAACTGCATTGTTTGTTGTTACCGTAAGTACAACAAGGACCTTCCGGGAGAGGTTAAGGGCCATTCCACCAGGGGTATGGCTGCCTCCATAGCCTGTTTCAGAAACATGCTTGCTGTGGACATCTGTGCAGCTGCCACCTAGAGTTCTGTCCACACCTTCACCAAACATTACCATCTGGACATCTCCTCTCGACGCAGGGCCAATTTCAGCCTAGCAGTACTTCAGAGCCTTCTCTCCTGAACTCTTGGTTGCTGATCTGTCCTCCTGCTGGTCTTTTCCTCCTGGTCATGCCAGGAACTGTTTGGGACTCAGTCTTCCCAGTGTTGGTCTGCTGCAAGAGCCTTCTTTGAAGTAAGATAACACAGTTATGTAAGAACTAACCATAACAGTAAATCTTCAAGAGGAGTTCTTGCAGCAGGCTCTGCTTTCCCTTCCTTCTTCCCCCTGCTGTTCCTTGTTCCTCTCACACTACTTTTACCTTTTCTTCCTTGGCTTTTGGGATCCTCCTCAGCTCTCCAGTCACTGCCCCCTTGGGGTTTCTGGCAGGAGAACTGAGGAGGGTGTGGGGGACTGCCCACCTTTATAGGATAGGCTGACATCAGTAGCAGATGACGGCAGTGGGCAGTCCCCCATGGTAGACTGCTAACTAGAACATTTTCCGTGAGGTTCTGACACCTGGCAGTTTAGTCCTACTGGTGTTGGCCTGCTGCAAGAACTTCTCTCGAAGATCTGCTGTTATGGAAAGTGCTTACATAACTGTACTTTTCTTTTTTTTTTCTCTATTTTTATCCCCCAATGCCTCTTTTTTCCCCCCTCAACTTCTCCATTCAATCAGAACTCCCAATGCTGTAAGTGTTACCACCTACCCGACTTTCAGGGTCTGCCCCTAGAGTACCTCAGCTCGACTCCCCTACTACCTGAAGAGACTGGATTACCCCCCCCCGGGTGGAGTGAGGACAAGTTCTCCCCTACCTTATCCTCGAAAGTTCCATAGGGAGAGGGCCTTGGCACAGCGGAGTCTGCCCTGAATCTTCGTCGGTGGTGGCATACCTGCTTGCTGGGGAGAGTGTCACCTAGAAGAGGTGAAGGATTTTTTCCTCCATCCCTGATGCCGGCATGCAATGGGGAGCAAGGGGTCAGGTGCATGCAGAGACATGCTTCTGCCCCAGTCCCCTGCCAGCGTCGACCCACTACGATGCTGCGCTTTCGCCTGTGCACTGACGTCCCCCCAGTTCACTGGGAGGTGGCGATATTGAGGTGGAGAAAGCTGCAGGAACCCCCCTGGAGAAGGAGAGCCAGCCATTGGGCGCTTGATCCTTCTCCCCCGGCTGACCCACAGACGACCCGAGTGCATTCCCGAACCCGGGTCGCCGGTGTGGAGCGAGGTGTGGCGTCCAATGCCTCAACCCTCAGCACCACCGGGCCGGCCATAACTGTACTTTTCTGATGGTGGATAGCACTACATCACACCAAGATGTTTAATTTTTTCCATGGCAGGCATTGTAAGGAAACAAAACTCTCAGTTCAGGAATAAAAGAAAATGAAAAATTGGGATGGTGATATTTTTGTAAGGAACACATTATTACTAAAAAACAACATGTTGAGTAACAAATATAGGGGCCTATACACCAATAGGTGGGAATTACGTGCCAGAGGTGTGTATCTCACCCGAGTAGCTCCATATCCGCAGATGGGTGCACACAGGCCAGTATGCACTAATGGTCGCCACCTGTCCGTGGATCTGCCCCCTGGCATGCAGGACCACGCAGGGTGGCTGGGGGTGGAGTAGTGGACCCAGGCTGGCAACCAGTAGGAAACCCATCCCAGGTTCCAGAGTGGATCCCTAATGAAGGGCAGACGGGTCCGGGTGCATGAACAGCACTCACAGGCGCATGGACCTGCGCTGCTGTGCCACCATTCCCAGCAGACCAGCATGCACCTACTCGGCCCCTGTGGTGGCACCTGTCACACTAATGCCCCCCCAGCAGCACCACCGACCATCCTTGTCCATACATTGGAGCCCCCCCAGGATGCACAGCCCCCCCATAAGGACACCACCGGCTATCTGACAAACATTGGTGTGCATTGGCTGCACACCCCTGCATATGTCAGATGGCCAGCAGCTGTGGAGGTGTGTGGAGGACTCTGCCGCTGGCCGTCACTAACCTCAGCACCAGCAGGACAGTACGGGGCATTGGGTGGGGGTTGCCGGTGCTGTGGGTGGGTGGAGGACCTCTAGCGACCATGATTTGGTTCAGGTCAGGGTGAACCGGGCACCTGTGTGTGTGTGTCTGGGAATGGGGGGGTTGCCTTATGCTACCCTGAATGGGTGACGTCATGGGAGGGCAGTGCAGACCAGGGATGGGTGCTGCCAGGTGGGGGTGGTTGCCGTGCCTCTCCAGGTGCCTTGCTGGCATTGTGTCAGGCGGTGGGCTGCATGATCAGGGTGGTGCAGCCCTGGGTTGAGGGGTGTTGCATTGGGGGTTGGGGGGTAGCACTGTGTGTGCGGGGGTGTCTGCCACGGGGGTATGGGGTTGCAACTGGCCCATGCTGTGTGGGGGGAATGCCTGCTAGCCGTGGGAACATTCTGCTGCCCAGAGTGTATAGGGGCTGGGATCATAGGGCACTTATGGCAGGGTTCTCCCTGGTGTAGCGGGTGGCCCCCTATGCTCCCCGTTGCGCAGCACTACTCACCTTGGTGAATGGCACATAGTGCTGGCATGTCCCTGGCACAGCCCCTGCCCACCCCCGGCATATTGCAGTCCATGTGGCTGGGAGATCGGGTGCATACAGCTGTGCACCGCGGGTAGTGCATCCTGCACAGGGGGTGCAATGGGTGCAGAGTGGCTACGTGCTGCCACTCTGCCCATTTGTGCATAGACCCAATTTTGCTCTTTGAAAAGACATACAGACTCACTAAAAGATCTTTGTGAGATAAGCATTTTCTGTCCCTTGAAAGTGAGTTGTGAAGCACTTCTGTTTCTGTGACTTTGCTGCATAAACATTTTGTTGTATGGCATTTGTGGGAGAATTATGTAACTTAGAAATTATGCCAGTACATCACTTGAGTGGGAGACATCATAAAAGGCTCACCTGGGCAAGGTCTAGAAAAACAGCAAGAAAACTATGCACCCTCAATTAAATATTTTTTAAAGGCACTTTGGTGCAAGGCTCTTCAAAGATTTAGCGACCTACAGTTTGAGTCAGCAATTAATATCACTCAAAGGTAAAAAAGAGCTGAAGAACAAAAGTATGCACTGGCTACTCATACCTGAAGAACCAAGTGCTTAACCACAAAAGTATGAGAAAATGCAATTACTTTATTGAAAGTGCAAGCAGTGCTGACAACCAAAAGCAAAGGTTACCAAGCAGCAACTTCTTGTAAAACCCAATAGTTCATGTCTTTCTTGGATGCTTTGTCAAGGCTGAAGTCTTTGCGATGAGATAGTAACCTATGCACTCATGATTAATATCACTCAAACGTGCATCATGGCAAGGTTCTGCAATAGTAAGCAAAGTAACCTACATGCACCAGCAATTAATATCACTTCAAAATGAGTTTGTCTGCCCAGTGGATTGTATAAATGTAGTTCAAGTCAATCTGAATTGTTGAAGGTTTCTACCACTTCTTAGCTGAGAGGGTAGCATTAGATTCATAGGATTAATATCATGCTGATGCTGTTCTGTGACCCAGACACATCTGCAAATGAACACGAGGAAAGTCTGTACCTCAGTTTATTCCTTCTGCTGATTCTACCATAAAGTTGGATTTGAAAGAAGGATAGTTTCCTGGGGTAAGTGGAGAAATTTTCAAGAGACTGTTTTTTCAAGCCTGTTGGCAGTCTTAAATATATTTAAACTATGTGCAGCACGCATAACTTGAAGGAGGTTGGAAATCCATCTCCATATCTGGAAATTCCTTCTGGGGGAAAACATTTTCTACTCATGAGCATCTAGAGGTGATCATTCAGGAATACTAAAGGTTCTCAGGCAAAGATTATTTTTTTGCCTTTCCTTTAAATATGCAGAGGTATGAAAGTTCACTCCTTCAGTGGGTTTAGCAAAGTTGTTACAGTATGTCAGTTAAGAAATCCCTTGATCCCAGTTTGAAGGACATCTCCCTTTCAGCACAGAATTAGCCTCATCGGAATTCTGATTCTGTGAATCTCATGCTACCCTCTTGGCAAAGGGGTTGAAAAAACTTTGACAATTTCAAACTAATTTAACTGCATTAATATAATCCATCTGGCAGACCAACTATCTTCAGATATATAAATGAGAAAGGAAGGCACAAACAATTGTCATTTCATTAAAGGATCAGAAAATGGTAACATAATATCAAATGGCAGAACTGCTGAATGAGTATTTTATATTAGTGTTCACAGAAGAAAAGGGATTGAGAGATATTGGATAGGGAAACGCTATTCAAAGAAGAGCATTGGGACACACTTCAGGACATGTCGCCATGTCTTACTTAAACTGTTTTCTCTCTGTTAATAATAACGTTAGTGGTCATTTGATGTTAGCTTTTTTCTTCAAGCTGTGTGGGCACATAACAGCAGCAGAGAGGCTGTGACCTATTTTGCTTTGCAGGATGTAGAATAATTGATATTTATTGGGGGAAAAAAGGCATTTCAGCCACTTTCAGTGCCTCAATAATGTGTCATCTTGTGCACGCACCTCTAAGCTTTATCTGTTTTTTTAGTTGTTTTTTATTGACATATTTTCCATATGCATGCAGAGTCTCTGTACTATATGTAAAATGTTATCACATATTTCTTCAAATAGGGCTTCGGATTTAAGGAGCAGTATTTGTAAGTAACATGTGCTAATACTAACATAATACAGCCACTGTACAACTCTAGAATGTATAGTTAAAATGTATCCTAAGTGAAACAGATTTTTAACTATTGTGAGTGACAGCCATATTAATGACTTGAGTAATTAATTGCAAAAAAAGTTATGAAAGCTGTTTTTTGAATAGCTGAGTAAATTAAATAAAATGCTGATTGTGAATCTAAGGATGTCAGAAAGACATTTTTGGCAAAAACCTACATGATGAAAATGTTTGTTGACCAACAAGTACCGCTGCTTTAATGAAGATGGAGCTTGATTTCTTGTCTCACTGTAGGATGGGATCCCACCAGTTGAGATGAGCTGATGTACAAGTGTAAGGAAACAATTACCATGTCTGGCTGCAGTACACTCCAGTGACTCCTGTAGATACGGTAATCAGAATGCTGGGATTGGCCCCATCTGGTGGTCCTGACTGGCAGTGTGCTACACTAACATTGGTAGAGACCCACCTATCCTGACTCCCTTGCTGTGGTCCGGTGAGGCTCTGGACATGCTGCTAAGGCAGCACACTCAGGTCTCAGTGGGAAGGGCTGCTGTTACTCATTTCACAGTGCCTTTTAAGGCTGGTGGGGAACCTTGGCACCCACACACCCTGGTCAAATGTGAGCATAGCAGTGACACGTTGCATCACAGGAAGGAGGGTGGGTGAAAAAGGAAACAAAAACAGCCCTTCTGCCCGGTATGATGGCTGCCTCCAAAACCAAGCCCACAGTCCTGTCTCCATTCTGGGCGATGGTTCCAAGCTGCAGCCCACTTGCCCTGTCGGTGGTGGGTAACCCCCTGGGGCACCTGTCAGCTGTTTTAGAGGTCTGGGTGAGGATGGCTGTAGGAAAGGACCAGTAACCAGGCAAGCAAAGTAGGGCCATGAGTGGCCAGATGAGGCTGGTAAATCTGGCCAACCCAGGAAAGAGCAGGGGATAAACAGTGAATTGAAAAAAAGAAAGCAGAAATTATCATCAGCCCCTTGAATTTCATCATTATACACAACATTTTAAGCAAAGGTTTGTTGTTCTGGGCAATGGATGTACACCTTTTTACGACTGCATAGCATCAGAGCTATACTGATGCATTGCTTAATAGGGGCTCTGGGGGTGTGGCTTTCTCCCCGTGTTTCTCAGAATGGCTGAACTAGATTGTGAAATAAAATAATGTAAAAAATACACAACATAAGGCAATGTTATAGTGGCTAATGTGTATCCCAATAGAAAGCAGTAAGGCTTATCATGTGGAGGTGTGGTTATGGCTGGATACCAAACACACAGCATTTTGTTTGCTCCACGTTTCCACCCAGTGGAGTTGAATCACATATAGTTCTACAGGAATCAGTACACTTTCTCTCTGCCCCCCCCCCACCCTTACGGTGCACACTGAGTGTCAGGGTAGCTGTCAAGGGAACTACAGTTCATGGCTTCACTTCACAACAGGTAGCGAAATGGCTGTAGTTCCTTATATGACTGGCATGCACATTTTTAAAATAACTCTACTCATTCGTAGATTGATTGTGAACTTATCTGAACAATGGGCTTGTATCCATGCAGTAAAACAGACCAAGTTAGCGCAAAGAAATATGTGCATATAGATAAAGATTGTGGCTGCTTTCAGCCCAAATAACTGTGGTGGTGCATTCACAAAGAGTGAGGTTTCGGGTGGAACCCCTCATCAGACCAATCAGCAATCACAAACGCTAGTTTCATTTGTATCAAGAAGAGTTGGAGGAAGCCCAGTGATACAGTGAGAGAGAGGGTTTTAAGCCCAGTTATACAGTGAGAGAGCGAGAGAGAGAGACAGAGAGAAAGAGAGATATCTGTATCTAGAATTGCTTTACATTTTGAACGAGTCAAGCAGGAAACACATTTGGTAGTATTAAGCATATGTGTGATCCTAGTGGGTATCTAACAAAAATGTCTGCAGACAGTGTAGAAATGTGCAGAATAATGTTCTTCCACTATCATAATAAACCGAACCCATTGTCATTAGTGGACCACCACCCTAAATTAGATGTTATTTTGTACATATCTTTGCCAGAATACTACCCCCCGTCCCTGATTTATGGTGACTGCATTTCTTCAAATTCAAATACAGTATACAGTATTGCATGGTATGTGTGAGACTCCGTGCCCCCCCCCCACGCACACACAGTAGGTCGAGGAGGCATCACATGCAGAGGTTCCCACAAATGCGAACTTTCATAAACTAAACATTCAGGTCATTGGGAAATGAAAGAACAGGTCTATTACGTTCAGCAGAGTTTGTGCAGCACACATACAGTATATACATACACGTGGAATATAAAGAGCTTGAATGCTCCCATAAGGAACAGATGCTTTTCCCAGCTTTAGCTTTACATATATCACAAATTAGGAAATACTGTTGTGAGTGTACAGTTGCCACCTGGCATTTGAATTTGCGTATTGACTATACATTTGGCAGGATCAGTACATTTTTTGCATCTATTGATAGCAGTGGATTTCAGTTACTTGTTCTCATTTTTTACACTGAGAACAAGTCAAAAGACAATTATTTTCAATCAATTTGATCTGTAAAAACTAATTGTTAAGCTGATTGTTTTTTATCAGTACTCTGTATTAACCATTGTATGAATTAGGTTTATGCACTGATTTGCATATACTGAAAATACTGGTATTTTTTCTCCAGTAATTCAATGTGACATCATGTTCTCGTTTTCCTTCTGGTGGTCACTAAGTTTATATTTTCTCCTACCAAAAGAAAACAATATCAAAGATTTAAGATGCAGTGCACAAGAATGCCTATAGCTCATGATTATTAACCACATTAGACATTCTACTCACTACTTCCCAGCTGTACGATATTGTAATCCTATACAACTGGCAGATCACAAACCCCCATGCACTCATCATACCCCCGCCCCCTCCCAATAAAAATACATTTGGCAAGGAGTTCATATATATTGACAATTTATGTGCAAGGCTTGTCCCATGGAGGAGCGGTTGCTTTATGATCATCTTTACACAGATATGACTGAAAAGCCATCCTCAAACTGTAGTAATTCATGAGGACATCGTTTCAATCATCCCTGAATGAAGATGACTGCAAGACAGGGTGTTCTGTGAGACTAGCACAGCCACTGTCAAAAGATCCAAATCTCATGTTAAAGTTATTTTTTTAGTGTTACTGTGGTACAGCTATAGTTATGGGTGGTATATTCAGACTGTGCCACGCAGGGGCGCAAGCCTGGGCACAGTGCAAACTGGGTTGAGCCAGGGCATGGTCCAGGCGATACTCAATGGTGTTGCGCCATGGCTCAGCACCATTGAATATGGCACTGAGGGCACATGCACCATGCACGGAGCATGCACCGCACATGGTGCAGTGGCACTGTGCCAGCGCAAGTGGCAGAAGGGGAGCAGGGGGATGCACCAGTGCAAGTGTGGTTGCGCTAGGCTCATCTACTGCAATATTCAGCACTGGGCATGCAAATGAGGCCATTATGCATACAAGGTGCAAATGGTGCCATTTGCATGTCATTATGGCCCCATTTGCATGCTGTGTGCTGATCCTCAGCAACTTGCACCTGGCACCCTGCCAGGCTGCAGCCATCGGGGACTGATGCCCCCAACCCCCGGTGGGCTCCGGTCCCCTTTGCCCGGTCACAGGCATGTGAAACTAGAAGCCCTGGTGGTCCAGTGGACTGCTCCCCATCACCCAATCATGGGCATGAGTTGAAATAATCCCTGGTGGTCCAGTGGACTGCTATCCCTTGCCTGATCACGGGCATATGTACATATGATCCCTGGTGATCCAGTGGACTACCTGTCGCCCACTCGCGGGCATATATCACACTCCCTGGTGGTCCAGTGGTACTCCCCCCACCCACCCACTGAGTCCCCCGCCACCCTGCACCCCCCCCTCGGTCAGCAGCGGGTGGCAGCTCCCTGCTCGCAAGCTGCCCGGCCACCCACTAACTGATAGCATACAGTAGGGCTGTACGCCTATTAGTCCACTGTGTGGGCCATTGGGCGTGCAGACCATACAGTACTACACAGTCCCGAATTGTAAATGAGTGTTCATTCACAATTCAGGACTGTGTAGTACAGTATGGTCTGCATGCCCATTGGCCTATGCAGTGGACCAATAGGCATACAGCCCTACTGTATGCTGTCAGTCAGCAGAAAGCTGGGTGGCTTGTGAGCGGGGAGCTTCCACCCGCTGCTAACTGTGGGGGGGTGTTGCAGGGTGGTGGGAGACTCAGTGGGCAGGTGGGGAGGGGGGATACCACTGGACCACCAGGGAGTGTGATATATCCCTGTGAGTGGGCGACGGGGATCGGTCCAGTGGACCACCAGGGATCATATGTGCATATGCTCATGATCGGGCAAGGGCTAGCGTCCACTGGACCACCATGGTTTCCCCGACGTATGCCTGCGATTGTGTGGGGGGGCACGATGCCCTCTGTGCAGGGAGCTTGTCGACCATGTCCTGGTTGGTCAGGTAGCCACCCACAGCAGGCGGCTGCTGTGTTGCACCTTGCAATATGGCAGCTCACCTGTGGGTGGCCAGGACTTGCTTCTGGTTTCATCGGGCACAACTTTGCGCCCCCCCTGTGCGGTGCAGGGCAGGTCTGTGCTGGCATATGTGCCACACATCCTGGGCTAAATATCGGGATGTGTCACATATGCATGGGCATGCCCCCTGCACTTGCACTGCATACATTAAAGGTGCGCCCTGGCACATCAGGGGTTGCGCAGTACAACCCACCCATTTAAATATATCGCGCCGGGGCGCATTGGCATGCGCAACCCTGTTGTGCCATGCGCAACTCCTTTGGATATCTTAGTATTTTTAGTGTTATTGGGGGGGTGAGAGGTGGTGGGAAACAGTGGGTGTTTTTGGTGGGGTGTGATGTATTTAATATATATGAGGTAGGCAGTGTGGATTGTTGCAGGTGGTGTAATCTATTAGTATAATTTTAAAAATATTTTAAAAGAATATATGGGATACAGTTTGTAGCTAGTTTTGCTTTCATACATGTGATCCTCCTCCCACACCCACCAACATTGTTTTAATTTTTTTTATTGTAACCCGGATGCCGTGTCCCAATGGACTACCTACCCCTGCCTTGTTGGCAAGACCAAGGTTGAGGGGCCTGGGTTCTCATTTCGATATTACAACTGGTTCTTTCCCATGATAACTATACTGTGCAGTGCCTCCATCCAGAATATTACTTTAAGTGGGTCTCATAAAAACCCTAGTACAATTCCCGGGATGCTGTACCCATCCACACTACTGCATAGTCACCCCACACATGGATTAATAAACAAAACCCCCAAATTCAACATTGTAGAATTATTGACTCACTCTAATAACATGCTCCCACACCAAATTTATAAAAAACAGTTAACCAACAATGTACTTACAAGGGGTGAGGGTTAGGAATGGGAAAAGTGGATGAAGAGGTTAAACAATCGGTTGATTGCATTCTTAGATTGGCATTGGGTAAATCAGCAATAGGCTTGGCAGCAGAAGATCTGGAAAATAAAAGTACTCATTCCGCATTTTAAATTCAGACAGTAATCAATACTGGCCACCCACCAGCCTTCTGATGGATTTAGGATTAGCTTGCTATTTAACTAGCTGCACTAGATGGTAAAACACATATGCCCAATGCCCACACCGGTACCAGTTCCTAGTCCAGATAAGGACCCCACAATCCTATACCTCTGGGTACCCAGTACTAAATAACTGAGTTGCAGGCCTGATAAAGTTGCAGCTGGTTGGCCAGCATTGGGGCCCTTAAAGGAAACTTAGATTAGGATTCTTTATTCCTGGAACACATTTTAAATCGTAACTTTGTAGATACACAGGTGACTCCAACACTTAAGAAGCTTGGGTTCCAGATACTGAACTAGGCCAACTAAACAATTCCTATTTACAGTTCCCTTCTGGTGGTACAGAACTAGTCTGAATAATCACGGTTTGGTAGTCCTCATCAGGTGTAGAAAAGTGGTCATTTGTGCAGTAGCTTTAGTTGAGGTGCAGGCAAGAGCTTTGGCTGACCTCTCTTTTACCAGGCTCTTGCAGCTTGCAGGCTGGAAAATTTCTCAGCTTCAGAAGCGTACACTACTTTCTCTGGGCTTGAAGTCACAATTCTGGAACAATTCTGGAAAACAAACCAGGCTGGGACCAGGACCAGCACACTTTAGATCCCCACATCTGGGCTCTGCCCCTCTTGGGAGACACATATGGCAGTGCTAATGCTGGCACACTCCCAGGCTTACTCCCAGGCCAGTCTAGAAGACAGTCTCTTTTAAATTCAGGCATTTCAGTCTTTAACCATTACAGGTACAGTATTGTAACCATTCGGCCAACGTGGCAGACATTGTCCTTTTACATGCATGATACCATCTCAAATGTATGCGCATCCCATTGGGCAAGGGAGGACCCAAATCTTGCACAGTCTCTTGCAGTAAATTAATTCTCTTTCTCTCTATCAGACAATACAGGAGCTTTAGACATGACTCCTCACCAAGATAGCAGATGGAGCTTAAAGGAGAAGACTACTGTATATTTCAGATTTGGATATGTCTGATGTATTTATTATACATTACATCAGTTACTGTATATGTATACGTCAATAAGAGATCAGTCATTTCTGCTGTTGCAACACATATCTAGAGTCTGAGGTTCTGACACAAGGTAGTAAAATGTCAAGCAAGCCTCCATTTACGCACTTGTAATACAGCCCTTCCCATTCCCTGATGTCAGTGCAGCAACAGTGCAGAACACATAAAGGTATCAATGCTGTCTATCCTGATTTTAGTTTAAGTTTGCAATGGCTTAAGACAGTTCTGTGATGCAACTCACACAGGGAGTAGATTTTTGTAGCCTTAATAATGCATGTGTAGAGCAAATAATACATCTAATAGTATTTCATTCACAGGAAACAGAATTTGTTTCTTTGTACTGCACATTTCTCTCTGTGAGACAGTGGCAACATGTTGTAGAGTGCAGTAGAAAGAATGAGTCAATCAGACAATCAAACAGTCAATCTAGCAGTCAATGAGTCAATCAGCATTGCACCAGGTGAACACCCTTGAGAAGATTCATTTACAAGGTAGGCCTGAGCAGTTTCCCAAAGGATCACACAAGACTGCATTCCTCCTTTGCACAAATGATACACCCCCCCCCCCTTCAGCAGCCTGAAAGTGGAGAGCTAGACCACTTACTGTATAAAGTGTGTTGTTTTACATTTCAAATGCTCCTTACATCTGAGTTTCTGACTGGAAATACCAAGACAGAATGCATATGATATGGGAGGAATCAGCTAAGCAAATACAGAGCACTACAAACACTAAGACTGATTAGTTTCTTTACCTACAACAGCTGAAGTGTTGCATCTGATTTGTGAGGGACATCCTACTTCAAATGCTGGCATTACAAAGGGGGGGGATGGGGTCTGCCACAGCTTGTTTTCAGTACCTTCAAAGTGAACTGCTGTAGCTCTCGCATCACTGCTAATGATTTATTATGGGAATGGGGGTACTGTTAAAGTCATGGACCTGAGGGGCCATCACAGTTCCCAAGGAGGTTAGGGGAACTTGTTAAGGGTTAGAGAGTAAGGGACTTTAGTAGGATTTGAACCAGTTTCCCAGTTCTTGTGCATGTGCTTTAACTACTAGATTACCCTTCCTCCATATGCTGCAGCTGATGTACTGGTAACTTATTCCTTGTTTTATAGCAGGACCCTTTATTGCCTTACATCAGCCATCCAATCACTGACTGCCTAGTTACAAAGGGAAAGGGACAATTTTGCAAGATTGTGTCTCACTGCTGGTGTCAATCAAAACAGAGAATGCTAACACACATAGAACATAATATAACAGCTATATAATACCACTTAAGACTCTTGTTGTACCCAGAGTCATTTATTGGGTAAACTGTTTTTGCTAGCAGAAACATTAACACAACACATACAGGCACGTCCTTATAGGCATACTGTATATACACAAGTCAAATCAGTGCTGCATCACACTCATATGGTCCTAGTCCCTGTTAAACCTGCACTTCAGGATGTGCTCAACACGTAAGGGGTTCCGCCATTACTCAAGTGGGGAACCAAATATTGTGGGTTCTGTTTACTGGTGGAACAGCATTTAGTGCAGAACCAATATCTGTTGCTCTGATGACATCATCCTCCAGCAGCATTGATGGTAAAATGGAGGACAAACACATTGATAACTTCTGGGGTCTGTATATTTTTATTTATAATCTAGATCTGGACAGCAATAGGACTGCTGGCAACTGGAGGAGGCACACAACAGTTACACATAAGGAGTTGGGAAAATATGGGTGTGAAACTATGGGAGACTTCCCCTTTAAGGAATGGCACCAAACCACGTTAGGCACTTTACATTGAAGAAATTCACTTCACAGTTGCTTCTCACAAGCATAACGCAGTTCCTCTTGGCCAGCTGGCAGTTTTCAGCTCCAATTGAACTTTACAAAGTCCTCACAGGCAACCTCTGGAGAAGCTCTGACCTCAGGATACTCCACTTCCATTCCTGTAGGCACACTACACAGTCACGTCAGGCATTTTTCAGTTTCTGGACCATCCATGGTCATTCAAACAAATGTCCACCCCATACTTGGTGCTGATCAAATACAGGGTGCAGACAGACAAGT
The DNA here is from genome assembly GCA_016271365.2 of Neoceratodus forsteri. NCBI lineage: Eukaryota > Metazoa > Chordata > Ceratodontiformes > Ceratodontidae > Neoceratodus > Neoceratodus forsteri. The sequence continues at coordinate 198,607,003 of CM057459.1, forward strand.
TACTTGTACTTTAAGTAGAAGTTTACTCACTAAGGGTTAGCATGCAGCTTTCTAGCAACTGAAGTCACAGGTTTCATCAGCACTCTCACTGCTGAGGCAGAAACGTTCTTGCAGCTCTTTCACAACTGCAGGCATACTTCTTGCAGCTCTCTTACAGCTGATGTTAATTCAGGGTTCTTCCCCACAATTTTCCCAAATGTGAAAAGGCAAATGCCAGCCCTGGGGGACAACATCTGGCAACCCCCAGGCCAGCAACTCCAGTTCCTTGCAGCCACATTTCTCTTTGTAGGGACAGAGCCCCCTTCCCCATGGAGGGGCTCCTTCTGAACTGACTCCAGATGCATTCTCCTTGGCAAGGGGCAAGAGCCCCCTTCCCTGTGGAGGGGCTCACGCTGAACTGACTCCAGACTGAAAAGTCTCTGGGGGTTTGGGAGCACTTGACAGATCCTGCTTGGCTGGTTCAATTATCTCTCTCCAAAATGAATATTCATTAGGCTCCCTCAATGCCTGATAGGCTCCTTACTTAGGCACCAACAATTGTCCCTGCTTTTTCCCCCACGTCTTGGCACAGTACCAAAAGTCTCTGCAATAAATCCTGGCTTTCTGATTGGCTAAAAGGCTGCAAATATGGCTGCTGTTATACACAGTTCCCTTGCAGTCCATACATTTTTCAATTTTAGAAGTCTGGTGCAGCCAGTTTAAACATTTTATTTATTTCGTGTCCCACAGTTTTGTAGTAGTCCTTGGGCCCTACAAAACAATTGGCACATTTAACATTTTAATCAAGTCCCTAGCCTTTCGCTAGTGCTGAAATTAACAGTCCCCAGGTGCTAGACAGGCAGCTCATACATATGTATAGAGCGCTCATTAATATTTATTAGCCCCAAGCACTTGCTATTGGCGCTCCTTAATAAAATTGCCCCAAAGTTTCTGTGGCACCTTATTTAGGTCTCTGGATCCTGATGAGACAAACTTGGGCACTGGGACCTCTAAAAAGCCATTCATTGGACTGCAATCATGGTCAGAAACTGAGCTGCACTTCTGCACATGTGCAAGCTGTCCACCCACTGTGAAGTGCTGGGGGGAGAAGGCAACAGCTCTGCAATGCTCCTAAAGCCCACTATGGGCAAAAATAACTGCAGGGGCTGTTTGGAGGCTTTTGGGCACATCCAGAACTCAGGCCAGCAGCGGTGCACATTCAGGGAAGAAACGGGGGAACAGCCAGGCAATGGGAGGCAAACGGGAGAATGAGGGCAACAAGGTAAACCCCCAAAGGAGGGGGTTACATTATTAACAGAGAGCAGCTCACACTTACTCATACAAGCATCCTATCACAAAAAAAAAACAGTTTTTCCCTCACATATATTGAAGAACTCATCCCCACCGACAACCCATTACACACGCCAGCACTCACATGCATTCCCCACAATTTAGCAATCAAAGTGCATTAACATATTGATTCAGATCTTTTGACAACTGTTGAGCTAACTAGGTCTCACATAGGAGCAGCTCCCTTGCACGTGTCTTCATATCCCACAAGGAAGGCACTGAAGCCTTATGTTCCATTAGCTGCCTCTCTGCCATCGTACCTATAAACAGATAACACACCTCCTTCTAATACATGTACCATTCTCAAGCAACAATCCACAATGCCTACCTCACACATATATACACAAAATCACACCTCACCAAACATGACCTATAGCTCCTATCTTCTCTCCCCCCGCCCCATAACAGAGTACGTTAGTAAAATTATTCCTGTCTTTTGACAGTGGCTGAACCTGTGCTAACTATGTCTCACAGAAGAACATGCTGTCTTGCACTCATCATCATTCAGGAATTATTGAAATTACTTCTTCATGAATTACTACCATTTGAGCATATCTTTTCATTCATACTTTTATGAAGACTAGCACAAGGCAGCCACTACTCCATGGACCTGGTTAGCACATAAATTGTCAAAAGATCCAAATGCGATTACTTGGTTTTTAAATGTAAACACAAAAAAGGAGAAAGAAAACACAAAGCAGATAAATAGATTAACTTCCTAGATGCAGCAACACTTTTGACAGCTATGGTACGGAGAAATGTTGAGCACTTTGCACATGAACAGCAGATGCCACCAACAATGCAAACAGGTGCGCCACTGAGAAACTGGCATGCTCACTTTCCAGATAAGAAAACCGGAAAGTTAAATTGCAGTGACTCTAGTACCAGCACTATTGCGAAAATACATATAAGAGTTCATATAAAATAAAGGATCATGCAGACAGTGTCTTTTTAATGATACAGACACATACTCATTGTTAAGAAATGACAGAAACATAGAAACATAGAATTTGATGGCAGATAAGAACTGCTTGGCCCACCTAGTCTGCCCATTTTCCTACCTAAAAGATAAGCTGCAGATCCTAGTTAACCAACAGCTTACTTCCTCCTACCCTCCACTAGGACTGCCATATGTCTGTCCCATGCATTCTTGAATTCCCTCACTGTTCTTGACTCCACGACCTCCTCAGGGAGCCTGTTCCATGCATCCACAACCCCCTCCGTGAAAAAGTACTTCCTCACATTACCTCTGAGCCATCCCCCCTCTATCTTCAAATTGTGCTCCCTTGTTCTTGCACATCTGTTTTTCTGAAAGATGCTACTCTCTTGGACTTTGTTGATTCCCATGAGGTACTTAAAAGTTTCTATCATGTCCCCTCTCTCCCTTCTTTCCTCAAGGGTATACATATTAAAGCAGCAGTACTACGAAAAAAAACCCTGTGCTTTTTTGACAGTTTATTCCCTGTGCCCTGCTAATCATATACCTGGTATTCTTTCTCGCCGGCATTGTGCTATCGCCGAGTAATTTGCCCGGTTATTCTCTGCTTTTGTTTACATTGCTGCCACTAAGCATGTTGCACTGGAACCCCCTCTGCTGCCAACTGCACATGTGTATGACTTGCAGAGACATCGGGAATGGTCAGCAGAGAGTCCCTCTGCTGTTGTCAAAAGACGTGATATGACCTGTAGAAAAAGCGCAGCTGAAAATTAGTCAGCCGCCATATTTGTTGTAGTGCTACAACCATTCAAATAAATTGCAAATATCTGAAAAACTAAAAATGACTGGAAAAAAATATTTACAGGTATTGAAACTGGAACTTTGGCCGCATGCTTACAGCTGAAAAACAGAATTTTGATAACTCACTTCCTGATTTCGTAGTACTGCTGCTTTAAGCTCCTTTAGTCTTTCTTCATATGTCTTCTGGAGCAGAACCTGCACCATTTTGGTTGCCTTCCTCTGGGCAGCCTCCACTCTGTCTATGTCTTTGCAGAGATGGGGTCTCCAGAACTGCACACAGTACTCCAGATGGGGTCTCACCAACAGTCTGTACAGAGGGATAACAACTTGTTGTTTTCTACTATTGATGCCTCTCCCTATGCATCCCAGTATCCCCCCAGCCTTTCTTACCTTCTCCACATTGCTTGCCAACCTTAAGGTCATCTGATATAATTACCCCCAGGTCCCTTTCCATTTTTACTGTTGTCGGTATCTCACCCCCCATTGTGTACTCTTCCCCTGGGTTTTTGTTTCCCATGTGCATTACCTTGCACTTCTTTGCATTGAATAGGAGCTGCCTTACATTTGACCATTCCCCCAACCTTGCCAAGTCCATTCTCATCCTTTCCACTCCATCTTGTGTATCAACCCTGTTGCAGATCTTTGTGTCATCTGCAAAGAGACATACTTTTCCTTCCAGTTCCTCTGCAACGGCACTTATAAAGACATTAAAAGGACCGGTCCCAGTACTGAACCCTGCGGTATCCCACTAGTAACCCTTCTTTCTTCACTGTGTACTCCATTTACTACTACCCTTTGCGTCCTGTTGTCTAGCCAATATTTTATCCAGGCTACCACCTTGGGACCCACTCCAAGGCTGGCTACTTGTGTATTAATCTTTTGTGTGGGACTGTATCAAATGCCTTGCTAAAATCTAGGTAGGCCATGTCCACAGCCCCTCCCTGGTCTACTACTTTGGTCACCCAGTCAAAGAAATCGATTAGATTCATCTGACATGACCTTCCCATTGTGAATCCATGATGCCTTGGGTCCTGTGCCCCAGTGGCCTCTAGGTACTCAACAATTCTTTCCTTCAGAAGTGATTCCATCATTTTCCCTACCACTGAGGTCAAACTAACTGGTCTGTAGTTTCCTGCCTCTGTCCTGCTCCCACTTTTATAAAGAGGAATCACATCCGCCCTCCTCCAGTCCACAGGTACCACCCCATCCTCCCATGATTTGTTAAAGAGAGTAGTCACGGTGTCACTAGTTCTGCCTTAGTTATTTTAGAATTCTTGGGTGAATCCCATCAGGCCCCATTGCTTTGTCCACCTTCAATTTTATTAGTTCTTTCAGAACCCTTTCTGTAAATGGACTGGTACTGACCGTCAGAGAGTAAGTCTGTTTGGTTTAGGTACCTCCTCCTCTTCCTTTGTGAATAGTGAGCAAAATATTCGTTCAGTATGCCTGCTTTTTCACTGTCACTCTCTGCCCACATTCCTCCCCTTATTAAGCCTCAGTATCCCTCCTTTGGTCTTTCTTCGCTCCCTAATGTACCTATAAAAGGTCTTATCCCCCTTTTTAATAGAGTTGGCTATCCTTTCCTTGGTTAGGGCCTTTGCTATTCTGACTGTCTTCTCTGCCTCTTTCTACTTTAACTGATAAAGTTCTCTGTCCTGCTTCTTCTGTGTTTCCTTATATTTCCTGAATGCTATCCTTTTCTCCTTAACCTTCTCTGCCACCTCTTTTGAGAACAGGATACATTTGATAGTTTTAATCTGATTTTTTATTTCATGTCCTCTCAACAATAAGTTCTAAATGTTGTTTTATAATTTATGTAGCAATTTCATTTTAAGGCAAGGACTGTATAATGCTTATCTATGCCTCTACTTGTTTTTTATGGCTGCATAGCATTAGAGCTATGCTGACCTATTGCTATCAGAAGAAGGGGTCTGACCAGAATTCCTAATGCAGCACAGCTGTGTTGTTACGGTGGAGTGGAGTTTAAGCACAACTTCCTGTAAATCTGTCCACGTGCTCCCCATTCACTAATTATTTTCAGTCCTGTTGGCACTTTGTATTTTGGAGGCTATTACAAGATATGCATTTGATATTGACTTTGCAGGGAACAAAAAAAATAGCTAAGCAGTGACAGTGTCTCTTTAATGGTGAAGAGAGTCATGAACTGCAGCAGGTGAGCGAGATGTTTGCAGAGAGTGCAGCGCGCAAGCAGAGTGGAGAGTGCAGCACTGTGGGGTGACAAAATGAGGGTGTCGGAGGAAGATAGCTGGGAATATCCAAGGGAGGGGGGCTGGCACCACCTTTCTAGCTGGGGGGCACTCATACAGGTTGGCACACTTGGGGGGGATGAGGCTGAACCTTTCTCTCTCCTCCCTCCACCCTCCTCCTTCCTTCATAACTTGGCATGACTATTCACAACAATCCAATCGACACATTAATTCTATATCCCTTGTATGAGTAATGCATTAGCAGTTGTTTTGGCTCCAACTAGATCTTGTTTTTACATAGGATTGGGAACAACTCAGTATTCAGCAGCCCTAGGGCAGCTACTAAGATGGACAAATGACAGCGCTGTAGCTGTTGCCTGTTTTGCAGATTGAAAACTAAGTAGGAAATAAATTAATTTTGTGTAGCCAAGTGATATGCTGCACCAGTTATTTTCAGACTAGCATGGAATTCCATTCCCATTTTACAAGGAGTGAAACAGCCCAACAAGCAGATTAGAAAGCTGACTGCTTGAAACAGCTGATCAGAGCCCTGAAGCAGTGGCCATTAAAGCAGCATAACATGCTAGAATTTGGAATGTTAAACAATTTCTTTTAAAACAGTATAGTATTTAATATTGTGGTCATCTTCCTTTTTTGTAATTCACAATTTTTCTCCCCCACTGTCCTCAGGTAAGCTCCTTTCTTTGTCTGGCTGCTCATGCTCCTGGATTTCCTACTCTTTCTAATAGCTCGCTTTGCCAATCTCCTACCCAGACCCCAACTTCCGGGGGGATACTACAAGATTGGCGTCTTATGGTGGGGGCAGACTGGCCAAGGATTTTTCCCACAGTCCATCTGTAGTAATGCCAGGGTAAGGGGAAGAGGTAGGCGGAGCCGAGGCTAAGGGTGAGGGACTGGGGGCTGGCCATCATTGGTGCCTGAGGGAGGAATTTTCTCTTTGTTTTCTCCCTCCAACTACCCCTGCACTAATGTGCTGCATTCTGCTTTGCTCCCCTTCTATGGAGGACAGGTTGACCTTCTATGGTCACTCACAAAGGCCCCCTACCCACCCAAGACACCTGTGAGGTGGGATTATATTCCACTCTACCAGAGTTGAAGACTACTGCCACCACAACGTGACCAGACTGCCACCAGTCGGAGTGCAAACCCAGGTTGCCCACATTGGAAAACGATGCACTCCAAAAGCACCACTGGGTTGCTCTGGGATATGTTTCCTAATACCAGTGGTCTCCATATGGGATCCTTAGCTTATTGTTTTTCAGAAGGCAGCTACTGGCTCCAACTTAAAATATTTGGTCACCAGTCTATTTTTCTTAAGTGCCAAATAAATATAACAATATTTTTATAGCTGGTCCCAGGTTGTAGTCTGAAATCCTGGTATATCCCAATGAAAGTAATAAAGTGGCTCAACGATAACTTAAAATGACACATGGCTGGGGTTTTGCCATAGGAACCTCTTCACCTATGGAGTTTGCCTTTTCTGAAGTGTGAATTGACTACATAAATGGCTACTGGTCAGTTAAAAGTGCCCCCATGCAATTCACAGTGACAGTCCCATGCATTAAACAGCTATACAAATGTCGCTGGAGGCTATTTGTTCACTTGCAAACAATTTTACACACAGTGAGTCATTTTATAGCAGGCTCATGCTGTGTTTTATTACTGCAGGCCTCAGCTGTGAACTCATTAACTGCCAAGGGAACCAGTTTAGTTATTTTACAGCTACACATTTGGGTTTATAAAAGCATGGGGTGCTCCTTTTAGTAATGCTATCCCCATAGAAATACAGAAATATAGAATTTGTCAGCAGAAAAGGACCTCTGGACTCGTCCAGTCTACGCAGTGGTTCCCTGCCTGTTGTAACTCTGCAGACTTTACCTGATCTTGGGACCCTTCCCCTTCCCTATTTCTGTGCTAAAATGCTCCTGTGTCTATCCGATGCATGGTTGAACCTTTCCACTGTTTTAGCCTCCACAACTTTGACTGGCATTCCGTTCCATGTTTCAACCACCCTTCTGTGAAGAAATATTTTTTCACATCCTTCCTGAAATTTCCCCCTTTCAATTTCATTGTATTCCTCCATCCTAGCCCTGAAGCTTGTCCTCTTTCGGAAGAGTCTCCCTCTTTGCATTCTGTTCACCCTTGTGAGGTACTTCTGTCCCCGCTCACTCTCCTGTCCTCCACAGTGTACGTATTGACATCCCTCAGTCTCTCCTCATAGGGCTTCCCTTGCAACCCCTGTGCCATCTTGGTTGCCCTTCTGTGAACCGCCTCCATCCGGTCAATGTCTTCCCTTAAGTGCAGTCTCCAGCACTGGACACATTATTACAGGTGGGACCGCACCAGAGAGCTGTACATTGGCAGCACCATCTCTCTCTCTCTCTCCTCCTGCTGGTAATGCCCCTGCATATGCACTCCAGCATCTCACTAGCCCTGCTCATAGCCTTTTCATTGCACTGCCACCTTGAAGTCTTCTGAAATAATAAGCTTGAAGTCCCATTCCTGCCTTGTGTCTGCCCAAACCTCCCCCATCCTGTATTCAGCACCAGGGATCCTTTGCCCTAGGTGCATGATTTTGCACTTTTTGGCATTAAACCCCACTGCATTGCCTTTGACCCATCCTCTAGTTTCCCTAGATACCTGCACATGGTCTCCACTTTCTCCTTGGTGTCTGTCCTATTGCAGATCATTCTGTCATCTGCAAAAAGACAGACAAGTCCCTCTAGTTCTTTTGCAGTGTCCCGTATGAAGATATTGAAGAGGGCTGGTACTAGCACTTGACCCTGCCCTACCCAGCTGATCACCCATCCCATCCTTGAAGTGTTAACTGTTTACCACTACCCTCTGCCTCCTATCCATTAGCCAGTTGTGAACCCACTTTACCTACCATTTTGTCCCCCACCCGCAGATGGGTCAGCTTCCTAATTAGCCTTCTGTGTGGCACAGTGTCGAAGGCCTTGCTGAAGTCTAGACAGGCTACATCTGCTGTCCACCCCGGGTGTAGTTCTCCTGTCTCCAAGTCAAAGAAATTTATTAGATTCATTCGGGATGACCCTCCCTCCCCCCGTGAATCCATGCTGCCTGTAGTCCTGCAGCCCTTTGGCTTCCAGGTAATCAACCAGTGTCTCCTTCAGTAGGGCTTCCCTTAGTTTCCCCACGGCGAAGTTAGGCTGACAGGCACACTGTTACTAGATTTTTCCTTACTGCCACTATTATGCAGGGGGCCACGTCAGCCCTTATCCAGTTCCTTGAAACAACTCCAGTTTCCAGTGAGTTGTTGAACAAGACTGTCCATGGAGCAGCTAACATGTCTCTGAGCTCTCTCAGTACCCTTGGATGTATCTCTTCTTATCCCATAGTCTTATCCACTTTCAAGGCTGCAAGTCTTATTAATGCTCCTTTACTCTGAAAATTGTGCTGTGTCTGCCCCATCCCCACCTCTGTTTTTACTTCTCTCTGGTGACCTCTCCCCCATTCCCTCTACTGTGAAGGCCAAGCAAAAGTACCTGTTCAAAATGTCAGCTTTGTCTTGGTCTTCTGCACAATCTCCCCCTTCCACCCTTGTTATCCTCGTTATCCTACCCCTAGCTTTTCTCTTCTCGCTGGCGAATCGGAAAAAAAGTCTTATCCTCCTGTCCTCACTTCCCCTGAAGTCCTTTCCATTGCCTGTGCCTTAGCTCTCCTAACTGTCTTTTCTGCTTCCTTCTGCCTGGTCTGGTACACTTCCCTGTCCTTTTCTCTTTCGGTTTCTTAGTATCTTGTGAAAGTTGCCCTTTTTCTTTCACTGTCTTTGCAGGGGTGTCATTAGCCCCAGAACTGGATGCATGCCACTCCCCCCCCATTTATGCTAGAGTACCCCCAGACTTTGGTGACTGTGACTTTTTTAGTTATAAGGTGCATAAATCACAGCTGTAGAAGTCGCACTGCTGCCAGACTGCAGCAAGGAAGATAGCAAGCACCTTCCTCTCGCCAGTTCCACCCCTCTGCTCCTCCTCCTCCTCCTACTTACAACTCCACTTCCACTCCAGAGGCTAGCTCCTCCTCTGTCTGACACTGCAGGTGTCATGGTTGGCATCTGACTCATCAGGCATCATAGCACCATCTCTCCTTAGTCTCCAACCTATGCTCCCTGAGTCAGCAACAAACACAGGCAACTTGCGACCTGTGACAGCAACATGCTGCATGACCCTTGATCCACTGCTGGGCAGGTTAGTGTGCTTCCTCCTCCTCCTCCTCCTCTCCAGTCATCACATGGTCCCAGATTGCAGTCACATAGGGAGTGCATGTAGTGTAGCTGATGGCTGTTGGGAAGAATGAGATAACTGGGACTTCAGCGGAGTAGGGGGATGGATGATTGATTTTGTCAGAGAGTTTCTTGCTCCAGTTATGTGAGGCCATCTCAGCAGGGGTGGGCAATGCCGCAAGATGATTGGAGCAAGAATGAGAAGGGGCTGGACAAATTCTCCTAATCACACTAGAGCTAGAGAGCGTGGTCGTTGTTCTGTTCCAGCAGCAGCTTGGGTGAGCACTCAATACGGAGATGGAGAGAGCCCACCTTAAGGCTTTATTTTGCAGCAACTTGCACTGCAGAAGAAGCAGCTGTAGTGCCTACCAGTATCAGACAAAAAGAAACATTTAGTATAAAGAGGCAGTAAAAAAACACCTAATGACATCTGAAAATAAAAAGGTGAAAATAATGAGATGGAGCTCAGGGGGAAGGAGAGGAGAGAAACTACAACAGAGACATGCAGTGCAGCAGGAACTAAGCCACCTGCCCAGCAGAGTTGTACTGGTGGACCACCTGGACAGCTGACATAGGGGTCCACCTGGAAAATCAATGGGGGGGGGTCCCAGGGTGACACACTCGTATCAGTACTTGACTTCAGTACGATACGCTGTCTCTATGTTTGCATCTTACAGTTACTTACAGGGCCCATTCAGTTAAACAGTAGAGGATAAAGCCAAAGATTCTCAGAGTCTACAAGGTGGCCAGGTACCCAACAGGTTGGGCCCCCTGGAAATTTCCAGGTATCCTGGTGGGCCACTCCCACTCTGCTGCCCTGCAGGCAACTTTTGTTCTTTTGTTTGCTTTAGGAAGGGAAATGGAAACTTTAAAATTAAAAGTAACAAACAACATTACTAAATAAAACTAAGCAGGAGAAATTAGATAGCTGAGTAAGAGAGTGAGGATAGGGCGACAGACAGTGTGCAGCAGCAGAAGGTGAGAGCTGAAAGCTGCAGTGTGTTTTTGCTTTTCCCTGCCTGTCTGTCCTTTGGTGATTTAGTTCTCTCTGTGCTACACCAGCAACCCCGTCCCAAAAAAATAAACATACTTAAAATCAGATTAAGGCTTAAGCTGATTTGAATTTACAAAAAATGGCATAACCTAGAGAAAGGAGCTGAGGGAGACAAGGACAGAGACACACTGCGAGTACTGTGAACTGCAGCAGCATTGAGCTTCTTTATTTGATGCCTACAAGTAATCTGGCCAGAGATTTCTTCTTCTTCTCTAGCCCCAGAAAATAATAAAAGAAGGATTTGCCTGCCATAACTAATTGTTTTATTGCCTACAGTCCTGGGGTATATCTCCAAAAAGTAATACAGAGGTGGGCCATCACTAATTTCTTTTTTACTTACAGTCTTGGAGTAATATTTCTTCTGATCCACCATGCTTCAGCAACACCAAAGTCACTGACATCCTCCACATCGACAGGCACAATACCAATTGTCAGCACTATGCTGTCAGTATTCCGTTGTGTTTTCTTCAAGGGGGCTGGCCCCCAGAACCCCCCCATGCGGGGGGCTCCACCCCCCCCCCAGTATTTAATTAACCAACTCCGAGTTGGAGTTGTTTCAGGAAGGGGGTGAAACACCGTGAGATGCAGTACTGGTATTCAGCGGAGACCATTACAGTGACCTGTCGATTTCTGTCACTGTAATGGTCTTCACTGTTGTGGTTTCATTGTTTGGTATTTCTTCTGGCCCCAGAAAATAATAAAGTCAGGGTTTGCCGCCATAAACATTGTTTTATTGCCTACAGTCTTCAGGTATATCCCCAGAAAATAATATAAAGGTATAGCAGCATGGAGTAAACTACTGTAAAAAATGAAAAAAGAGAAGTCTAGAAACACAGAGTCAGGGTACAAGTTCTTTTCCAGGTCATAGAGAGTGTAGTATGAGGAATGCTGGGAGTGGTGCAGTGCAGTGGCTGTGGAGTGACCATCTTTAGGGAATCACTTTGGAGACTGGGGTGCTGCTCCATCTGTGTTCACATCTGTGGGCTGAGGGTGGAGGTCACTAGACTCTGAGCTGAGTTGGCTAGGATTCGGGGGACCTCTTCCCCCACTCAGAGGTCACCAACTCCACTGCCATTGCCCCAGAGGGTGCCAAGGAGAGGGGCCAGCTGGACTGTCATGGGCTCCAGGAGGGTGGGGGTGTTGGTTAGGAGTGCAACTCTTTTGCTACTCTGGTGGGATGTGACTGCCAAGTGGAGGCACCCGTGGTAGTGGCCAGGGAGGATGTGAGGGTCCTCCATAGGTGAGGCCTCAAGGCAAGAGGCAGAGGACCCCAGTGGAAGAGGAAGCAACTTCTGGTGGGGGACCATATCATAAGGTGGGTATATTTGGGAACAGAACATGAGGAGAAAAGAGAGGTGAGGTGCCTGCCTGGTGTCTCGGCTTGGATAGATGGAGAGAGAATTCTTAGGATTACTAGGACTGTGAGCAGGAAGGGGAATTGGATGTCATTGTCCATCTGCCAACTAAAGAACTGGCAAGAGACACAGCTGGGTTGGTGCAGGACAGGTTTGCGGGGTCTGGAGAGGGGCCTGAAGCAGGCAGCTTGCATGGTGGCCTTCACTGAGGTGCTGCCTGTACAGATTGCCAGGGGAGATTACTGAATGCCACACCAGAGCCCCCAGTGACTGGTTGAAGGAGTGGTGCAGGAAGGAGGGCTTTGGCTACATTGGGGATGGGGGGGTTCTACCTTGAGGGATAGAGGCCTGTACAAAGGAGATGGCCTTCATCCATCTGGGAGGGGAACGGCAGTCCTGGGGGGGTTAAATGCTACTTCACTGGCCATTTAAGATAGCCAAGGGGGAAGGCAGAAAACATGAGGGAGGCAGGGAGTGCAACCCCCCCACTCCTCCCAGAAAATGGAGCAGCAGAGAGAAAAATCCTTGGGGAAATAAATGTCATATGAGTAGAGGGGTATAGGGACAAGTGGAAGGAAAGGACAGGAGGGTTGGGAGGTGATTCTAAGGCTGAGAGAAGAGTTATGGGGACAGAGGGAAAATGAAAACGGGGAGGACAGTACCAGGGACAAGTGAAGGCTGAAGGATGGAATCAGGAATGCAGGGCAAAGATGGAGAGGAGGACAAAAGGAGTGGAGAGCCATGTGTACCAGCACAAGGAGCCTAGGAAATTAAATTCCTGACCTTGAGGAACCTATTGCAGAGGCAGACCTGGATCTGGTGGCCTTAACAAAATCATGGTGCACTGACAGCTATAGCTGGGATGTGGCAATTTCAGGTTACACCATGTTGTGGAATGACAGACAGGGAGGAAAGGAATGGGGGTAGTTTTATATGTGAGGGAAAGTATAAAGGCCACGGAGTTACAGGGACACCAAGGGTATAAAGAAGGGATGGAGATTCTTTGAGTTGACTTGAGACAGGATCTAGGGCCTTGGTCTGTGCGGGGTGGTGTATGGACCACCAAAACAAGGGGAGGAATTAGACAAAGCTTTGGGAGTGGTCACTGGCCAAATGGCAAGTAAAGGGAAGGTACTGATTCTGGGAGATTTTAATCTGCTGGATGTAGACTGGAGCATTCTAGCCACAGCTACAACAAGAAGCAAGGCCATTTTCAACTCACTACAGGGGCCTTTTCTCAGGTACTGTAGCTGATTATGGAGCCCAGTAGAGATGGGGCAATGCTGGACCTGGTACTTACAAACAGGGACAGCATTGCTGATGTCACAGTGGGTAGCCACCTGGATACAAGCAATCATTGTGTGGTGTGGTTTGGTTTACAGCTTGGGTAAGAGAAAAAAACACACTAGAATGAAGGTCCTGGACTTCAGGAAAGTAGATTTTAAAGAAATGGGAGACTGCCTCAGTAAATACCTTGAAGGGGAGGATAACTTGGGGGAGTGGAGGAACAATGGAAAAAGATCAAGGAAGGAATAACTAAGGTAATGACAAGCTGTTTGAAGGAAGTAAGCAAGGGTAGAAGGAGGAGGACGAGGCCACTAGGGTTCTCAAAGGAGGTGGCAAATGTGGTAAAGGAGGGAAAAAACAGCTTTTAGAAAGTACAAGAAGATCCAGACAGAGGGGGAGAGGGAGGTATATCTAGGTAAACAAAGGAAGGCAGGAAGGAGGTCGAGGGCAGGTAAGGCACAAACAGAGGGATCGCTAAGGACGTCAAAAAAGGGGACAAGACTTTTTTCAGGTACATGAGTAAATAGAGGAAAGCAAGGGGTGGGATTGTGAGGATCAGGAGGGTAGGAGGGTACTGTGCAGAAGAAGATCAAGAAAAGCTAACATTTTAAATAGGTACTCCTGCTTGGTCTTCACAGTGGAGGGAGGACAGACCAGCTTGTATCAGCAGGCACAGGGTGTAGTGGACATGAGTCAATTTTTGGATGAGAGAGTCCAAAGGGGATTGGAAGCCCGAAAACAAAAAGATGGGGCCAGAAGGAGTTCACCCAAGGATTCTAAAAGAACTGAGCATGGTACGAGATGCCCCCTTGATAACACTATTCCACACCTCACTGGAGATGGGGATAGTTCCTGATGACTGGAGGAGGGTTGATGTGGTCCCTTTGCACAAGAGCGGCAGTAGGGAGGAGGCTAGCAATTACAAGCCAGCCAGTCTTGCATTAGTGGTGAGGGAATTGATGGAGAGCCAAAAGGAAATCTTTTCCCTGGGTTCCTTGTTTTTTTGAAAATGTTTGAATAAGTATGATGAGGGGGTGGGAGGGGAGACCTTACTCAACTGAAAGTATGCAAATTTATCTCCACAACTACAAGGTACTCAACCCAGTCAAAAAATACTTTTCACTAAAGTTTTATTTCATTCTCCATCATAAAAAGTATTTTTCTCCTTTGCAGTTATTCAGCCTTTCTATTCTTTGTTTTTCTGTTAATGGTGCTAACGTTTCAAAACCTCCCTGGTTTCTTCCTCAGAGCTAATGGGCTTTTAAATTATCTAAAAAAACACTGTAGATAAAGAACAGTGTCACTTCATCTATGTGTTTGTTAATTATAATAGTACTCATGTATTTGTTTTTAGTTATGAAGTGTATAGCTTTAAATTCATTCAGCAGGGGTAACTGACCTGCAGGCTTATTATGATTCTAATTCTCCATGCTGGCTAACCATTGTGACAAATCTGTAAGCAAAGGAATTTTTTTGAGAGGGGCACAAACATTTTTTGTCTAGACATTATATGAAAAAATTACCTGTCAATTTTTGTGCAGCATTAAAATACTGAACACTTGCCTGTAGTGATAAATTTCATCATTTTCTTGTTTCTGTTTCAGAGTGCTATTCTGTAAAACATCAAAGGAAATTAATTGTAGTGGCAGTTCTTATCAATAATGTTTACATTTTATGAAACTATACCAGTAATAAAATATTCCCTTACCCTTTGCTCTTGTGAACCAATAGTTTTAAGGAAGTTTCTTCCGTGACTTTTAATCCTTATTTTTAAAAGACTAAATCCAAATCACAGCCACGTGGGTTCTGTGGTCATTACTACCTATGCTATCTTATAAATTTCAGGCTTCTCTAGAATAGGAGGCTGAGGGTGCTGGTAAATGGCAGTCACTCAGGGGATGGGAGAGTGAACAGCAGAGTGCCGCAGGGATCAATACTGGATCTTGTCCTTTTCAATGTCTTCATAACTGGCATTGCTGAGGAACTAGAGGGGAAGGTGTGTCTCTTTGCAGATGATACAAAAATCTTAAACAGGGTGGACACTCGGGAAGGGGTGGAGAGCATGCAAAGGGATCTGGGGAAACCAGAGGAAAGGTCTAGGGTGTGGCAGCTGGGTTTCAATGCCAAAAAGTGCAGTGTCATGCACCTGGGTCAGGGAAACCATACTTACAGTTATTAAGTAAGAGAGAGACCTTGGGGTAATCATATCTGACCTCAAGGTGGTAGGGCAGTGCCACAGTGCAGTAGGCAAGGCTAGTGGGATTATGGGGTGCATAGGGAGGGAGATTTCTAGCAGGTGAAAGGAGGTGGTATTGCTCCATATAGCTCACTAGTGAGACCCCACCTAGAGTACTGCATCCTGTTCTGGAGGCCACACCTCTGAAAGGACACTGACAGGGGGAAGTGGTCCAGGGGAGAGCTACCGAAATGGTGCATGGGTTGCATGAGAAACCATGCAAGGAGAGGCTGTGGGATCTCAATATGTACTCCCTGGAGAAGAGGAGAATGAGAGGGGAAATTATAAGTACTTCATGGTGCTGAATAAGCTGCAGGGTGGGAGTCTGTTTCGGAGGAGAAGGAGGAGCACCAGAACATGCAGTGAAACTTGGGTGGGGGGGGTAAGAAGGATGTGAGGAATACTTCTTTACAGAAAGGGTGATGGACACCTAGAACAGCCTGGCAGAAGAAGCGATAAGGGCAGAAACAGTGGAGGGCTTCAGGCAGGTGTGGGATAGCACATGGGCTTAATAAGCAGAAAAAAGGGTGAAGGGAAGGACACCGGAGACCAAGTAGGGTTCAGGATGTAGTAACAGGCAGGGAAAATAGGGCAGACTAGATGGGTCTACCGTTCCTTTTCTGCCAACAAATTCTATGTTTCTGTGTTTCATTGCCTACATTCTGGGGGCATCATTTCTTCTGGCGACAGAGAAAGGAAGGGTTTGCTGTTGTCACTAATTGCTTTACTGCCTACAGTCTCAGATTATCTAGCCTGTGGTAGTAGGTACCATAAAATAATTAATCAATACTTCTATTATTTTGGTGTGTAACTGAATTAAATTAAAAGTAAAGAACAACAGAAGAGACAATGTGCCATGATATAAGGTTATACTTTAATGTGGGAACAAGTGGCAAAAGGCCAAGATTCAGTTCTTCATCTGCATCAGCATCAGCATCTTCTACTTTCAAGGAGAGCATGTGCATAGACTTAATGATAACGGATACAGAAACATCTTGTAATGATCAAACAAGTAACACAGTATGTCAGGGTTAAGACATCATTACTAGCAGCAGTGCAACTAAGCACACTGAACAGCTTCTACCTCTACTGAATAAGACTTGTCCCAGTCCAATACAGTATCTTCAGTTGGTGATAATAACCCCTTGTTGATCATGGCAATAAAGGGAAAGCCCCTGCTCAGCCTATGACTAATTTCAATACTAAAATTTAGGGAGGTAAAAGACGAGGCTTTAACCATCAGTGGTGCAAAGAGTTCTGTTGATTTGAGTACAGCTGCTAAAAACAGCTTGCATTCTGCTTTACATGTACTGTCGATATTTTATGCATGGGCAGGGATGTGCTGATCAAGCATTTACAATTAGTGGGTTTCAGAACTGGAAAGGGCATTGGAAAAATTTAGAACGCATGTGTCAACTTATAGTCATAGTAGTGTAGTGGCTTCCTAGTCTGCATACAAGTCCACAAATGAAATGAGTACCATCATTATACAGGTAGACAAGTGCAAGGTTACGGAAATCCTAAAAAGAAAGGAAATGCATGAAAAGACTGGTTGAAGTAACTGACATTTGGGTTGGCTAGGATTACCCTTCCATGGTCACAATGAAGATAAACAGAGTGTTAATAAAGGAAATTTCAGTGAGACTTTAGACTTGATTAAAAAGTTTGACAGTGCTTCAAGTAAATGATTCCATTCCATCAAATGCAACATGTATCTCAGCAGTCACAGAATGGTTTGATTCAGTCTTATGCATCCTGTAGTACAGATGCAACTGTGAAGAAGCAAAAACAAAAAGCAAAATTTGTATTGGGTTTATCTGATGCAGTAGAGATATTTCACATCAGGCACAGATGAGCTTATGTGTGAGATATATTCATAACAGTAAAGTTGTTGAATGTTTGCTAAAGTTTCAGAACTGGATGCAAGGGGTTTATGCTGTTCCATTAATGAGACCTTGAAACAATTTGATATTTTGGAGGCAGCTGTTCCCTTTATTACTCAAGCATATGATGGTGCAAGTGTCATGAGTGTCCATCTCAGTGGCGTTCAGGAGCTTTTCAAAACAGACCATCCACTTGCTGTGTATGGTCACTGTTATGCACATAAGTTAAATTTCACTCTTGTTGATTCATGCCAGTGCATTCCTGAAGTAACTGACTTTTTAGATTTTGTGCAAGGCATGCATGCATGCATTCCTTATGGCATCTGCAGTACACAGTGTCAGACTGAAACAGATACAAGACATGGGGTTTGACAGAACATACAAAGGCACAGCTCTGAGCAACACTAGGGGGTGTCAGAAAAGAACATTGAGGGCACTGAAGTGTACTTACGAGTCCATACTCTCTTATCTGTCTTACTGCGATCATGGCAATGCACACAAAGCTTGGGTCCTTTACAACTTCAGGAAGTCATTCAACACTGTCTTTTGTCTTTTCCTTTTTGATCTCATTCTCGGATTCACTGAAAAATGCCACAGTCTGCTACAGACAGCTCTTGATCTAGCCAGTCCTGGCATTGCAGTAGAAGCATTTATTGATACTCTGGTTTCATTCAGAAATTAAGATAAATGTAAAGAATGAATCCATAAAGCAACTTTATTCGCTGTACCACTTAACACTGCTCCCAAGAGTATAACAGAAAGGACCTTCCCACTACATGCCCATTGCCTACCTGTTCCCAAGAGTATAACAGAAAGGACCTGCCCACTACATGCCCATTGCCTAGCTGCTCCCAAGAGTATAACAGAAAGGACCTGCCCACTACATGCCCATTGCCTAGCTGCCCCCAAGAGTATAACAGAAAGGACCTGCCCATTACATGCCCACTGACAAGCTGCTCCCAAGAGTATGACAGAAAGGACCTATCCACTACATGCCCATTGCCTAGCTGCTCCCAAGAGTATAACAGAAAGGACCTGCCCACTACATGCCCACTGACAAGCTGCTCCCAAGAGTATAACAGAAAGAACCTGCCCACTACATGCCCATTGCCTAGCTGTTCCCAAGAGTATAACAGAAAGGACCTGCCCACTACATGCCCACTGACAAGCTGCTCCCAAGAGTATAACAGAAAGGACCTGCCCACTACATGCCCATTGCCTAACTGCTCCCAAGAGTATAACAGAAAGGACCTGCCCACTACATGCCCGCTGACAAGCTGCTTCCAAGAGTATAACAGAAAGAACCTGCCCACTACATGCCCATTGCCTAGCTGCTCCCAAGAGTGCAACAGAAAGGACCTGCCCACTACATGCCCATTGACAAGCTGCTCCCAAGAGTATAACAGAAAGGACCTGCCCACTACATGCCCATTGCCTAGCTGTTCCCAAGAATGCAACAGAAAGGACCTGCCCACTACATGCCCATTGCCTAGCTGCTCCCAAGAGTATAACAGAAAGGACCTGCCCACTACATGCCCATTGCCTAGCAGCTCCCAAGAGTATAACAGAAAGGACCTGCCCACTACATGCCCATTGCCTAGCTGCTCCCAAGAGTATAACAGAAAGGACCTGCCCACTACATGCCCATTGACAAGCTGTTCCCAAGAGTATAACAGAAAGGACCTGCCCACTACATGCCTATTGCCTAGCTGCTCCCAAGAGTGCAACAGAAAGGACCTGCCCACTACATGCCCATTGCCTAGCTGCTCCCAAGAGTGCAACAGAAAGGACCTGCCCACTACATGCCCACTGACAAGCTGCTCCCAAGAGTATAACAGAAAGGACTTGCCCATTGCCTAAATCCTCATTTTGATGAATATATAGTTGACATGAGGATTAGGGAACAGCAACCAGTAACCTCAGAAACAGATTACCAAACTAAAATATACTATCCACTTCTAGACAGCATGATATAGTAACAAAAGCAAAATATCAGCTGTCAAATACTATAATTACTTAGAAATGAGACATTCAGAAAATGCATCTTGGAAAGAACATATACTGCTTCTCAATACAAGACTAAATGCACCAGTTAATGCTTTTGAAAGGTTTGCTGGTAAATATGGGAACAAAAGTATTATGGGACTTTAAAAGGTTATAAATATAAGGCTAAAAAACAAGCATACTATATGGGTCTGAAATTTGGCAGATGACCATATCAAGCCATTAGAAATAATATTAAATACATTAATTCAGATACAGTATATTCTGAGCGTCCTTAATTCAGTCCCTATAGAGGTGGTTCAGACAATTTTCATTGGCATCAATAGCACAAATACTGAAAATTAAGCATATCTTGAGGCTATTTTTAATTCTTGAATCTCACCTACCTAGGCTTAGTCTAGAAGAAGCCATTGAATATAACTATAGTTTTTTTTTTTATTCCAATCATTAAAGACATAAAAGGATTGATACTACCCTTGGAGCTTGGTTCTCTTTTCTATGAAATTTATCAGTGGACATTTTTAGAAATAAGTAAGCAATAAGACATGACAGGGTGTGTTTTAGACACTTTAACACCCAGCTAGGAGGCGTAGTGAGGCACGAGGCCATTGGCCGAGTGTGTCCAGCCTCCTAGCCATGTGTTAAAGTGCCTAACGCACATCTTGGAGTGTCTTATTGCGCTTATGAAATGGTTATCTAAAATACAGATATATGTCATAACTAAAATGAATAATATTTAATAGTAGAACACTTATGTGTTTGTCTTAATTTTTAGTAAAATAGTTCCTCCACCTGTTTTTTTGTTTTGTTGTTTTTTTTACTTGAGGACTTTTGAGCTGCTAGGGCATCCTTACTTGTAGTTGTTATGACACTACACCCCCACCCCTGTAGTCTTACTTCATTTAGTTTGGAAGTTATGCTGTCTTCTTTTAGAATTGTTCAAAGTTATGGTAAGATGTATTACGAAATGGGCAGTAACCTATTAAGTACTACTCAGCCAAAAATGAGCATACAGCAACTCAAGGAAGTGGTGGGTTGGGAGATCGAGTGGATGAAAACAGGAGCAAATGTCAAGTGAGGAACAGCACAGCGCAAGATGAGCTGAGGTTGCTAAACAGACAATGTAAAGCACAGTTTTTTTGAATAATAGAAAGATTACAAGACTTTATGAGGTGAGGGAAGTTGATAGCAGTTGGCAAGTCAGCTTACAATAAGGACATGGAGCAAGGGAGTGTGCAGGCGGCCGAGCGATCATGTGAGCGGGCAAGGAGAGACAGAGCATAACAGTTGTTTTTCTTTAAGTGTGCTGTGTGCATCCATGTAAAAAAAAAAACTCTACAAAAACTAAAAGCCTAAAGGAAGAAAGTATTGAGCATCTGTAATTGGCAGCTGATTAAGAGAGCCAGCAAAATTTAGGTGGGCAAAACAAGATTGCTGCTTTAGCTTTTACGAACATTCCAACTGGGCAGCTTTACTAATATCAGTGCCCACTGGGCACTGCTGGACCTTGTTCCTGTGTGTTAAGACACTTTATCACACAGGTATTGCTCAATGAAATTCCTTATATTCTGGTGCCCATTTCATAAGTGATATTATTGGATCTTTGGAAGAAGGATCCGTGACACCACTTTGATGAAGGGTGCTATAAAAATAAAAACTCTAAAACATTTTAGATGGTTTAAGATCATTAAGCTTCAACATGAAGCAGAACCATGTTTACTTAAATTAATTCAACCAACTGACAGAAGGATATCGCTCTTCAGCACGCTCACTTGCTGAGGTAGGACATGCATGCAGCTCTTTCACAGCTGAAGGTTCAGGTTCACCCACGTTTTTCTAAAACGTGGAAAGGTGCTGGCCAGCCCGGAGGACAATTTCTGGCAACCCCTAGGCCAGCGACTTCTATTGCCTGCAGTCTCTTGTCTGTCTGGCAGAAGAAAGCCCTCTCCCCTGTGGTGGGGTTTGCACTGGATTGCTAAGCCTATTCTGGTGCCAAGGGCCTAAGTCCCCACCCCGTGGGGAGCTCCGACTTGAACACTGAACAGCCTTGAAAACACTGTCTTTTATGGAGTCCTTCTGGGCTCCCAATTGGCTGAAGCTACTTATTGCTCCCAGACTAACTGGCTGAAACTGCTTGTCAGTCCACAAATGAATATTCATTAGCCTCACTCGATGCACAATAGGCTCCCTGTTTTGGTGCCTGAATTAGGTCCCTGCTTTTCCCCCACAAGCAATGGGTAAAGTCCCACAAGTCCCTGGCATTGTCATAGCACTCCTTGCTAGAAATCTGGCTTTCCAATTGGCTGTTGTTACACAGAAATGACTGTTGAAACACACAGTCCCTAGGCAGATTACCACAGTCTCAGGTTTAACATTCTGGTGCCACCAGGTATAATACTCTGTTTAGTTGCCTGCCCCATTGTTCAATAGTCCCTTCTATGCCCTCTTGAATGCTGCCCAGATTTTACATTTTGGTTCAGTCCACAGCCTGTCACTGCTGCTGAAATTTAGAGCCACCTTGCAGTGGGCAGGTAAGTCATCTGAGTCCCAATGCTTTAGCCCTGGTGCAGCCAGTATATAAATTTTAGTTAAATCAGTCCCCCTTTATTTTGTTGCCCCTTTAGTGTCCATGTCAGCTGCTGCTTTAATTTTACACTTATTTACATTTTATCCTGCAGCAAACATCGAAACTTACAGCCCTAGAGAACAAGACAGACCCGCTCATGAATATTAATGAGGGCTCATTATAATGTATGAGCCCTCGCAATCTGCCCCCCTTTAAACTTTTTTTCTTAAAAACTCAGCTTTATTGTGTCATTCGGATACAGTCGTTTTAAGTAAGCATATAACATTTGACAGGTTCTCTTGATAAATCCATTACAATGAAGAAAAAGGAAGACCTTAATTTACTTTACAAACTGTGTTCCAGACTTCAACCCTCCTTGTCAAGAAATAGAAGATAGGAGAAAAAAGGACAAAAAATTCCATCATAGCTACATATCACTAGTCTTCTAACCATTCTAGGACACTTCTTGTCTTTTGTGGTCTGAGCAAATAAAATTCCATATAATTCGACTGACAGAAGCTGAGCAACCAAGAAAGAAGGAAAACTATGTGAGCCAAGAAGTACGTAAACAATGTGTC
The DNA here is from genome assembly GCA_016271365.2 of Neoceratodus forsteri. NCBI lineage: Eukaryota > Metazoa > Chordata > Ceratodontiformes > Ceratodontidae > Neoceratodus > Neoceratodus forsteri. The sequence goes on from CM057459.1 coordinate 198,629,504, forward strand.
CCAAGCCTGGGCCTCACTAACATGGCCCCTGATTATGCTGTGCAACCTCAGACCCCCACAAGACCATTCTCACAGCACCCAAGAAAAAAACAGCTCTCATTCACTCTAAGTGGGTGTCTAATCCCACACTGTGATGCCTCTTATCGCAGGCTCCTGATGGACCCTGGCAGCCAGAGGTTCTAGGCTCAGCACAAAGAGTAGTGGTGTTCTCCCCTGGAGATGGGAAAGGACTAGAGCTGATACCTTTAACCCTAACCAAGGCCTTTGGTTTGGAATATAGTTGGGTGATAGTTTGTAAAAATTTAGGGCCGAAATTCATAGCTTCCATGGACAGTTTTAGAAATTGGTAATTAACACTATCAAATACTTTTTCAGCATCCATGGATATTGCCAATTGAAGATCGTGCTAATGTTGCTGGGAAGAGATGATATTCAGCAATTTTCTGAGATTGTCTGACAGCTACATTCCGAAATGAACCCAGTTTGATCCTCATGGATCATTTGGGAGATTACCCCTGGTAATCTCTTAGCCAGGAGGCCTGTAAATATTTTTAGATCAACGTTTAATAGTGAAATCTGTCTATAAGACACACATTCAGAGGGATTTTTACCTTTTTTGTGTAAGACTATGATTTGGGCTATATGCCAGGATATAGGAATGACTTTTCCTTCCATAACCTCCCTGCAGACCTCCAGCAAGACAGGTGCAAGGGTGTCTTCAAATGCCTTATAAAACTCTGACATAAATCCGTCCAGCCCCGGGGACTTCCCACTTTCAAGAACTTTCATTTGCTCTCTTAACTCAGCTAATGTGATTTGTGCCTCCATAAGGTTCTTAGAGTTGTGGTCAAGGACCCTGAGTTGAAGCCCTTGAAAACATTTATTGGCAGCCTGATCAAACTCTTCAATGGGTTCCTGAGTATATAATTGTCTATAGAAAGAGGCAAAGGAGGCTTTTATCTTCTCCGGGTGGCTGGTATCTTGATTATCTACTGGATTCTTGATATTTAACACTAGTCTGCTTGCCTGCTGAGTGCGAAGAGTACTAGCTTGCAATTTCCCTGCACTGTTCACCACTTCCAAACATCTAGCCAGCCCCAGTTACATAGTAATCTATTCAGCATGGTACCAGCACAGTTCTGGCTAAGTGAACTTGCACCCCGTTGTTTGTCTAAGGTAGCTGACAGGATCGTGTTGAAGTCTCCACCTAAAATGCAGTCTACTGTCTGCTTCTACTAGTTTGGGGAGGTTATGCTTAAAAAAGTATGTGGCTTCTCTGTCACCATTAGGGGTGTAAATACTCGCTATCATACAGGGGGTGTCCCCATATAACCCAGTCACCTTAATAAACCTTCCCTCAGGATCAGTTATGACACTCTGCAGTTGGAGGGGGCAAGATCTATGAATTAAAATTGCAGTTCCTCTTCTGTGCTGATGTGTCACATAAGAAGAGGCATAAATCATGCCCACCCACCTGCGACATAATATTTTATGTTCCACCTCCGTGAGGTGAGTTTCTTGCAGGAGCGCAATTTGGGTGTTCAATTTTCCCAATTCCTGCAAAATTCTAGATCACTTGATCGGATTGTTAATCCCATTAATGTTATATAAAACAATATTTAACTCCGCCATTGCCGCAGCGTCCAGGACTTCTGGGCCTGGAAGCATAGTGCTCCAACCCTAAGCTAGTCTTAGGTGTGGGGGAAGAGTGGGTGCATAGTTGACTCAACATCAACAGTTACAAACAAAAAATCGATATCAACATTGGCAGGAAAAATCCTACCACTTAACAAGTCCCAAGCATGGGAATCGAACCTCTGCTCAACTAAACACCTCTTGCCCTTCCAAGGTGCCATGAGGTGCCCACCATTTAGCAAGAATCGAGTTCTGGTGGGTAATGCTGGGTTATACCCAGCACCTGACTACGAGTACCAGACTCTTCCTGGCACAAGCTACATCTCTAACCTCCCCCCCCCGACTCTTATCTGAAAGGATAGAAGGGACTAGAACAGACAGACCACCATGGGCCCCTCCATCTCCCACTCCCCCATCCTCATTCACAAGGCAGATAGTCAGAGAGACAACTAAGGATGTCTGCCCTTCTCGTGCATTAACTTCGGCCCCTCCCCCCCCCGGCCAACAGCAAGCCAATGCTTTCAAAATACAATCTTAGGCTGTTAAAAAACGTATCATTATGTTGCTTGCACGCATGTGCAAGAAACATAGTGCCATCATCTGAGTTTTCGGAGGTGTGGCACCCGTCTTTCAATTCAGTCAGTGTGTTTGCAGGCGCGGCCCCAGTTCCCCAATCACTGCTGCAGCTGTCAATGACAGCAGTTGAAAATGCAGTGGTCGTACAGTTGAAAGGGAGAGCTCCGCTTCAGTGAGCAGAGCTCCCCCCTCCACACACACACACACACACGCATGCATACTGCGTGCTCATGTGCCTCCCCCCCCCACGCCCACACTGTATGGCCGACGGGGGTGCTCAATCCACCATCGGCTCCACGCCCGGCCAAAGCATCCAGGTGCCACAATGGGAGCCCACCCCAGTGTGGCAAAATGTGTTATGGCTGACGAGGGTGCCCAATCCCCCATCGACTCCAGCCCCTCCGCCACGCTGGGAGCCCACCCCAGCGTAGCAAATGTCCCTCGCCGTCTTATTAAAAAAATAAACCCGTAAATACAAAAACTGTCCCTCGCGCTTCTCCCTGCCCCCCCTCCCACAACCCGCACCCACCCACTGCGCACCCTGCCTCCCCACACACCCCCAACCCCATACTTACTTCCGGACCTCGGCGCGACGATCTTCAGTGGACCGGGAACACATCTGCACTCTTCAAAGCCGACCACGAAGTGAGGAAATGCAGGTAAGCTGTATAATGAGATAGATAGGGGTTTTTCAACTTTGCCATATATCTCAGGCATATTTTGGAATTTTGGCACCAAATTTTCAACATGGGGTTTTTGGGACTCCTCCTCATGAATTCTGTCACTGTCATGGCGTTAATTGGGCCCAAAGAGTGATTTTGCAGTCACTGTGCAAAATCACCTTTCAGAACTGATTAACAAAATGACAGTGCCAGTGTTCATAAGGTGGGCTCTCAAAAAGCCTGTGTTGCAAATTGGGTGAAAGAATTCCTACAAATGACTGTTTTACAAGCATGCATTGCGCAGTTCCTACGCACACTCGTAAGATCGCAAATTTTTAATATTTTCACTCCAGATTTTCAACATTGCCATTTTACCACACCTTCTTATGAGCAGTACAGCTGTCATTTTTCACGTTACCCAAAATGTGTTTCCATGCATGTAGCGCACAATGGTGCAGTCGGTGTGCGCAATCAATGTTTGGGACAGATTAAGAAAATCACAGTGACACTGTTCATGAGCAGAGGTCTTAAAATGGCTATGTTGAAAATTTGGTGAAAAATTTCCCTTCAGACATTCTGCAATGTTACTAATGAAGACATTGAACAGGGCTGGCCCCAGGACCGATCCCTGCAGCACCCACTGGTCCCCTCGACCTAGACTGCACCATTTAGCACCACTCTCTGCCTCCTGTCTGTTAGCCAGTTTCTAACCCAGTTTACCACCCTTTCCCCCCATGCCCAGCCTACCCAGCTAGTTTATCAGCCTCCTATATGGGATGGTGTCAAAGGCTTTGCTGAAATCAAGGTAAGCGTTATCCACTGCCCCACCCTGATTCACTTCCTTTGTCACCCAGTCAAAGAAATCAACCAGATTTGTCTGACATGATGTCCCCACTATGAATCTATGTTGTCTATGGTCCTGGGCTCCGGTGGCTTCTAGATGCCCCACTATCCTTTCTTTAAGCAATGTCTCAATAATCTTCCCCACTACTGAGGTGAGGCTGTACGGCCTATTGTTCCCTGCCTTCTCCCTGCTGCCAGACTTGTGTAGAGGGATCACATGTGTCCTCCTCCAATTCACTCATGTTGAATGACTCAGTGAACATGGCTGCCAGAGGTACTGCTATCCCCCGTCGCAGTTCTCTTAATATCCTTGGGCGTATGCTATCTGGTTCCTTCGCTTTGTCCACCTTCAATTTACTGAGCTCCTGCAGGACTCTTTTGTCCTTGAATGGACTATTGTACACCTATTCACCCCCTTGGCAACTGCTGTACTGCTGTTTCCCTTGCCCCTCCCACTCTTCTGTGAATACTGAATGGAAAGACACAGTGGATGTCTTGGGAGGAAGGCATGGAACTATCACTTCCAAATACCTAAACAGCACATACAAGCAAGCAACATTCGGCTTTGACAAATGCTTGTTTTCTATATAGTAACACAAAAGGAATCTACAGTAAGCCATTCAGAATAAGAGTCTGCTTTTAAGGATTAGTCACCGGACCAAGGGGCTGAAGGAAATGGTCATCTGGAGATCTTTATTGTTGATCCATGGGAACTTTCCCACCATTAAGTTCTTTAAAGAGCCATACCAGTCTTAAATCAGTCCAGCTTTTAATATCATAGAAAAAGTGTATAGAAAAATGTGTAGTCTTCACTCCACAGATTTATGAGCTTGGTCTTGCAAGTGTCCCCACATGTTGAAGATCCCTATTTTTGCCACAGGGCCTGTTCTTCGATCCCCTCCTGATCCTCCTCCTCCTATCGTTTGCCACTGCCACTTTCCAACCTCCTTAATTACCACGGGTGGGATCAGGTCGTCTGTCTAAAGATCCAGGGAGGTGAGATATTTCTTTGCTTCCTCGATCGTGTTGAAAGTTTTAGTGCTTGCATCTGAGGTGATTCTGAGGCATGCGGAAAAGTCCACCCTGGCTTTCAGGCCTTTCCCTCTCAGGGCTCTCACAATGGGAAACCAGGGTTTCCATCATGCCATCATCATCGGGGCATAGTCCAGCTTGAAAAATAGCTTGGTGTCTCCAAAAATTATTTCTTTTTTGGTCCATGCTTTTTTGAGAACCATTTCCTTTGTCCTGTAATCAAGAAAAGCGACAAAGATAGAACGTGGTTGTGCTTTAGGGTCTTTGGGGGTGCAGAAAGGGCCCTGTGAGCATGAATAACATTTAGGGGAAGATCTTTGCCAATGTCCAGCAATTCTCTAATCAAGCTCTCAATGTATTCAGGCATATTACCCATTTCTGTGTTTTCTGGCAAACCGTGGATCCTGAGATTGATCCCGTGAGATCGGTTTTCCAAATCTTCCATTTTGCCCATGAGGAGCTGCATATGGTCGTGGAGCTGGATGATAACTCCATTGTGTAGATCAACTATTTCGGAGCAGGTAGTAAAATGCTCAGTTAACTCTTCCAGCTGCTTGCCCTGTTTGGAGACATTAGCTTTATTCTCCTTTAAGTCTGCTTAATTAAATCCAGGGTATTGCTGAGACGATACAGCTCCCGGCAAAGCTGGTGGGAGGTAATAGTAAAATCCTCTCCTTCCTCCTCCGATTTGCTCTCCCACGTTGACTCTGCAGGCTTAGAGGCCTCTTTAGTGTGCACCAGGCGCTTGGAGGACAAATTCAGTTTCTGTTGCTTGAGCCCTCCGCCTGACCCCAGTCTGGGTCTATTCCTAGTCGCTATGCTTTCTGGTTACAGTATTTATCTTTGGGTGAGTATTGCCTCACAAGTTTGGATTATATTTTAACTTATTAGTTGGTGGGTATGGGAGAGACATACACCCATGTGTCTACATAGATTAGTAACATCACCGGATGACAAACATTCCTTTTCAATTCGAAACTTATTTTTAAGCCTCTCTGCAGCTTCTCTGCCACCTTGTTCAGGTCTCTGGTCCCCATTTAGATGAGGAGGAGTACCGGAACCACTACCTCCTGTTCCACCTCAAACTAGCGGTCGGGAGATCAAAGCACTTTGTAGCGCATGCGCAATCACCGGCAGCTCCGGGAAATGCTGGCGACTTGCGATCAAGTCTGTAAGTTCAAATTGGGCTGAAACATACACTGGAGCTGTTGAGGGGGTTGCGGGCACCAGAGGACCCACAGCTGTGGTGGTGAAGATGTGGGGAAAATGGGGGAACACTCACAGGCACAGGAGGTGCTCCAGCACTGGAAGCAAGAACAGGAGAGAAGTGGACAATAAGGTAAGCCCCCATTTCGGGGGGGGGGATTACAAGTACACTTGGCTCTCCACTCTTTCTCTCCTGCTGATCTGTACTACCACCTGCTGCTCCTGCCAACTCACCTGTTTTGCTTACCCTTTTTCTTTTATCCTTTGATCCACTTACCTCCCACTTTGCTATGATGTCCCTTTCCCTTGTCTCTGTCACTGACTCCCTGTGATACTGCCTTTGGGGCATACATAGGAACATACGAAGAAGCCAACAGAAGAAGGCCATTTGGTCTATCAAGTCTGCTCGTATTGCAGGGTCCATAGCTTGAGTTAATGTCCCTGCCCTCCCTCTCCACTCCTGCCATCCTCTGTACCCATGATCCTTACTTTCCCCCTATGCCTATCCCAGCCTTTCTTAAAGCTGCCCACTGTCTTCAACGAGATGACCTCTTCTGGCAATGCATTCCAAGTGTCCACCACCCCCTCTGTAAAGAAGTGCTTCCTGACCTCCCTCCTAAACCTCCCACCCTCCAGCTTAAGACTGTGCCCCCTTGTGTTATAGTTGCCACTCAGCTTAAAGAGACTCTCCTTATCAACCTTATTTATCCCTTTCAAGTACTTGAAGGTTCAAATCATGTCTTCTCTCTCTCTTTCTCTCTCTCTCTCGCTCTCCTGTCTTCCAGGGAGTACATGTTCAGTGCCCTCAACCTCTCCTCATATGCCTTACCCTGCTGACCCACTATCATCTTTGTAGCCCTCCTCTGGACATTCTTCAGCAGGTTAATATCCTTTTTGAGGTGCGGGCACCAGTACTGAACTCCATACTCTAGATGCGGCCTTACCAGTGACCTGTACAAGGGCAGTATAACCTCCTCTCTCCTACTACTGATCCCCCTAGATATGCATCCCAGCATCTTGTTTGCCTTTGCTGCTGCTTTCTTGCACTGCATGGAGTGCTTCAGGTCATTAGTGATCATCACTCCCAGGTCCTTCTCCTCCTCTGATGCAGATACTCAGACTTCAGCCAGGTAGTACTCTGTCCTGGGATTCTTGGCTCCAATATGCGTAACTTTGCATTTCTTGGCTTTGAAGCCAAGCTGCCAGATCCTGGACCACTGCCCCAGCTTTTCCAGATCTTCCTGTAGGTCCTGTATCCCTTCAGCTGTGTCCACTCTCCCGCAGAGCTTCTTGTCATCCCTGAATAGGCACATTTTGCCCTTAATGCCATCCTAAATGTCACTGATGAATACACTGACCAACACCAGCTCCAGTTCCAAGCCCTGTGGGACCCCACTGGTTATCTCTCTGGTACCAGCTGACTCTTCTCCCCACAACCACCCTCTGGGTTCTGTCCATCCGCCAGTTTTCCATCCATCTGGCCATCTTTTCCCCAACCCCAAGATCCACCAACTTCCTGATCAACCTTTTGTGGGGCACAGAGTCAAAAGCCTTGCTGAAATCAAGATAGAGGATGTCTAATGCTTCGCCCCTGTCTACTGTCTTAGTGACACAGTCAAAGAAGTCAAACAGATTCATTTGACATGCTCCCCCCCCATGGACCCATGCTGCCTTGTATCCTGGAGTCCATGCTCCTCTAGATATTTCACCAACCTTTCCTTTAGTATGGTCTCCATGAGCTTGCCCACAATGGGGTTTCACTCCTATGAAAATTTTCCCCTTTCTCTTTCTACTATCTGGGGTGAGGGAAGTGCTGCCTCCTTTTCTTTTTTCTAACTCCCCCCCGGCTACTTTAAATGCTCATTGATGTAGCATCTAAACTTCCCATTGAGCATTTTGGTCCCCTAGTTTTCATATGTATTCTTAGCTGTTCTCGAAAACACAGGTCTGAATTTTCACAAGTTGTGATGCAGGATTTCCAGCAGTATTCCTGCTGTGTTGTATCACTACAAATGCATGTAACAGTCTGAGGGCAGTTTTCAAACATTTTGAAGCATTTATGACACTTTGTTCCCATTTTGACAGGAAAAATGTTGCATGAGTCGTTTTATGTTGGTTGTGCTTGCGCAAACCAACGTATTGTGGCAATATGGGATTTCGGGGAGGGGTGTCACTGCCGAGTCCATTGCGGTTCACAGAACCAGGGGCTCTGCAGTTTACCCCAATGGCCATTAGGTGTTGTCCTGATGCAACTCTCTGCTGGGTGAGCTGAATGATCATGCACTTCAAAGGACCGAAGCCACTCTAATCCAAGAGGGTTTCAGCCCTTTGATTTGCATGACCGTTCAGCCCACCCGGGGTGCCCAATCCCCATGTCAGTGATCCCCCCCTCCCCATAGTGTCCAATATCGGGGTGCCCAATCCCCATATTGGTGATCTCTCCCAGCACTGTCCAGCATCGGGGTGCCCAATCCCCATGTTGGTGATCCCCCCCCAGCACTGTCCAATATCGTTGGACACAATCTCCATGTTCATGATCCTCCCTGTATTATGGGACATTGGGGATCACCATACCTCTCAACCTTTTGTCACTGAAATGAGGGACATGGACATTTTTGGACACCCAAAATGAGGGACAATGAGGGACACAGACCCTCAGAATGAGGGACATATCCTCAAACATTGAGATACAAGCTCAGAACACTGTGAAAACCATAGTGTTTACTTGTACAAAGTTTATTCCGGATTTAGTATGTTAGAATGTTAAGTGTTTCTGCTTTAAAATCTGAATTTACAGCACATTCTCTGCGTGGACAGTACCTTGTCTATGAGGGATGGATAAGGGACAGAGCAATTTTAAGGGGAAAAATGAGGGATGTCCCTCATAATGAGGGACACTTGAGAGGTATGGGGATCACACCCCAGTGTCCCCAGTTATGTTACTCCCTCCACCACTCTGGAACACTGGGGAGCCCACCCCCAGTGTCCCCAAACATTTTTTATCCCTGAAAAAAAGAAAACAGTCCTCCAATGTCTTTTTTTTTAATTAAACCTGTAAAGAAGAAAATGGTCCCTCATCATCTCCCCATCCCCCTCTTCCATCCCGACCCTCCTTCTGTGCACCCACCTCACCGCACCTCCCCTTACCCCATACTTACCTCAGGAGGTTAGTGGCTGGCATCTTCTGTGAACTGGGACATGTCTGCACTCTTCAAAGCCGAACTTCGAACTGAAGAATCAAGGTAAGTGCCATATAATGGCAGTCAATGGTGTTTTTTAACTTATGTTGATATCTCACCCATTTTTAGGTCTTTTTGCACCAAATTTTCAGCATGGACTTTATGGGACCCCACCTCATGAACACTGGCAATGTTGTTTCCTTACTCAGTCCTAAAAGGTGATTTTGTGGTCTCTGTGCGGAATCATCTTTCAGGACCGAGTAACTAAATGACAGTGCCACTGTTCATGAGGTGGGGTCCCAAAAAGCCCATGCTGAAAATTTGTTTGAAAAAAATTGAACTCGCTGCACCATGACATCACTTCAGCATCCATCTTGGGCTCCTTCAAAGGTTAAACTTAAGCAACAGCTAGTTGCTGATGCCAGTTGTGACTGCCTCCAATAACCTTCCTTCTTGTGACCAGCACTTAATCTAACCTTATGCTATCCTGACCTTATGCATAAGTGATCTCAGCATGTAAATAACTGTTCTAAGTTACTAATCATTCTCCTTCGCATTTCCTCTTGCTCTCTTCCACTCTTTCCCCTCACCCCTCTATGGCTTTCCCCATCCCCTTCCCCCTGTTATATCTCCTGAGCACCCTTGTTCACTTTAAAATGCTTTGTCCCATACCTTCTCACCTCTGATGAGGCCCTTGGGCTGATGCCATCCCTTACCTTGTTGATTATTAGATATTAGGCTGAGTCTGTTCTCATTTCCCTGTAAAGGGTCATTTCATAAGACCCCACCCCCTCTAATATGACCCCTTGAATTTCAGGTTTTAATCAAATATGCACCGTGGCATACATTATACAATGCCACATGTATTGCAACTTCTCTAGTTATACACTCTTGTAATGTCTTGTATAATTCCTTGTTTTGTTTGTTTTCCATCTCATACTTTTCCAATATGTATTGTTCATCTGACTTGGAACCTATGAAATGAGCATGTTCTCAAAGGTGTTATCCGAAATTTCAAATAAAAAATGGCCACATTACGAGCGTGTGTTGTGCAGTTTCTACACAGGTGCATAACTTTACAAATTTTTTATATTGTCACTCCAAATTGTCAACATACAGACTTTTTCACACATCCTCATGAACAGCACAGCTGTCATTTCTCACATCCTGCCCGAAACGTGTTTGCTCACCTGTGGTGTGGAATAGCGTGATCCTTGCACGAAATCACCTTTCGGGGCTAAGTAATGAAATGGCAGTGCCACTGTTCATAAGGTGGGGTCCCAAAAAGGCTATGCTGAAAATTTGAAGCAGAAATACAAAAAAAAGCCTGAGTTCTGCATGCTCGTTTACATTTTCCTACGCATGCGCATAACTTTGCCAATTGCTCATATTTTCACTCCCAATTTTCAACATAGCCAGGATCCTAGGTGAGAGGTTTAAATGCTTCATTGGCAAGCATTTAAACTAGCCAAGGAGGAGGCACTGAAAAGGAACAGGGGAAATCCCAGCCTCCCCCCACAAAACATGGTAATTAGTGAGGTAAACACCAAGGTACAGAAGTTATTAGGGAGCAGGACAGAGGTAAATGTAAAAAAAGACAAAGGCAGTAAGGACAGAAATGGGGCTAAAAGGGGTAAGGCTATCAAAAAGTGGAGGGTGATGAGTACCAATGCCCGTAGTCTGTGTAACAAGCTCCCTGAACTAGTGGCCTTGATGGAAGAGGGTTGCCTGGATATTGTGGCAGTCACAGAAACATGGTACACAGAGAACCATGACTGGGATGTCAACATACCAGAATACACAATCTACAGGAGGGACAGGGAGGGTAAAAGAGGAGGAGGAGGAGGAGGAGTAGCTCTCTATGTAAAGGAAGGGATCAAAGCAACAGAACTAAAGAGTAAACAGGGAGCAGATGAGGCACTCTGGGTCACCCTGGAGACAGGATATGGCACCACAATCTGCACAGGGGTTGTATACAGACCCCCATCTCAGGGGAGGGAATGGACAAGGAAATGATAGAAGGCTTCCTTAGAATGGCAGAAAAAGGGGAGATATTGTTGATGGGGGACCTGAATATGCCAGATGTTTACTGGAGCACCTTTGCTGCAGGCACATCCAAGAGCAGGGTCATTCTTGATGCCCTACAGGGGGCATGCCTCAGACAGCTAGTATTGGAACCCACTCGGGAGGAAGCAATCTTAGACCTGGTACTTTCAAATGGGGATGGAGAAAGAATCTCAGATTTAGAGGTGGGTAGCCATCTGGGAACAAGCGACCATCAAACAGTGTGGTTCACGATAAACACAGCCATACAATCAAGCCATACAAAAGCAAGAGTATTAGACTTTAGGAGGGCTGACTTTGGGAAAATGAGAGAGTGCCTTAGAAAAGCACTAGCAAACAGGCAAGAAGGAGGGGTGGAGGAACAATGGTGAGTAATCAAAACAGCCATCACAGAGGCAACAAGCCTTTGTGTAAAGCAAATCAATAAAATGCAGCGAAGGAAAAAAACGCTATGGTTCTCAAAAGAGGTGGCAGGGAAGGTTAAGGAGAAAAGGATAGCATTCAGGAAATATAAGGAAACACAGAAGGAGCAGGACAGAGAACTTTATCAGTTAAAGCAGAAGGAGGCTGGGAAGGCAATCAGAATAGCAAAGGCCCAAACCAAGAAAAGAATAACCAATTCTGTTAAGAAGGGGGATAAGACCTTTTATAGGTACATTAGGGAGTGAAGAAAGACCAAAGGAGGGATACTGAGGCTTAATAAAGGGGAGGGAATGTGGGTAGGGGTCAGTGAAAAAGCAGGGATACAGAACGAATATTTCTGCTCAGTATTCACAAAGGAAGAGGAGGGGGAGGTACCTAAACCAAACAAGAGAAACACTCTGAAGATGGGGTCGATACCAGTCCATTTACAGAAGAAAGGGTTCTGAAAGAACTAATAAAATTGAAGGTGGACAAAGCAATGGGGCCTGATAGGATTCACCCAAGAATTCTAAAAGAACTAAGGATAGAACTAGTGACACCGCTGACTACTCTTTTCAACAAATCATGGAAGGATGGGGTGGTACCTGAGGACTGGAAGAGGGCAGATGTGATTCCTCTTCACAAAAGTGGGAGCAGGACAGAGGCAGGAATCTACAGACCAGTTAGTTTGACCTCAGTGGTAGGGAAAATGATAGAATCACTTCTGAAGTAAAGAACTGTTGAGTACCTAGAGGCCAGTGGGGCACAGGACCCAAGGCATCATGAGATTAGAGCAGTGCAGGAGGACTTTGTAGAATTGGGGAGGGGCCTAAGACAAGTAGCACACACAATATCCTTCTCTGAGGTGCTGCCTGTCAATGGCATGAGTGAGGCGAGGGTACTTTGCACCATGCAGTTTAATGAATGGTTGAAAAAATGGTGTGGAGCACAGGGGTTTGGCTTCATTGGGGACTGGGGTTCCACCTGAGGACACCAGCTATACTGGCAGGATGGTCTGCATCTGTCCAGGAAGGGAACAAGTCTTTTGAGCAATCGGGTTTAAATGCTTCATTGGCAAGCTTTTAAACTAGCTTGGGGAGGCACTGATAAGCAGCAGGAAAATCCCAGCCCTCCCTACAAAACAGGGTACTAAATGAGAAAAGACCGAGGTTGACAGGTCAGTGGGGATGCTGCAAAGAAGGTAAAGCCATCAAAAAATGGAGAGCAATGAGTACCAATGCCAATAGTCTGAGTAACAAGCTTCCTGAATTAGTGGCCTTGATGGAGGAGGAACATCTGGATATCGTGGCAGTCACAGAAACATGGTACACAAAACCATGACTGGGACATAAACATACCAGGATACACTATCTACAGGAGGGACAGGGAGGGTAAAGAGGAGGAGGAGGAGGAGGAGGAGGAGTGAGCTCTTTACATAAGGGAAGGAATCAAGGCAACAGAACAAAAGGGAAAACAGAGAGGAGAAGAAGCACTGTGGGTAAATTTGGAGACCGGCAATGGCACCACAATCTGCACAGGGGTTGTATACAGACCCCCTTCTCAGGGGGAGGAAATGGACAAGGAAATGATAGAAAGAATACTTAGAATGGCAGAAAAAGGGGAGATATTGCTGATGGGTGATCTGAATATGCCAGATGTTAACTGGAATGCAGTTGCAGCAGCCACTTCAAAGAGTGGGGTTATTCTAGATGCCCTACAAGGGGCATGCCTTAGACAACTAGTATTGGAGCCCACTCGAGAGGGAGCAATCTTAGACCTGGTTCTCTCAAATGGAGATGGAGAGAGGATCACAGATGTAGAAGTGGGTAGCCATCTGGGAACTAGCGACCATCGAACAGTATGGTTCACAATAAACACAGCAATAGAGTCAAGCCATACAAAGGCAAAAGTACTGGACTTTAGGAGGGCTGACTTTGCCAAAATGGGTGAGTGCCTAAGGAATGCACCTCACAAATGGGCAGAAGGAGGGTGGAAGAACAATGGGGAATAATAAAAACTGCCATCACAGAGGTAACAAGCCTTTGTGTGAAGCAAATTAACAAAATGAAACGATGTAAGAAACCACTATGGTTCTCAAAGGAAGTGGCAGTGAAGGTTCAAGAGAAAAAGAAAGCATTCAGGAAGTACAAGGAATCACAGAAGGAGCAGGACAGGGAACTGTATCAGTTAAAGCAAAAGGAAGCTGGGAAGGCAGTCAGAACAGCAAAGGCCCAAACCGAGGAAAAGATAGCCAACTCTGTTAAGAAGGGGGATAAAACCTTTTATAGGTACATCAGGGAGCAAAGGAAGACCAAGGGAGGGCTAGTGAGGCTTAATAAAGAGGAGGAGGGTGGGCAGAGGGTGACTGTGAAAAGGCAGAGATACTAAACAAATATTTTTGCTCAGTATTTACAAAGGAAGTGGGGGAGGTACCTAAAACAAACAGTAGAAACACTCTGGATACAGAAGTTGATACCAGCCCATTTACAGAAGAAAGGGTTCTGAAAGAACTCTTAAAACTGAAGGTGGACAAAGCAATGGGGCCTGATGGGATTCATCCCAGAATTCTAAAAGAACTAGGTAGAACTAGTGACATCACTGACTACCCTCTTTAACAAATCATGGGAGGATGGGGTGGTACCCGAGGACTGGAGAAGGGCAGATGTGATTCTCCTTCACAAAAGTGGGAGCAAGGCAGAAGCAGAAAACTACAGACCTGTTAGTTTAACCTCAGTGGTAGGGAAAATGATGGAATCACTTCTGAAGGAAAGAATTGTTGAGTATCTAGAGGCCAGAGGGGCTCAGGACCCAAGGCAGCATGGATTAACAGCGGGAAGGTCATGCCAGACAAATCTGATAGATTTCTTTGACTGGGTGACCAAAGTAGTAGATCAGGGAGGGGCTGTGGACATGGCCTACCTAGACTTTAGCAAGGCATTTGACACAGTCCCACACAAAAGATTAATATACAAGTTAGCCAGCCTGGGAGTGGGTCCCAGGATGACAGCCTGGGTAAAGAATTGGCTGGAGAATAGGACACAGAGAGTAATAGTAAATGGAGTCCACTCTGAAAAAAGGGGTTACTAGTGGGGTACCGCAGGGTTCAGTATTAGGACCGGTCCTCTTCAATGTCTTTATAAGCGACATTGCAGAGGGACTGGAAGGAAAAGTATGTCTCTTTGCAGATGACACAAAGATCTGCAACAGAGTTGATGCACAAGGTGGGGTGGAAAGGATGAGAAGGGACTTGGCAAGGTTAGAGGAATGGTCAAATGTATGGCAGCTTAGATTCAATGCTAAGAAGTGCAAGGTAATGCACCTGGGAAACAAAAACCCAGGGGAAGAGTACACAATGGGGGGTGAGATACTAACAACAACAAAAATGGAAAGGGACCTGGGGGTAGTCATATCAGATGACCTAAAGGTGGGCAAGCAATGTGAGAGGGCAGCAAGGAGGGCTGGGGGATACTGGGATGCATAGGGAGAGGCATCACCAGCAGAAAACAGGAAGTTATTGTCCCTCTGTATAGACAGTTGGTGAGACCCCATTTGGAGTACTGCGTGCAGTTCTGGAGACCCAATCTCCGCAAGGACATAGACAGGATGGAGGCTGTCCAGAGGAGGGCAACTAAAATGGTGCAGGGTCTGCACTGGAAGAAATATGAAGAGAGACTTAAGGAGCTGAATATGTATAGCCTCTAGGAAAGGAGAGAGAGGGGGGACATGATAGAAACTTTCAAGTATCTCAAGGGAATCAACAAAGTCCAAGAGGGTAGCATCTTTCAGAAAAAGAGATGTGCAAGAACAAGGGGGCACAATCTGAAGATAGAGGGGGGACGGCTCAGAGGTAATGTGAGGAAGTATTTTTTCATGGAGAGGGTTGTGGATGCATGGAACAGCCTCCCTGAGGAGGTTGTGGAGTCAAGAACAGTGAGGGAATTCAAGAATGCATGGGACAGACATAACACAGTCCTAGTTGGGGGTAGGAGGAAGTAAGCTGTTGGTTAACTAGGATCTGCAGCTTATCTTTTAGGTAGGAAAATGGGCAGACTAGGTGGGCCAAGCGGTCCTTATCTGCCGTCAAATTCTATGTTTCTATGTTTCTATAGCCATTTTTTCACACCACATCATGAACACTACAGCTGTTATTTCTCACATTCTTCCCAAAATGACTATCTGCATCTGTGGCATGGAATAGCATTTTACCACGGATTAAGAAATTTTCACCTATGGGGCTTATGAGGTAAGGTGATAAGAAGACTATGTTGAACATTTGGGGTAAAAATGTAAAAATAAGTACAACATTATCATGGCAACATAGAAGCATCTGCTTGCTGTGCCTACATCTTGGGTTTGGAAACAGACTTGGGAGTTGGAGGGCCGGCCTGGGGCAGTAGGATTGAGTGTCCCTGAGATTGCTGTCCTTCTCTGGGAGGAGGGCGGGAAGTGTCTGGTGCATTGT
This sequence comes from Neoceratodus forsteri, assembly GCA_016271365.2. NCBI lineage: Eukaryota > Metazoa > Chordata > Ceratodontiformes > Ceratodontidae > Neoceratodus > Neoceratodus forsteri. The sequence goes on from CM057459.1 coordinate 198,645,565, forward strand.
GCACCTCTGATGGAGGCTGGGGGTACCACTGCTGCCGGCACCTCATGCAAAGGGGTGAGGCAGATGCTGGGATCATGGCACATCCCCACACCCAGGGATCTTCAAAAATGAGCATAGGAAAAATTCCGGCCCTGTCCTGATGCCCCCACCTCCGCTGCCACTCCTAAAGCAACTAATAAAAGAGAAAGAGAAACTACTGGGGGCCAAAGAGAAATGTTATAGTCACAGAAATCACAAATAAAGTTTATTCTTGGCCTCAGTGTAGCTGTGTGTGTGCACAGGGCAAGAGAAGACAGGCAAAATAAACCTTTGACTTGTGCCACCATCCAGAGGAGAAAAAGAGAGAGAGTCTATTGGGGGCCAAAGAGAAATATTATAGTCACAGAAATCACAAATAAAGTTTATTCTTGGCCCCAGTGTGGCTGTGTGTATGCCCAGGGCAAGAGCAGGCTGGCAAAATAAATCACAAAGTTATGAACCTACGTTGAAATTTACGAATGCAGGCTCATAACTTTGGCAATTTTCAATATTTTGACCCCAAATTTTCAACATAGTCATTTCTTCACAGCACCTCATGAATGTGACAGCTGTAATTTTTCAGATCCTGGCCAAAATGTTTTTTTGCATCCCAAAAGGTGATTTCACAGTTGCTGCACAAAATCACCTTTTGGGCAGGAGCTGAATTTTTCTCTGCACTTGTTCATGAGGTGGGGTTATAAGAAGGGTATGTTAAAAATTTGGAGTAAAACTATTCACAAACTACAAAGTTATGAGCCTGTGTTGAAATTTGTGAATGCAGGCTCATAACTTCGGAGATTTTCGATATTTTGACCGAAAATTTTCAGCATAGCCATTTCTTCACAGCACCTCATGAATTTCACAGCTGTCATTTTTCAGATCTTGGCCAAAATGTTTTTATTTGCTTCTTGAAAAGTGATTTTGCAGTTGCAGCGCAAAATCACCTTCCGGGCAGGAGTTGAAATCTTCAAAATTTGGGCGCAGAATTGTAAAACAAATGCTTAACAAACAACCAGCATTTAGCATTGACGAATGTTTTTTTTTTTTTTTGGATGCATGCCTCATTTTTGATGCACAACTTGCAGGACTTGCAACATAAAGTTAGACTACCTGTTATATGGTCTAACAGTCAGGTTGCAAAGTAATGCAATTTCATCACAATCATGATGCAATTCTTTGAAAATTCAGCCCTCATTGTTTAATACCACTTTTCCAGTTTTCTTTTTTTTTTACTTTCTCACGTTGAAGTTTCCCTGTTTAATCCCACTGCTTCCTGCCTTTCTTTAAACCTAAAGAAAATGTTTCCATTTCAGCTAGAAAAGTATTTATTTCTATTTTTTTTGCCATACTGTTTTGATATCTTACAGAATAAATTCTGCCATGTAAATGAAAAGAACATATCTCCAACTTACTTCACACTCACAAGATCCAGCACTCCAGTCCCATGGAAATAGACAGTGCAGGAGCTGTTGTGAGTTGCGAAAAGTGCCCACCCTGTTTTCATATTTCTGCTGTTTATGTGAGTTAGCACTCTGTATCTTTGGGACTGCACAGGTAAATATATTTTGCACCTCGCAACAACTCGTGTGCTGCCTATTTCCAAGAGACTAGAGTGCAGGGTCTTGTGTGTGTGAAGTATGTGCCTCGGATTTCTGAGCACCATGCTGCAGCCAGCAGCCTTTTGTTAACTGCTATGTCTCTACCTTAATTGTTTTGTTTTTGCTTGTTTTTTTTTTGGGGACTCTGCCCTCTGAAAATTGCAATATCAACACTTATTATAAATGGAAGGATACTGCACAAACAAAAACTGACAGTTGTGAAGAGTTGGGAGGGTCGTGTGGCAAAGTGCAATGTGCTGGTCTTTATTTTTTGGGGGGTGGGATTGTCCAAAATGAAACTAAGCTGTGTGTGCATGAGAATGTGGGCTATGTGCACGGAATGCTAAATATTGTTGTGCTGTCCACATTGCTTTACTGTTTCTGACTGTTCCGTGGGATGCAGGAGGGGCACAAAGGCACCTGAGAGCCACGCTACAAGTGACTGTAAATTGGACAATGCTGTTGCGCTGCAGCTACATTAATATTATTGAGGCCACATTTGGCTAGTGTGTGTGGACTGCATATGAAGATGTCCTATACCATAGCATGAAAGGCAGGGTAGAACCTCAACAGCACACAGTATGCGATGAGGAATGACAGCACACTACTTGCAGGGCAGAGATAAAGAAAAGGGCTGTATGAGCATCAGTGGAAGCCCTGGTTCCAGAATGTAGAGAACAATCTACTGGAGAGACTTGTGAAATCCCAGTGCCCATACTTATCTGGACCTAAAGTGCTGCCATCGGAGGTGAGGCAGGTTGGAGTATTGCTGATGTGCAGCGCAGTTGGGGTGACATAAAACCGAGTGTGGGTGATGACCCAATGCTGCTGTGTTGCTGATATGGTTTTGGGAGCAATCTTCAGCTGCCAGATTAGGAGGCAGGCCTGACTGGGCAGCAGCTGTGCTGCAGTATGCCTCAGTCGGTGAGGGTTGAACCACAGAGCTTGCTCCTACCCCAGAAACATGCTGTGCATGTGGGAAGCCACCCAGAAAGGTGCACTCACATCAGAGGAGGTGGGAAGAACCTAAAAGGGGAGGAAATCCCATGTCCATATATATGATGGTCTGGACCCCTGGATTCTCCTAGGTACTAGTACCTGCTACCACTGGATTCTAGTCCACACAGATGATGTGACACAAAGCTGGGTGTAAGGAGAAAAGCTGCTGGGTTCAAGTACACCTGCACCAAGACAGGAGGTAGGTTTACAGCTTGGCAAACCCTCACACCAGCCAAGAAGTGCAAAGGTGCAAACTGAAGAGAGGATAGCCCAGGAGGAATCAAAAGGGAAAAAGATATTTTTTTGGTATATAAGTGAAATGAGAAAGACCAGGGTTGGGATTGTAAGGTTAAAAAGGGAAAGGGGGACTGTGCAGAGGGGAACCAGGAAAAGGCAGACATCCTGAACAAATACTTTTGTTCAGTGTTCATAGAGGAAGGAGAAGGGGAGGGGCCACAAAAAAGTAACAGATGCTTTGAAGGGAGGGAGGTGGACACTAGTCCTTTTTTGGAGGAGAAAATCCTGAAGGGACCTGCTAATCTGAAGGTGGACAAAGCAATGAGGCCAGATGGGGTGCATCCAAGGGAACTGAGGGAGCTCAGGGAACACTAACTGCACCTCTGACAGTTCTATTTAACTGCTCACTAGAAACAGGAGTGGGTCTGGAGGACTGGAGGAGGGTGGATGTAGTCTCACAAACAGAAGTGGTAGCAAGGAGAAGGCAGGCAATTATAGGCCCGTCAGCCTGACATCTGTGGTGGTAAAATTAATGGAATCACTGCTGAAGGAAAGGATTGTGAAATATCTTTAATCCAGTGTGTTTCAAGACCCAAGACAGCATAGTTTCACAGGGGTGAGGTCATGTCAAATGAATCTGATAGATTTTTTTGAGTGAGTGACAAAGGAATAAGATCAGGGTGGAGTGGTGGACATGGCCTACTTAGATTTTAGTAAGTCTTTTGACACCAGTCCACATAGGAGACTAGTAAGCAAGCTGGGTGGCTTAGGAGTGGGTCCAAAGGTGGTAAACTAGGTAAGAAATTGGTTATGGGATAGGTGACAGAGGGTGGTGGTAAATGGAGTTCACTCCGAGGAAGGGAGAGTGACCAGTGGGGTGCCTCAGGGATCAGTGCTGGGACCAGTTGTCTTTAATGTCTTTATAAGTGACATTGCAGTGGAGCTGAAAGGAAAGGTCTTCCTCTTTGTGGATGACACCAACATCTGCAATAGGGTGGACACTCCAGGAGGGTGGAAAGGATGAGCAGAGACCTGAGAAAACTAGAAGGGTGTCAACGGTATGGCAGCTGGGTTTCAATGTGAAAAAGTGCAAAACAATGCAGTTAGGGCACAGAAACCTAGAGGCAGAGTACAAAATGGGTGGAGTGGTATTGACAACCACTACGCAGGAAAGAGAGCTGGGGTAATCATACCGGATGACCTAATGGTGGCCAGGCAGTGCGACAAGGCATTTGGGAGAGCTAGTGGGATGTTGGGGTGCAAAGGGTGGAGTATCACCAGCAGAAACAGAGAGATAATGTTACCTCTGTATAGATCTCTGGTAAGACCCCACTGAGTACTGTGTGCAGTTCTGGAGACCATGTCTCTGGAAGGACATAGACAGAGAGGAGACTGTCCAGAGGAGGGCAACTAAAATGGTGCAGGGTATGCATCAAAAGCCCAACAAGGAAAGACCAAAGGACTTCAGTATGTACACCCTAGAAGAGAGGAAGGAGAGGGGGGATATGATAGAGACCTTTAAATACCTCACAGGGGTAAATAAGGTATAGGAGAGAAGAATTATTCAGGAGAAAAGGTGCTCAAGAACAAGGGGACATACTATGAATCTGGAGGGGGGTAGATTCAGAAGAGATGTTAAGAAGCACTTCTTCACAGAAAGAATGGTGGATTCCTGGAACAATTTTCCAGTGGAGGTGGTGGGGGTAAAGACAGTGGTGAGGTTCAAGAATGCATGGGATAGGCAAAAGGGAATGATAGTAGAAAGGAAGTGTGGGGATCACGTGATGAGCTAGAGGAGAGAGGACACTCTGAGTGCAGCTCCTGGGCCCTCACTAAGTTAATATATCCTCAAACTAAAAGTAAAGGCTCAACCTTGTAATCCAGCCTAGAGGGAATGATTCCCTAAACCTTTCTGTTTCTCGAACGAAAAGAAAGAGGAAGCGAGGAGGTAGTTTGCCTGGTATCGGTGACGATCGGATGAGGCCTAGTAGAATGGCCAAGATGGAGTGTGGAGCTTCAGAGCCCTTGTCTGCTCGGGTTCCGGCAGTGAAACGCCAGAAACCCCTATCACCGGTGCCAGAAGATCACGATGATGAAGAGAGTGTGGAAGAGGGAGAGAAAGTGAAAGCAGATGATATCCTAGAGATCAAACAAATGCTGCAGGGTTTGGTCACGGATTTTTCAACTGTTAAACTGACTTTGAATGCGTTGGTGAGAAGAATGGGAGACTTGGAAGCTAGAGTCTTGTTGCAAGAGAAGAAATCTACAGGGGTAGAACAAGAAGTGGTGGTGCTCAGAAAACAAGTAAAAAAACTGGAGGATCATATGGAGGATCAAGAGTTGTGTAGCAGAAGAAATAATCTAATCATGGCTGGGCTCCCTGAAAAAATGGAGGGGATGGACTGTGTAACCTTTATGCAGGATCTGCTGATGAAGCTGTTGGGCCCGACTCCGTATGGGGAGGCATATAATCTGGAAAGAGCGCATCGGGCACTCAGAGAACCCCGGAGCTCACCTGCGGGTGGTGTTATGATAAGTTTCTCAATCATAAAGAAAAAGCATTTGTCCTTGGTAAAGCCAAGAAGTCTAAGAATCTGCAGTGGAATGGGGCGACTTTGTGGCTGTTTCAGGATCAAACTCCTTCTATAAGAGATCGGCAGAAAGAATACTCGGACATTAAAAAGAAGCTTTATTTGGCAGGAATCAAGTTCCAGATGCAGTATCCAGTGACTCTAGTAGTGAAGCTCCAAATGGGGGACAAAAAATATCTAACAGCGCGGGATGCTCTGGAGTGCTTGAGATTCAAACTACCAACGCTATTTATGAACAGACGAACACACGAAATTTGCCAGCAGATAAAGGCCTAGAGGTCTATCAAGTCTGCTCGAATGTGCAGCTAGCACCCTTATTCTACAGCTGCCCCTCCCTTCCACCCTTCCCCTTCATTAACCCTCCCCCTTGTCCTGTCCCATCCTCGTTTGAAGCAGTCCACTGTTCTACTGCATACCACTTCAGCAGGTAACGCATTTCACCCAGCCACCACCCTCTCTGTAAAAAAGTGTCTCCTCATCTCCCTCCTGAACCTTCCTCACTCCAGTCTCATATCATGGCCCCTGGTAGCCCTCCCCTCCCTTACTTTGAACAGCCCCTCTGTACCCGTCTTGTTTATTCCTTTCATGTATTTAAAGGTTTCAGTCATGTCACCCCTGTCTCTCCTCTCCTCCAGTGAGTACATGTTCAACTCCTTCAACCTCCTCTCGTATGATAAGTCCCCCAGCCCCTTGATCATCTTTGTGCGCTCTGTGCTGCACCCCCTCCAGTAACTTACTATCCCTCTTCAGATACGGACGCCAGTACTGCACGCAGTACTCCAGGTGTGGTCTAACTAATGACCTATACAGTGGCAGAATCACCTCCTCCCTCCTCGAGGATATACCCCTTGCAATACAACCCAGCATTTTGTTGGCCTTTGCAGCTGCCTTCCTACATTGTGCCGAGTTGTTCACAGACTCTGTAATGAGCACACCCAGATCCTTCTCCTCCTCCTCCTCTGTCTGGGCTAGCTGCACTCTCCCTAGCTGGTAACTCCTCCTTGGGTTCTTCATCCCAAAATGCAGCACCTTGCACTTTTTGGCATTAAAGCCCAGTTGCCAGGTGTCTGACCAGGTTTCAAGCTTTGCCAGATCATCCTGCAACCCCTGCCATCCCCCTAGGTCATTCACCACCACGCCTACCTTGGTATCATCAGCAAACAGACTGATTTTGCTCTTGATGTCCCATGATATGTCTGCAATGAATATCCCAAACAACACTGGTCCCAACACAGCCCTGTGGAACACCGCTCATCACTGCCCTTGGGTGTGAGCTCCCCACCCACCAACACCCTCTGTTGCCTTCCCTGCAGCCAGTTTCCTACCCATCTCACCAGCTTTGCACCGCCCTTGCTTACTAACTTCCTTCCCAGCCTTCCATGTGGCACTGAGTCGAATGCCTTACTGAAGTCCAGATACAGGACATCCACTGCATGGCCCCTGTCCAGTTGCCTAGTTACCCAGTCATAGAACTCCACCAGGTTGGTTTGGCAGGATCTGCCACGTATGAAGCCATGCTGTCTGCTGTCCTGTAGTCCTTTGGCTTCTAGGAGGGCCACCAGCCTCTCCTTCAGGATAGTCTCCATTAGCTTACCCACAATGGATGTGAGGCTCACTGGTCTGTAGTTTCAAGGTTCATCCTTGGGGCCACTCTTGTGGAGGGGCACCATATGAGCCATCCTACAGTCCTGAGGTACATACCCCGAATGTAGTGAGGCATTAAAGAGGTCTGCCAAAGGTCCTGCAAAGACCTCTGCAAGCTCCTTCAGTACCCTGGGGTGGATGCCGTCTGGGCCTAGCGCCTTGTCCACCCTCAGTGCCTTCAAACCCTCTCGAACTCTGCTCTCCATGATTTCCCCATCTGTCACCACTTCCCCTCTGCTTCTGCCATTTCTCCCACCTTGGGTGTCACCCCCTCTTCTCTTTAGTAAATACTGAGCAGAAGTACTCATTTAGTGCTTCCGCCTTATCGCACCCTGCTTCCACCCAACCCCCTTCCTTCCTAATCCTTACTATGTGGTCCTTGCAGCTCCTTTTCTCCCTGATGTACTTAAAGAAGTCCTTCTCCCCCTTCTTAATGCCTTGTGCCAGCCTGAGTTCCGTAGATGCTTTGGCTCCCCTTACTGCCCTTGTCACCTCCTTCAATTCTGTCAAGTACTCCTCCCTGTCCTCCCCCTCCCTGTTTTCTTGTACTTCCTAAAGGCAGCTCTTTTCCTCCTTACTTTTCCATGACCTCCTTGCTCAACCAGATCGGTTTCTTAGCCCTAGCCTTCTTGCTCTGGGCTTTGTAGCAGTTTAGTTGCCTCCATTATCCCCAGCTTTATGAGCTCCCACCTCTGGTTAGTGTCCATACTAGATTGAATTCTGGCCAGGTACCCTTTTACCACTTCCCCATCCTCCCAAAGTCGGCCCTCCTGAAGTCCAGCACTATTGTGCCAGATTCCCTCCTTCCTTGCCCATATCCAATATGAGCCATACTGGCGGTGGTCACTCCTGACAGCGGTTCCTCCGCTGTAAGTTCTGTCACAAGTCCCCATTTGCCAGCACAAGGTCAAGGGTATTTCCTATCCTGGTTGGTTCACTGACCATTTGCAGCAGGAAGCTGTCCTGGAAGGCATCCAGCAGTACCTGCTCCCTTCTGTTCCTGGTTGTTGGGGTGCTCCAGTCCACTCCTGGCATGTTGAGGGTCCCCACAATCACCACACTACCCTTCTCACAGGTCCTCCTGATCTGTCCCACTAGTTCCCTGTCTAACTCCTCCGTCTGAGATGGTGGCCTGTACACCACTCCCATTCTAAGAATCCTATTCTTGGAATCCTGGATTTGCATCCAAAGTGACTCCGTACTACCCTCCTCCCCTTCCTCCCTTACACACTTCAGTCCTTCCTTCACATATAGTGCCACCCCTCCTTTCCCAATCACCCTGTCCCTACGAAATAACCTGTACCCTGGTAAAGACAGGTCCCAGTCATTGTATTGGGTGGCCCATGTTTCCGTGATGGCTGCAATGTCCACCTCTCCCTCTGCCATGGGAACCTGTAACTCTGCAGTTTTCCTCTCCAGGCTCCTAGCATTAAGGGTAACCACCTTCCACCCTCCCCCCCCCATCCTTCCCTCCTTTCCTAGCATCACCAATAGTACTTGCCATTTGTCCTTTGTCACTGTTATGGGGGTTAAGCTCATATGGTTTCCCAACCTGTGGTCTTTGCATATCTCTTCCCCAACTGCCACCCCCACTCCTAGTTTAAATTCCCAACTTCCTCTATGTACTCCTCCATCCTCTGTTTCAACACTTTCTTTCCCTCCTCACTTTTAATTTAAATTTCTGACTTGATGGGCTTGGAAGTGGTATTGAGAAAATCAAACTAATCTGGACAAAATATAGGACATGTGCAAATGTTATGCATTGATTGTAAATATTAAGGGTGGTTAAAGCAAATAAGTGATCGATTATAGTTTTGAGTTAAGACAGCTCTGGGTAAGGGGGGGGGGAGACAGAGGTACAGAGATTTACAGGGAGGCAATGGGGATAGGGTTTTGGTTGGTCAAAAGTAAGGGAGGCCTAGGGGACCTTACAATACCAAGGTAGAACTAAGATATCGGTGCCGGTTTAGGCCTCCGGCAGTGATAATGACTATATTTTTAATTGTTAAAGGCAATGTAATACAGTATATAAGCATGAATGGTAACTGATTGGTTACTCTGATATCCTTCTTATCTACTTTATTTTTCTGATTTCTTTTGTTAGATATGAAGGCATTCTCCCTTCTATGACTATTTTCCATTCTCTTCTTTCTCCCTCCTCTCTTCTTCCTTCTTACATCTTTCTCTTTCCCTATTTGTTATTCTATTCTGTTCTTATTTTGTTTTAAAATTTATCTTGGTGTAAATGAGCAGGTAGGGATTTTATACTTGTTTGTGGTCGTGTGTATCATTTCTGGAAAAAAAGTTCTCCAATAAATTTCAATTTCAAAAAAAAAAAAAGTGAGGGAGGCCTCCCTCTCCAGGGCTTATAGAAGATACAGTGAGGTGATTAGAGGGCGCAGCCACTAGAGGGCAGATGTGATTTTGTTTGTCGTGAAATCGGGGCATTTCAAAAATGAAGGTGGAAGATGTAAGCTAGGGGAAGGATCTCTGGGAGGGGTAATTACTCAATTGTGGCACAGGGGGAGCAGCTGTGACTAACTTTCAGGTAATTTTACTTGTTGGGCAAGATGGGCTCTCATATTGTAGATGAGCCATCGCACCCCAATTAGTGGTGGAGGGGGCAAAGGAAGTGGAAGCTCTTCCTGGAGCAACTGTTGGGAGCTACTGCATGAGATGGTTACCTTGGTAGCAAAGGGAGCAGAAAAACACTCGGCAAGGGAGAGGGCTAATCCTTGGGGGAGGAGAAGGGCTGATACAGGGGTAAAATGGATTATTGCTAGCGAAGTGGGTTATGACAGCAGCTCCCCCAGCAGGTATTTGGACGTGGTGAAGGATCACCAGGCAGACCAACTTGATATGGATTTAAACTGGAGATCACCAGTATTAGGAATGTATCTCGCTCTAGTCAATTGGGGCTAGGAGAAGTGAAATGGGGAGAAGTCAAATCGAGGGGGTATAGCAAACAGTGGAAAAGAGGGGTATTTTTCTTTTTGTTTTCCTTGGGATTCCTGGTATAATTTGAAGAGGGGTCTCAGGAACTGGCTCAATCATGGATCGTCAATGTTTTAGGAGGCCGAACACAGGATCGGGGAAGGGGGTAAGGGGGGAGGAAGGGGTAAAGGAAAAGTGAGAGAGTCCACCAGTAGGGAACAAGATATTTGCAGATCATAGCGAGGTAATGAATATGGGAGTGTATGTGTATAATGTTGGAAATTTAAATTATTTCTTGGAATGTAAAAGGCCTTAGGGGTAAGAGAAAAAGAATGGTGGTTCTGAGACACATTCATCGACTGGGGGCACAAATTGTGTCTCTGCAGGAGACTCATCTTTTATCTGAGGAACTGAATCTGTTAAAAAGAATGTGGGTGGGTCAAGTGATTGGAGTAGGGAACACAACAGCTTTGGGAGGAGTGGCTATATTAGTGGGGAACACATGCCCATATGTGGTAAAAATGTAGTAATAAAAGGGGATAACAGGAATATTTCTCTCTGGAACTATTTTGGGGTCAGAATTGTCAATTGTCTCTGTTTGTGGTCCAACCCCACCCAAGCCATAATTTTTTGCATCACTGGAGATGGAAGTAGCTGGGTTGCCAGCACACCCGATCATATTAGCAGGGGATTGGAACTTGTGTTTAAATAACTGGGAAGATAGGAATCCACCCTCTAAGAACCCCCGTCTAGAGCACAGGAAGCAATGGGGCGCTTTCTGGAGGCTACTGCACTGGTGAACCCTGTCTGGTTTCATGGTAAGGGACAGAAAAGCATGACCTTTTTCTCGGGGCCCATAAGATGCATTCCAGGATTGATTTTTTCCTGGTCAACCAGGAAGCGTTGGTGGGTATCAAGGAGATGGCTACTCATAGTAGAATTTTATGTGATCATTCTCCGATACAGATGACGTAGGAACTAAAAGCTGTTCCTACTAAACCATATAATTGGAGATTGGATGAATCATTGGCGACCCGGGATAACAATACAAGTTATAAGAATGAACAAGGACATAAGGAACATTTGATGCATTGTGAGTTACATCATGAGGTGGTTACAGGAAAGAAAAATAGTGAATACAGGCAAGGTTACAGGCATGGTAAAAGAAAAGCAGTGGATACAGGCATGGTTTACAGGCACGGTAAAAGAAAAGCAGTGGATGCAGGCATGGGTACAGGCATGGTTATCATCATGACATGTAAGCAATTGGTAGTACTTTGCATATAGTTTTCAGAGTTACGTGGCCTCTGGCGAACAGTCTGTATAAGGCAGGTAGTAGGAAGGTTAAGCTAGGGGATGGGAGTTGGAGAGAAGGGGAGTACCTTAGGAGCTTTAAGTGCCATGACAGTGGCATGCGCTTGAGGTCAGCAGATGGGACTCAAGCCTGGTGCAGAAGTTCATGAGTGAGGAGGAGGCCTGGACCTGGGAAGGGAGCTTGTTCCATTGGCAGGCTGCTTGGGAGGAAAAGGATCTTCCGCCAGCATTTGTCCTTAACCTAGGGACTTCTAATAGCATTCTATCTGAGGTCCTTAGGTTCCTTGGGTTGTGTTTGAGAGTTATGGTCCCAGCAATGCTTGGCAGAGCGTGAGGTTTGAGAAGCTTGAAGGCCTGGATAAGCAAGGGGTGTTGGAGGCGAGCGACCAATGTGGGCCAACGAAGACTGGCCAAAGTGTCACAGTGGTGGCGTCTCGGGTGGTCTAAGGTTGCAAAATGAGCTATTTTATTATATAGGGTTTGCATCCTGGTAATCTCTTGCTTAGCCATGCCCTGTATAATAGGGACTGCAAAGGTCAGGTTGGGTAGAAGGATGCTGGTAGCTATGGAGAGCCTGGCTTCAGGGATGAGTTGGTCCCTGAGTCGGTACAGGGTGCCAAGTTTCCGATGTAGGGTCCTGGTGACCTGGTCCACATGTTCCTTGCATGTGATATTCTGATCCAATGTGAGGCCTAAGTATTTAAGGGAGGGGACTACGTTAATGGCTTTACCAGAGAGTGAGGTTAAGGAGAGGGATGAGGACCTGTCAAATCCCAGGGATCTTGGCCCGAATAGCATTGCCTTGGTCTTGTCGGCATTTAGTACCATTCTGTTCTTACATAGCCAAGTCTGTAGTGAAGTGAGATCCTTTTGGAGTAGAGGCCTAGGGGCAACCACGTCGCAGAGGGTCAGAAAGATGACAGTATCATCAGCGTGCTACTGTGAGCTCTCCCTGACAGTGGGTGCATGAGTCATTGATAAACAAGGAAAACAGGAGGGGGCCTAGAATTGAGCCCTGAGGTACACCCTGGTTTAGGGGTAGTGGGTCAGACATGGTCCCTTTCCATGAGACCCTCTGTGCCCTGCCTGCCTACATTACATGGAAAATTAGAGAAAGCTCTTAATGAGGTTATTAGGACTCAGCTACTGAAATTGTGGGACCAGCAAATAGCCTGGCCAACCTGCAAGGTTCTTCATTCAGGGATAGCTCAAAGATATGCGGCAAGAAGAAACAAATTTAGACAAGCTTGAGAGGAGTTTATTCTAGGGGCCATAGAATCTCTGGAGCCCTTAGAAGGGTCATCTGCAGAGGTGAATGCTGAGCTTAAGGAACTGAGGAAGGAGATGACAGACCTGATTTATACTAAGGTGGATTTCTGGTTGGTGAAATTCAAGCCAAGTACTTAATGCAGTGTGATGTGCCTGGCCGCCTTCTAGCGGCTAGAGTGAAAGAATGGGAAGCAGCACGAATGATAAATTTAATAAAAGTAGAAGGGGAACTTATAACTGACCCCCAAGAAATGGCTGAGGCCTTCACAGTCTATTATAAGGGGATTTATTAAGGGGGGAGGACTGTTTGTAGGGAGGAAATACATGCCTTTTTGAGGAGTATTCCTCTCCCAACTCTAACTCCGGAATAGGCTCATAGCCTAGCAGCTCCAATTAGTGAGGAGGAAATTTTAAATGTAATAAAGTCACTGCCGAATGGTAAAACTCCGGGGCCTGACAGCCTCACAGCAAAGTTTTATAAAACACATATTTCAACAATACTCCATCTCCTCAAAGACATGTTCACTAGGATAATGCAAGAAGGAGTAGGGCACTCCCCACTTTACCAAGCATATATTACGCTTATCCCAAAACCGGATAAACCAAAAGTGTTCCTGGAGAGTTACTGACTGATTGCACTGATGAATCAGGATATCAAGATCCTGACAAGGATATTGGCTAACAGAATTCTGAATGTGGCCCCAACTTTAATTAGTCAAGAACAGGTGGGATTTATGCCAGGTAGGGAGGCTCAGGATGCATTGAGGAAAATACACCATATCCTTAACTATGCGGTGGATTCTTCGATATCTATGGCACTGATATCCTTAGATGCGGAGAAGGCCATCGATAGGGCCTCTCATTCCTTTCTTTTTGCCACCATGGAGAGAATAGGATTCCCTGAAGGCTTTCTCAGGGAAATAAAAAATTTATTCGCAACCCCCACAGCTCGGGTGCTATGTAACGGATATCTCTCCCAGGAAATTAAATTAGAGAATGGGACCAGGAAGGGAAATCCCCTCTCCCCTATTTTGTTTAATATTTACTTAGAACCCCTACTCAGGGCACTAAATTTAGAGCCTAAAATCCGGGGAATCCAAATCTGGGGGGAGGAGCTCAAACTGTCTGTGTTTGCGGACAGCATACTTTTGCATTTGTAGGATCCAGCTGAGGGTTTTAAACAAGCGTTGTAAATTATACAAAGATACTGAGGTATCAAACTATAAATTGAATTTAAGCAAGACACAAATTTTACCCCTTACGCCTCATACTTTTAAGGCGGATTTTGAACTCCTACAGATACATTAGGCCCCTCAAATAATCAAGTATCTGGGTATCTGGATTACTGCTAATATTGAGATGGGAGCAGAGGTAAATATGGAAAAACTATTAACTACAGTCCGGGGGGACATTCTTAGATGGAATAAACTTCCATTAAATTTTACAGCTAGATTAGGAAGGGTCAAAATGAATCTGCTGCCTAGGCTGTTGTACCCGATCCACCCGGCTCCGTATCTCTTCCCTCAGTCCTGATTTATAAAAATCAGAATGTTGTTATCGGCCTTCCTATGGAGTTCAAAGCCAGCAAGGAAGAAGCATACAGTCATGCGTCTGCCACAGAAAATGGGGGGCTTTAAGATGCCGGATCTTCAATTATACTATGTGGCAGGACAGTTAGGTATAATGGAGAGGTGAAATGGACAAGGGGAAGGGGAGGTCTATGTGCCAATCTGGCTTCGTATGGAGAGAAGGATTCTAAGGGAAATGGGGCTTTCCCCAGATGCATTGCTTTTTTCCCACCCGGACAAGCTACCCACAAAAGCAAAACTGACTCCGTTTGCAAAAACAATAAATGCATGGTGCTTTTTTTTAATGCCTGTACAAAGGAGGGGACAAGAGATGGCATGGGAACAACCAATAATGGGTAATCCGAATTTCCGGTTAGGGGGCCAAATTATTATAAAACACTGGGCTAGACAGTTAGAGGGAATCTAGTTGGTCGACTGTATAAAGGGGGATAAGGTTACTCTCCCACCTCAAAGTGAGGGGTTGCCCTTTTTTAAAAGGATACAGATTATCAACTTGCTAAGCAAGGTGAGAGGGGGGATGGTGGAGACTAAAAAGAAAGGGTTTAACTGGGGAGAACTAAGTGGGGTGAATTTTGTTAATAAGCCTATTTCTCAAATTTATAGGGTGCTCTTAAATTTTCTGGATTCAAGCTCCTCAACCCACATCCCATGTTGGGATAAAGTTATGTCTCCCCTAAGGCCTAACTGGAAAGATGTATGGAATAGTTGCAAATATATAACTATACCTAACCTTAAGAATATGCAATTTTTTATTTCTTCTAATATATACTATACTCCGGCAAAGCTATGTGCACGGAACCTTATACAGACAGACCTATGCTTTAGGTGTAATGAGAAATGGGGGGATATATTACGTGTGACGTGGTATTGTGCTAAGATTTGGCTGCTTTGGCTTAAAATTAAGCAGAATATGGACCCCATTTTAGACTACTCAGAGCTTATATTACCTGAGATTTGTGTACTTGGGGACCTGTACCAGGTTTCAGGGAATACATCTAAATACCACATCTCCCTAATTACGGCCCTTGTCAAATCCTTTGTCTTAAAGCACTGGAAAGACAGCCTTATCTACACTTATGATCAGTGGGTAGGAAATCTTATGAGAACACTGAGAAAGGATACAAAGACATATGTTAAATGAGGGTAAGAAGGGATTATATAAAAAAAGGTGGCAGTCTTTGGAAGCTGTCTATTCTATACAGCTAATAGATGTCCAGAATGAGGGTCTGTCTGTTGGGGTTAGATTAGCGAATGAACAATAGTCTAATAGTTTGCTTAATAGCCAAGTTCTTTTCTTTTCTTGTGCAGCTGTTAAGTAGTTGGGTAATAACTTTAGTGTGTTATTATGTAGAAATATAAAGATCTGCGATGTAAGTAGGGGTGGGGGACTCTTTCTCTTTTCTAGGGATGCAGCTACGGCTGTTAGTCTGACCTGAGTGCGAGGGATTCACACAATATTAGTGTATTGACAGGTGGGCAACGAGCTATTAGACACTATGTATGGGACTTAACTGAATGCCTACCATACTATGGGGGTTAGACATGGCTTAGTTGGCCTATTAAAGGCAATGTTATTTTAAGGTAGCTGTGATTGTATATAGTAACCGTGGCCAGTTTTGGGCTGGGGCCCAGGAGTGTTTCCTGGTATATCTGTGTGTATGTCAGTGTACATTTTAAATGTCTAAGAACAAAACCAATAAATATGGTTTAAAAAAAAAAAAGAAAGGAAGTGTGGGAGAAGGAGCGGTAGCTCAAGTATGATCTGTGGTAACAATGTATGTAGGCAAAAAGGGCAGACTAGGTGGGCCAAGCGGTCCTTATCTGCCATCAAATTCTATGTTTCTACAGTATGCTTCTATGTTTCTATACTATTATGTATTGAACCCATATTGGGCCATTGGGTCAACTGTATGGACAAAACTCTCACCATTGAGAGTGCACATGGGTGTTCAGGCAATATGGTAGTGTTTATGTGGATGTCTGCCAACTATGGGTATGAGCAAGAATGGGACAAATCACTTTCTGGGCAGGTGATCAGACTGGTCACTAGTCTTCAAAATCTGGTGACTCCCAGAAATATTTTGGTGGCTATTATTTATTTCTATTATCCCTAAGTCTCCCCAGATTCACCCTCGAGGCTACAGTGCTGAATAGAACTCAAGTCACTTTCCACTCCTTCTATCTCGGTTCTTAAAAGGGCACAATTTTTTTATCTCTTTTAATGCTAGGTGAAATGCAGTTTAGTCATAAAGAGTACTTTAATATTGCTCTGATGGCCAAATGCTGCCATGCAGGTGACAGGAAAAGAACAATTACTCACCGTAACACTAGATCTTCGAGAGACTCTCCTCCATTGGGCCACACTTTGCAACAGTAAGCCTTTGGCATTAGGGTCACTTGGGTACTTTTGCTGGCTGGAGGCCAGCCATGATGATGTACAATGTTGGCATCTAAAACAGGGGTGACCTTCTTGCTCCTCAGTTCCCCACCAGAGACAAGCTCAGAGGGCCTTGAACTGTGAGGAACTAGGAGGTCAAACTAGTACCAGGCACACAAGCAGAAGCATGGAACTAGAAATTTAGTATAAATAAGGCACGTATGGACACCTCCAAACAAGGCAGTAGATAAACCTGACAGCCTGCACCTCAGAAAGGGGGAAGGAGGGTGAGTGTACTGTGGCCCACTGGAGGAGCTTCTCTTGAAGAGCTACTGTTATGGTGAATAACTGTTCTATTTTTATTGAGGACATCTCCATTAGGGCATACCTTTGGAATGATTTTCAAGCAGTGCAAAGTCCCTAGGGAAGATGACAAAGTTTGATATGAAATCAGAATAGAAGTCCCTGCAGAATAGCAAGACCAAAGCCAGCATGTCCCGTGAGATGATATCTAGACTGTAGTGCTTTGTGAAAGTATGTAGAGTGCTCCATATGGCAGCGGCACAGATGTCAACTGCAGAAATATTCTGATAAAAGGCAATAGAAGTGGCCATGGCATGTACAGAGTGGCTATTCACAGCACCAGGAAGTTCCTTACCTTACTTCCTATAGCAGAATTCAATGCAGTGAGTCAGACATTTGGGCAGGCATTATTTAGTGACAGGTATGCCCTCTCTCCCAAGGGCAAATGAGGCAAACGGCTGAGAGGACTTTCGTAGTCCTTAGTATGATATAGATATAAACATAGGGCCCGATTCCAAGAAAGCAGCTAGAGCAGGTTGCAAACTACGTCATGGCGGAAAACTACGCCCAAACCCTTGCGACATGCGAGCTGCACCCTGTTCCAGAACACAGGCCAAGTACAACAGAAATCTGTGGAATTACAACCGCTGCGGGTTATGCCAGACACGCAAGGTGCAAACTGCAAAGCAGACAGAAAGGTAACGCATAACACAACACCAACATAAAGGTGCACAAACTGCAGACCCATCACATATGGCAACGTAGGCGGCAGTGAAGGCGCAAGCCGGGACAGAGGCACAGGTGGCAACAGCACACAAAAGAAAACATAATTTCACGGCAGTGGAGACCGATGTGCTCCTAAATGAGCTAGAGGCACTGGCCACACTGCTAATGGGCAAGAGTGGGGAGCGTGAATTGCACAAACAGCGCAAGGTGGCCTGGGATGCAATAGCCCACAAGGACAACGTGGTGGCCAATGTCAGGTGCACAGTCAGGGACCTGCAAAAGAGGGTTAATGACCTCAAGCAGCATGCCAAGGAGAAGGAGGCATACAACAGGTGCCAAGCAGCAGCAACAGGTGGTGGGCAAGGGAGGAAAGACCACTGAGCACACATGAGGAATGGGTCCTGGCCTTCCTGAGCCAGCGCAGTGTGCATGGTGACACGGACCTTGACACATCATGGATGGGGACCGGGACAGGTAGGTGGGGGACCAGCAGTGCCACAGCAACATCAGCGAGCCATGGCATGGGGGTTGGGGGGGCATGGGCAGCGATGCAAGGCAGTGCAGGAGCACTGTGTGATGCTGGACAGGGCCAGTAGCATGGTGAGCAGAATGCACCCCAGGAGGCATGCAGGGCTGCAGCGGAGGTGGCACAGAGGTGACGGACAGTAGGGACAGTCAGCATGCAAAGCAACATAGTAGTGCATGGGTGCCCATGTCCCCCAGTGGCAGCATCGCACATAGCACTGACAGTGTGTACAGAGGGCATGAGCAAGGGTAGGCGACCTGCACCAAGGTGACAGGGACACCCATGCCGCGGGCAATGGGGGGTGGAGCCACGTGCCCATGCAGCGTCTTGTAAGGGCCAGACCATGGCAGCAACGTGCCCTGTGACATGTGCCACTGTAGTGTGCAGCAGGGAGGCTGGGGTGGTAATGGTGGCACGTGCGTAGGGCTGGACATGGCACAATGGCACTGACACACTATCAGCACCCCACAGGTACAGCAGCGGAGGACACAGGGGAGAAAGACAGTGGTGGCACAGGCAGTGACACGGAGTGGCCAAGCACACAGCCAACCAATGCACAGGACAATGTGATGGACCAACAGGGCAGTGCAGATGCTGTGGAGCTGGACATAGTGTCAACACCAATGGAGGTTGTGCAGCAGGCAGCGGCAGTGCCCCAGCAGGAGGACGACAGTGTGGATGTCTGTGACCTGTTCAGTGTGAGCAGCATCACTGCCAACATAGCCCAAGACCCGAGCCCACCATCATATGAAGAGCTGGAGGCAACCCTGGATGAGGCAACACAGTCCCTACAGGACAATCATGAACACACACCAACAGATTATGCAACATTTTGCAGGACAGTGGTGACCAACCATGAGGAGAAGGCAGAAATGCTGGGCTGCATATGCCTCTGCCTAATTGCACACCACAAAACACTGGAGGAGCAGATGGGCACCCTAGTCACTGCCATCGAGATCAGGACACACACAATGGAGACAGCCATGGGGAGGCTGGTCAATGCCATGCATGCCTCACAGGCCTGTGCCAGGAAACAGACACAGGCAATCACTCGACTGGCGATGGCCGTGGAAGGGTTAGTGGCACAGCAGCAGAGGCAGAGGGACATCCTTGCTGCGGCACTACAGAGCGTCCTTGCAACCCAGGTGATGCGCCACACACAGGGGAGAGATGCCACAATGCAGGCAACGCAAGATGTGCAACACTGCCATGTGACAGATGCAGCCACACAGGTATTGCAGATACCACAGGTCGAGGACACAACCACACAGGTACAGGTGACCCTGCAGACCCATCAGCAGGAGGCTGGGCCACAGGTGTCCACAATGGGTAGAGGGACACAACCGCAACACACAGTGCCAGACATGCCACCAACAGTGCCAGGGAGCACATGTGTGTGGCTACCACCACCACCCCCACCAACACCATCACAACCACCATCACAACCTCCCCCACCACCAACAACAGCACCACCACCCATTACCACGCCTGTGGAGCCAGATGCAGGTACCACCGCCCACAGGACCAGGGGCAGGGCACAGTTGCAACAAGGCATGCCAGGAGATGCAGGTAGCAGAGGCACAACCAGCAGTGGTGCCACTACCACAGGGGTCTAACAGTGTGTGGGTGCACCTGCTGCCAGAACAATACAGGCCACTGCACAGGGAGCTGCGCCAGCTGTGGGAGTGGAGGACAGTGGCACACTGCTGAGGGGACATGGGACTGTGCCAGGACCAGCACCAGCTGCCACAGGCAAGCGTGGCAGGCGGAGGAAGATGGTGGCAGTGCAGGGCCCAAGTAACAGTGGCGGACCTGCAGCACTACAACAGGGGCAGGAGGGGAGTAGCAGTGCCACAGGGACAGATGCACCCCAGCTACAAGGTGGGGCACAGGACACATGCTCAGAGAAACAGAGAAGGCCTGTGCAGCAGCCGGAGGACAAATGACTGGAACAATGTATTGCGGGGCTGACAAAGGTGGGCGGGCACTGTACATAGCATGACATGGTGTGTGTGTGTGTGTGTGGTGTGTGTGTGTGTACAGTGTGCAGGTGTGTGTGGGATGTGGGACAGCACAGTGTGGGTGTAGATGCAGTGTATTGCCACTGGGTGCGTGTCATGTGTTATGGAATGTAGCACATAACAATGTTCTGAACCACAGACCTGGGTATCACTGCTGTATTGTACAGTAAATTCATATCACTGGCAGTGATAGACCCACGTGTAGCATACTGTGACAGGGAATGGCATGTGGCATGCATGTGCATGATCATTGTGTTGTGGCCACGCGCAGGTCCATCCCGCATACCACAATTGCCCGCCTCGTCCTGCCATGCATATGTGACACGTGGCACATGCAGGGTTGTTAGGAGGACACATCGTGCCAATGGTATCAGCGATGGGTGCAGACATGAAGGACGCCTGACCCTAGGCCTATCCTGCTACTGTGCAGCATGTGAATGCACTCTGCAAGGCCTGTTGTGGCACACCTTCGCAATGGCACGTATGCACATGAGACACATGCAGGCCCCACGCGTGGCCTACACTGTCGCACAACACACATGTGATATGCGTGCATGCACACACAGATGCACACACTTGCACACATGCAGTCACACACTCATAGTCACACTCACATCCTTGGCTGTGTCCATG
The DNA here is from genome assembly GCA_016271365.2 of Neoceratodus forsteri. Classification (NCBI taxonomy): domain Eukaryota; kingdom Metazoa; phylum Chordata; order Ceratodontiformes; family Ceratodontidae; genus Neoceratodus; species Neoceratodus forsteri. Next base: position 198,666,344 of record CM057459.1, read on the forward strand.
CACAGCATGGGCATACTGCAGCATTGTGTGGCCCTCCCAGGCCCCTGTGTGGTGCATGGGGGGTGGTCCCTGGCCCTGCTTGAGTGCCATGCCACATGTCTGTGTGGCTGTCACATCTGTATGCTGCATTGTCTGTGCGTCCTGTTCCCCTGTTGTGCCACCCTGTCCACTCACACCTGTGCACACTGTCTACCACTATAACACTTTGGCACTTGCTCACATATGTAGGTGTCGATCTCCCTGGTACATACCTATGAGCCATCCACCTGTGATGTTCCCTCTCCCAAAGGCCTCCTGTAGCCCATTGTTCCTGAATATGTGGGAGTCATGGCAGGATCCAGGGTACTTGGCCACCACATCTAGTATGTGACATTCGTTGTCACATACCATCTGAATGTGCTTGGAGTGGTAACCCTTTCTGTTTATGTACACATCCCCATCTGCTGTTGGGACCCTGATGGCCACATGTATGCAGTCAATCACACCTAGCACCCGGGGGAACTGTGCCACATTGTAGAAGGCCTGCTTCACATGGTGCTGTTGTTGGGCATCCCATGGGAAGCTGATGTACCGTGCGGTGCATTGTATCAGGGCTGTCAGGAACCTCCTCAGGCACTTTGACACCGCAGGCTGGGATGTGCCCAATGTGTCCCCTGTGGTAGCAAGGAAGCACAGCGCTGTGCTGACGTGCACCTCCACTGGCAGTGGGTGACCCCTCTTGGTGGTACTGCATAGGTCCTCCCACAGGTCCTGGCATAGCTCCCTGATGCTGCTTTTGTTGAGTCTATAGCATGCAATGCACTGCTCATCTGTCAGGACCTCATAGGTTATCCATGTGCATCTCACTCTCTGCACAGGTGGCCTTGGCACCATCACTGACCGCTGTGGCTCGGTCCCCTGGGTCCTGCCATGGTGCCTGGCATGCCTGAGTTCTCTTTGCTCCGATAGCATGATGCCCAGTAGGGCTGATAATGTTGACATGTTCTGCTGTGTGTCACTCCATACTGCTGAATGCTGTCTGACTGTTTTGGGGGAAGGGGTTATATATGCTGTGCTCTGGATATACCTGCTCCTCCTTGGTCTAGGTTGTGTCTCATTGTTCTGGCGTACTTACTTATGCCTCTTGTTCTGGAATTGCACTTCTATTGTAGTAGTGCGTTATGCATGTCACAGGCCGCATTATGCAGTGGTGCATGCGTTTTCTAGCGTAACTCTCCCGTAACTCGTGTTTGGCGCAGCAGTTGTGACTTATAGCACAGGGGGCCTTTTGGAATGACGGATGTCACAAGTCACAGACGTAACATGTGTTTTGTGCCATTTGATGCTGGCATATTGCGTTTCCGTTGGGTGTATCTATTTATTTATTTATTTAATAGATTTACCAGGAAAGGCATACTGATCGGAGTACCACTCGATTCCAGATGCGCCCTGGGGTAGGGGGTACAATATTGCAGAAAATAAGATAAAACAGTCCATACATAATTTTCAGATAATAACGGACAGTGGTCCAGTAGGAAGGGTGCAGTAGCTGAGAAGAAAGGCGGTTCATACAATATGCAGAGTAGTTCAGACATTGGTGTAATAGAATGGAAGAATTACACAATTACATAGTGTGAGCAAAAATTCTTACATGTGGGTAAGACGTGCATACAGTAACAGCAGCAGGTTCAGAGCATATAGTACCATTTTGTGATGAGTGTGAAAAAACGGAGCCCAGACTGGAAGTCAGCGATGGGGAAAGCATGAGCAGTTGGTGGCGAAATGTGCTTTGAGAAGGGCATTACATTGGGGGATACTTGTGGTGAGTCTGATGTCGGCTGCCAGTGAATTCCATAATTTGGGCAGCCTGAAAGTGAAAGCAACCTGACCTGAGCGGGTAGATCTGTGGGGGATGTGTAGGAGCCTGGAGTCAGTGTTCCTGAGGTCGTAGGTAGGTGGGGGGATGGCGGTTAGGGATGTTGATAGGTAGGAGGGCAGTGTATGAGACCAGAACTTAGCAGTAATTCTAGCGCTGTGCAGCAAACGCCGGTTTTGGAATGAGGGGAGGTCGAGTGGTTGGTAAAGGTAGCAGTGGTGGGTATTGGGAGGACGGTCCAAGGCGAACCGGCAGAAGGAGTTGTATAGGGGGTCGAGCCTGACTAAGGACACCTGGGGGGCGGAACCGTAGACGACATCACCGTAGTCCAATATTGGAAGGATCATTTTATGGACTATTGCTTGTCTGGTCGGTAGAGGGATGCAGTACTTGTTTCGATGGAGAGCTCCCAGCATGGGATGTAGTTTTGTGCAGTGCATCTATATGTGCTGAGAAGTCAAGGTACTAATCTATCCAGACACCAAAATAGCGATAAGTGGAGCAGGCCTCGAGCGGAGTACTGTCCAAGGTATAGAATGTGGGTGCGTCAGTAAGCCGGGCTAGTTTGGCACGGGGGCCGAAGGTGAGGGAGACAGTTTTTTTTGGGTTCAGAAAAAGTTGGTTCTCAAGGAACCAGCGTTGGAGGGAGTCGAAATCCTTCTGGAGGCATGCTGCCACCGCGGTTCCGGATGGGCCAGAGGTGAACAGCACCGTATCGTCTGCGTACATATGGATGTCAGTTTGTGTGCAGACAGCAGGCAAATCATTGAGGAAAATTGAGGAAAAGCAGTGGGCCGATGCGGACCGCCGAGGGTACGCCCTGGTGACGGGAGGGGTGGATAGATCCGTACCGGTCTGAACTGATTGAGACCTGCCTGATAGGTATGATTGGAACCAGCTGCATGCTGCCACCGACAGACCAGTTTGGGCAAGTTTGGACAGCAACAGGGGGTGAGAGACCGTGTCGAAGGCTTTTGCCAGGTCTATAAAAATAGCAGCGGTTATTTCCCCTTTGTCAATGCCTGTGAGGATGGTGTTAGTGATGCGAAGGAGGGATGTGGTGGTGGAGTGATTTTTTCTGAAACCGGCTTGGAAAGGAGTGAAGAAGGAGATGTAGTCTAGATATGGGTGTAGCTGGGATAGAACAAGGCGCTCTTGGATTTTGGCTAGTATGGGGAGCAGAGATATAGGCCGATAGTTTGATGGAGGAGGTCCCTCCTTGGGAAGGGAATGACTGTGGCATGTTTCCATTTAGTGGGGACTGCCTCTAACTTAAAAGACAGATTATAGAGCATGGTAAGGGGTGGGCTATAGCTGGAGCAGAGAGTTGGAGCATTTTAGAGTCAAGTCCCAATGGACACTTACCTTTGATGTGTTTAGTGAGGTAGAATTTTCAGCACCTGGTCTGGGTGACTGGGCGGGCGAAAGGAGGCCGGGGGGGTGCATTAGGGAGAGCAGGGGAACTTTGGGAGAGCGAAAGGTGGGGGGTGGGGGCGGGAGGAGAATAGGGAGGTAGTAGCGGTGGAGAAGTGGGTATTAAACTCAGTGGCAACCTGACAAGGATTATTGATGATTTTGCCTTCGAGGTTGAGAGTGGGGGTGGGGGGTTGGGTCGGTGGGGTAAGGAGAGATTTGATGGACTTCCAGAATTGAGACGGGTGGGTGTGGTTTTTGTTGAACGCCGCTTTGAAGTAGTTTGATTTGGACTGCCGTATGAGTCTAGTGCAGGCATTTCGAAGTGACCGGTATTGTTGCTGGACCAGATGAGACCCTGTGGCCTTGAAGGATTTCCAGGCACGGTCTCTGGCTGGGTGTTCCATGAGGTTTGAGGTCACCCAGGGTAAGTGGGAGCCTCTGGCTCTGGATCTCCTTAGTGGGGCATGAATGTCCCAGATAGTGAGAAGTTAGTAGAGAAATAGCTCAGGGCCTCGTCCATGGTGGTGGCTCTAGGGATGGGAGACCAGTCAATGGAGATAAGGTCGTTTAGGGCGCAGAGCAGATCAGTGATTTGTAAGCTCTGCTGCGCGATAAACAGGAGTAGAGGGCGAGGGGACAGAAGATTTTGCGCACTATAAAAATCATATGGTGGTCGCTAAGGGAGTCCGGTAGAAGGCCGGCTTTAAGTATCCTATGTGGGTGGGTAGTGAGTGCCCAGTCCAGTAGTGTGTGTTTATTGGATTTGTGATTTAGGCGGGTGGGTTCCCCTATTTGCTGGTGCAAATTTAGTGCATTGATTTGGCAGCGTGTCTTTGATGCTGCGCATCCCAGCCAATTCTGATTGAAATCACCAAGGATGTGGAGTTCTCCGCCTTCTGTAAGGGCCCTCAGGTTTCCTAGGTGTTCGAGGATGCTGGTTAGTGGTGTGTCCGGTGGACAGTATGACCCAGATACGAATACTGGGATAGAGTGGGGCAGGGAGATTTTGATCAGGAGGGAATCTATGGTTAGTAAGGGAGTTGGTGGAGTGATTACAGAATACTGGAGATTTGAGGCAACATACATGGCTGTACCGCCACCCTTCTTTCTCCCCTCCCTGTCCTGGCGGATTAGTGAGAAGTCGAGTAATGAGAATTCCTCGTCCCGGTGATGGGGCTTCAGCCATGACTCTGTGATGATTATAATATCTGGGTGAAGGGCCAGGACAGTTGTTTGTAGGGCAGCCATTTTATTTAGGATGCTACATATATTAAGGTGTACAATTTTGAGACCTTTGGGGAGGTGTGAGGGTGATGCTGGTGGTTGAGCAGCAATGGGTGTCCGAGGTCCGGGGTTCCGTTCAATGTCCCCTGCTATGAGAAGTAGGAGTACCAGGGCATGCCTTAATAAGCGCATGATCTGTTCTGGAATCAGGCCCATAGTGTTCTGTGTTCATCAAGCGTTTGGAGCAATGCCTTATCTTTGTTAGCATGCTCTGGATAATACACTAGTACGTTTACAATTTGATTCAGCATGAAATCAGAGACCACTTTGGGTAAAAAGCATGGATTAGTATGCAAGGCCACCCTGTTCTTCTGAAGAATCAGGTAAGGGGGCTCATGTATGGGCACCTGAAGTTCAGAAATCCTTCAGGTAGAAGAAGTTATGGCAACTAGCAAAACAGTCTTCCAAGAAGGGAATTGAATCTCACAAGTTGCAACAGGCTCAAAGTCAATTTCTCAAGAAAGAAATTAAGGTCCCAAGGCAGAACAAGTTTACGAATCGGGGGAGACATATGTAAAATACCCTAAAGGAGGGTTTTAGTTGTTTATTTTTATTTTTTTTAACTTATTTTTTATTATGTTATGCAAGAAACATGACATACTTAATTCTGGTGCCAGACATAATCAAACATCTATAGGATACCTCAAAAGTACATAGGTTCTGGTAATCTAGGCATTCTGGTATTCGGATGTGGGGGTAGACCTACATGGATTACAGTCCTTAATAAGGTCCAAGAAAGCTGCACCCTGCAAGAATGTGGCAGTCCAAACCAATATAAAAAAGTATCGCTGAAAATAATTAAACCTCAACAACCAGTGTTTATGTGACCTCAATCCAAACATACATTTTAATTTTCAAAAGGATAGCATCCATTTACCACTCCCATGATCAAACATCAAACTGCAATTCCCCAAAACAGGTATAGTAAACTGGACAACAGCGACATCATTATGCTAATAACAAGCAGATAAGAAATGACTGTTCTTAAACAAATAGCATTGGTAACTTTTTCTAGTATTGTGGAAAACATGTTCTTATCTTGTTAAACAGAACAAATATTAATGTACTTGAGCGATTTAGAAAAGTAAAGTTCCAAGAATCCACTTCAGTGCAGTTCAGGTTTCTTCAGACTCAAAATCCACCAGTGCAGACATTTGTGCCACCTCAAACTCCGTTGCAATTATTTCAGCCATTTCACTGCTTCACCCGGATCCATATACTGATATGTGTGTCTCCCATAAAATGCACAGACAGGCAGGCATGAGGAGCGAGTGCACAACTCCTAAACTGAGGAGCTTAGCAGGGATTCCATCAAATTTCTTTCTCAGGGCTCTGGTAACGTAGGCCAGGTCAGGGAAAATATGCAGTGTGGTACCATTAAAATTTAGATGGCCCATTGCTCTGGCAGCCTTCAAGATGGCATCGCGGGTCCCCAGGCCAGCCGTCACCAAAAGAATCATCTGCGGAAGATCATTACAGCCAGCTGTTGATCTTGGAGAGATATGGTAGGCTGTAAAAAATTGAGCTGCAAGATTAGGACTTAAGTTCAGAGCCCCACGGTAACCTTTGCTGCAAAAAGTTCAGGAGATCATCTCCCTCTGATTCCTCAGGGAGCCCAATGATTCCCACATGGGAGGCTCTGCCAGCATTCTCCAATACCTCCAGTCTGTACTTTAGCTGAGAGTTCTCTGCTACTATTGTGTTGGTGGCAGTGAGAGCCTGTAGGGCTTGAGTTTCCTCAGCAGCCGCCGACTTTGCAGCTGGCTCTATTTTAACGTCTTATTCACTCATGCAGTTCAAGATAGTCTCTACTTTGAGATATATTGCTTGTATGGATAGTTGTAAAGATTTCCACAGAGGACTTCCTCTGGCAGGGCCCACTTTTCCTCCCGTAGCCTGAGGGTCTGTCGGCATCTGAACTCTGGAACCACTAGGTTCTCGATTCTGCGTTCGCCCAATGTCTGAGTCTGATATCAAACTGTGCGGGGTGGATTGCCGAAGTCGATTTTGACCCATTTTCTGCTGTTTGCCACTAAATTTGCTAGTTTTATTGTGTAACCCCTAGGTGGCGCTATCCCAAGGGCTACTACTCCTGCCTGCTTGGCTAGTAGCAGATTAAGGGGCCTGGGTACTGAAACGGGTGCCTCCACCCAGAGGTCAGGGTTGTTAGTGGTCAAGCTAACCCGGGCACAGCCCTCTGGGACACTGTAACCCCCCCCCTTCCCTTCTAGTGGCCTGAACAATATACAATAATCACTTTCACTATGACCCTTATTCACCATGCAATTACCCACACTGTTTGCATTTACCATCAGGGCTGGTTCCTCTAGCTTGACCCTGGGGACCCCCCTGGAAAACAAGGTTATGCACAGCAAATCGCAACAGTACAGTACTCTTGGCACAAACTGGAACCACAGTCAGGTTAAATGCAAAAAGAGTTAGATCTGATTTATTCAGGGGACTTGAACAAGGGAGGGGCGTAATCAGGTTGATTGGCTTAAAAGCTAAATCAATCAGACAGTTATGCATGCACTTCAGAGTCCCTACACAGTCACACACTCTGGGTACCCAGGTAGAAAAATGGTGGGCTAGCCAGGAATGTTGCCCAAGGTAGGCCTGCGTTGCAGCTGGTAGGGGCCCTGTGATGGAAGAAAGAAACATGCACAACACACACTATTTCTAATCCAGAGCCAGAGGGCTCAGTTCATGACAGAAAAGACAACAAAGCAATCAGATGACAACACTTTAGGTTTAGCTGTTGTTGCAGGGAGCTACCTTGATGTTTACTCATGATACCCACTGCAGGACACAGGCAGGACGAAATCGAGACAGCAGGTTGTTGAACTGGAGTGCCAGGAGAAGCAGGGCCCACACGAATCATGAAGGCGTCGTTCCCGTTCAAAAGCATGAGCAGGGGGCTGATCCCCAGGCAGGTCTCTCGTTGATGGCTTTCTCTGTGCAGTGGGTAACCTGGCTGGCCCAGTGTGGCAAAGCCCAGGCCCAATGGAGATGAATACAGATTCAGTCCATGGGAGCTGGATGCAGCCTCCAGCAAGCAGAACACAGTATAGCACACAGTGGGGAACCAAATCACAACCCACTAACAGCACACAGCACATTTACATGTAAAAGAGTCTACTGTACCAGGCAGATTGCTATCCGGTCACAATTACAGTGTCTGTGCACAAACCGGGAGTTTAAAGTGGCTAGAAATCCTGACAGGCCGATCGCATTCAGCAAGTCTTCGGACTTCTTCAGGTTAAAGCCTGGTCACAGTTCTGTGGCTGAAATCATCCTCACAATTCAGATTCAGTCCGAATAAACTTCAATTTCCCTCTCAGGGACAGCAGGCAGACAAGCAGGCCAAAACTCAGCCCTTTCACAGTTCTCCTGTGCGAATTACACAGGGGCTGCTGCTTGAATACTCAAGCGGTTACCACTTTCACTTCCCAATTCAGACTGACCGAACTGCAAACAGTCTGGGACTTTCCCCAGGATGGCTGATCTGTCTGTCAGTCACAACAAGGGCTCCCCCTCCAGGTCTGTCTTGGCACCAAAATGCAAAAACTACAATTCCTACAAAATTTTGCTCCCACAAAGCCCCTGGGGACAGGTTCCATTTTAGAGTCCCCAAAGGTACTGATTGGCCTATTTCAGCAGTCCAGGAACAAGATGATGGAAACAAAAAGAACTATCCATGCTGCAAAGAAGGCAGGTTAGAACAAACTGCAATATTATTATTGCTACTCTAACAAATGATCAGCAAACAAGTACACCTTCTAACAGAGCTCCCTCTCAGATTAATTATGACTGCAATCTAGGCAGCTCTTAAAGAGACAGTACACAGATTGCTATACAGGCACTCTCTGCCAATACATTTAAACTGCTAAAACGCAGGGCACCAGCCTGGCAGTGAGCATTTAAGCAAGCTCAAGGAAGACTTTTCAGGAACCTCCATTTGTAGGGGGGTTACAATTGTAATTACAGCCTGAGATCTGACAAAGTACCAGAGGATGCATCTTAACAGCAGGCATGTTGCAGAGCACCCCCTTGTTTATGTTTATATTTGCCTGTTTTCAGGGGTGACCCGGGAGCACTGGGGTAGTTAAGAGACTTGTTCAGAGTCATACAGTATGCAAGTGGAGGTTGTGGGTATTAATTCAAACCCAGATCTGCTGGAAGTACTGTACCAAGCTCATTTATAGCTTGTTACTCTAACCTCTAGGCTATACTGCCAATCCACCATGTGTCCTTCTGTAGGGGCACAGAAAGCTGAAATAACTACCAAGTGCACCTAAATGGATGAGTACTGTAAACTGGAGTCTGACGAAGACAGGAGGAAGACCAGTACAGTACTGATAGCACATGTAAAAGGGTCCTCTGCACAGGAAGCACACCATATGGTGAAACGCTTCATTTTTAGCAAAAACTGTGTCTTGTGGAAGGCTTTCTAGCTGCCAGTAAGACATCAGCTACCTGGGGGGAAACTTCAAAATGTGTATCGGCTGTGTTTCAGGAGCCCTGTGTGTGGATATAGGAACTGCAGGTCTGGATGGACCAGAAACCCCCTGTTGTGTGACAGTAGACCCCGACACAGAGTAATTGAACAGGAGGTTCCACTACCAGTCTTGCCCAAAAACTCCAGGTCCTGGAGCAAGCAAGCAAAAATTCAGCAGTTTTGCATTGAGTGGGGATGCAAAAAGGTCTAACTCTAGACAACCCCATCTTGCAAAGAGGTAATTTACAACAGAGGTCTCTGTAACCCTTGGATAACTGCGGAGCTACTCTCACAGCTGAAATCTAGGGACCACCTGTGGGCAGTGGCTAAAGCCACAGGCAAACAATCTGACATCCAAAAATACAAACATGCCTGTAATACCAGTACAAAATCCATTCATCTCACGAAAAGTTCATGTTATGAGGATGTGCTCACTAACACCTGGGGTAATGGCCGAGACTTCTGGGACAATATCAAGGACATCACCGGAAAACAATCAAAGTCCCCTCTGGCCATGCTAATTGTAGAAGGGTCCACTACCCTTGATCCTGTGGTCATTGCTAACACTTTCAACACGGCTTTTACTGACCTCACTTCTGTTCTCCTGCCTGATTTCTTCTCAGTTAGTGACACCTCCTCAAGCACTCCCTGCGCTTTGTCAAACCAGCCACATTTCTACTTCAGGGAGATTAAGATGAGTGAAGCTCACTGCCACATCACCTCAGCCATCTTTAAATCCAGAACCTGCAGTGACACCCTAGACCTTAAGCTGCTATCACTTACACTTGATGAGGTCCTATGTCCCCTCACTAAAATTCTTAACCTCTCACTCAACAGCAGTACATTCCCAGAAATTTGGAAAACTGCTACAGTGACTCCAGTCCACAAAAGTGGGGATAAGACCAGCCACTCAAACTATCGCCCGATCTCCATATTGCCTTCTCCAAGGCCCTTGAATGTATTGTTGCGGACCAACTCACTGACTATTTGGACAAATACAATATTCTGTGCACTGAACAGCACGGTTTTAGAAAAGGGCATAGTACCACCACTGCCCTACTTGAATTTATCGGCAAAGTGCATAGCTCCTTAGATAAGGGTCTTCTCACTGGGGCTGTCTTCATCGACCTATCGAAGGCATTCAACACGATCCCTCATTGGCTACTGTTTGACCAACTACTCATTGCTGGCCTTGCACCTGACTCAGCCCACTGGTTCTGAAGCTACCTTGAAAACCACTCACAAAGAGTAAAAATTGCTAATGCTCTCTCACATGCATTGCCTGTTCGCTCTGGAGTCCTCAGGGGTCCATACTGGGCCCACTCCTTTTCAGCCTGTTTTTAAACTCCCTACCTCAATCCAGCTAGGAACAAATCATCCTGCACATGGATGATGCTGTTGTCTTCTCCACGCACAAGGACCCTTCACCACTCCGACTCAGCCTACAGCTAGGATTCAGTGCCATTGAAACCTGGTTCTCCAATCAAAAACTAGTCCTAAATCACAAGAAAACCAAGTTCTTGCTTTTCTGTAGTTCACATAACCATCACAAGCATCACCCCCTCGCCATCTCCACCAAACAGGGGTCTGTCCTCGAACAAGTATACTCCTTCAAATATTTAGGGATTTTGCTTGACCCTAATCTCTCCTACTCTGCTCACATCGACAGCATGGCCAAAGCTGCCAAGACATGCCTTGGATTGCTCTACAAGCACAGGCAACATCTCACCCAGAGGTCCTGAAGATTGCTGTCCAGAGCTCGGTGGTGTCAATTATTGATTATGGCCTCATTATCTATGGCTTTGCCTCAACATCCACCCTCCGACATACAACAACTGCCCTAAACAAGGCTTGCCAACTCACTACTGGTGCCAACTGCCTCACCTACACCTGTGCCCTCTTTGCACAAACCGTATGGCTCCAACTCTCCAACTGGATAAAGTATCTCACCTGTGCTATGGTGAGAAAAATCAGCCTTGGCCTAACACCTCCTGGTGTTACTGCCTTATTACATCAAAACTCTAACCAGCGGAACACCAGGAGTTCAACAACCCAGAATCTACAAGTCCCTCGCTGTCGTACAACACAGGGTCAACGCTCCTTCACCTACAGGGCTTCTCTATGGCTGAATGATCTCAGCCACACCATCTCCTCAGCCACTTCACTAGGTCTGTTCAAAACCAGGCTCTGGGCCCGTCTCACTGCCTCTAGCTCCTGTGACTGCCTCTCCTTGCTCATGACTTACACAGCTCTAGTCCTAACTTATATACTGCTAAGCCTCTGCCCCCCAAGTCCCCCCAGCTCTTGAGGCACCACCTCAAAAGCCAGGTCTACATACCGCCTCATTAGTCTCTCCATGCCCCTTTGTTGCACTTATTCCTCCCCTCACCCTGCCCCTCTTCTCTTCTAGCACTCCTTCCCACTTTTCTCAACAAATGCCTCTGGCTGCATCTACTTTCTCCCCCTCTCCTCTCATCCCTGTTCTTTGCCACCCCAGGGCACCTGACTGGACCCATTCCTAGTGGTCACATGCATCCTGATGTGTTCTCCTTTCTGCTATAACTGCCTATGTTAGCCACCTACATTTCTCCTCCTCCTCTACACCTTACTCTTCCTATACTTGACCTCTTTCAATAGCACTGTTGTACAAGAATTGTTTACTGTTATCTCACTGTTGTTTCCTTGTTGTATGTTATTCCTGACATGGAACCTTTGTAAAAGAGCCTTGGCTCAAAAGTACCTGTAATCCTAGACTAAATAAAATAAAAATAAATAAAAATAAAGAGGTCAGCAATTCCCACTCATGAACCTGGAACTGCGACTGACTTGGTCTGACTGCTAAGATGTTTTGGACTCTTGGGAGAAATATAGCTGTCAAATGAAGGCCATGAGACAGTGCCCAGTGCCATACTCACAGGGGGTTCCTGATCCATCCAGACCTGCTTCCCTGCATAGGGATAAGAGTGAGTGCCCCTTTGCTTGTTGATATAGTACACCACACTGATGTTGTCTGTCCTTATTAACAGGGGGCCTGTACCTCGGTATTTTGCAAAGGCCTGGAGACCAAGAAGAACAGCCCTCATCTCCAAAACATTGATATGGAGATCCAAATGTAGGTCAGTCAACAACTCCTAGCTCTGGAACAGGCCCAGGTGGGCACCCCATCCTAACCTGCAGGCATCCACTGTGAGGATTTGCATCGGCATTGAGGAGAAAAAACTGGGATGCCCTGCAACAAGTGCAGAGGTTCCATCCACCACAGTAGTAACTTTCGAAGAGGAGACATGATGAGAGACATCTGTTCCAATTTGTCCATCAACTGATCCCATTGTAGTTGAATAATCCATTGTGGGATTCTCATATGGAGGCAGGCAAGTGGGACTATCATAGTGGCAACTGCCACAAGTTGCAAGAGATGGAGCATTGTCTTGGAGGAATGACTCCTGTGTACCAGACAGCCTTGGGTCACCAGAGCTTCAGCCTGTCTGCAGGCAGGATAGTACTGTCCACTGCCATGTCCAGTACTGCAACAATGTACTGGATGTCTTGGCAAAGGATGGATTTTGGTACACTGCCTGTAACACCCAGGTCTTTGAACAGTCTGAGTTCTGGGTACTTAGTACTGAGCTACTTCCTGGCCAGCCCTGCAGGAGTCAGTCATCCAGATAAGGGAAGACAAAAAGTGCTTACTTCCAGAGGGCTGCTACCACAACTGCAAAGCGTTTGATAAATACCTATATCACCAAGGATAAGCCAAAAGGACAGAAAGGAAACTAACGCAACTCACCACACTGTTGAAATGTTGTCCCTTAAATGTTTTTTTTACTGTAGTTTTGCTCAGTGTTGTTTTAAATCCTTTCCACTAGCACTCTGTGTTCTGAAGTTCTGCACTGATTAAAATTGGTAACCAATTTAAATTTAACACTATCACTTTAAGCACTTTTGCATAAATTGCACTCTTTTCCTGATGAGTACTCTTAACAAAGCACATGTGCATGAAATGTTGAGTTTTATTCCATCCTGACTTTTGCCTGATACTGGATTACTGCCTTGAACTTCAATTAAATGTTAAAGAAAGCATTCCTGATTTGCGTTTTATCTTTCTCAGCATGGTGAGTTGCTCTAGTTTTCTTTCTGTGCTTCTCGGGACATTTAAATTTCCATTCAGTTGTGATCCTTTTGTTTTGTGATTTCTAATACTCCAAAGGACATCACTCAGAACTGATAATGGCTGTCTTCCAGCATAAAGCAGAGGTACTGCCTGTGGCAATGCTGGATTTTGATATGAAGGTGAGCATCCTTCATGTCTAGAGCACTAAGCCAGTCCCCTTTATGTAGTAGGGGGATGACAGCCTGAAGAAACAGCATTAAAACCTTTTTTTATTCAGTGAATTTGTTCGAGTCTCTGAGGCCCAATACCAGACACAGGTTTCCTGTGGATTTGGGACCAAGAAAATATCTGGAATAGAACCCCTTGTTTTTTTCCTTGGGAGAGACAGGTTCAATTGCTTTCTTTATAAGTAGGGATTGTACCTTTTCTTTCAGCAGGGACAAGTGGCCCGGAGGATAATGAGAAATCAGTGGAAGGTGCACTGGAGGTTTGGACAGCAACTCCAGGGCATGGCCTTTCTGTACTATTTCCAGGACCCACCTGTCCATGGGAATCTCCCTCCATTTCGGTAGGTGAAGGGAGATCCTTCCCTTCCCTTCCCCCTGGAGGCAACTGTGGAGGGGGGGAGGAAGTGGGAAGTCAGAACGTCCCAGGGGTGCTGGGGTAGTCTGAACAAGAACTTTTGATCACTTTGGAATTGCCACCAATGGTAGAGGGACCTGGAGGGAGACCACCTCCACAATCACGGTACTGTGGATGTAGCCACAGTGTATCATGATCTGGAGGCCTACAAAATACACCCCTACCATGTTCTCTTATATTCTGTGGGGTCAAGAACTTCACAAACAGAGTCATTTTGGATGATTGAAGGTCTTTTAGTGCATTATCCACATCTGTCTGAAATAAGCTGGAGCCCCTAAAAGGGGCATTCAGTATGGCTTGTTGTATGTCAGCAGAAAAACCAGCCATTGTGAGACAAGAATATCTCCTTAGGTAAATGCCAGAGGCAGCAGCAGCCCTAGCACAGGCTTCAGACACATCAAGCTCTAACGTAAATGCCTGGTGGTGCACCCAGTGGGGGATACCTTGTTGTTTGAATGTGTGGCTGTGTGTGAGGGTCCAGGTACAGGTTGCATGATCTTCCTCATTTACTGACCTCCAGGACATGAGGGGGATTTTCTGCAGGAAATTGCAGACTTCGTCACTGACAGGGTGTTGTAGTTACCAAGATAGATTATTCTTGGCAATTTCAATGCCTGGCTCGATGACAGACTCTAGCATTTTGAACAGGATTTCCTTTGGGGAATGAAATCCCTGGGCTGTGCACAAGCAGTTGTTGCTGCAACTCACCAACATGGGCATGCCCTGGACTTGATATTCTTCCTGGGGCTTGAGGTGGAAAACCTCAGGATTGATCCAGTTAGCTGGTTGGATCATTGGACCATCAGGTTTCATTTCAGGGCTCCTCTCTGTAGTCCATCCCCTGTGGAGATGGTCCAGTACTGCCCTTTACGATGGCTTAAGCCAGATGGACTTATAGCAGTGCCATACACCTCTGCTGGCAACATTCTCTGGGGAATCCAAGGAGGCAGTGTTGACTTACTGTAGAGCTGCTGGTTCAGCCTTTGACCTCATAGTACCAGTTCATGTACTCCTTTTGGTTTCATACCTTGGCCCACCATGGTTTGACAGCAGGCTGAGGGAGATGAAAGCAAAGGAAACCAAGGTTAGAGTGTTACTGGAGGAGATCGGGGGCCCAGAAGGACAAACTCACTATGGTGAATTTTGATGGGCAATCTCCCATATGAAGGCGGAGGTCCTGTCCAGGGAGAGTGTGGCCAGAAGACACTGACCACCTCAGCTTTTTTGGATGGTGGACATGCTTCTCCATCCTGCCTGTCTGGAGTTCATGAAAGCTGCTTCATTTGCTAAGTGCAAGGAGTTTGCTCAATTCTTTTTGGACAGAGTGTCCTCTGTTTAGGCTGGGATCTCACCAGGTGGGCTGTTACAACCCAACAGTGTCGAGCCAGGGAGATGCAATAACAGTCAGTGGTCCTGTGATGATGCATAAGGTTGGGGAAGTGATTTTGGAGTTGTGATCAACATTTTGTAAACTGCATCCAGGCCCAACACAGCTACTAGTGAGCTATGTTGGGCAGCTGGGCCTTGTGCTCACTGAGAATATCCTGTGTTCCCTGTCAGAGGGAATTTTCTCATCTGTGTTGAAAAATGAATTGGTGAAGCCCTTTTTTGAAAAAGCTATCTCTGGACCTGAACATCTTTGCGAATTACTGACCTGTCTCTAAGCTTCCTTTTTTTAGTCAAGGTAATTGAAAAGGTGGTTCGTCACAGCTTGAGGCACACCTCATGGCCTTAGACATCAATGAACCTCTCCAGTCTGGTTTTAGGTCAAAGCACAGAGACCACATTGGTCAGGGTGCATAATGACCTGGTTGGAGCAGAAGCTGCACCAAACATGCACAACTGCTAGGCAGTATTCAGACTGCTGCCCTGCATTGCTTTTGGAAATAAAGTCTATAGCACTAGAAAAAAGTAAACGGAGCTGAGCCTGTTTGTATTCAGTTTGCTTTTGTCTTGAGGATTATGATACTAACTAGGTCACTGAGTTTGGGTTGGCCTATGGTATTTTTGGTTCTAAGAAAATTTGAAGCAGACAGTGTTCCATGCCGGTACAATGGACCACTTTCCACGTGGTAAGGTAAAGTCTCCAAATCAGTATTTGGACACAACTGTGGGGAAAATGGCTGGCTACTGTAGTAATGTACCAGAATCATTTCACAAGAAAAAGTAGAATTTCCACTGAAAAATAAGTTCTTTTAAAAACAAAAAAGGTGATGTAGGAGCCACCAACGACTAGACTATTGGGACGGCGAAAGCAAAATTAATAGTTCCCCGATGACCAGCGGTTTAATCAGGCTCTACACACATCACGACAGAACGTTAAAGAAGAAGGAACAGAATCCATTGCAATGCTTGTAAGTTTAAATATGCCATTCAACTATTATCAAGCTGTCTAAAATAAAAAGCTTACAAAACTGGCAGAAAGAAAAGTGCCATAAACAATTGAGAGACTTGTGGTTTACTAATTCAGAGATTCACATAATTATTTTTTTCTTCTTGTTAAGTACATTTGAGTAAATTGGATTCTCAAATGTAGAACCTAGTGACTGAAAAAAATTTGGGAGCAAGAAGGAAAACCACAAATAATCCAACATCAAACAAACTACAAACAAAAGACTGAAGAAACTATTGTGGTCCTCTGATAAAAGAATTTACTTCAGGGATACTCAAAACACTGAACTTAAGAAAAGAGAGATCTGATAAAAAGGGCAAACAAGACAGGATAGATACATCTAAAGTAAAAGGTCTTTTGTCACATACTCCGCTAAACTTCAATTTAAGAGACAAAGTGATCAAAGCTATTATTGCACAAAGAGGATTCAAATTTAAAGACCAAGTTATTTTAATAAAACAAGATTTCTCACATTATCATTTGCAGAAATGGAAGACTTATTCAATATACAGCAGATACTGTTGAAAGGAAAAATCAAGCCTAAGCTACTTTACCTGGAGAAATTAAGGGTCTTTTTGAATAATTACATTCTTCTTTAAGAATCCAGTAATGACGCTTTGAAGGCTCTAAAGTTAAGACTGCCTACAATTTTTTCTTAATAGTCGGTACCTGAAGATATGCATAGATGTTCCTTCTCTGCTCTGTTTAAAGACTATTTAACTGGACTTCATTTATTTATGTAACAGTGAGGATTACTACTTGAGTTATTCCATCGCAGTTTGTCTTTCTTTCTTTCTTTCTTTCCTTCCTTCCTTCCTTCCTTCCTTCCTTCTTTCTTTCTCCTTCCTTTAGGTGGCCTCAAGAAACAGTCTCTTTAAAGCAATGCAGAATAACTTGCTCAATATTAGGAGTGCTAGATATATTAGGGGGCAATATACTGGTTGGATCCAAGGTGACCAAGAGGGGGAACACAGGGCAGTGTTTTTTGTTTAGTGGCATATGGGTGGGTAAAAATGTGGTTTACAAAATACAAAACAAAAAAGGGTGCAAAATGATGACTTAGGGTAAGAGATAGAGGAGAGTGGTCCATTCTTGTCCTTCTTGATCTCTCTCCATGGCATTTGACACTATGGACCATGGGCTTTTCTTGGAACAACTCAGGGAGTATGTAGGACTTACCAACAAAGTCATTTCTTGGTTTGAGTCCTACCTAACAGGCAGGACACCGATGGTAGCTATGGGTAGTTTCTCCTTGCTCCCAATGACCCTGCATTGTGGTATACCCCAGGGGTCAGTTTTCTCACTCATGTTGTTTGCAGTGTACATGCTGCCGTTGGGTAGGATTGTTAGACAGTGTGGAGTTGGGTTTCATTGCTGTGCAGATGATACTCAGCTCTGTCATTTGCACCCAAGTCACGTGGCACGGTGGATGTGCTGAACAAGTGCCTGGCTAAGATTCAGGATGGGATGTCATTGAGCTGGCTGAGGCTCAACCTCGGATAAAACTGAAGTACTGGTGATTGAGCTGGGTCAGATGGGGAACCGGCAGCTGGTGAGAGACAGGGCTTCAGCTTGGCATCTCTAGCCTTTGGCTGCTGTAAGGGTGAATAATATGGGAGTCATTCTGGATAAGGGGCTGACATTTGAGTCTCAGGTGTCACAGTCATCTGGAATGGCTTTTACCTCCTTGGGCAAGGCATAAATTAGAGTCAGAGAGTTGATTAGCAGCCTTTGCTAATCAAAATGAAAAACTGATTAGCAATCAGCCAATTTTGATTAGCAGTTTTCAAAAATGGGTATTTTTACTTGAAACCATATCATTATTACTTATTATTGTATATATTAATAAAATAGACATTGTATACATAGTTTTGAGATTTAATTTGCCAATTTGACCTAATTGTCAGCATAGCCTTGTCCCTATTACCCCACCCCTGCCAAAGTATAATTCTGCACAACTGAAATGCCATTCTGCATCACAGGTGCGAAAACACATTTTGGCCAGGATTTAAAATAATAGCTGTGCCATACATGAAGTGGGATAATAAGAAGGCTATGTTGAAAATCTGGGATCAAAATATTTAAAAATTCCAAAGTTACAATGGTGCATAGCAAAATTGCAACAAATGGTCATAACTCTGCCATTTTTCCATATTATGACCTCAACTTTTCAACATAGCCTTCTTATGACCCTACTCATGAACAATGTGACTGCCATTACACAAATCCTACCCAAAAGGTGAATTTGCCAAGTGACTGTGAAATCACCTTTCGAGCAGGAGTTGCTTAATGGCAGTTATATTGTTCATGAGGTGGGGTTCCCAAACAGCTATGTTGAAAATCTGGGGTCAATATCTCAAAAAATGACCAAGTTATGCACCAAAATTGAAACCCCCATTGAAATACATAGGACCGTATTTACCTTAGTTCTCATACTGCAGTTGCTGGTTCCAATAGCAAGACATGTCTTCGATCAGGAGCACAAATCTTGAACCTGGGACCTGTTCAGATGAGTGGCGGTCTATGGGGGTGTCAAGGGGGTGTGGGGAAGCGGGTGCACAGTGGGTGGTCAGGTGGGGTCATGGGGCTGATTGGCGATGGACAGTTTTTTTTTTTTGCAGGTTTAAAAAAAAAATTGAGGGACAAAAACAAGGATAGCAATTGGATGGTGGAGGGTGCTACTAGACACCAGGGAATGTCAAAATAACAGGGACAGCGATCGGATTGGGGGGTGCCACTAGACACCAGAGAACATCAAAATAACGGGGACAGTGATCGGATGGGGGGTCCACTAAACACCAGGGATAAAAAGCATTATGGTATGGTGATCAGTGGAGGAAGGGGGCACTAGATATCAGGGAAACAAAGGGCTGGCAACTGGAGAGTGGTGGGTGCCACTGGATAAAATAATAAAAATACAGGGGACGTCCAGCTTCTACGATTAGCAGCCATTGCTAATCAAGCTGGCAATTGACTTGCATTTCCTGATTCTTGGGTCACAAATTGTGATGTGAACCCACTTACTTTATGCATTGTTAGGAGCATCAGCTGGATTTGATCTCTTATGTCCCAAGAGGACTTGCCCTCAGTGGTGCATGCTTTTGTGACCTTGCGACTGGACTGCTGTAATGTTGTATACCTTGGGATAAGTGGAGATATGTTGCAGTGCCTGTAGTTAGTGCAAAATGCAGCTACTAGGCTGTTGACTGGCCTTTCAAAGTTGTGTCATATCTCCCCAGCACTGCATAAACTCTACTGGCTGCAAGTCAAGTGGCTTGTCTCCTACAAAGTTAAGTTATTAATTTATGAGGCCCTACAATGGCTGAGCCCAGGTTACCTGTGTGATCTCATGCATCCTTGCATGCCTGCACCCCCCACTCCACTGAGGAAGGATCCTGGTTGTTCCCAGGGCGAGGCTTAAAACCTATGGGGATCAGTCCTTCGAGGTCATGGGTCCGGTTCTTTGGAATTTGCTCTCAAGAGCCCTGAGGGAGGCCTCCTCTGTGGGGCCTTTAAAGGGGGGCTTAAAATTCATTTATTTGTACATGCCTATAGGGACTGAGAGTCCCTAATGGCCACTACAGCATGAATTATTAGAGTATGAGCTTGTAAGCTGTTATGCAGCATTTTTAGATAGTTGCTGCAAATGTTATCATAGTATATGTAAGGATTAACCCACAATAGAGTGTGAGTCTACTGGGAATTAATGTATGGCATGGGGGGGGTTCCAACCATCCAGCCATACATTAATCCCCAGTAGACCCACGCTCTGGAGTGGGTTAATTCACTTGTAACATGGGGAAGAGAAAGGGCTTGGCGCTCTTTTTATATGTTTCTCTTCCCCATGTTACATTTACGTAAAAGTAATTTTAAAGTGCAAAATTATAAAAGTTCCGGGAGGATATTAAGGTTCGTACCATGGGGAATAGAAAGGGGGTTGCACCTGACTGGAGAAACTACATGCTGAACAGGCTGAATTTTTTTATATTGCGAGTGCAATGGTGAACAATTACTGATTACATGAAGATGTGATCAACATTTCAGAATATGTGCTCATTTTGGCTGACTTCATTTTGTAAACTGTAGAATCATCTCCGTTTTTCTGCTGTGTTTGATGTTTGGGATTTGGTTGCTGTGCATTATGGGAAATGCATATATTTAAGTGAAACTTCTGATAGTTCCTGTAATTGCTTTTGAGTCGTCTTTGGAAATAGGCTGCTATAGTTAGAAATAGGCCGTTATAGTATATAGTTATTTTTTAAACAGTCTGGTGTGCTTGTATTGATTGCTTTTGAGTCCTCTTTTTGGAAACAGGCTGCTATAGTATATAGTGATTTAAACAGTCTTGGCCTGCAGTCCACAGCCGGCCAACAGATGGCTGTCAAACAAGAACATATATGGGGAAGACGATGTAGGCAGATTAATGTATGGTCAGCTGATGCAAGTTGACTGATCCTGCACAACCCTTTCTCTTCCCCATGCTACAATGTGATTTTAGTTATAGTTATTATTTAATTAGGACTACAGTATATTTATTTATATTTGTTGCTGTCTTATTTTACTGTACTGGTGTCCTGTGCCTCCAGGCAAGGGTGCCATAAAGAAATAAAATCTACTACTGCTACTTACCAGTATCAATACCAGCCAATGTGGCTTTAAGTTCTGCCCTTGCAGGACTATCAGGGAGAGTGTGAATAGTAGTCAAGGCAGATTTCCACAGGCTATTCTGATACTTAATCATGCAAGCCTGGTAATTAGCAGTTCTTAGCCCCACCATAGCAGAGGCATAAGTATGTTTGCTCACGACATCGAATCTCCTGGATCCCTTATCAGGAGGTCAAGTACTCATCACTCTAGGGGACCTAGAGCGATCATGAGCAGTCACGATTATCACAGAATCTGTTTCTGTCTGTGCAGCGTAGCATGGCTTGACATGTGGAGCAGGGTTCTGCTTGTCAGTCTTTGTTGGGACTGCAGGCAAGGTGCTAGGCCTGTGCCAGGCAGCAAAGGCAGCATCCTCCAATGCAGGGTATACAGGAGGCATTATAACAGTAGGTGAAGCTGAAATTTCCAAGAACTCCATTCAATTCCTTTTATTGGAGTCTTCATCTTCATCCTCAGACCTCTTGACATCCTGAATTTGCTTGAACAAAGCCCGAAATGAGGGTTCCTCAGGAGGGGACCTGGGGTTATAAACCACAGAGTCCGCACTACAAGAGGACAGGGTAGAGCTGGATGGAAACCTCCCTTCACAGGGGTCTTCCTCCCCTCCATCATCCTCCAAATCCTCTGATGTGAGAGCAGACTTCTGGCTGGCTTCCCACATGCACAGCATGTTTCTGCGGCAGAAGCAAGCACCGTGGCCAATCCACAGAAGTTCTGTTTCACCGAAGCTCACCATCAGCCCTCACTGAATGAGGCATACTGCCACACAGCTGCTGCCTCAGTCAGGCCTACCTCCCAATGTGGCAGCTGAAGATCACTCCCAAAAATACGTCACCAACACAGCAGTACTGGGCCATCACCCACACTCAGTTTTATGTCACCCCAACTGCACTGCATATCAGCAATACCCCAGCCTGTCTCACCTCCAATGGCAGCTCTTTAGGTCCAGAAAAGTATATATCATGTTGGGAGAGCAAACCCCCCGACAGCGAATCTGGCACAGCAACACAACCCATTTGATATCCATAGTGTGGAGCAGGTTGTTGCAGCGATGTCCCAATACACCGACTTCCGGTGTTGGCCGCTGTCCCTCAACATGGCCCCCCTTTGGAGTTGAGGTTCTATAATTCTGGGGGTTGCAGGGGGGCTTCACCCCCCATAAACAATAAATGACTCCAGCACTGTTGAGTCCGTTGACACTTTGCCATGGTGATGTGATCTCCATAGGCAAAGTGGTGTTGCTGTAAAGTCCTTCGACAACTTTGTTGTCAAAGCGACTTGGTGGAACCAGATAAGTATGGGCACTGGGAGTTCACATGTTTCTCCAGTAGATTGTTCTCTACATTCGGGAACCAGGGTTTCTGCTGACGCTTATGCAGCCCTTTTTTTTCTACCTCTGCCTTGCAAGTAGTGTGCTGTCATTCCCCAGCACATACTGTGTGCTCTTGAGGGTCTACCCTGCCTTTCATGCTACGGTATGTGACATCATCATATGCAGTCCACACACACTAGGCAAATGTGACCTCATTAATATTAATGTAGCTGCAGCTCAAACTTTTTGCTATACAGACATACAATAGATGCACATTTATGATGAAGATAGCAATGTTATGAATTTCAGTTATACCATGTAGGAATATTTAAGACAGAATAAACCTGTGCCTGATGGAAATTGGACATACTATAAGAAACTTCCCGAAGTGCTTCTATCCCTTCCTGACTTGACTGGGTATACAGTATTTGTATACAGTATTTGTATAGAGGGATAAAATGTCCATTATAACCAATTGCCAGTTTCTTTCAGTATGCAGATCATTCAACATTTGTAAACATGCTGGTTCAAGTTTCAATTTTTTAAAAAACAGGAATAGTTTTTATACAGCCAGTTAAGTAAAGCTAATTTACAATGGACTCCTTAGGTGTCTCTACTTTGGTCCAAGTTATTGCCTCCTACAAGACCTAGCTTATTGCACATATATGTTTGTACGTTTTTATCCCATACTGCACCAAAGTTGTCTGTTCTGTTACCTCTAATTTCTTGGGATACTGTAAGGATCAAAAGATAGCTGCATTGTGTTTTTCTATCTTCAAATAATTCAAGCCACACCAAATGAATGTTTCCCTCTGGTTTATTTTCTGTTTGCGAGTCTTCAATATAAGTACTACGGTCAACTTCTCAATACAGGTATTCTGGCTTTTGTTTGATGCTAACTATTCAAGTTTTATACAAGGTTTATATAAAATATTCTTATCTTAAAAACTGCTAACTCCCTAGTATAGGCCAATCATATAACAAAATATCCTATTAATCTTAGGGTGTGGTGAATAACAGTCAAAGCATAGAGATAACTGTATTGCTCATAACATCACAAGGTGTTTATCATATTTTTCTTGCACAATCTCCTAAGTATTGACTTCATTTTTAGAAGGTTCTTTGTGTGCACACCATCCATAAACAGGTAATGCCATCCTAATAAGGGCATACTATCCTGTTCCAGTTCACTATAGGACATCTAAATGCTGACCATTATAAAATCATAAGGTAAAGTGTTGTGTAATCATCATAAGACTTTTAACTAAGTCTTGTGAGAAATTGTCATAGCTAACTATATGAGTAAACACATTCGGTTATATAGTATAAGAAATTACACTGAAGCATTCTCTGGGCTGTTGTGTTCACTACACACATCACCGTGCCAGGACAGGCTTCTGGCAAACATCCCCATGTCACATTTTGACATTGTCCAGTACAAATAAAGTACCATTTAACAAGAAGATATCCAGTGTGTTCATGTCATTCTCCCAAGAGCACTGGAAGACCCCATGCAGTATGATTTGTGATATTTGGACTGTTTAAACTGTTCCAAATATGTCTCAGACATCCATTTACATTGTTAGAAGTTACCAGGGTCAACAAGGTACTACACAGTATAAGTACAGGAAACAGCATTGTACTTCACCTAGTGGGAGAAACAGAGCAGTATCAGTTGTTATCATTTAAAGGCTGATACAATTTACATTGGTCCACATGGACCCATTTGGTCTCTGTAGACCCTCATCGCATTCGTCAGGCCTGAATGACCCATGGTCCCAAAACATCAATGATGTCATAAGGTCCCATCCAATTAGCATCCCATGGTCCCTTCTGACCAAACTTTTTCACCACAACAAGATGACTCCTTTCAATGGGTGGTATCACTTTTTTGTCATGTCTCTGTTTGTTTTTCCAATGCGTCTGTGCCATATGTTAGGCAGTGTGGGGTAAATAAACAGCTAACTGTTTTTGTTGCTGTTGCAAAAACACATCAGTTTTGATGCGGTCCAACACTGTTGTTGATAGATCTGGATCCAATGGATAATACAGCCGCATTTCTCATCCAGTCGTCAACTGATATGGGCTATAGCCAGTACTCTTGTTTTCCGTACCTCCAATACCCATTAGGATTTCTGGTAAGTGCGTCACCCACCCTTTACCAGTATCCAACATTGCCTTTTTCAGTGCATTTTTCAGAGTGGGATTTAACCTTTCTACCATTCCAAATGATTGTGGATGGTAGGGTAAATGCAAACATTGAGTGATACCCAAAATATCACACAAAGCTGTCATTACTTTCACTGCAAGGTGAGTTCCTCTATCACTTTCAAGTATTCTGGGAAAACTCCAACGTGAGAACACTTGTTCCCATAGTGCTTTTGCAGTGGCTGTAGCACTATCATTTTGTATGGGCAATGCTTCTACCCATTTGGAAAATATATCAACAATGACTAGTAAATATCACACCCCCCCTTTGGCAGTAGGCAAGGGCCCCACATAATCAATCTTTAAGCTGGACCAAGGACCATCCGCTAAGGGTATATGCCCTAACGGAACCCTCTTACCAGGCACTGGAGGATTCATCTGTGCACAGATGAGACAAGCCTACAGGCATTGTTTGACATATTTTCCCATTCTTGGCCACCAATACTTTTGTGCCAACATTTTACTTGTTTTGTGGAGTCCACAGTTACCTCCAATTCAATGATTATCCATAATAATGTCTTTTCTAAATGATGTGGGTGGTATTCACTTCCTAAACCCAGGTTGTCATTCCCATACTACCACATCTTTCCATATGGTAACATACTTAGTTGCACACTGTCCAGTGTCTTGCCATTGGTTCTGACAACCCACTGTCCAAGCATATCTTGGATATGCCCTAAACTTGGGACTTGTGAGTTGGCAGCTATCCATTTAATATGGTGTTTGTCAAATTCATCCATCTTCCATAATTATGTAGTTACCTCCTAGAGGGTCTGCCCATAAGTTTGTCTGTTTGGCTGCCAATTTGGCAAGATTATCCACATAACCATTATTTAGCTCATGTATATCCTTTGTTTGTTTGTTTTTGATGAGCTTGTACTTTACAAATGGTTATTCTTAGTGGAGTCTGAGCACCAATATCCCATAAATGTTGCAATTTGGGTGCATATTGCATTGGTTCACCATTCACTGTTCTCATACCCCTTTTTGCCCAAATGGGGAGAAAATTAAGTAATGAGTTAACTATGAAGGCTGAGTCAGAGTAGATGTTAATATCTTTTTCCAGGTTAGCCATAATAGCTTCTCTTACTGCTTCTACTTCAGCTTGTTGTGCTGAAAATGAGGAGGGGCTCCTAACCAAAATTTCTTGACTAGTACTGGGTGTCCAAATGGCATATCCAGTATGGACATGTCCATCCTCCCATTGTCTAGATCCATCTACATACACATCCCTAGCCTCCAGGCTGGGTTCTGTAGCAAAAATAGGTTTAAAATTGGTTCCTATTACAGTTCCACAATCATGTGCCTCTCCCTCCCATGCCATTAATTCAACCAACGTAGGTGAAGTACATTTTTATACAGTGATATTTTTCCCTTGTAGAGCTAAAGCCCATTTAACCAATCGCTGTGAAGACACACCTCTCACATCCCTTTCAAGTAGAAATTTCACTGGAGTGTGAGATGTTTGCAGGACAATTTTATTAAAACCCATAATATGTTCTGTAGCTTGTATAGCCCAATATACAGCTAGCACATGTTTTACACATTCCTCATATGTCTCTTCCACTGGTACTAATACATGAGAAAAATATCCCACAGGATGTAACGTCCCTGCTCTCTTTTGTAACAGTACTGCATTGATTACCTGATCTGTTGTGTGTACCTGGATTACAAAGTAAGAGGATTCCAAAGGATTAATAAGAGCCAGAGCTGTCATTAATACTTGCTTTAGAGCCAGAAAAGCTATCTGATGTTCTGGTTCCCATCTGAGGATATCAGTTTCCTTTCCTCCCTTTAGTAGATTATACAGAGGTTTTGCCATGCTAGAGAAGGCTTCAATAAAATCTCTGCAAAATCCTACCATGCCCAAGAACTGTCATAATGCAGTCTTTGTCTTGGGTCTTGGTAACTGCTGTATCACCTGATTTTTATAAGGATCTGCAGTTTGTCCTTCTTTGTTACTTCATATTTCCCAAAAAGGTAACATGTGACTGTCCAATTTGTGCTTTGCTAGGGTTCAGTTTTAACCCTCCTTTACCTAAGACTGTTAGCAACTCATTTAATAAACTAACATGCTCTTGGTATATATCAGTTTGCAATAAAATGTCGTCAACATATTGTATTATCGCTCCTGGTACTGAAAAACCCAACAATATTTCTGCTAAACATTGGTGAAATAAAGTGGGCAATGAGTGAAAGCCTTGTGGCAAACATTGGAATGTGTATTGCTTAAAGGTAAAAGCAAACTTATACTGACTATCTGGATGTACAGGGATGGACCATAATCCATTCGACACATCTAGTACAGCATAGATGGCTGCAGTGGGAGACAACCAAGATATTAAGTCTGGTAGTCTAGACACCATTGGGGTGACTAAAGGCGTTACCTTATTTAAGACCCTATAGTCTATTGTCAGTCTCCAAGTACCGTTCGCTTTATGAACCGGCCAAAGAGGGGAATTAACAGTTGAACATATAGGTCTAATGACCCCTTGTAACTGTAACTCTTTCAAAATAATTCCTACCTCTTCCTGTGCTTCCTTTGGAAACGCATATTGCTTTTGTGGCGGTGGGTCTGGTCCCTCAATTTGAACCTCCATATTAGACACTTGTCCACACTCTGTAGCATTTTTAGCCCATCTTGATTCATGCCTTTGTACAAGAGATTTTATTCATTGTGACACCTGCTTTCATAAATCACTTATGTGATAAATGTTTAATGGCTTGATTGTGTACACAGTATGTGAGTCATCCACATTCAGTCCTAGGTTAGTAGTGCTTCCTTTCCATAAAATCATGTTACTAAGATCTACTACTAAACCATGCTGTGCTAGAATGTCCATACCCATGATGGTACCTTCATGTGTATTACATTCCCAAAACATACATTTTAATTGTTGTTCACCTATCTGAACCATAACTGGTTTTGTCAAATATGCTGTTAACACCCGAGAAACCTGGCAAATTAATCTGTCATTTCCTGTGAGTTGTTAAAGGCATATCATTATCTGTTATACTCAGTAGTACCAGTATAAACTAATATCACAGTCTGGCAGCCCCTAACAATTGCTGATATTGTTGGATGCCCTTCCTGATCCTCTTGTAATTGGCCAAGGATTTGGAAGGTAGGAGCTTCATCGCGTCATTTCTTTTTCTTCTCATCTCTAGCGAGAAGCTCTTCTTCATCCTCTTCTACTTCACTATTGCTAGGCGCAGTAGGTTCCTTTTGAACCGCTGCAACTGTCTTAGTATTAATCAAATTACTAAGCACTTCAATGCATTTTTGAAAGTCTGCCTTACCACCAGGTTTAGCATTATCATCTGGATTTTGAGCGCATCTTCTCTCTAAGACTTGCTGCTTCTTTCCCTGCATATCTTCACCTTTTACCCAACAATCACATTTAAAGTGGCCTACTTTATTGCAGTTGTGACAGGTAAACCCGCCCTTGCCTTCTGTTTTGACTATGGGGGCTACCTTTCGTTTGTCCTTTCCTTTTTCCGGAATCTCATCCAGTTGTATACGTCACCAATCGATAAGCAACAGTTCCTTTCCTGTAACAGTATTTTGACATTTACATAGCATTCTAATAGATGTGGGCACAATCGTAGCTTGTTTATCAATTAAACTTAAAAACGGTTCTGCATCCTTTTTGTGTTCCTCTACCCCTCCATATGTTGCATAAGCAGCATATAGATGATTGATAAACATTACTGGGGACTCTCCAGGTTGTAGAGTGATCTCATAGATCCTACTCCAGTCAGTGTGAGACACCCCATGCATAGATTGTAATGCGGTTTGAATCTCATCAACTGTAGCCCAGTTTGAATCAATCTCCGGACAGACTTATCTACCAGTCATTTTTGCTGGCAGACTCTGCAGCAATACTGCAGGAAGTGACAAAGTGACTATTTTACAAGCATCTTTATTTGTCAAATTAAAGTGAGCTACTAACGTCTTTAGTTTTGCACAATAGGGTACTGGATTTTGTCCAGGCTCCCACTTGCCCAACTGATCTACCAACTGCATCGACTCTGGTATAGTTAAATCTCATTGGGAGAATTTTTGCATATATTCTACTTTATCAATAGCTTCTTGCTCTTTCTGTTCTTCAGCATGCGCCTCCTCATCCTCTGTCAACCTCTTTTGTTTCTCCTGTTTGTGTGTCTCACATTCCCCCACCTTTTCCGCCTACCTTTTCTTGTGCTGTTCATTCTCTGGCTTATGAGTTTTATAATTTTCAATTTTTGCATCTAGTACTCGTATTTCTTCCTCTATCACCTCCCTCATTTGTGGGGTCAGCTTCTTAAGTCGTTTACTTGGGCGAGGTAATTTCGAACTTTCCCCTGGTCATCTTTGTGGAAAAAGGGGCCATTATCTTTTTACTACATAATGCAATCATTTCTTCTACCTCTGAGTCATCTGACTCAGTCTCTGAGTCAGATGTGTATGTACGCCTTCCAAAACAGCCACATGGAACAGGCATGTGCTGTGGTTGGGTAAGAATCTGCTTATATTTTTGTACCTGATGCCATAATTCTAGAGAAATTTGGCATTGTACCTGGGCTTCAGCTTGTAAAGTACACAAAGTTTGTTCTTTGTATGCTAAGTCTTGTGTATGCTCTTGGTTAGTATGAGCTAACCTTTCTACGGCTTGTTGTAACTGTCAAGATAATTCATTAATCTGGGCTTGACTTTGTTTATTAATGAACTTAATATTCTATTCCAATTGGTTATTCTTAATCATTAACCCACATACTTCTCCTTGAGACAGATTTAATTTATAGTCATTGTTCTTAGTCTTTGTAACATATGTGGCTATATTCAAGTAATGAGCATCATCTTTGTCTAACATTTCTTTCTTCAACTGACATATCCTAGCAGTTATTTTTAACTGATACTGTACGTACATTTCACATATGTTAGCTAACTTGATTTTGTCTGATTTACTTTTCTCATTATGGTCTACACATTGTTTAGTTAAACATAAGTACCCATCTTCCTGCTGTTCAGGAGAGCTGTACGGACCTTCTTTAAGGTTTGCCTCTAAAAATTTATGTAATATGGCATCTATACTTATGTCAGTAGGTTCACTGGCAAATCACATCTGACTTCACCTCAGCTTCTTTGTTTGTCTCTCCGACCTCCCTCCGTACGTTAGTAATTAGTTCAGGTATGGCAGACATTCCTCGCAGTGGCTTCCTTCTCTTTCTCAGTTCATTAGATGTCATCAGCAACCATGTAGACTGTCTTTTGATAGTCGAGTTACGGCACCAATTGTAAGGATCAAAAGATAGCTATGTTGTGTTTTTCTGTCTTCAAATAATTCAAGCCACACTAAATGAATGTTTCCCTCTGGTTTATTTTCTGTTTGCAAGTCTTCAATACAAGTATTATGGTCAATTTCTCAATACAGGTATTCTGGCTTTTTGTTTGATGCTAACTACTCAAGTTTTATACAAGGTTTATATAAAATTTTCTTATCTTAAAAACTACTAACTCCCTAGTATAGGCCAATCATATAACAAAATAACCTATTAATCTTAGGGTGTGGTGAATAACAGTCAAAGCACAGAGATAACTGTATTGCTCATAACATCACAAGGTGTTTATCATATTTTTCTTGCACAATCTCCTAAGTATTGACTTCATTTATTGAAGGTTCTTTGTGTGCACACCATCCATAAACAGGTAATGCCATCCTAATAAGGGCATACTATCCTGTTCAAGTTCACTATAGGACATCTAAATGCTGACCACTATAAAATCATAAGGTAAAGTGTTGTGTAATCATCACAAGACAAACATCACAAGACTTTAAGTCTTGTGAGAAACTGTCATAGCTAACTATTTGAGTAAACACATTTGGTTATATAGTACAAGAAATTACACTGAAGCATTCTGTAAAAGACTATACTTTAACACTCAGTTTAACTATTATAAAAGGTTATACTGAAATAAATGTTATACTACAAAAATGTTACCTTACAGGTACATACCATCCATTTATGTAGTATGTAACTTACATCTCTGTAAAGCTCTTGAATCTCTTATTGTATTGGAATGTATATGTGTTTGTTATTCCCTGTATTTTTGACTTGTACTCTCCTTCATTGTGCCAGAAAATAGGCAGTTTTGCCTAGTGCACTTACCCGGTTACCAAAAGCTAACAAATAAAATAAAAAAATAAATGTATTTAAAGACATTCCCTGGTGTTTCAAATTCCCATTTTTCTGATGATCTAGAAAAATTTTTCAAGGCTGTTTTCTGGCACAAGTACATTCTTAAATATATGGAAGCATTATTAGAATAACGATTTATCCTAGTGTCATATTCAGCTAAGAATATATATAGGATGGTAGCAAGGAAATTAGCTCCCACAATTGCAGCAGTTGGTATCATTCAAGACTATGGGTATTTGATTTCAACGTTTAAAATAAAGCTGTATATCAACAAGCATTTGCCAATGTTGATTGTTCACTGCTTGCATTGCTGTTGTACCAGGTCCTACTTGTACGCATTTTTACTATATATGTACCCAGGATAAAGCAGATGAGACATACTCTGTCATTTGCAGTGGGGTCCTGAATTTACACAGTTTTGTACTGCATTTACCCAGGATAGTAGAGGCGAGATGTGAGATCTCATCATGTTTGCTTGCACGCATGTGCAAGAAACAGTGTCATCAACCGAGTTTTCGGAGGTGTGGCAGCCCTCTTCCAATTCAGTCAGTGTGATTGCAGGCATGGCCGCAGTTCTCCAATGGCTGCTGGAGCTGTCTATGACAGCAGTCGAAAATGCAGTGGAGTACAGTTGAAAGGGGAAGCTATGCTTCAGTGAGCAGTGATAAGATATTGCCTGCTCATGTGCGCTCCCCCTACACACACACACACACACACACGCACGCATACTGCGTGCTCGCCCCCCCATGCACACACTGTATAGCTGATGGGGATCCCCCATCAGCTGTGCTGCCTCCCCACAAACAGAGTTTCACATGCCACGCTGGGTGCCCACCCCAGCGTGGCTACACATCCTGTAGCTGATGGGGTGCCCAATCCCCCGTCGGCTCCACTGGTTCCCCCCCAGAGTACAGGGTGCCATGCTGGGAGCCCACCCCAGCGTGGAAACAGATGTTATCACCGACAGGGGTGCCCAATCCCCCATTGGCTCCACACTCCCCCAAAAAAACCATCCTTGTGCCACACTGGGAGCCCACTCCAGCATGGCAAACATCCTGCATCATTCCGTCAGCTCCACTGGTCCCCCCACCAGAGAGTAGAGGGTGCCATGCTGGGAGCCCACCCCAGCGTGGCCACAGATGCTATCACTGATGGGGGTGCCCAATCCCCCATCGGCTCCACACCCCCCCAAAAAAGCCATCCTTGTGCCACGCTGGGAGCCCACCCCAGCGTGGCAAATGTCCTGCATTGTCGTCATTTAAAAACAAAAAAGCCAAACCTGAAACACAAAAGCGGTCCCTCAGCGGTCTCTGCCCCACCGCACCCACCCACTGCACACCTGCCTCCCTACACCCCTCACCCCATACTTACCTCTGGACTCCGGCGCGATGATCTTCGGTGGACCAGGAACACGTCTGCACTCTTCAAAGCCGACCGCGAACTGAGGAAATGCCGGTAAGCTGTATAATGGGATAGATAGGGTTTTCTCAACTTTGCTGCATATCTCAGGCATTTTTTGGAATTTTTGCACCAAATTTTCAACATGGGGTTTTTGGGACCCCTTCTCATGAATGCTCTCACTGTCATGGCGTTAATCAGGCCCGAAGGGTGATTTCGCTGTCACTGTTTGAAATCACCTTTCAGGACTGAATAATGAAATGACACTGCCACTGTTCATAAGGTGGGCTCTGAAAAAGCCCATGTTGAAAATTTGGTGGAAAAATTCCTAAAAATGACTGTTTTACGAGCATGCGTTGCGCAGTTCCTACGCACGCTCGTAAGTTTGTGAATTTTCAATATTTTCTCTCCAGATTTTCAACATTGCCATTTTATTATACTTCCTTATGAGCAGTATAGCTGCCATTTTTCACGTCACCCAAAATGTGTTTCCGCCCATGTAGCACACAATGGCGCAGTCGGTGTGCAAAATCAATGTATGGGACACATTAAGAAAATCACAGTGACACTGTTCATGAGCAGAGGTCTTAAAATGGCTATGTTGAAAATTTGGTGACAAAAGTCCAAAAAATGACTGTGTTATGAGTGAGCATTGCGCAGTTTCCACGCACCCTTGTAAGTTCATGCCTTTGTAATATTTTCAGTCCAGATTTTCACCAGTGACATTTTTCCACACTTCCTTATGAACAGTACAGCTGTCATTTTTCACAACATGGCCAAAATGTGTTTTCACACTTTCAGTGCAGAGATGCATAGTCGCTGTGGGAAATCATTGTTCGGGACAGATAAAGATCACAGTGACACTGTTCATGATTGCAGGTCCCAAAATGCCTGTGTTGACAATCTGCTGTGAAAAATCCCCAAACTAATTACATTACAGGTGTGCGTTACACAGTTTCTATGCATGCTCGTGACTTCACCAGTTTTTTTTTATATTTTTACTGCAGATTTGCAACATTGCCATTTTTTACATCTCCCCATGAACAGTACGACTGTCATTTTTCACATCCTGATCGGAATGTTGCACCTGTGGTGCTAAATTCCGTAGTCGCTGTGCATAAGCAGCTTTCAGCTAACAAACTAATATTGCCACTATTCATAAGGTGGGGGTCACAAAAAAACCATGTTGAAAATTTGGAGTGAAAATACCAACGAATGCCTGAGGTGTTAGGGTTTCCAACCATAATGCTCCACCCTGTAGAGAATGACAGGCATCAGGGGTGTGACTTGGGATTCTTACCTGTAATGCTTATACCATTCCACACCCTGCAGCCAGTGAGAGGCATCGGGTATGCCTTGGACTCTTGACCCCAAAGTTCACCCCATTCTCCTGTAGCGCACCCACCTCACCGTATTTCCTGATGGAATGGGGTGCGCATAAGGGCCAAAGAACCCAAGGAACACCGTGACACTTGTCAGTGTCTGCAGGGTAGGGTGTGGTAAAATGGCGTGGCTGTTATGCCTGACGACCCAAAGGCACACCCCAATGCCTGTCACTCTCTGCAGGGTGGTGGTGGGATTGGCTTCAGTTCAATACTTCACTGCCATTCCTATTATGCAGCTCTGTAACTTCTAGACTACCAATGCCAATGCCAATGCCAGCAAGCAAACATTCGGCATTGACAAATGCTTGTTTTTAGTGATGGCCTGCTTTTATAATGTATTTTTCTAGGACAGATCATTTTAGATGCAACATCTCCTTTTCATTGAGGTTCTGCTGTAGGTACTGTTTTTACAGTTTTGCAATACAGTATATTTACGCAGGATAACCTAGCTGAGAGGCAGTATCTCATTTTCAGTGGGATTCTGCCATGACACATTTTTGTACTGTGTTTATCCAGGATAGCACAGTTCAGATGCTATTTTGTTTTCAGAGGGATCTTGCTGTTCCCAATTTTAACATCTTATTTACCCAAGATAGTACATCCAAAGTCTCATTCACACAGCGAGAAGTTTTGGTCACCGCCGTGTTCATTGTTGTGGCAGTCTTTCAGTCACCCCATCCTACTGAATTCCCTCCTCCTAATGGGGTTCTCACAAGGACCCCTGGACTGGTTTACTAGCTACCTGTCATCCAGGTCACAGTGTGTATGGATAAATAGCAGAGTTTCCTGCTCGTGCCCCATCTCCTCAGGAGTCCCGCAGGGCTCTATTCTAGGGCCCCTACTATTTAGTCTGTTCTTAAACACAGTTCCCACCTCATGCACCGAGAAAAATCCTCCTTTACGCAGATGGCGCTGTCATCTGTGCCTCCCACACCAGCCCAACCGACCTGCAGGCCTTACTCCAGAACACATTCAGCCAAGCTGAACACTGGCTTGCTGAGCACAGGCTAGTCATGAATCTAAAAAAAGCAAAGACCCTACTAGTTGCACATCACCAAAGCAAATCAAAAAATGCCCAATTGCATATCCAGTCTAAGTCACTTTACACCCTATAGCAGGTCTCGTCCTACAAATATCTAGGGGCTATCTTCAACACTGCCCTCACTTTCCACTCACACATCAGCACCCTCACATCTGTTACCTATGCACGCATTGGCCTCCTTTATCGCCATAAGGATTGCCTCCCACCAGAAGCCCTAAGGCTAGCTATAACCTCCTAGGTCATGTCCCTGATTGACTATGGGCAGCTGGTCTATGCTGCTGCTGATGCTACAGCTATCGGTAAAATAAAGGTGGTCATTAACAAAGCCTGCAGCCTCCTAACTGCTGCAGACCATACGACGCATACATGCACTCTTTACTCCCTTGCCCAGATACTTAACTTCAATGAGAGGGTCTAGTACTAGGCCTGCCTCTTGACCAAAAAATCCCTTCTTGGCTTGACTCCTCCAGGACTATCTGCCCCGTAACCTCCTCCACCCCCACAGTGAACACATGCAGCTCAACTAAAGCTGCCTTGGCTATTCTCAGAGTCAGGACCACATTGGCCCAGAGATCCTTTCTTGTCAGGGCCCCCACCTGGTACAACTCCCTACCCCCATCAGTCACTAACCAATCTAACCTTGGCCCCTTCAAAGTGGCCCTCAAGAACCACCTCCTTACCACCCGCACTTGCACCTGCCTGCACTAGGCCCACCACTCGTGTCTGCATCGGCCTCTGCAGGCCTGCCACTCTGCCTCTCCCTAGTTATTGGCCTACAACCTAGTTCAGTCACACTGACAAAGTCTCTCATCAGACTGTTCCAACACCCACAGTATTCGCCCACTTATCATGCCTAGTTTACTTAGCTCCCACGCTGCATAGAATATCCTGTATCATTACTCGCTGTCCACAGTATATCTCTCACCTACTGTAAATGTATTGTATTTGCATAATGCACTGTCTCCAGTCTCAACTCTGTATAGGACATCTCTGTAAACATGTCTTGATGTAACCCACCATCAAATTGTTTTTCTTTGCATTGAACCCTGTATCTTAATGTTTGCTATGTTGTCTATGACTGTATTGCTAAACTGACGTGGAGCCTTTGGGAATGAGTCTCTGACTCAAAGGTTTATAATTCCAATATTTTCAAATAAATAAATGTTGTGGAGCGGCATTCAGACTGCATAGCTCTCAAGCCCTGTAGATGTGAGGAGTGAAGTTCTGGTGTTTCATTGAGTGTTCCAGGAGAAGGGGGGTGTGGTTGATGACGCTGCTGGGACAGAAGGCTCAAGTATAGTTTTTCCACCTCCGTTCAGCTAAAGGTAGTTTTTGACAGTAGAAACACAGCTGAACTCAGGGAAGTGGTTCTTTTTGCAAACCGAGGGCTATAAATCAGAGAAAACACGGTCTCAATAGTCAAGCCCTGACACTAAGCATGCACGTATGCATACACACGTGCTCAGTGTTACGGTTCCACTCTGAGACCATGTTTTCTCCAATTTATAGCCCTTGGTCTGCAAAAAGAACCACTTCCCCGAGGTCAGCGGTGTTTCTACTGTCAAAAATAACCTTTAGCTGAACTCGGGTGGGAAAACTCAATTGACTACAGCCAAAAGAAACACAGGGTATAGGCTGGGAAAAGCCTGTCACAACATTGTGGGTGCTGCCAGGCTGTTCAGACAGCTGAGAAAATGGTGCAGAATGCCCGCACCACTACTGTGATCCCAAGAAAAGAGGGATCACGGTGGCAACGAAACACAAACTGCAAATGGCAAAACTATGGTATTCAGACATACACAGTGGCAACGATCTTGCTACTGTGCACTACCAGCAATGCCACAGATTTGGCTGTGTGAACAGGGCTCAAGATGCAGTATCTTGATTTTGATGGGGCCTTGCTTTTACCCATTTTTATGATGCATTTACCCAGGATAGCCCAACTGAAAGGCAAGCTAATTTTCAGTGAATTCCACCTTTTACAATATATTTTTCCAGGATGGAGCAGCATAGATTCACAGTTCAGTGGGGGCTCTGTGGTATTGGGATCCTGCTTTTACACATTTTTATTAAATATTTACTTAGCACAGGCCAGATGACATGTAATATCTTATTTTCAGCGGTGTCCTGCTTTCATACATTTTTAGATTGTATTTGCCCAGGATAGGCCAGCTGAGAGGCAATATTTAATTTTCATGGTGCTCCCACAGTTTCACCCCAAATTTCCAACATAGCCTTTTTATGTCCTGACATTATGATCAAGACAGGTGGAATATTTTTAAATCCCATCCAAACGGTGATTTCGTAGTACGACTGTGAAAACATGTTTCAGAGGGGATTTGAAAAATGTTCATGAGTTGGGGTAACACAGGGGACATGTTGATCACTGGGGGCCAAAATCTGCAAAAATAAACTTATGAGCAAACATCAGAACAATTCAGTGCTTCTTCATAACTTAGTTGTTTTTTCACATTTTGACCTGAAACTTTCAACAGTCTGTTTATGACCCATCTTTCTGAACATGACAGGTGTCATTTACAAAATACTGTCCAAAGCACAATATTATGCCACAAGAGCAAAAACACATTCCGCAGCCCCAGATATTAGTCACCTTTTCCTTGGCCCCAGGCACTAACCCCACTCCCTTTCTTGGCTGCAGACAATAGCCCCCATCCTCCCCGACAATAGCCCCCTCCCTCCACAACCCCACCACACTAGCCCCTCATCCCTCAACAGCCCACAGCACTAACCCATCTCCCTCCACAGCATCTGAAACTAGCCCGCATCCAACCATAGCCCAGACAGTGGAACCCGTCACTGTCTCCATGTCCCACTGACAGTTGACCTGTCTAGTTGTTTTTGGTTTGAAAATTGGTATGTAACTGTATGAGAAGTATAAAATGAAAGCTTGGAACATAAAAACACAAAGTAAATCAAAGTGATGAGTGAAGATGGAGACATATGTTTATGTGAATGGGGTTATGTATGTAACCCCCTACAAATGGAGGTTCCTGAAAAGTCTTCCTTAAGCTTACCTAAATGCTCACTGCCAGGCTGGGGTCCCGCGTTTTAGCAGTTTAAATGTGATTGCCAGAGAGTGCCTGTATAGCTTCTGTGTACTGTCTCTTTAAGAGCTGCCTGGATTGCAGTAATAATTAATCTGAGAGGGAGCTCTGTTAGAAGATGTACTTATTTGCTGATCATTTGTTAGAGCAGTAATACTATTGTAGTTTGTTTTAACTTGCCTTCTTTGCAGCATGGACAGTTCTGTTTGTTTCTATCATCTTGGTCCTAGACTGCAGAATGAGCCAATCAGTACATGTGGTACTCTAAAATGGAGTCCGCCTACAGGGTCTTGGTGGGGCCATTGTTGTTTTGGGCTTTTGGCACCTAAAATAACCTGGAGGGGGAGCCTTTGTTTGGACTGACAGACAGATCAGCCAACCAGACCTTTTGGATTGTGGGGAAAGTCCCACACTGCTTGCAGTTTCAGTTAGATCTGAGTTGGGAAGTGAAGAAGTAACAGCTTGAGATAGTTTGAGCAGCAATCCATAGTGAATTTGCACGGGAGAACTGTGGAAAGGCCTGAGTATGGTCTGTAAGCCTGCCTGCTGTTCCTGAGAGGGAACCTGTGTTTTTTTTTCAGACTGAATTAGAACTTGGAGAGCAAATTAAGCCACTGAATTGTGACCACGCTTTAACCTGAAGAAGACTGAAGATTTGCTGAATGCGATTGGCCTGTCAGGACTTCCAGCTACTTCTGAACTCCCGGATTGTGCAGAGACTCTGTAATTGCGACCGGAGAGCCATTTGCCTGGTACAGTGGAATTTCCTTACATGTGAATATGCTGTGTGCTTATAGTGGGTCATGATTTGGTTCCCCACTGTGTGTCTGAACTGTGTTTTGCTTGCTGGAGGCTGTATCCAGCTCCTCGGACTGAATTCGTATCAATTTCCATTTGCCTGGGCCCTGCTACACTGGCCCAGCCAGAATACCTGCTACGTAGAGAAAGTCATCGACAAGACACCGGCCTGGGGATCAGCCCCCTGCTCAATGCCTTGAACATGAACGATGCCTCTGTGATTCGTGTGGGCCCTGCTTCTCCGGGCACTCCAGCTCAACAGCCTGCAGTCTCGTTTTCGTCCTGCCTGTGTCCAGTATTGGGTATCATGAGTAAACATCAGAGAGCTCCCTGCAACAACAGCTAAATCTAAAAGTGTTGTCATCTGATTGTCTTGTTGCCTTTTCTTTCATGAACTGAGCCCTCTGGCTCTGGATTACAAATAGTGTGTGTTGTGCATGTTGCTTTCTTCCATCACAGGGCCCCAAACCAGCTGCAACATTCCTGGCTAGCCCACCGTTTTCCTACCTGGGTACCCAGAGTGTGTGACTGTGTAGGGACTCTGAACTGCATGCATAACTGTCTGATTAATATAGCTTTTAAGCAAATCAACCTATATTATGCCCCTCCCTTGTTCAAGTCCCCTGAATAAATCAGATTTAACTTTGTTTGCATTTAACCTGACTGTGGTTCCAGTTTGTGCCAAGAGTATTGTACTGTTGTTATTTGCTGTGCTTAACCTTGTTTTACAGGGGGTCACCAGGGTCAAGCTAGAGGAACCAGTCTTGGTGGTAAGTGAAAACAGTGTGGGTAACTGCCTGGTGAATAAGGGTCATTGTGAAGGTGATTATTGTGTACTGTTCAGGCCACTAGAAGGAGAAAAGGGGGGTTTACAGTGTCCCAGAGGGCTGTGCCCAGGTCAGCTTGACCACTACCAACCCTGACCTCCGGGTGGAGGCACCCGTATCAGAACCTTGGCCCCTTAACCTGCAACTAGCCAAGCAGGCAGGGGTAGTAGCCCTTGGGATAGCGCCACCTAGGGGTTACATGTATGAAAAACCTCTAACTAGGATCATTGTTTTGCAACATAAAACACACATATATAATTATGCACTGTACAACCCAGTAACATACAGCTAGTAGATAAATGCTAACTTGTAAACACTTATGCAGCTGTCAGCTCAGTCCCAGTTGAATTCACACACAGACACAGACACAGACACACACACACACACACAGACACACACACATGCAATGAAAAAATAAACATATAATGGATAAGCAATGATTCATATTAACACGCAATCGCAATATAAATGTATCATTACTTTCTCGGCAATGATGATATATTGCAATGCACATATCATATGAATTCAACAGCAGTCTTCACAATCCCGTGGTTAACATATGCAGCATTTTATTGACATACAGTACATGACACTTATCATGTTATGATAAATATGGAATACTCCAGCATTGGCATTTTTGGCTGTTACATGCAATGGATCTCGTGTTTATTGTGGAAATCAAAAAGGTCCACCTCGTTATGTTGCTCTCTGTGGGTAGGTGTTGGGGGAGGGGGAGTAGGTAGCGGGGTAAAAAAAGATGTAGAGAAACAGTCCACTGCAAAAATTACAGACTTTATGCAAATCTTTTAGATGCACCTTTAAATGATCACCATTTCATGTTCAGTGCTAAGTATTCTGGAAATGAATATCTAACTCCCTGGATTCCATGCGGAATATGCTGGACTACAGCGCCAGACTGCACATGGAGGCAGAAATATATGTTATGAACTTGACAGATCCACAAGAGCATGAGAAATTGATGCTAAAATAACAAAAGGAAAAAAATCCACAGTATCTCAGCAAAGAAAAAAAATGATTCATTTAGACACACTTGGGTAACTATTAGCATTTACTTCTCAACATCAGAGATATCAAAGTATTCCCTCAACAGCAGTCTTTACAATCCCTTGGTTTACATATGCAGCATCTTATAAAGATACATGACACATGTCATATTATGATAAATATTGAATTCTGTAGCATAAGCATTTTTGCCTGTGATATAAAATGGATCTCATGTTTATCATGGATATCAAAAAGGTCCACCACTTTGTGCTGGTGTGTGTTAGTGTCTTTGGTTGGTAGGGGGAAGGTAGTATAGTAAAAACACGAGCAGGAAAACAGTGCACATATTAATTAAAAATTATGGAGTTTATGCACATGTTTTAGATGCACTTTTCCATGACTGCTGTTTATGTTCAGTGCTAGGGACTCAGAAAGTGAACACACATTTCACTGAAAACCAATTCTGAATATGCTGGACCTGACAGCCTGAACACAAACGGAAACTGCAATTGCTGTCATGAACTTAACAGACACATAAGATAATGTCAAATAGAAAAATAAACTTCTCAAATGATGAATTAAGAGAAAATTTGTTAACAAACAACATTTATTTTATAACAGAGTAGAGGGCAGATAGCATTGTATTACCTTAACCACGGTGTCACTCAGAGTGTTTTCCGCCAGTATGTAGTCCTATGTGTTATACCCAGAAGGCACATCTGACAGAGACTGTGACATTGTCACTGCTTGAGTCAGGCAGAGCTGAATGGACAGCAGATGACAAACAGGTTTCTAGTGTACCCATTGTGTGGTAAACACACAAGATGTTCGATTATGATGTCCAGAATCACATCTTCTAGCACTAACCTAACATTTCACATTGTGTGGTGGGGACGATGAGGTGCAGGCTGATCATGACGTCGATCAGCTGTTCTTGCTGGTCAGTGTCTTGTAGATTAAAGGAAAGAGCCTCCCTGTGATATGGGCGGCTCTTTTCTTTGAACTTCATGAAGTTTTCACCCAGCAAGCCCAGAAGAATGTCAAGATCAGCCTGGATGATAAATGCTCTGACACTGTCAAGCCCACTGCAGACTGACCTGCACTGGACTGACAGTGACACTCCTCTCAAATCCGCTATCGTAGCAACATGTTTGCTTTGCTCAAGTGCAAAAGTGAACATAAAAATGGATACAGATTTTACAAGAATATTGTCCAATCCATGTTTTCATTGAAACCAAATGGTCTCCATGCCTTTAATTTAAAAATCTACATGTATTCCTTTTGCAGAAGGGCTTGTACCATGCCTCACTTTAGATTTGGTTGGTATCACTTCCAATGTTATCAGTTGTATGCAGGAGGCATCTCCAGAATGTACTGATGCCGCATGTACGTCGATCTGATGGTCTTTCCTCCTACTGTTGATCACACAAAAATGTTCCTGTATATGTTATTTAAGTGGTCTGACTATGTGGCGGACATAAATTTAGTCACACAGGCCCCAAAGCACGTAAACAGCGAATGAGGTAACACAAGATACCAGCTGTCAAATTTTGAGAGTTCTTATTTCATTAGGACTTGGGTTTGAAAAGACAGTAGCAGGAGGAGGGAGGTGGTGCTGCTGTTGTATCGCTCACTAGTGAGAACTAAAATCTTTCCTAATGGAGCAGAAGGTCACCACCTTGGAAAAGGAGCTTCAGGCTAGGAGCTCTTCCACTTCCCCGGCCCCGTCCACAAGTTCTCATGCCACCAAGGCCAAGGACAAATCATTAGGGAAGTATTGCCACCGGGAGAAAGACAGGTCCTCCAGGGAACATTCTTGGTCACTGCTTCCAGCATCAGTTGTTACAGGGCCGTCGACCAGACCAGCAGTTACCTGCACTGCTGCCCACACCCTCTCTGCTACAGGGTTGGCCTTGGAAGCCTTTCCCACCAGTGTTCCTCTGCCTGACATTGGTTTGTCATTGGTGGGCCTTCTCCTACTCCCGCTGATGATTCCCATTGCCTCTCTCACCCTTTCTGTCATGGGGGGGGACTCTGGTAGTGTGGCCCGTCAGTTTCTCTTCTACCAATGCTGGCCCATCATCACCAGGGTTTTCTTTACCCCTCCAATGTGTCTGCCCCTGCTGAATGCCCCCACCTTCTCAGGGGCCACAGTTAGGTAACTCTGCTGGCCTGACTGTGGTCAGCGATGGTCATGCATCATTGGGCTTTAGGCCTCTTCAGATGATGCCCCAGATCACACCCGCAATGTCATGGATGCAGATCCCTCAATTAGTACCTCAACCTGCCCCCATCCTGTCACTGCTTCAGCCCTCCCTGCCATCGCCGGGGCCTCAATGCCCCCCCTCAATACCACAGGGCTCTCTATCAACGCTGTTGACCATTGATGTCCAGGCCTTGCTTTCCTCTGTCTGGGACTTCATGCAGAGAGTTGCCCCACCTCAGGGTCCATCACCGTCAGGGTCCTCTTGACTGGCATCAATGCTGTCACACCATGCATCATCACGACCAGCCTCTTCTCAGTCGTTAATGTCTTTGGTGCCCATTTCTGAGCCAGGGGACAATTAATATTATTGCCCCACTGGAAATTGAACCCAGACCCCTGGCAATACTGTTCCAGTGCTCTAGCCATTAAGCTATGAAACGGCTGGAATGGTATTGCCAGGGGTCTGGATTCAATTCCCAGTGGGTCGCACTTTTCCTTTCTCATTTCCATCCATGATTTAAAAATGCCAAGTAGAGGCTACGCTGCACAGAGAAGGAGCATCTGGTTGTTGGTAAGTTCTTACGTAACTGTTGTTTATGTCACAGTATTGTAACTACTGTTTGACTGTATCCTCCTAGGCCATGCCTGAAAATAGGCAAACGTTTGTATCCAAAAACTAAATAAGAAAATAAATATAGTATACTGTATTCCACCAGTTTGGGCTCCTTTGTATCTGAGCACATTGGAGAATCCTAAGGATGAACAATTTGATGTATAGGTTAAAAGCAGAGGGGGTGGGAGAGCCCTGTTGGGTTCCTCTCTGTAAGGACAAAAGTGTTTGACAGTACCCCATTGCAAATGATTTTGACTGTGGGGTAGGATTATAGGAAGTTGACTTACGTGATGAAGTGGTCCAGTATGTCAAATGTATGCAATGTCAGGATTAAATACTCTCATGGCACCCTGCCAAAAACTTTTTCTGCATCCAGGGATAACAATGCCACTGGGACATCTGCATCCCTGGATGCAGAAAAAATGTGAGTTTCCTCATGTGGTCAGACAACAGTCTCCCTTGCACAAATCTTGCTCCAGGTCCACAAACCCATCCCATACTTTCTGCAAGCGTGTAGCCAATATCTTTTGCCAGCAGTTTTATGTTACCATTAAAGAGAGATATCGGTCTGTAATTAGTGACCAGTGGCAGTGAATGATCTTTGTCACTTTTGGGGATCAGAGTTATGGTCACTTCTTATAAAGCAAAACCCAGCCTTTGTTTTTCAAAAGCAGTATTAAACACCTGGGTGCCCACTTCCCAACTTAGCATTTTATAAAAGCTGGAGGAAAAGCCATCAGGCCTCAAATCTTTAGTAGTGCTATGTGATTTTATAGCATCAGTAACTTCCCCTTCTGTAATCCATGTTTCTAGAAACACTTGCTGCTTTGGAGTTATTTTCGGTAGCTCTACCTGAGTTACAAAACACTAAGTCTCCTCAGTGGAGACTGCCCATTCTCCTGCTGATGTAGGGCCTCATAATAAGCATGGAATGTTTGTGCTATGCTATCTCCTGGGGTTGCATCACCCTTGTTCCCATGTAAAGTAAAGCAGGAAGCTGTGCACATGGACAATGGCTTTACCATCTCAGGATCATCGCCTGGATTAAAGCCTATATCCCACCTAATGAGCTGCCATCACTAGTGCACGCTTTTGTGACTTTCATGCTCAACTACTGTAGTGCTCTTTACCTCAGGGTTAGTGGAGGGGTCCTGTGTCACCTGCAGTTGGTGCAGAACACAGTGGCCAGGTTGCTGATGGGCTTTCTGAGGTCCTGTCATGTCACGCCAGTCCTGCGTGACCTGCACTGGCTACTGGTGAGGTGGTGATTCACCTTCAAGGTCAGTTTACAGACCTATAAAGCCTTATACGGACTGGGCCCTCCTGATTCTCTACCATACCCATCACCT
This sequence comes from Neoceratodus forsteri, assembly GCA_016271365.2. Taxonomy (NCBI): domain Eukaryota; kingdom Metazoa; phylum Chordata; order Ceratodontiformes; family Ceratodontidae; genus Neoceratodus; species Neoceratodus forsteri. The sequence continues at coordinate 198,710,595 of CM057459.1, forward strand.
TCCCTGATCCTCCGAGGTAGGCCTCCTAGCGGTTCCCAGGGCACAACTTAAATCTTCTGGTGAACGAGCTTCTGAAGTGGCTGGCCTGGCCCTGTGGAACTCACTTCTAAGATCCTTGATGATGGCCCACTCGTTGGAGGTCTTTAAGAGGGGCCTGAAGTCTTGCCTATTTTGGGAGGCCTTTGGATCGTAGGTAGGACCCCTGACACTCTAGCTGCTATCAGACTTGCAATTTTTTATTTCAGTTTAGTTAAATTCATCTATTTTATTTTCTGTCTTATTTATTATTTATGCTATAGTTATCAATGAGATTTTATATTTGAAATGTCTTATGTCTGCATTCTCCTAGCTCATATACAGTGCCCTAAGCCCCAGGGAATGGGTACTCAGCAGATAAAGAGGCTATTTATATATTTAAATGGCAAAAATTTATTGAGCAAAATAGCTCAGGCAGGTTCACTACAGGTAAAGACTATGTACCAAAAGGTGTCCTGGCACTTCGCTTGCTAGAGCTTCATCAAGGGGCGGAGAAGCTAGCTGAACAGGCACCTGGAGTACAGTGTACAGTTCTGGAGACCCTACCTACGTAAGGACATAGACAGGGTAGAGAAGGTTCAAAGGAAGGCAACAAAGATGGTACAGGGATTGCATCACAAGTCCTATAAGGACAGGCTGAAGGACTTGAATATGTACTCCCTGAAGGAGAGGGGGGAGAGAAGGGATATGATAGAGACATACAAGTACCTTACAGGGAGGAACAGGGTGCAGGAATACACTATTTTCCAGCAAAAAAGATGTTCCAGGACCAGAGGGCATGGGATGAAGTTGGAGGGAGGGCGATTCAGAGGAAATGTGAGGAAGAATTTCTTCACAGAAAGGGTGGTGGACAAGTGGAACACCCTGCCAAAGGAAGTGATGGAGGCTGAAACAATCACAGGATTTAAGAATGCATGGGATAGACATAAGAGAATTCTGGAGGTCAGGGTTAAGGGACAACAGTCTTCTAGAAAAACGTAAAGTGAACTTACAAGCTCAAATGGGCAGACTGGGTGGGCCATAGACCCTTATCTGCTGACAATGTCTATGTATCTATGTAATTGCCAAGTTATGATGTCATAATGGAGCTCCATATGTTGTTTACAAATGGCAAACAATGCTAGCCTTAGTGAATATAATAGCATACCCCTAGCACCTAAAGAAACATATATCATATAACCAGGTGATAATGTGTTATACAAAGAACCAAACGGGTGCAAAATGTAACAGAACAATATTAGAAATTGATAAAAGAGCTTCAAGCAGTATAGTGCTCTGTCAACAAAATGGTAATTTCAGTTGCTTTTTTTAACTTAAATCCTACCATTTGTAATAAACCAATAGAACCACTAAGGTCAGTGCACTGTTACTGCGTCAGGAGCTGCATAACAGGTACAGAGAGAGCTAATTTCACATTCTATGGTAGCTTCAAAAATACATAAACAGTTTAAATAGCTATAGGTACAAACTGCCCATAGATAGAACAAAGTGGCAGTTGCTATTGGAAGAGCTGACAGTTGCGATCACCAAGATAATGTCTTTATGTACTAACACACAGGTGATCTGCTAATACTGTCAGATACTGTCTGACTAGCACTCTGTAATATAAAGAGATTGAGTGAAGCATGTTAATAGATATCTGCAATTGAAATGGTATCGTTTTATTAATTAAGTAAACTGAGGCAAACTATAACATGCTGAACTTTAATATAAACTGTGTAAGATGAATAAACTGGATCCTGAAAAGGAAAAGATATATAGAATAGGAAGACGTGGGGGTGGAGTGGGTTATACTGTTAGTGCAGCCTGTTCTGTTTGTTGTGATTTGTTCCCAGTTAGTTGGATATCTTTTATGGTTCTGGTCACTTCTCGTGTTTTAAGTCTGATGGCTAGTACTGTATGACTTGTTCTGCCTTTTGCCTGTTTAGTTCACTACAACTAGTTCTGAGAGCAGTGAGCCTCAGTCAGTCCTCTTTGTAAAATTTCTAGAGACTTAGTGCTCTAAAGCTCTGGGGCCAGATATTCAAAACTTTACCTAGTGGGCAAAGTGCACCGTTTGCCTGGGGTTTGTGCCCATGCGCAACATTCGTAGGGGGCCTTTGCATACACTAACAGGGTTAGTGCACGCAAAAAAAAAATTATGCAGTGAGCAAAGGGAGGGTTGGGGACAGGCATACTGGCACAGTGTGATATTCAGTGCATTTGTGCCACGCAAAGGGGTTAGTACAGGCCACTTTCCACAGCGCAGATACCACCAATCAAAACCCTGACTTACTCCAGACAACCCTCGGGGCCACTGGAGCCACTGCAGTCAACAACCAAGTTAGCAGCTGGTGGAGCACATCTGCCCCCTGGCATCTAGCGGCACTCCTGTCCACCAATTGCCATCCCCTGTAAAGGAAGAAATGTCCCTGGTGTCCAGTGATCCCCTCCCCACACTCCGATTGCCATCCCTGGTAAACTAAAACTCTTTCTCTGGTGCCTAGTGGTCCCCCCACCCTCCAGTCACCATCCCCAGTAAATTAAATATATTTTCCTGGTGCCTTGTGGTCCCCACTGCCCTCTGATCACCACCCCCAGTGTAATGTTAATCATCCCTGGTGTCTAATGGGTCCCCCCACCCAATGATCACCAGTCCCATAGTCGATCACAGATTCCATGGCATCTAGTAGCACCCACCATCCACTGACCCCTGTCCCCGTACCAGTGTTCTCTTCCCTGGCATCTTGCAGCCCCCCCACTGTGGATACTAGCCAACCCACCCGCCATCCTCCCTTACCTGAAGCGCCGGTGCTGTGGGAGCCCATATGGTGACTGGCACAGCCCTCCTCTCACCTCTTCAGCTGGTCACTGTATGGAAAGACAAAGAGCATGCATCCAGTGTGTTGTACAGGGTGCATGTCCTCTATGCTGTACAGGCAGTGCATGACCTGTGTACTGTATGAGGAGTCTGCTATTGGGTCTGGGGGCACTATTTCCTGCACTGCCAGGATCTATGTTGGGGCAGTGCAGTTTGACTTAGCACTGCACTGACATTCCCCTATATTTAGTTAGATAGTGCCAGTGTACTGTTTGACTTAATGTAGCATCCTCGAGGTCATGGGCAATGGGCAAGCACAGCACAAAACTCTGCACTCCACTTTGCCATTTTTGATTATCGGACCTTGATGTCTGCTAGCAGAGGTGCCACTTGCACTTCTTGTGCATTTCTGTTTGGATGCCACTCTAATCAATTCCCCTGTAACAGCTCACTTAAAGGTGTACCACACTGTCTCCATGCTTGGCAGCAGTTATATAAAAAAACTGTTGTAAATTGTTTGATTTGTGTTATAAGGTCAGAGTGTTTTAGTAACTGAGTATTGAGTCTCCAGGTTCTGTCCTTTTTTTTCTTTTCTTTTTTTAATTTCTCCTATGGGGTTCAGATAATTATTAAATAGCGTACAATATCTGATATTGGTTGAGATCAGTAAACGCTGTTGCTTCTGGTTACCTCATCATGACTCCCTACACTATACTTACCTATTTAATGATCCATGAGTCACTGTTATTATCTAAACTAATTAGATATTAAATTTACTGTATACCCTGATTTATTAGTGTTTTAAAGGGCTGCCATATTTTTCCGAAAAGTGCACTTTGTTCTGCTTTTATATATTGAATACCTTCCATTTTCATTGCTTCCAACATTAAATGAGTCTCCAGGTTCTGTCTCTGTTAGTGTGATGCAAGAAACTATGGGAAAGTTGCACTGCTGCTTGGTCTGAAATCACTTGGCTAGGTATTTCATAGGACTGAGTGCCATATAAACAACTATTGTATAACTCAGTACAAAAAAATCAATTTGTGAGAGCCAACTGGTGGCAATTGCATGAAAAATATATTCATAGGGATTTGGGTGCAGAGAGTCAAGGTAAGGTGGGGGGCCAGTGGGATCACCTTCAGAGTTGCCTTGCAGAACAGATTCCTCCCACTGGACGGGGGGGAGGAGGGGGAACCTGGTGGAACGGGGAGTGACAGTGGGATAGGGAGGAATGGAGGTAGTATGGGGGAGGCATCAGGGAAAGTAGTGAGGAGAGGCAGGAGAAAGTGAGTTGGGGTAAGAGGATGAGAGCAAGTGGAGCAGGGAATGGGTGGTAGATAAGGGGAATGATGGGGCAGACTGGGGAGATCACAAAGGAAAGGTAGGGGCAGGCCATGGGGTAAGCAAAAACATAAAATGGGGGGCTTGCCAGGGGAGAATGGCTTGGGAGGAGGGAAGGAAGGAAGGGATAGCTGGGAAGGAGGTTGGGGAATACAAGAGGGTCAGGAGGGGAAAGGAGAAGCAAGCGGGAGTGGACAGCAGGATGGACAGAGAGGTGGGTAGGCCCAGGGTGGAGGGGGGTAGGTGATAATCTTGGGAGATTGAATTATGAAGGGGTGAAATGGGGAGGGAAAGAGTCAAGGGCAAGCCGTAGGAGGGTAGAATTTATGCCAGAGATGACGGCAGGAAGAGTGGGATACCTGATAGCACAGTCAGTGGGTCAGGGGGGAGGGAAACCTTATGTTATAGTGCACCTGAGGACAAATGACTTTGCAGAATGTGAGGTGAGGGAGATGCAAGAGAGGCTCATGGAGGTGGGGAAAATTTTCAGCAAGGCAGGAAGGTCAGAAGCCTTCTCAGAGGTGCTTCTGGTCCTGAGGGCTAGTACAGCAAGGAAGGTGAGAAGAGAGGAATTCAATGGATGCTTAGGGGGTAGTGTAAAAAGGAAGGGTGAGGGCTTATTGGTGGCTAGGAAGTGACCTGTGATAACAAGGACCTGTATGCACCGGAGAGGTTGCATCTGAGTAGGAAAGGTACAAGGGTCCTAAAGGGCAAGCTGAAGGAATTCATTGGGAACAACCTCAATTTAAACTGATGGGAAAGCGGAGGTAGCGGGGTGCACAGCACCCTTAGTCACCTGAAGGAGGATGCCAGTAGGCCTCCCTCCCAATCAGGGCAGCCTGTGGAACAGCAAAATGAGAAAGGTGGCAGTACGGTGGGGTGACTGAGGAAGGAGTGGGTGGGGGGGGTAAGAAATAGGGAAGGTCCTGAGGAGCAGTGGAGGGTGGTGTCTCTGAACACCAGAAGCCTGTGAAACAAGATGGCAGCATTGCAGTCACTAATGGCTGAGGGAGAGGATGATATAGCAGCCATCACAGAGACATAGGCCACACAAAACCACAACTGCGACCTCACAGTTCCCAGGTATAAACTGTATAGAATGGATGGGGGAATGGAAGGGGGGGGAGTGGCCCTGTACATGAAAGAGGGGATAACTTGTATCTGAGAGGAAGAGGTGGAGGATAAGACTGTAGCATTTTGGGTTCAAGTACAACCCACTGGGGGAAGGGGAGGAAATTAAGGATAGTGGGTAGTTACAGACCATCTTCCCAGGAGGAGGACTTGGACAGGGTTCTAGGGTCTCAAATCACCAGAATGGCTGGTAATGGGGAGTTAGCAACAATGTGGGATTTCAATCTGCCTGGGGTGGACTGGAAAATCCTAGTTGTCTCCTGTGCTGGGGAGCAAGTACTGCTGGATGCATTTCAGAGAGGTTTCCTGGCCCAAGATGTCATGGATTCCACTCGGAAGAGGGCAGTACTGGACCTGGTCTTGTCCAACTGTTATCATGTTCAGGATGTGAATGTGGAAGTGCCACTTTCAGGTATTGACCATCACATAGTGTGGCTCCTCGGATACATGGGCAGGGGGATGATCAGGACCAGATATGGGTTTTGGACTTTAAGAGGGCTGACTTTGGTAGGGTGGGAGAAATTCTAGTAGGACACCTTGCCGAGATCAGAAGGGAGATTGATGTGAAACAGAAATGGGCAATAATAAAATATGGACTGATGGAGGCCACTAGTGTGAACCAAAATTAAATGTAAGAAAACTAAGGCCAAGAAGCCCACCTGGTTCAGCAAGGAGGTGTCAAAAGCCATAGGTAATAAGAGGGCAGCCTTCCGGAAGTACAGACATACTCAGAAGGCGAAGGATAGGATAGATTACGCTGCTAAATCAAGGGAGGCAAGCAGAGCTGTTAGGGTGACAAAGGCTAAAAGGGAAGTGCAGCTAGCACAGGAGGTAAAAACAGGGGAGAAGACCTCTTTCCAATATAAAAGAGAGAAAAGGAACATAAAGGATGAGATAGATTAAAAAAGGAAGGCGGTTTGGCAGAGGGTAGTAAAGAGAAAGCAGAAGTACTTAACAAGCACTTCTGTTCAGTCTTCACTAGACAGAAGGATGGACCAGTGCCACAAGGGAATGGGGGGGCGGGGACTGGAAGGGAGACATTAAGGAAGGTGTCATTCAAGCTGATGGGGTTCTTAAAGGTCTAAGGGCCCTAAAGGTGGGTAAATCCCCATGGGTCCTAAGGGAACTGGCGGAGGCTCTGGCATTTCCCTTGAGAGAACTGTTTAACACCTCTCTGGAGTCAGGGATTGGAGAACTGCACATGTAGTGCCTCACCATAAAAGTGGGCTGAAGGATGAACCAGGGAACTACAGGCACGTCCGCCTGACCTCAGAGATGGGCAAGCTTATGGAGACTATCCTGAAAGAGACTGGTTAGCTTTCTGGATGATAATGGGCTCCAGGATGTGAGGTAGCATAGTTTTGTGTCAGGGAGGTCCTGCCAGACTAACTGACTTATTTGACTGGGTCACCAAGACAATGGACAAGGGCCAAGTGGTTGATGTACATTATCTGGACTTCAGCAGGGCCTCTGACTTTGTATCTCATAACAGACTGGCCAGGAAGCTAGGAAACCAGAGGGTGGGAGCTAAGCTTGTTGGGTGGATCAGAAGTTGGCTGCAGGACAGAAGCCAAAAGGTAGTAGTCGGCGGGGGATTCTCAGAAGCCAAGCCTGTAACCTATGGGGTCACACAGGGCTCTGTGCTCAGTCTGGTATTGTTTAACATATTCATAAGTGGTATCACAGATGGGATCAATGGTAAGATCTGCCTGTTCATGGACAACACAAAGTTATGTAGAAGGGTGGACATGGAGGAGGGGAGACAGGAACTCAGAGAAGACCTGGCAAGACTAGATAAATGGTCTGGCATTTGATAACTGGGATTCAGTGCTAAAAAATGTAAAGTTATGCACTTGGGGAGAAAACCCCAGGGAGCAAATACTTTTTTTTGGTTTTGTTTTTATTATTTAACCAGGAGAGACACAGCACGGTCCCTACATTCAGACAGGAACCTTTACCATTTCCTCTCTTCTCTTCCCCTTGATTTAAAACAGCTTTTACAACTCAGTAGAGCAATAACCTTGTGTGCTAAACTGCAGGAGGCAGCTGAAAAGGATACATCCATGCAACCCTTAGAAATTTGTCAGGAGGAGATGCACTAAGGACAAAATACTATGTAAAGGCTACTGTTAGCAGTGTACTGTCATTTTTTCTTGCAATCTTTTGGCAGGCCATGCCCTTGTTCGGCCATCAGCAGGACTACCTCTGCCCAGGAAGGGATAGATGGGAGGCAAAATCTGACTGTGGATGACCTGTGGCGTCTACCTTCAGAGGTGTCTTGGAGGGCAGTGAGACTGCCAGGTCCTCTCAAGTAAACAGTTGTAACAGAGTCGTATGATCTGGGGGAGAGTCCGCCAAGGAAGAGTCATGCTGTGATACCCTGGACACTCTACTATGACATCTGTGGATCTCTGTTTTATTGTGGTTTTTAACAGGTGCATGGTCTGACTTCTTAACGACTTCTTCTGTGCCTCAGCCACTGCTCAGGAAGTGCGCTGCTGATAGAGGGAGCTGGGGAGAAGGGGGAACGTCCATATCATGAGAGTCCCATAAGGTTGATTATTGTGTCCGGGTTTTACAGTGTGAAGGGGCAGGTGGCTGATATCTGTATTCACACCCCAATTCCTCTGAATAAAGGCTGTCACTTCTTGGGGGGGGGTCCAGAAAATCATGAAATAGTCCATTACTTTTGAGCTTAAAGGTGGCTGGGTATATCATCTTGTATTTCACCCTGATTTGCTGAAGGAACTTTATGATTGCTGTGAATGCCACTCTTTTTTATTAAGTCTGGCAGAGTAATCCCAATAGATGGAGATGCAATGTCCATGCCATGTAAGTGGACTTTTTCCCTCACCAGGGTCAGTATTTTTTCTTTGATTGAGTATTGATGAAGAGGGCATGGATCGGCCAGGGTCTTTCAACTGCTTTTGGTTGTTGGGGCCCTGAGGTGCAATGTGCCCGCTGGATGTCAAGTGGTATATTGCGGAGATCCAGGATGTTTGTGGGGAGGTGGTGGATGAAGTTCCCTCAGCCCCCTCTGGCATCCCCACAATCTTAATGTTGCTTCTTCTACCAGAGCACACTAAATAATTAATTCTGTCCCAGATCAGACCAATTTCTAATCGCAGCTGTTGTACCTCTGATTCTGTATGGACTTCCCACAAGTCCAGCTCCCAAAATGGTGTGCTCTGTGTCTGAAACACAGATTGACACATTTTCCATTTTCTGGTCTAGGTTTTTAATTGAGGTTTTTCCCCTGATACTTCCATTAAGATCTTCACAAACATCTGGTGGATCTCTAGATCTATCTGTCTGTGAGGAGCCGTGCTGCCAGCCACCATCTCTGAAGTGCCCTGCACGAACTTATGTCGACATTTTTGAGAGGAAAATGTTGCTCATTTCGAATACTAAGCACAGATTTAATTTCAGAATACCCTCCCCCCAAATGAATACTAGTGTTTTCCTGCCAAAAAAAGTGACCTTAGAGAATATTCTTTTTTTGTGTGTAAGAGCTCGAGGTTGTAAGCAATTGACTCATGGGACCATCTGGGTCCGGGCCACACCCTGAACATCCATGTTAGAGGATGTGGGTAAACAGATAGACCGCACCCAAAAATTTCAGGTTTAACTGCACAAATCAGGAACAAAAATAACAAAATAAAATAAAAAAAATACATTTGTCAGGATAGGATCACATTTTCTTATAGGAGTTCAAATCCTATATCTATTTCTGTTTCCCAAGGAATTTTTTCCATTAAATGGTTAGTGGGCATGAAAGACTTGCATGTCCTCTCTTGCTCAGGTCAGAGCTCATCTGAACTTCAGATCTCTCTTAGCATCCCAAGTAGTGGGGTTATATACCCACCCACTATACTATGTGATCCGCCCCCTTTTTCAAAAATAATGACTAAACAGTTTAAATCATTGCTGTCCTATACAGAAAGGTTCAGGATACAAACTGATACATGAAACTATGTAGAAATTAATATAAAACACTTCATCACTTCGACTTCCGATGGATTTCTGTGAGTCCAAGAACTTGATTAGGACCAATACCAATGTCATCAATATATTGTCCCCAGTTAGCCAGGGCTAAGTGGATATATTCTAGTCTTTTCTTTGGACAGTTCCAGGCAATATGGACCTTCCCTTGGCAGCTATGGCAGTATCAGAAGGGTATGTTTTCCCTGCTTTTCCTGGCTTCCCTTCTTGTTTCATCGAGTATCGCGTCAAGATAGAGAGTAAATATGAGAGACTCAATAACATTGTATGAAAAACAGTGCAGGTCATAAGGACACAATCTTTCTAGCACTTGCTGATTTCAGCAATGTAGGCAGTAATTTACACTGGTGATGTAAGACGATGAGTGGGTGGTAGAAGCCATGATGGCAGCATAGTGTAATGGTTAGACACCACCTGTGTGTGCTTGCTACCTTTGGCAGGCCTGTGTTGATACCTGCAGTCTCCTGTTTTTTTGGGGGGGTTATGTTTATGTTTAACAGTTGCCACCAGTTCAATGTTCCCCCTCCTGGACTTCCGGTGACATCGGAGAGCTAATGGCAGCATAGTTCCATAGCTCCATCTCCCCCCTGAATATAATCTGCTTCAATCACCCAACCAAAGAAGTGTCCTCACCTGCAAAAGGTAAAAGGAACAAAGCAGGAAAGCTACAGTCGACTCCAACACAAAAATTAAGAGACATGATGCACAGAGAGGTGCGATCGGACATGCAAGCGAGGGAGACGGTGGAGGGCCTACTGAACTTGGAGCCCTTGACAGAGGAGATCCCAGTGAGCCTGAAGGAAACAATAATGCAGACTGCCCGCACAGTCACCAAAATCGACCAAACACTGAGTGAGTTTAAATCGGATCTGGCTAAAGTGGATCATAAAACGGAGCAACTCGAACTGTGTGCTAACCAACTCGTGGAGCAATCTGATCAACAAGATAGACTCTTGCTTTATCTCTTAGCCAGAGACCGTGAACTGACACGTAAACTCGATGAACTTGAAAGCAGGAACAGGAGACACAACATAAGGCTGTACGGGATCCCAGAGGGATCTGAAAGTAAACATCAGAGTACAGCTTTGTTTCTACAAGATATACTAAAACAAATCCTCTCCTTGCCTCAGGGCTTTGATCTTACAATGGATCGGGCGCATAGATCCTTAATTCCACGCCCTAAAAATCCGGATGCCAGACCTCGGTCTACTGTAGCCAGACTTACAAATTACCAGGCAAAGGAGGAACTATTGAAACAGGCTTGGAAACAAGGCACACTGATGTATAATGACCATCGAATATATCTGGATAATGATTACACAACCATGGTTCAGGAGGCTAGAAAGTTACTCTGGCCAATTATGAGGCAACTACAATCCCGAAACATAAAAGCACAGATCCTGTACCCAGCAAGGCTGAAAATTGCTACAGACAAAGGCCCAAAAGTTTACCCAGATTTGTTATCAGCTACACCCTTTCTGGAGACCCTCGGTCTAACGGTGCCCCCCCTCTTCAAAGAAAGATTGGAGAAAGACATTATTGCTTCGGCCTGGACTGTAGCCCAGAGGGGTCCTCCACGCCAGAGGGTGATCCAGGGAGCCCAGAAACTGAACCTCCAAGTGGATATCTCCACGCTGATAACCCAGTTAGGGGACTCGGCGAAATTCAATAAAAAAGCTGCGCACCTCCAAGTGGAAGATGGAGACCCGGAACCTCTCGAGAGCACTGAATCAGGAGACACAACCTGATTTAAGAGGGAAAAGTGAAGGCCTTCTATTTGATGTCTTTCCTGACATTCTAGAGTTTGATTTCTTACCCTGACTTGCACCCGACTCCCTATCCGATGTCATGCTGGGGCGGATGGTTAATTCTCCTACTCCCCCACAGAGCTCCTTGCACTCACCCCCTTTGCACTTTGATGATGATCCCTTACTGGCATACACAGGAAAACATGAGTAAACTTGCTGCCTAATGAGACCTGGACCCTAGAGAAAGAGAAAGAGAAAAATTTCCTAATATTACTGCTCGTGGTGTTCATCTACACATTCTAACCTTGGGAACAGTTAGAAGTCCTGCCATGCATTACCAAGAAAGGATTCATTGGGTTGGAGGGAGTGCTTTCTGCATAATGAGACTGGTTCGACGGGGAGTGGACTGCAAGTTAAAATACACTTAAAATGTTTAACTATTTAAATTTACAATGTTGAAATGTTAATTCATAAGCCAGTTTGGCTTTACGGAGAATTGTATCCATTGTGCTTTCTTTTTCTTAGGATGTTTGTTTGGCCGGGGCTGAAGCTGAGGCAGCCAATGTCACTTGAGCTTTTTGTGAGGCCCGTTCTCACGTCTCTTTTATAAGAGAGAGCGAAGCCAGTTTAATTTTTCAATTTTGGAGACCTGGTTGCACAGTCGGCCCATTATAATTACCTACAATGGGTGAAACATTTATATTAAAACAAATCCTCACGGATTTTGAAAGGGGACGGTTCTTGGTTTCTGAATGCCACCTTCTGACAATAAGGCAACCCTGATTGGGGGATCCCCCCTTGGGAAAGAAGATGGATCCTCCACTAGGTCGGAGCCCCCTTCTAATCTGCGCATGCGCTTTTACCTTATGGCTGGACCACCACCACCAGCTTCCCCTAGGAAGTCAATTTCTATTTAGTCCAAATGGGGTAGAACTGGCACAAGAATGCCCACTAATCCCTAATCCCCTATGGCTCGGGCCCTCAATAGAGGTTGGTCCCGAGCTCACACTCCTGATATTTGGTCAGGCTCATGTTGTTCTGTTTATGAGCTTTGTGTTCATGTTGCTGACTCAGTTATTCAGGTACTCTTGTTTTACAAAGATGTTATTACTTTCAGGCATGATCAGACTTCTACTTATCCCTCACATTAATAACCTGAAATTGTATGTTGCATATCAATGTCACGACGTAACATAAAAATCCTATCTTATAACATTAATGGCTGCTCCAGCCCGGTGAAGAGAAAACAAATTCAGAAATACATTACCAAACAAGGTTGTGTGGTGCACTTTCTGCAGGAGACTCATTTATCTCCTACAGAAGTCTTAAAGCTGAAAACCAGGTCCCACCCACAGTTGTTTTCCTCCTCATTGGAGTCAGGGCACAAAAGAGGGGTAGCTATCCTGCTGTCAGTGTCCTTTCCGTTTGAGCTAGAGGACACTGTGGCGGACACTGGAGCCAGATATCTTATGCTGGTGGGGAAAGTGCAAGACATCCCAGTCACCTTGGTCAATGTTTACACTCCTCCGAACTCCCCAGTGCAATTTTATACCTCCCTTGCCCAACTAGTCACGGAAAGGTCCAAGGGCCTCTTAATTATGGGTGGAGACTGGAACTTAATTTGGGACAGAAAGCTGGATACTACCTCGGGCATCCAGAGTCCGGACCACCGTAGGGCACGTGTAATAGGGCAAGCCCTGAACCAAATGGGATTGGTGGACATTTGGAGAGAAAAATATCCCAGATCAAAAGAGTACACGTGTTACTCACCTAGGTTTAAAGTGTATTCCCGAACAGATACATTCTTTACATTTAAGGATAATATCATTACCTTCCCCTCGATGTGGGTGGGAGTCTCCACCATATCAGACCATAACCCAATTTTCCTTGAGGTCGCCATTACCCTTCCCAAGAAAATGACACATTGGAGACTGAATACGTCTCTGCTCCAAGATAAAGAGACAGTAGACAAAATTAAACAACATATTGTCGATTTTGTGGCCGAGAATTCCATGCCAGGGATGGCCCCTCAGATTGTGTGGGATACGCTTAAAACAACAATCCGGGGACAATTAATATCTATAGCCTCCCGGAAAAAAAAGGATCGCCTATTAAAACAACAAAACCTACATAAAAAACTGATAGAATTGGAAACCTTACAAAAACTAAAATGGGATAGGCAAAGAGATACTGAACTTAGATTTTTGAAAGCTGAGATCCAAAAGCTCCACCGGGAGGAGATAGAGAGGAATCTTTACTATCTCAAACACAAATATTATGAAGGAGGCCCGAGAGGTACCAAAATATTTGCAGCCCATTTAAGACACCTCAAAGCCAGAGCTACAATAACCAAAATTGTCTCCCCAAGTACCGGTCACTTAACACACAAACCCGAGCAGATAGCAGAGGCCTTTGTATCCTACTATCGTAAATTATATACACCTCAGGAGCCAATACCAGTGCAAGAAACTTTAGACTACTTAGAGACCTTGCCCCTCACTATCCTTTCCCAAGAAAAAGCCCAAATGTTAACTAGACCAATTTCACAAACTGAAATCCTTAAGACTATTAAGAATCTGAAGGAAGGGAGGGAAGTGCCTAGGCCCAGACAGCTTTGGAGCCGAATTCTATAAGACATTTGTCACAGAATTAACTCCGCTATTGGAGGGTGTTTTTCCGGAGGTCTGGCAGGAAACAAACCCAGTCCCTCCATCATGGCAATATGCAACAATTTCGCTCATACCGAAAGAGAATAAAGACCCCGCAAAATGTGAATCCTACCGCCCAATCTCCCTCTTAAATTCGGACTACAAGATTTTTACATCTATTCTAGCATCCAGATTGAACCCCATTCTGCCAGAACGAATTAATCCTGATCAATCAGGCTTTGTGTTGGGCAGACAGGCCCCTGACAGTGTCCGCTCAGCTATCAACATAATCGATGTTATACACCACACCCGCCTTCCCGCTTGCCTTTTGAGTTTAGATGCAGAAAAGGCTTTTGATAAAGTTTCATGGTCATTCCTATTCTTAGTTTTAAAGCGAATGGGCTTCCCACGTCTTTTCATTGACTGTATCAAAACATTATATGCCGGTCCACAAGCCTATGTCAGGGTAAATGGAGGACTCTCTGGAAGATTTAATTTGGGAAGGGGTACCCGACAGGGTTGTCCTCTGTATCCTCTCTTATTTGCTCTTTATATAGAGCCATTGGCCGAGGCAGTTCGGACCTCCCAGATGGTTCATGGCATCGAAGTTGGGGGACAACAGCGGAGGATTTCGTTATACGCTGATGATGTGTTGCTCTGCCTGTCCCACCCTGAGACGTCAATACCCAGAATATGGTCAATCCTAACAGAATTTGGCAGACACTCAGGTTATGCTCTGAATAAAACTAAACCGGAAGTCCTAACATTTAATTATACTCCTTCCCAGGAAGTGAAGGAATTTCTTCCTCTGGAATGGGCAACATCCAAGATGTCTTACTTGGGTGTTTGGCTAACTAGACACAATACCCAACTCTTTAAAGCCAACTACATACCACTGCTCAAACAAATGGAAAGGGACATAGACAGGTGGTTACTTATAAACCTCCCACTATACTCCAGGCTGCAGACAGTAACATTGAACATCCTCCCCAAATACTTATACCTCTTTCAATGTCTCCCAACTTACATCCCCAAAGCACAATTTCAGGCATGGCAAAGAATAATTCTAAAGTTTATTTGGAATAATAAGAAGCCCAGAATAAAGGTCCAGGTACTTCAGATGAACAAGGCAAGGGGGGGGGTAGAGCACTTCCCGACCTCGAAGATTATTACTTGGCTACACAGATTAAGAGGGTGCTCCAGTGGTCTATACCTACATATTTCGCTAACTGGAAAGATATGGAGAAAATGGAGGAGGAGGAGCATGGACCTCCATTGGGGGCCAGCGCTATCCAAGTTAAGACCTCTGGGGATTACCCTTTCCCACTCCTGGGATCTGTCAGGGACACCCTGAGGGCGACTCATAGAGCTTGGCAGAAATATAAAATAAAATATTCTCTCTGGCCTCTTTATAGACCCTCCTGTGATGCTAATTTTGTCCCTGCTCGATTAGACCATACCTTTAAAGCCTGGGAGAGACTGGGCCTTGTTTATATTAAACAATATATGTCTGGAGGTGAGGTCGCAGATTTCCAGACTTTGAAGAATAAATACGGATTGCGGAGAACGGATTTTTTCCACTATCTCCAAATTAGAGACTATATACAACACTGTCGTAGGGCAGCCCCCCATTCGAACGGAGTGGCCCTCTTTGTAGAGACCCTCTCCATGATATTGTCTTCATGGAAGACCTTGGGTCTTATCTCTACAATATATAAGGCCCTAACAGAGTTGAAGAGAGACCATCTGGAAAAGGTCAAGAGCAGATGGAGAGAAGAAGGGGGAGCCGACCTTAGAGAGATTAACTGGGATTTAGTATTTAAATGGGCATCCAAAACTACTATCTCCCCTTTCTGGCAGGAATATAGCTGGAAGGTGAGGATACGCTACTTCCTCTCTCCCCTTTCACTGAGTTGGAGAAGTCCTGGCAGGGACGCATCTTGCTGGAGGGGGTGTGGGGAGGGAAGGGGAGGGCAGACTATCTACATATCCTATGGGCCTGCCCACGACTGGGTATTTATTGGGGAGGTGTTTCCAAGGCACTTGCCATGATGTTTGGGCTGGAGGCCCCCCTAGACTGGCCATGCCTTATCCTGGGAGAACCACCCCAGAACCTGGCTGGAGCAGACCCATTATATCTGTGGACCCTCCTTCTGGCAGCAGCCCATAAGGCCATTACCAAATTGTGGTTGAAGCCCGACACTCCTACCTTGGTCAACTGGACACTATTAGTCCAAGGAATTGCAGAGATGGAGGAGCTGACATATAAAATAAATGATAGAACTCTGGTTTATGTCCGGAGATAGGCCAGATGGGAGCTCTGGAGGGAAGCAAATGTTGCTTGACAACACTCGAGCTACTGTCGAGGCCTCCCCTCGTCTGGTAGTGGGGGATGAGTGGGAAGCGAGGGTTCTCTCCCTTACTCATTAATTTGGACTCCATATGAATTATGGCTTTTGTATGGCAGCTTGCCTGTGAGAGGTCCTCCTCGAGGTGGAGATATAAAGGGTAGAATGGCGCCCCTAAAGATATCAGATGGGGACCACCGATATACTCTGCTCACTTTCTTTTTCTTCTTATTAATAAATTGAATGATTAAATAGAAAGTATTGAAATGAGGGGAAAATACTGTCTGTATATGATGATCTATACTAACCTTGTGTAGAAAAGTAGAAAGTGTCCGACCTGCCTGTATCAATTGTACCTGCTAGTTGTTAATAAACTTGAATTAAAAAAAAAAAAATGTTCCCCCTCCTGACTTTGTCCCCTTCCCTGAGTTGTGCCCCTAGTGATGTTTTTAAATAGTAAGGGAGATGCACTGGGTGAAGCACCCTGCAAAGGAGGGTGTGGGGGGCAGAGCCCCCCATAGAAAGTCACTGCAGGTACATGTAGTGATTTTCATGCTGTCGCTCCCCATTCTGTCCCCCGCGTATGCTCTCTCCAAATCTGCTGCCCCCTACTTGCTCCTCCCTTTATGTTCTGTCCCCCCTTACAGAGCTGGAGACCCAGTCAGTGAATTAGTTGGTGGTTTCAACTTTTTGGTCTGTGCTGTGCTGCTGGTTGTGGTTTTCTTTTCCCTGTTTTTCCCTTGCTGTTCTTTGTCTGCGACGTTTTGTTGGCCCTGTTTTGTCATGGAACCATTTCATTGTAGGGTTAACTACAGACCAATAAAAAGTAGATGGTCTGACCAGATTAGATGGTGTAGAGCCATTTCCACAAAACCCTTTTTTTCTGGACTGATGAGTTGTCAAGTAGTCTTCTGCCAAAGAAATGGTCTTTTCTGCAGTCTCTAGCCTATGGTCTTGTACCCATAGTTGAAAATCTTGAGACAAAATGTGTACAGATTGTTCAGTTACCAACATATCCATGATCTGGTCCACTGATCTGTTTTCAGGTTGCAGCCATTTGAGGCACAATTCCTTCAATCGGACATATGTCTCTCTTGGGGTGTCTGTTGGTTGCAGTCATAGTGACCGAAATCTTTGTCTGTACATTTCTGTATTAATGTAATACCTTCTCATGATCTTTTGTTTGACCTGGTCACAATTCTCAGCATTTTGGCTATCCATGTGGCTATAGGCCAGTTGAGCATGACTGGTCAGATAAGGAGCCAGTGTTTAGAAATAGGGGACTTTTCTTCCCCAACCCTGCAATACTGTTCCTCACTTTTTATGTTCGCTGTGCATGCAAGCACAGATGAACATGTTGATATGAGAACTGCTAGAGAGAGGTGTGAGGTGTGCCAGCCCAAAGCCCAGCGGTGCTGCAGGAGATGGTCTGTGGCCAGCAAATCAGCAGGCAGTGTTCTGATGACACTGGTTTGCTGAGGGGGCTTGTCTCAGCATACATTTCAAAGGACAGAGCCGACACTGCGCGCTGCTCTGTCCTTTGAAATGCAAGCCCTTCAGCTGTGACTCAGTGTGTCTTTCCTGGTTAAACCATGTCACCTTTCCCTTTCCGACACCGGGAAGCCCACTCCCAGTGTTGGATGTGCCCCCCCAACATGTCTATATCCCTAGCTGACATTGGGGTGCCCAATTCCCATGTCGGCATCCCCCCCTCCCCACCACTATTGTGGCACACTGGGAGCCCACCTCAGTGTGCCTAAATTCATATTCTTTTTTTTACCTGTAAATGAAAAAACCTTCCCTCAAGGTCTTTTTTTTTACCTGTAAAAATGAAAACATCCTCGTTGTCTCTCCGTCCCCTCCCCCATCCCGACCCTCCTCTGAACCCACCTCCCCACACCCCTACCCCATACTTACCCTCCGAGGGTGGCGGATGCGATCTTTGCAGAGGGGACATGTCTGCACTCTTCAAAGCCGACTGGCAAACTGGAAGAATGAAAGGTAAGCTGTATAATGGGAGTCAATGGGGGTTTCAACCTATGTTGATATCTCAGCCATTTTTGGGAATTTTGACCCCAAACTTTCAACTTGGGCTTCTGGGGACCCCACCTTGTGAACATGTCACTGTCATTTTGTTCCTCAGTCCAGAAAGGTAATTCTGTGGTCGCTGCATGGAATCACCTTTTGGGACCAAGTAATGAAACAATAGTACCACTGTTCATGAGGTGTGGCTCCAAAAAGTCTAAATTGCAAATTTAGTTGAAAAATTCAAAAAATAAACAAATTCTGACATGCATTACTGCAGTTTCTACACACACTTGTAACTTTGCCTATTTTAATATTTTCACTCCAGATTTTCAACATTGCCATTTTTCACACTCTCTTATGAACAGTATAGCTGTCATTTTCACATCCTGCCTGAAATGTGTTTTGCACCAGTTGTGCAGAATGGCACAGTCGCTGTCTTGAAATCAACTTTCAGGATGAGTAACAAAATTACAGTGCCACTGTTCATGAGGAAGGTCTCAAAAGCCCATATTGAAAATCTGGTGGCAAAATTCAAAAATATACTATGTTACAGGCATTCGTTACAGTTTCTATACTACTAAATATCTTTAAATTTCTCATATTTTCACGCCAGAATTGCAACATTGACATTTTTTTCACACCTCCTCATGAACAGTACAACTGTTATTTTTCACATCCTGCCCAAAATGTGATTTAGCATCTGTGGCGCCGAATGGTGCAGTCGCTGCACGAAATCACCTTTTGTGATTAAGTAATGAAATAATAGTGCCACTGTTCATGAGGTGGTGTCCCAAAAAGCTCATGTTAAAAATCTGGAGTGAAAATACCAACAAACATCTGGGGCATTAGGGTTTCCAACTGTAATGCCCCACCACCCACCCTGTAGAGACTGACAGGCGTCGGGCATGTGCCTTGGGGCCATCGGCCGTAATGCTCACACCATTCCACCCCCACCCTGCAGCCAGTGACAGGCATTGGGATATGCCTTGGAGTCTTTGGCCCAAACATTCACCCCATTCTCCTATACTGCACCCATCTCAGCTTATTTTGTTATGGAATGGGGTGAGCGTTAGGGCTGAAGACCTCAAGACACACCACAATGCCTATCAGTGTCTGCAGGGTGGGGGTGAAATGGCATGAGCATTATGACCAATGACTCAAAGGGACACCATCAATGCCTGTCAGTCTCTGCAGGGTGGGGGTGGGGTGTTAGGGTTGGAAACTCTAATGCCTCATTAAGGAAGTAAATTAGGGCAGGACGCTAGATGTCACCTACCTTGATTTCAGCAAAGCCTTCGACAATGTCCAACATAGAAGGCTGATTAACAAGATGAGTAGTCTGGCAACAGTGCACAAGCCGATAAACTGGGCTAGAAATTAGCTGATGGATAGAAGGCAGAGGATGATGATAATGGGATCCAATCCAGGGAGAGGGGGTGACCAGCGGGTTACCTCACGGATAAGTTCTGGGACCAGTCCTGTTCAATGTCTTCATCACAGACATTGCAGAAGGACTAGAAGGAAAGGTCTGTCTGCCTGTTTGCAGATGACACCAACATCTGTAACTGAGTGAATACTCCAGAAGGGGTGGAGAAAATGAGTAGGGACATGGAGAGGCTTAAAAAATGGCCTGAGGAGTGACAACAGAGGTTCAATGCAAAGAAGCCCAAATAATGCACCTGAAAGGTGGGAAACCTGTGGAGAGTTACAGGATGGGGTGGAGGTGCTGATGATCACCAAGGAAGAAAGGGACCTGGGAGTTATCAGTTCTGATGGCCAAAAGGTGTCAAAGCAGAGCACACATGTTTCAAGGACAGCCAGTGGCATGCTGGGATGCATAGGTAGCGGTATCACTAGCAGAAAGCACGAGGTGGTGATTCCATTGTATAATGCACTAGTGAGGCCTCACCTACAGTACTGTGTGCAGTTCTGGAGGCCGCAAATGCACAAGAACATTGACAGGATGGAAGCAGTTCACAGAAAGGCAACCAAGATGGTACATGGCTTGCAACACAGAACATATCAGGAGAGATTAAAAGGACCTCAATATGTACTTATTGGAGGAAAGGAGGGAGTGGGGGAACATGATAGATATGTTCAAGTACCTCAAGGGCATAAACAAGGTACAGAGGTGGACATCTTTCAATTCATCAAACGTTCGGCATTGACAAATGTTTGTTTTTTTTCCTAAGAAAAAAAGAAAACCGTCCATTCCATCATTGTCCGCTGTGTAACCCTCCTCCACCAAACAGTATACAGACACTGGGGGTGCCCAATCCCCCAGTGTCCTCATCTGTTCAGCAAACTGCCTAAAAAAAAGAAAATTGTCCTTCGCTTTTTTTTCCTGTAAAAAAGAAAACCATCCATAGTTATCCGTTCTGCCATTACCCAACCCCCTACCCTCCCACTCAGGACCCACCACTCCACACCCCCTATACCCCATACTTACCCACCGGAGGTCCGTCACCATAATCTACCTTGGACTGCAAGCACTCCTTCTTCTCTTCAAAGCCCAACCGTGAACTGAGGTAAGTGCTTCAATGTATTTCAGTGGGGTTTTTGGCATCAATGTATTTCAATAGGGTTTCAACTTAGTGGCATAACTTGGCCATTTTTGAATATTTTTGCCCCAAATTTTCAACATATGTTTTTTGGGACCCCACTTCACAAACAACTTCACTGAAGCAATTTTCAAACATCCCTTCCCCCATGACACCAGTGTACACGATGAACATTCGGCATTGACAAATGCTTGTTAGGCACTATGCCACACAGTACGCCAAGAAGGAATAAGAGAGGACTGCTTTTTCCCAGTGCCAACATGCAGTTTCTCTTCTCACTTCTCTCAACTTCTGCAGTGTGGCACAAAGTAGGCTTACAATTTTAGCACAAGGCAACTTTCTGGATGGGTTTCTAAGCCCTAGAAAGAAAAAAAAAAACACGAAGATATCATACAAGCTCCAAAAACAGAGTGGCTGCCTGCTTCATCGTACAGCCATAGGAGATGCTTTGTTATTGGGAGCATAAGTCAGGTTTTTGCTATATCTTAAAAAAAGTTTTTAAACTCTTGTGGCAATTCTTGTATGGGCTCTTAAGCCCAAATAATAATATAAAGCCACAGCATTCTTTTCAAGGGGAATGACAGTTTTCTGAAACGGAGTGGGTGTTTGCAATACAAACATGTCACTTTCAAAGCCGCTTCATTTTCTGTAGTCAAGCATTCTTGTAAAGAGCTATCGGGCTTATTTCAGGCTACATTATAACTGCAGAATTTAAACATAAACAATATGTGTTTCTGAAGGAACAGAGAGGAAGAAAGGAAAAAAAATACATGAAACAGGAGCCTAGAGGGAATGACTTATAATATTCCCTGGCAGCATTTCTGATTCGAGGATTCTGCAGTTTAAACCCTAAATGACTGCATTAAGTCAGCTCATGAATTTCTGCAGCAAACTCACAAGCTTTATCAGATTTCTAGTAAACCATTATTTTTCACAATACCGACTTTTCTCCTATTGCTTTAGTTTCCTTTGGTTTACGTTTTTTGAAGCCATTTACTGTATCAAAGCGCTGCATCAAATGAACACGCACTAAGGCACTATGGAGAGACTGAAAAATGAAAATGTGAATCTACAGAGGGAGAGTGTAGAGAGAGAGGGGGGTGGTTCTGCAGGTGGCCATCCTGTCAGAACAGAAAATAACAAACTCTGGTCAGAGCCACAATGCTTGCTAATACATTAATGCGATAAGAGATTTATTTATTTATGTCTGTCTGTCTGTATGTATGTCTCATGAGCATATTATTAGTGAGCATATTATTAGCTAAAATCAATAATTGCATGTGTATTGAAATGTAATCTGGATAAAGGTATTCCATGTGTGGGGTGACTGCAAGGGGAGGTGGGTAGGTGCAGCATCCCAGGGAGTTGTACTGCACCAATATCTGGCCTATTTCATATTTACCCTAGGTGAAGACACTGCACTATTAATTTTGTCTTTGGGAAAGAACCCCATCTTTTTTTTTCATAAACAGAGCCCAGGCCCCTTATCCTGGTTTAGGACTATCAGGCAGGGGTAGTAGCCCATTGCTACACTGTACCTGGTTGCAACGTGGAGGCATCATTGGGATCTCTTGTTCACCAGTCATGCCCAGCGTGGAGCTCCTTGCACATGAAGCAGATGGCGACCCTGCATAGTCTGCTGAACCTAGCTAAAGTACTGTTAAAGCGCACTAACGCTGGCCAACCCGCTGCACTGCATCAGGCCTGCTACTGCCCCAACTATTAACCCAGATAGACTGTGGGCACTCCCAAGTTAGATACTGGGGAAAACTCGCACCGTTTGGGGAGTGGGTAATGTGTCAGAGCAAGTGGGCCGTTACCTGTTTTGATAAACATGCTGACGGGAGGTGGGCACTAGAAATGTTCCTGGAATAACAAAGTGAATGATTGTTTTCAAAATGCTAAAGGATTGCTTTACCTTTACATCCCTTTTCCTAACTCTACCCCATGTAAATAAATTGTTGATTAACCTTATACAACTGTCTCATAAGTATATTATTTGTGAGCATATTACTAGCTAAAGTCCATAATTGCATGTGTATCAAAATGTAGTTTGGATAATGATATTTCATGTGAGGGCTGACTGCAAGGGGAGATGGGTAGGTACAGCATCTCAGGGGGTTGTACTACACCAATATCTGGCCCGCTTTATATTTACTCTGGGTAGAGGCAAAGCACTATTAATGTTATCTGTGGGAAAGAACCCCCTTTTCCACCAGAAACAGAGCTCAGGTCCCTCATCCTGGTTTAGGCCTGTCAGACAGGGGTAATAGCCTGTTGCTACACGGCACCCGAATTACACTGCCTATATTCTGCAAAGACCCTTACCTGTCCTCTGAACTTGTTCACTAATAAAACAATGACTTTGAACTTTGTGATGAAGCCAGATCATTTACAAATGATCCATTTTTATTGGCTGGGCTGTCTAGATTTGCAAATAGTGAGGGAGTGAGGGACTGAATGAGCATCAATCATTCAGTATTTGCTAAAGCCAGTAGCAGGTGTTATGCCATTGCCCTCACCCACAGCAAGCATCAGAATAAATACAGTATACAGTGAAGCTTGCCAGGACAAAACCCAATTCTGCAGCAGAGTTACTGTGGCAATCAATGTGATTTCAATGGCAATTAGTCCCTTTTGTCATGCAGGAAACTGACATTCGCTTCATCCTGGCAGTGTCATAGTTTCCTGCATGACAAAAGGGATTAATTCCCATTGAAATTACACTGTTTACTGCAGTATCTCTGCTGCAGCATGTTGCAGAATGCTGTAGAAGTGGGTTTAATCCTGGTTGTTTTGTTTTAACTAAAATGGTTCATTTTCATTGGATTCTTGGACCTGATCTGGATACTAAAAGTGAAGAGAGTCAGGGACAGGGAATAAGCATGCTGCTGGTGTGTGTGTGTGTGTGCATGTACCTGAACTGGAATGTAAAGGAATTCTGGACTGATATGTCAGCCCCTGGCAAAGCAAATGTTGAGCACAGTGGGCTGGGGTGGGAGGAGAGAGAGACCGTAATCTGAAAGAAGCTAGAATCACTGTAGCCTTTCAGAGCAGTATGTAAGACAGTTTGCTTAGAGTTTATTCAGCACATAACCTTTAGCATGATTCATTGTATGCTGGATTCAGAGCAGTATGTAAGGGTTGGAGAGGGGGGAGAGAGACCATAATCTGAAATAAGTTAGTTTCACTCTAGTCTTTTAGAGCAGTATGTAAGACAGTCTACTTAGAGTTTATTCAGTACATAGCCTTTAACATGATTCACTATATGCTTGATTCAGAGCAGTATGTAATGAGTGGAGTGGGGAAAATAAAGCATAGAGGAATTTCTCCACTTACCAATGCTTAGTTTAACAAGCTCCGTGTGCTCTTTACACTGAGCACATCCACCGATTGTAATTTGAGCTGGCATGAGTATGCTGCATGTAGGAGGGGAATGTAACATTCAGTGAATGAACGAATCAAACTTTCTCTCTCTCTTCCTCTCAGTGGATTGATTTCATGTAGTGGAAGGATCATGGTTCAACTCTCAAATTGTGCTTCAGTGGGAGTCTGAAGTGCCCTTTTTTCACCAAATAATAGCAAGACATCTGCAGGGCTCCACCCCCTGCAGCCTTAAAGAAGGGCAGAAAAAGGACAGTGAGACCTCAAAATTGCTGTTGCAACAGACTTTCTGAAAATAAGGAAGATACCAGTAGCATAGACTCCCTCCATTGCCAGTTAGGGCACAGCCCTATCACAGTCCACCAGCCGCCATTCTACAAAATCAAACCCACAGTGGTGTGTGGTCCCAGATACAGAATAGATCTGCCCTATTATGTTGATATCCAGCACATCATGTCTCCTGTGTTGTATTAGATTATGCCAACTGTCTTTAAATGTATATGTAAAGCACACATACATCCATTGGGTTTATTACATGAAGTATCTCCAAGCTAGGTGGTTCCTGAATGCCTTCTTCCGGTGCTGCATAGTTATTCTGTCCTAGCCTATCGTCGGGATTATTGCCCTCTGCTGGGGCAAGGACATCTAATAAGCCCACTTCTTCTAACAGGTGTTGTGGCCCCACAACATTATGCAGCACATGCAATGACAATCCTGCACTCGAGTGAGTCCTGTTATGCACCATCTGATTTGTCCAGACATCGAAATTGCATCTCAAATATTCCAAACATCTGCTCAATCACAACTCTGCTGGCCTGCGAAGACAGCATAATGCCTTGCAGCTGCAATTCCTGGAGATCTGATGGGGTCATATGGTGTGTCTTCAGTGATGCGCAGAGTCACCTGCATGACACAGAAAAAATCAGATTAGAATATGTATAGTAGTAACCTGTGCATAGCTGTGATGTTACCATGCTCACCTAATAGGAACCCCACTGGGGCATTGTAACCCTCCGTGATATCATTCACACCGCACTGCCCCTAGATCAACAGTTCTCAGACTTTGTCACGGTGAGCCTCCCCTAATCCATGGAAAAGATCTTGAGCCTCCCCGAAAATACTGAAATATTTTTGGGCCTCCCCATAGAAAAATAGCCTACTTTTCACAGTATACGAGGAATAAATTGAAACCTCTTTGCATAGCTGGCTTGTACGTTATTGTAATCCCCCCCAAAAAGGACAACCTACTTGCTCCAATATTTTGACTCTTGAACCATTGTTACCCCTTACTGACATACCTTCATGGGTCAGACTACTTTTTCTGTTTCCCCTCTATCTGGAATAATCTTCCTGCCAACCTCTGCCTCACCCCTCTCACCCTGCTCTCAAGCAACTTCTCAGGGATAATTTTGTTCCCTCCTGCTCTTATTCCTAGTACCTTTATGGTTAACTCTTGTATTTGGACAGTTCTGCCAGTCTAATTGATCAATTGTTCTCGCATTGTTAGTTTATTGTTCTTAATTTGTTTGCACTTTTATTCATTTTGTACTGCTTGAGTGTTTCACAGTTACATTTTGAATTGTATTCACTCACTACCCTTCCCTGGGTACACTTGTAATAAGCCATGGCTCAGTGTACAGTACATTCCCTGGTCATAGACTTGTGAAAAAATACATACACTCACCTACTATTATCCTCTTTCAGTTTGCCTTATCCCTTTCACACAAAATCTATAAAGTTCAAAATTGAAATATAATACTTTTTCAAGACTTGCTTGAGCCTCCCCTGGAACAGGTTGGGGCCTCCCCAGGGAGGCTGGCCTCACCATTTGAGAACCCCTGCCCTAGATGAAGGCATCATGCTTACTTCACTGGTATTTGGCAAACACATTGATGATGGTGTGGTTCGTGGTGCATACCATTTGTATGTTGAGGGAATAAGACCCCTTCTTATTGCAAAATGTATAGGTATTGTGACTTGGGGGGTATGTATGGGCACATGAGTGCAGTTTAATGACCTGATTACAGATGGCATACCAGCAATTTAAAAAAAAAAATCCTATTTAATTTGGGGGAAGTGTTTGGTGTTGGTGGGAAACTTTAAGAATTTTTTTTTAGAATTTTAGAACTTTATTTATGTGTACCCCCACTCCCCCACAGGTGGGGTCTACCAGGTCTGTCTCCCAGCCATCTGGTCCCATCAGTCCTGGATCCTTGGGTACCCCTTCTAGTATCCCTGCCAGCCCCTGGTGCCTGTTTTTCTGTAGGGTTTGGAGGAGTTGTGTAAATAGTTTAAGGTGCATCACCTAGTGATGCAGCACAGCTCGTGCTGAGAGAGCAGTGGATTGCCACACAGCTCAGTGTGCGCATGTTTGAGCTGCTTTCTGTTCAAACGTGAGAGATGGCAGTCTGCTTGCAGATTCAGTTAGCACTAGGGTTCCTATTCTAACTCTGCATTTGCAGCCAAAGACAAACCCCTTTTGTGTGTTCCAGCTCCTGGTATCCCAGAACATATGTGGGGGTTCGAAGGCACATTGTAGGAGTAAAAGAAAGTAAACTTACAAACAGTATGTAGATGCTGATGAGTGCACTGTTGCTTAAAAAATAAGCTAAGACTGCCTAGTATAAGTGTTTCTGCCTGCTGCAGGGGGACTTAGTGCTACAGCAATAGTGACTTACAGAGAAGGACTCTGTCAGAGCCCAGTCCACAACCGGATAAGAGTATAGCAATGCAGCTAGTGAACTAAGGGACTGTTATTTGTTAAATCTGACTAGTTTGACTGCAAAGAAACTTTAAACCTGAGAACAAGTATGGACTGTTTACATGGACACCATCTTGGTAACCCATGACCCTGCATTATCCAGTCAGTAACTGAGGAGCTCGAAGGACTTCTGCTATGGCTCCTGGGTAGGGGGACTGAACAATGTTTTTGGCACCTTTAGTATTAGCCAATCAGGAGTCAAGTAAGCCTAATGCATATTCATTTATTTCATGGACAGCTGTGTTGACAAATGTAGACTGCCATTCTTTTCTCCTCAGGCGTTGGAAGAGAACACAGCTCGTGGCAGTTTCTGCCTGAGGCTCTCTGAGTAAGCAGAGGAGTGCAGAGGAGTGAGAGAGACATTTGGGAAGTCAGCTCAAGGCTTCCACAGCCAACAGTTGGGAGACTTGCCTGAATCTTTCATCAGTTGGGAGAACCAGAACCAGTGTGCAGCACATTTGGGAGTAAATCCTTATGGCAACCTAAGAAAAGTCCTCGGTTTGCAAGTTGGGCTGGACTGCATTCTGCCAAGAGACTATAGTGTTACCTGAGCCTTGAACCCAGAGTCAGGAGGAGCCCACTGAGTTCCCTTTTGCCTGGGGAAGCCAGAAAGGTGTTTATGATATGACTTCTGAGAGTTTGGAAAGCCACCTAAGAGTCTGTTTGCCCCTCCAGCCTGGGGGTGAACCTGCTCCACCTACAGAGGTATCTGTTTCTGCTGCTTGCAGAAAGGAAGAGACTGTGTGACTCCTGAGCTCCAGAATAGGAATAACTACCAGATGGATGGTCTGGGGAATCAGCCAGGTAGTGCTACAGCTAGGCATTACTCACCATTTGCCCTGGGAGTTGGATGACTGGACGTGAGGGGTGAGTCTGTGGCCCTGGTCCTCAGTACTGGTCTAACTCTAGCATTCCTGCCAGCCATCCAGAAGAATCCTGTCATAGCCTGCAGACTACACACCTGTTTGCACAGTCCGAGGCCCCAGCTTGACGGACCCATTCCACTGTTGTTCCCAGACCCCGTATAATTGTCTACAGAACCATGAGTAACCACAGGGCCTGCCTTGACCTGGGGAGTTGCATATAGTTATTCCAAAGCTTTCTGTTGCTTTAAAAGTGCACCAAGGCAGGTCAACCAGCTGCACCAAAACAGGATTACAACCTCTCTTCCTGAGCACCCAGACTGACATTTGGGGGACACTGGTACCGGTGGAGAGGCGGGCTATTCATGTGTTGCCATTGGAGGTGGGCACTGTTAAATGTTTTTTTTTTTTAAATTGTATTTTATTGAAGTTTTTACTAATACTACCAACACATTACAGACGGCACATAATACACCAACTTTTAAAAGAAGACAATACCGAACAAAAATGAATTACTTCAATTAAATAAGGAGAAAGAAAACAATAAACATTGTACACAAGACAGTAAACACAGCGCTTAAAAATACCCCAGGAGTCAATTGATATAATGCTCACACTCCCTCTGGTTTAGGGCCCTAAAGCCAATAATGCATACATAAGGGGGTAAACCTCCCCATTC
The DNA here is from genome assembly GCA_016271365.2 of Neoceratodus forsteri. Lineage (NCBI taxonomy): Eukaryota > Metazoa > Chordata > Ceratodontiformes > Ceratodontidae > Neoceratodus > Neoceratodus forsteri. The sequence continues at coordinate 198,738,925 of CM057459.1, forward strand.
ACAGACCACTGGGTCGGAAGGGATGCCCACCGAAGAGAGAGAAAAAGAAAAAAAAAAAGAACCCCCCCCACATACTTCACCCCACCCTCCACACCTCAAACAAAAACGCTGTCCCTTATTTCTTCTCTAGCCCCTCTCACCTCCCCTCCACTTCCCCCAGTCCCCAAACCCGTGGTGAGAACAGCTTTACCAAAAGTTTTACATAGGTCCAGTGTTCATATTCAGGATGACTTGATTCTTCAGACCGTCTGCCGGCATTCCACTACCGGCCCCTCAATCTAGAGCTTCTCTTGCCAGAATGTCCAGAACGGATGTTCCTTCTTTCACACTTAAGTATTCGAGGAAAGGAAACCATCGCCTTTTATACATATCTGAGTGTAACTTTAAGTTCTCTGTGATTCTTTCCATTACTTTAATTTGGTTACAACAAGACAACCAGTGCTCTCCACACGGGGGAGTTTTAATGAGCCACAAGCTGGTTATGGCTTTTTGGGCTGCTGCCAATAGAATCAGAAACAGATAATTGGCTGTCGGCCCAATCAGTCCCTGCGGGTGCTCACCTAGTAACAAATAACGAGGGTGGTCAATATTCGCCACCTGGAAAATCTGTTCAAACAACATGAAGTCTTGCTATATTATGACATATGCAGTATAACCCCAGGTTAGAACTGCTCCGGAGGTGAGAGAGTTAACTTTCCATGCAGGGCATGGAATCTTGAGCGAGAGCTCGGTTGAACACTCTGTCTGTTGTAGCTCAAACTTAAACTGTCAGATTCTTTACTCCGCCTCACTGAACAGTCGCTCCGAGATTTCTCCTGCTTCTTGGTTAGTTTGTCGGTTTAAAGGTGTAATTCTCGGTTTATTTTACCGAAATTAAACCCATAATCGTCAGTTCAAGCTCTGTCTGTGGTACTGTAAGTAATAGATAGACTTTTATTTAATTCTTCTGTGGAACTTGTAGCGCCTTTTCGGTTCAGTTTGAACCGATCAGTTCAGGTTTAAATTTACTTTCTAGTCCTTTAGAGTACGGTTCCGGTTCTTATCGGTTCTAAAAACCTGGATTTTATTACGGTTTTCCATGACCGTGATACGGTTGGGAACCGATAAGAGTCTTGTTAGCGGATTGCCATTAATGGGCAAGTTTTGGATAGGCTGGCACTATGTCTGAGAAACCCAAAAGAAAAACCGGACCCACTGGGTTTCAGCACTATGGCCTCTGTTGGGAAGCCTTTGCTAAGGCTGATCCACACACCACTTGTGTATATTGTCTGGGGTTTGACCACCTCAATGCAGACTGCCAGATTTGTAAGAATTTTCCTGCTGCCACCGTGGAAAAGAGAGTTGGTAGGCTCAGGGAAAGGGAGGCCAAAAAGTCCACTGACCCGGATGGCCAGCCCGGTTCGGTTCCAACCGAACCTGAGGGAGTGCCCTCTGACCAGGGCGATACTTCCTCAGGCAAACAAAGAACCAGCTCTGAGAAGCCAGTTCCAACTAAAAGGACTAGAAAGTCAGCTAGTGTGGAGCCAAAAGTTTTTTCTCCAACCGCTGAGGAAATAGCCAAAGCTATTCAAATTGTCCAGTCTCTTTCCCCGGTTCCATCCGAACCGACACCATTAGGGAAGCGCTCGGTTCGGACGGTTCCACCGGTTCAAGATTATGATTTTGAGGATTTTATGAACCGGAGGAAGGGGAGGAGGGTATGAGGAAGTGAATGTGATTTTGAAAGTCTGGATGTGCCCATTGAACGGACATCTCTCCAGACAGACCTTCAGGGGTTTCCCCTCCCAGGCTATCTGAGTCCCCTTCTCATTTTTTGTTTTACAAGAAAGTTGCTGAGACTCTGCAACTCCCTGTTGAGGAAGCTGTGGATGATCAAGAAGAGCCTGATTATGTGGAAATGATGGATATTCCAGAGTCTAGGAGGCTGTCTATTCCCTTGCACAAATCTTTTAGGAAACAGACAGTAAAAATTCTAAAAACTCCTCATTCTATCCTCCCTGTGGATAAAAGGATGGACAAGAGGTATGCTTTATCAGGCTCTGATACGGAGTTCCTGTCTCAGCAATGCAGCCATGTGGGGGTAGTGCAGGCTGCAGCCTGTGACAAGGCTAATATTCCTCTAGCCTCTCACCCTCCTGAAAAGGATTCCAGGAGGATGGATGCCATGGCAAAGAAACAGTACTTGGCAGCATCTTTGGGACTCACACAGGCAAATTATATGGCTTATGCAGCTAGGTACCAGAAATCCAGATGGGATACTGTCCTGGCCCTAGCAAAACAGGCCCCTGACCAGCTTGCCAGGGAGCTGGAGCAGGTGGCTGCGGATGGTATTGAGGCATCCAAGGTGCAATTTCATGCTGCAGTAGACTCTAATGATGTTTCAAGAGTCATGGCTACATCTGTGTCTCTTCACAGAATGGCCTGGCTCAGATGTACTGCCCTGTCACAGGATACTCAGTCTAAGGCTATGGATTTTCTTGTTGTGGGCAATTCTGTTTGGGAGCAGACAGAGAATTATATGAAGAAAATGGATGAGTATAGGACCACCTATAGGAGTGCACAGGCCAAAGAAAGGCAAGCCACTCCTCAAAGGCAGCATGTCAGGGGCAGGGGCAGGCCTTTTCATAGGCCTTTTTACCAAACCCAGGCCTCCTCTTCTGCTTATGCCCAGAGGGGGTTCTTTAGAGGAAGGGGCAGAAGGGGTTCTAATAAGCCTGCTTCTACCCCTCAACCCAAAGTCCCTGCAAAACAGGCTCCCTGATGGGGTGCCCAGGGCCGATTCTCCACTACCGGTAGGGGGCAGACTGGCTTACTTTGTCCAGGACTGGAAGTCTTTAACATCAGACAAGTGGGTCCTGGAAGTAGTAAGCCAGGGACTGATTCTCAGCTTCAAAAAATTTCCGAAGATGAGAGCCAGGTTTTTTCCACCTGCAACCCATCAGAGGCACTTGCCCTGGAAGCAGAAGTTTCTTCCCTCCTGGCTCTCAGAGCTGTGGAAAGGGTTCCACCCATACACCAGGCAAAGGGTTGTACTCTAGGTACTTCCTTACCCCAAAAAAGACAGGAGAATGGCGGCCCATCCTGGATCTCAGGTATCTAAACAAGCACCTTTTAAAACCAAAGTTCAAAACGGTGACTCTGGGAATTATTTTACCCTCTCTAAGGCCAGGGGACTGGCTAGCCTTCCTGGACCTCAAGGATGCCTACTTCCATGTTCTCATCAGCTCCCATCAAAAATACCTCAGATTGAACTGCCCTCAGGCCATTACCAGTTCAGAGCAATGCCCTTGGCCTCACCTTGGCTCGAGGTGTTCACAAAATGCCTGCAGTAGCGGTTGCTCATTTAAGAAGGAAAAGATTGCCATCTTTCCTTATCTGGACGACTGGCTTATTGTAGGTCAGTCTCCAGAACAGATCAAACTACAACTACAAGTAACCAGCAACTGCTTACATCTCTAGGTTTCCTTCTCAATCTTCCAAAGTCAGTTCTGGAGCCTGTCCAGCTTCTCACCTTAGGAGCAGAACTGAACACAAAAGCCAGAGCCTTCCTCCCTCTGGAAAGAGCAAGGACCTTGGTTTCTCTGGCCTCTTCTTTCACCCTGCAGGTCTCTCGACCAGCAAGGCATTTTCTACAGCTCCTGGGGCAAATGGCTGCTTCTACAGCAGTAGTGCAGGGAGCAAGATTTCGGAAGAGGGACATCCAGTTCCATTTGAGAGCCTTTTGGTCTCAAAGGACAGATCCTCTAACCAAATTGATCCCAGTGACTCGAACCCTGATCCAGGCCCTTCAGTGGTGGCAGGATCAGAGCAATCTGAGACAGGGGGTTTCCTTCACTCCCCAGTCTCATTTCTTGACCCTTACTACAGATGCATCCCTCTTGGGGTGGGGAGCTCACATGGGCGACCTTTCCACCCAAGGGCTGTGGTCCACTCAGGAATCTCTGCTCCACATCAATTTGCTGGAACTCAGAGTGGTTTTTCTAGCACTCCAGGTTTTTTCCACATCTGTTCAGAACAGACAATACCACTACGATGTGGTACATCAACAAGCAAGGGGGCACTCGGTCTACGGCCTTGTGCACCGAAGCAATGAAGTTGTGGTCTCTGGCTTATTCTCTGAACGCCTCCCTACTGACAGTTCACCTCCCAGGCAAGGACAATGTCCTAGCGGATGCTCTCAGCAGGATTTCCCAGGGCCATCATGAATGGGCACTGGATCCCCTAGTACTGAGGTAGTATTTGCCAGATGGGGCACCTGCAGATAGATCTCTTTGCAGCCCCAGACAATCACCAACTTCCCCTTTTTTGCTGCAGGCCCCCAGTGTTGGGCTCAGTCCCTCTGGATGCCTTCCTACCCAGTTGGGAAGGGAAGTTTCTCTATGCTTTTCCCCCCTTCCCCCTTCTTTTCAAGGTGCTAGTCAGAATCAGATCTCAACCCTGCAAGATGATCCTGATTGCTCCAGATTGTGCCAGGCAGCCCTGGTACCCACTTCTCATGTCCTTAGCAGTCCACCTTCCCTGTGTCTTCCCAGGAATCACAACCTGTTAACCTGTGCCCAGGGGAGAGTTTGGTATCCGAACCTCAAGTCTCTCAATCTCAAGGCATGGTTCTTGAAGAGTTAGAGTTTGCTGACCTACACCTTTCCCAAGGTGTATTGGATATATTGAAGGCCTCTAGGAAGCCTTCCACCTGGGCTACTTATAATTCGAAATGGAAAAGATTTTCCATATGGTGTGCTGTTAAGCATATTTCTCCAGAATCTGCTGGCGTGCCCACAATCCTGGATTATTTGGTGCATTTGAATTCCTTGGGGCTGAGACCAGCTACCCTAAAAGTGCACTTGGCAGCTGTGTCTGTCTTCTTATCAGCAGGTAAGCCCTCTTCTTTTTCAGCTCACCCTGTGTTCTCCAAGTTTTTTAAAGGGTTGCTTCACACCAACCCTCCATTCAGGGATCTTAATATTTGCATTGCTCAGCTTATGCAACCCCCTTTTGAGCCATTGTCTTCAGCAGAGCTTAAGTACTTGACTTGGAAAACTGTGCTTCTGGTAGCCATCACCTCTGCCAGGCGCATAAGTGAGCTACAAGCATTGTCAGTGGAGCCTGATTTTATCTCCTTTCATAGAGATAAGGTGGTCCTCAGGATTAACAGGAAGTTTTTGCCTAAGGTGGTTTCAGACTTCCACCTTAATCAATCCATGTCTCTTCCTGTGTACTTCACTGACCATTCCTCCTCTGGTGAGAGGAGATTGCACAGTTTAGATGTCAAAAGAGCCCTTAGCCCTTAGCCTGCCCCTCTCAGAACCTCTTATTTTGGGATGTGGGTGGGCAGTGCAATGTTGGCACTTCATGGATGCCCACTTTATTTTCACCCTCTTTGGGTGCTTAGGTGTTATGCTTATCTTTTCTTTCTTGAATCCCCTGACTTGAGTCTTTGTTTTGGGATCAAGAACAAAAATGTGTTTTTATAGTTAGTAGCCAGTGGGCTAGTGTAGGTTTATGGCTTCCACACAGAACCTTAGTGAGTTTTTGCTCGTAAAGATCTGACAGTTTAAGTTTGAGCTACAACAGACAGAGTGTTCAACTGAGCTTGCACTCAAGATTCCATGCCCTGCATGGAAAGTTAACTCTTTCACCTCTGGAGCAGTTCTAACCTGGGGTTATACTGCATATGTCATAATATAGCAAGACTCCTTTAGAAGAAACAACATTACTAAGGTGAGTAATTTTTTCTTCCAACCCACGCCTAGTACCCTCCCAATAACTTTTAATTTTCAGACATCCTCAAAAGATATGTTCATGCGTTCCCACTTGACCGCAACCCCTCCAACAATCCTCCAAGTTATTTTGACCAAAATGTTTGGTGAGCACTGGTGTCCTGAAGAACCTTATAAGCACCTTCCATCTGAATTCCCTCCAAGAGGGTGAGGCCAAGGTTCTGTGCGCCACTCTCCAGATTGCTTCCCACCTTACCTCCCCTTCTCCCAAACCCAGTTCTTTTTCCCAGAGTGCCTGAATCTTCTGCTTGGGTTTTGAGTCTAGTGGCTCACCAGCCGCATAAATCCTAGAAATCAAGTGGGTTGCCTGATGCGGGCCCTTTAACAACTCTATAAGAAAATCAACAAGGGGGTCCATGCTTGCATCTTTCTTCTCCCGTATCCGCCCCTCCTCCGCATTTAAATAATGTCTGATTTGCAAATAGGCACATAGGTCGGACAAGGAAATTTTAAACATGCTGAATCTGTGCAAAACTGTCCAAGATGTCCCCACTAAATAATTGCGCGAAAGTGCATAGTCCTTGTTTCTTCCAGTTTAAAAAGACAGAGTTTTCCGACCCTGGTTTAAACCCCGGCCATTCCGTTATTCTTCCCTGCCTTAACACCCGTATCTGAGCCAAAGCCCCTGACTCCTTCACCGTTTGCAACCAGAGCATGATTGTCATTTTAAGCCCAGGGTCTGGCAATCCAAACACCACTCTAGGATCCGAGATATTAAAAAGGATTGAAGAAAGAGTATGTGGGTACAGAAGCTGTAAGTCCATTTTGGCCCAACTCTGTACCGGTGCTGGAGACACGTACACCTTCAAATATTGCAATTGGGCCGCTCTAAAGTACCTCTTAAAGTCCGGAACTCCCAGACCACCCTGCCCTTTAAGTAATTTCAACAACACCCAGCTCAACCTGGGCTTCTTCCCTGCCCATATAAATTTACTTATCACCTTACGTAAATCTGCCCAGAATTTTTTTGGTGGGCTAAGGGGTATGGAGTCGAATAAAAACAGCATCCTTGGAAGGATATTCATCCTTACCGACTCCACCCTCCCAGAGATACTAAGTGGTAAGACAGCCCATCTAGCACAATCGTTCCTCACTCCTTCCAATAATTTCAAGTGATTCAACTTAAACAGGTCACCCATATTCCTCGGAATATGTATGCCTAAGTATCAGAAATTAGTGGTATTCCATCTTAAGCCCATCATATTTTTTACCCGCAGTGGGATGTCGGCTCCTAAAGAGATAAGTTCTGATTTGGACTCATTAATCTTGAACCCTGATATGGAGCCAAACTCTCTCAACATGTCTAGGGTGGCTGGTAGGGAGTGCTGGGGGTCCCCAAGGTATAGGAGGGTATCGTCCGCATGCAGAGATATGCGATTATCGACCCCACCAACCTTAATCCCCTTAATGCCCTCATGAACTCGGAAAGCCTCCGCCAGCGGTTCCATACTTAGGGCAAAAAGAAGGGGTGAGAGGGAGCAACCCTGCTGCATTCCCCTCCTAATATGAAAAGGTTGGGAGAATAACCCATTCAATCTGACTCTAGCAGAGGGGTTGGAATATAGGGTGCCCACCCATGCCTGAAATTTGGGGCCAAATCCAAACTTCTTAAGAACTTCACTAAGATATCTCTACTCCAGGTGGTCAAATGCCTTTTCAGCATCCAACACAATCACTACCGCCTGCTGTCTACCTCGTGGGGACTGGACGTATGCCATTACTGTAAGCAAATGTCTGATGTCGTCATGAAGATGCCTACCTGGCATAAACCCAGATTGGTCCGGATGGATCAACTGTGTTATCACCGTCTGCAATCTGTTTGCTATCATTCTCATGAAAATCTTGGCATCCAAATTTAGCAGCGAAATAGAGCAATAACTGCCTCACAAGGAGGTATCCTTGTCCGGCTTTGGGATAACAGACATAAGGGCCTGTGTCCAGGTATCTGGGGCATCTGAGGAAATATGGGCCCCATTGCAGATCTCCAAGAGTAGTGGAGAGATCTGATTGCTGAACTTTTGGTAAAACTCAGCTATGAAACCATCTGGGCCGGGGGCTTTATTATGCTTGAGGTGCTTAATTACTTCTCTTAACTCCAGTAGTGAGAATGGTCTATCAAGTTCTTTCCAAGGTCAGGGGAGAGCTTGGGCAGTTTAAGTCTTCCAAGGAACTGACTAATTTTGTCGGAGTGGGTTGCTCCCAACTCAGACTTATACAAATCCTTATAAAATTTTCTAAAGCATTCCGCAATTTGGGAGGCATCCGATACCTGTTTCCCGGGTTCCCTGGGATCCTGAACCCCAGAGGTGAATCTGTCAGCCTCTTGTTTCCTTAACCTGAAGGCGAGTAGTCTGCTCGCTCTGTTGCCCCCACTATAGTATTTCTGTGCTGTAAACCTGAGCGCATTTTCGGTTTTTAGCAAGAGGAGGCGTTATAGCTGTTCCCTGGCCTTCTGAAGCTCCCTACGTACTTTATGCGACCCTCCTTTCTTGTAGGCCTCTTCTAGTTCTCTAATTTTTTGCTCTAAACGCTCTTGTTTCTGTTGCCTAATCTTTTTTTGTTGTGTTGAATATGAGATTATTTCACCTCTCACTACCACTTTTAATCCATCCCAGAGGTACTTCCCCTTTGACACCGACCCCGTATTTTCCCTGAGATAATTTGCTATGACCTCTTTTGTCTTGGAGACAAACCCTTTGTCCCCAAGAAGTCCCACATTAAAATGCCACAGAGATTGTCTGTATTTACCTCCAAGGGATATGGATAGACTGACTTTAGCATGATCCGATAGGTAAATAGGGTATATCTGCTGATCCACAATTGAGTCTATCCTAGTTTTGGGCAAGTAAAATCTATCTAATCTTGAGTACGAGTCCTGCAGGTGGGAGTAAAAGTTGAAGTCCCTACTGGAAAGGTACACCTCTCTCCATGTATCTACCAATCCCAACTCCGTCCGGAGATGTGATAGGGTCCTGGGTCCCGCACCCATTTCCCCACTCCCTTGACTCCTGGATCTATCCAACCTAGCGTCTTCAACACAATTCCAATCTCCCCCTATAATCAGGTGGCCCTCAGGGAGTGTAGCCACCACCCCAAAACATACCTAAAAAACTTCGGATTAACAGGCGTCGGGGCATAAATGTTGACAACATGGACGACCTTCTCCGCAATTTTGCCAGACAGGACCGCTAATCTGCTTTCCTCGTCTGAAAGAAAATTCAAGGGTGAAAATCCTACCCCCCTGTGCACCAAAATGGCAACCTCCACTTTCTTTAGCTTATTATGGGATGACGCAAAAACCTCTCCCACCACAGATGGCACAATTTTTTGTGTTCTGTCATTGAGAGGTGAGTTTCCTGCAAGAAACCAATATCACAATGTACTTTCGCTAAGTCTTTCAGTATACTATATCTCTTTGCTGGAGAACCCAACCCCTTAACATTATATGTAATCAGTTTTAAGGTCTCCATATTATACCTTTTATTAGACTCCCTAATCTCTGCCTACCCCCTTACCTGATGGACCTGCCCTCTGTCCCTTTGCCTTGGAGGGCAATGCACAGAACCCCCCCCCCCGTAGAACTCTCACCACGGGTCCCTTCCCCCCTCTCACCCAAAACCCCTCCACCCCAAACCTTCCCAACTTAAACATCCCACAAAACTATATACATATAAACATGTCCCTTCATAACCAAAAGGAACCATAAACAAACTATATACAGGTCAGTCCTCGGGACTACTATCGGGAGGAAGCTCCCTCCGCCCAGGGCTACAGGCTCTTGTGCGCTCTCAACCCCCTTTGGTTAAGAGAAGTAGGAGGTGATCTCCCGGTGCACTTCACAGGAAGATTCTAATCCCGTGTAAGTTGGTTGGTCCACAAAAAACCAATGATGTGAACCGTTAGTGGCCGACCTCCACAGGAAAACCGTTCCTGTGAAATAGCTTCCGGAGTTGGTGGTGCAATTTCTGTAACAAGTAGAACGAGTGGGCTGACAGGAGTGCAAAATTGCGCCCCTGCCCCCCCCACCAGGTAGCCACTTAAACCGGTGTTGGTATCCACCTGTAAATAACAAGAAAGAGAAAGGAGGAAGGAGAAGAAGAGGAAAAAAAGGGGTGGGGAAAGGGGAGAGGAGAAGGAGGAACTAGGAGTAAATAGGGAAGGGAGGTGGCACCTGCCCAGCATGTTGTAGGGTGTGTTACCTAGGAACCGACCAGCCAGTTAAGGCATCACCTGTGTAGCTGGGCAGGAAACCCATCCCCCTCCACTGCTTAACAAAAGCTTCTCTGCGCCTGCAATAACTTGTACAGTAAACGAATGAAGTCCCGAGTCTTGGGCTAGTCTGCACATGTCGATGGCACAGAGATGAGTTATGTCGGGACCATAACTGTCCCTGGACCCTTCCAGAAAAACAAGCCTCAGTTCTCAAAAAGTCCTTTTATTCTCCTTTCTTCCCAACCATCAGCGCTTCATCAGAGTTATTTTCCTGGCAATTTCCCAAAGAGGCAACGAGCTAGGGGCTCCACAGTCTATGTATTATACTTAATATTATCCAGATAGAGTAACAGGATCTGCCTACTCACAAGGAGAAGACGGAAGGTCAAGCTGGAAGAAAAAACCCAGTCCACGTCAACCCACAGGTCTGGGAGTTCAATGCCCGCCTTGTGGAGCGGCTTTTTCGCTTGCAGCAGGTTATCATACAACTTACTACCTGTAGACCAGTGTATTAACAGTTTGGCTGGGTATCTAAGAAATTCTTTTACTTGCTTCTCCCTCAGTTGTTTAATTACTGTAAGGACTCTCTTCCTTCTTTGCATAGTAGTTGGAGGGAAATCATGGTCCATATATACCCGTTTTCTGTCCAAATTCAAGTCTCGTTTACTCCACGCTTTGCGCAGTACCAACTCTTTAACTGGGTACCAGGAGAATTTAACCAAAATTGAGCGTGGGGGGCATCACTTTTCGGCTTGGGGCTTAGGGCGTGGTACACTCTTTCGAGCTCTATAGGCTCCGTAGCAGGGATATCTAGCTCTTGGTGAAGCCATGATTTAATGAACTCAACCGGATTGTCCTGTTCCGCTCCCTCCGGGAATCCGAAAATTCTGATAGTTTTTCTCCTTCTTCTTAATTCCACATCTTCAGCCCTGGCAGTTAGCTCTCTTTCCCTTCTGGCCAGATAAATCACTGCCCTGCTGAGTCGCACTGAATCTTCGCGGAGCTCGTCCAGGCCTGACTCTAGCTCCTGTGTTCTTCTCTCTAGGTGCTTCAAATCTTGCTCAATGTCTTTGACGTTGCTATCGATCCGCTGGAGCATTTTCACAATATGCGCCGTCGCCCTGCCATCTGTAGAGCTTCCTCTCAAGATTGTCTCCTCATCCTACTCCCTTTTGGACCCTGACACTGACACAGAGGCCCTGGACATTGGAACACTCGGGCTGCGGTCGGATCTGGATCGGAGCCTATTTTGGTTTTTTTTAGCGCTCCTGCCCCTCGAATTCACTGCTTGACTCAGTCCTCTTACTGCAGGTTTAGAGAAGGATTATTTCGGATGTCAGTAAACACTGGATTAACTACGATTACTTGCACCACCGTCGCGGAGCTTAGGGCTAAGCCGCCATTCGGTTCCGTGACGTCCCACTGTTAATGTTTTTGTTTTTACCTGTTATATCAGTTATTGCCAACAGTTATTTATCTCTGCATTCCAATTTCCCTTTCCCTGTTAATAAACTGTTTCTTCGTGTTGCTTAATACTGTCTGTGAGCATATTATTAACTACAGACTGTAATTACATGTGCTTTAAAGTATTACAGTTTAAAGTGGTATTCCGTGTATGGGGTGACTGTGAGGGGAGGTATAACATCCCAGGGAGTTGTACCATAAAAATATCTGTCCCACTATAATTTACTATAGGTGGAGGCACCGCACTTTTTAATTTCTATTTGGGAAAGATGAATCCCCTTTTCCATCAGAAACAAAGCCCAGGCCCCTCAACCTTGTTGAGCCTGCAAGGCAGAGGTAGTAGCCAACATTTACACGGCAACCTGGTTACATATGTTTACCCAGGAAGTGGTCTCTAGGCAAACCTGTTTTCAGTACTATCCTACTCATGAACACATTTCAATTCCAATACGGGCAATTCCATACATACTGAAAATTACAAAGCTATCATTACATAAACATCATATCCATATTAAAAACAATCACATTTAAACTTTACCTTTATGTACTGGGAGTTCTTTTCAATACTGCCTTGGTGTCCTGAACAATTATTCTGGACATGGAGGACTGGCCGATACTGAATAGGTCAGCTGTGGTCCTTTGGATCAATTAAGGTCAAGCTTTCACTTCAAGCATCAGGTGCTAAAAGAATCAAAAAAAAAGGTCTGACTTCTTATTTTAGCAGTATCCAAAATATAACATCAAGCCAATTTGTCCAGCAACCTATAGTGGCAACGTAACTTTCTTTACAGATGCTTGTTCTCTACCTTGGGTGGTACCTCAGGTGCCAGAAAATAAACCATTATACACAGCAACTCTATGAATTAGAAGCACCGAGATGCCTAAAAAGTAAGCAAAGGCTCCTTCTTTACTTTAGGAATTAACAGGACTGGGAGTTTTTGTACAGCTAGATGATTGTTATATATTTCTTTTACAATTTAGAAGCTAAAAACCAGACTCTGAGGAAGGGGATCTATTTTTTCCCCGAAATGTAGGATTTCAGTGCTGGATGTTACTCAAATAAATTAATTTCGATTGATTTAAAGTTTTTGGTATGTGGACCTGTCATTCCAATCTGTGATTTTGTTAGTATTGCTATGATTGGTTTGGGTCTTTCCCGCTGCTGATATATTTCCCATTCTGTTTCCCTTACTGAGGTTGGCTGGGCTGGTTTTTGGCTTTAATTTGTGTGTGTGTGTGTGTGTGTGTGTAGTAATATAAATGAATAGGGCCTCCGGAAGGTGTTTGTCATGATATAAGAGACTTCTGAATGTGGGGCCTAGGTGAAAGGATCGTAGAGCAAAGCTGATCAGCTCTGTCTGCCCAAACCTCATAAGAAGAATCTCATATCATATTGTATTATAAATCACTTAAGTTTAGCTCAATTGATTTATAATAAGTTTAGTCTTTTTTTTTTCATTTTGGTGTGCTGTCCTCCCCCCTGGCATTGAAGGGAAGCACACCCTCCTAACGCTTCTGCATAAGAGCCCACTGTACACAGGATAAAAGGTGCAGTGGCTCTGTGTGCTGATTGGCTGAAATCATGTTAGTTATTTATAATCAACCATGAAGTCCAGACTACTGTCTGAAAGAAGCAAAAACCAAAACGGTAGTACAGTAAGAAATATAATACTCATGCTTTAACATGGACTCACAGCCCACAGTATACAGTATGTTTACAAGATACTCTGGACTGCACTTTTTCAATTTATTTGCTTAGGACAGCCCAATTGCAAAGCAACATTTTGTTTACAGCAGGCACCTGTTTCTACCCAAATATTCAGCTGAGAGAGAGAGTGAAACACAGGAAAGTGAAATGGCTTTTCTGAGAGTCACACAGTGAGCAAGTAACTCAGGAGGGATCTGAGCTTGGGATCTTCTCTTTCACAGTTTTGTGTTCTACTCACTACATCAACCTGCCATTTTAAAAATGTTTGTGACATTTATTGTGCCGAATACCTTACTTAACACATTTCCAGATACAGTTACAATACAACACTGCCAGATTCGGGAGACATTCATGACTTTGGTAAAATAATTTGGCTAATTATGCTTTTCATATACACTGTATCCCCGAAATGTTTTACAAGCCATCAACAGCTGCAGCAGCTGTTATGTATACACAGATACAAGTGCGATTTATGATGGTCATGGAAAGCACAGGTTAGTAAAACACAGTGGAAGTGAGAAAAAGGGAGGTTAAGTGGCTTATTCAAGCTCTCATAGTGAGTAAATGCAGTGTGGTGGGATTCAAACCTGCATCTTCAGTTTCAGCTCTGCACTCTAACAACTAGGCTACACTGCCTTCTCAGTGATGTGGGGCACTTTTTCTAGATATCTCACAGACAGGGACGCACAGCCAGGCTAAGTGAAATTATTTTCACAAGCTGTGGATTGAGATAGAGGCTTCTAATTAGCATGGAGATTGTTTTCAGTGCATCTTATCTGCCTGCGTTCTGCCATTCTCATTTATGGCCTTCCCCAATTGATCTGCTTACCATGAACTAAAATTATTTATTTGCCTTTATCACTGTAAGAATAATACTCGGAGATTTGATGCTAATTACAAGTAGCAACCAAATTAATTTCATTAATCAGTCTGTGTTTCAGAAAGGCTTGGACTTAATTAGTTACTCATCCAAATTTGAATCCTAATTTGACATGGCTGCCCCCACTGCCTTAAGCTCTGAGCATCAGTGCCTCTGTCAGAAGCAGTCAAAGCGCTGCTTACAGAATGTCAATTTGCAAGTGTGTAATATTGATAAATATTACTTAATAAAGTACAATAGTAAATATATATTCTTTCCTTCCCTCCACAATAAAAAACCCTGTCCTATCCATGCCCCAAATAGTTACCAATTTTGCCTCTTATTCTATTACATAACTTAAAAAGCATACTTTGCAATTAGAATTTTACACCACCATGATTCTGTTACAAATATCTTGTCATACGTTACTGGCACACTGCCCTAGCTTTCATCCTGGTGACCCCATAACTGATGTACTTTGCACCGTATTTACATTACCAAAGTCCTGTCCCTCATAACTGATGATAAATATCATACTCTGATTCATACCATAGTGTTTCTAGGTTATGCAATATATTTTTAAATGTAAAGCTTTCAAATTATTTTTTTGAGTTTGAACTTTTTATAGCATAATTTACTAGATTGAGTTTTATATAAATATCAATGACTAGCAATAAAAAACATCACATTACACATAACAGAGATCTTACATTCTAAGTCAAATTAGGAGCTGAAGTACATAAACAGAGAAAAGGTTTCACAGATAGTGAAAAATCACATAAATCAGCAACATGCACAGACGTACATTACCTTGTTATACATCTGCAAGAAATGTTAATATTGCATTCCATTTGTTTTCAAAGCCCACCAAATTATTATTTAAGTTGTTTGACATTTTTATCTAGATGCAGCACTTGTTCTATGGCAGAATGCCATTAACGTAATGTAACCATTTGTTCACTTAACCAGCACTTAAGCACAAGCTTTTTGACTATTATGGATATGAGAAGCATACAATTGATTTTGTTCCCACAGACTCACAGTTGAATGATTCTCAGCAAGCACAGTTTAACTGTTTATTTGTAAATATGTTTTATTGGAATTTTAGTAACATATAAACACACATAAATATTAATGCATCAATATACACAGTACCATCAGTTAAAATGTAATTATGTAATCATACTATAATTTATCTGTTTATTTCAAATGTTTCACTGGGAAATATATACTGAGCTGCTAACAGATCATTTCCAGATGTGTCCTGGGGGTAGGGGATGTGGAAAATCATATACAATAAATGCAATATATCAAAGAGCATAATCAAAAATTGAAGATAAATCGTTAGGTGATAAAACTATTGTAGCATAGTAATGGACAGGTAATGCAGGAAGCAGACTGAAAGGGGAAAACTTGTGTGGGGGTAGGGGTGGAGGAAGAGAGTCATGAACAGTTGTAGAAGGGTGAAAAATAGTCATGAAGTAATGACTTTAGGAGTAAGAGGAAGAGGCAGAGAAAATGAACAAGGGAAGAGAGGACCAGATTTTAGGAAAGTGGTACGAGAAAGCAGATTGACCAACAGTAGATTTTCTAGAAGGAGTATTGAGAGAAAGGGAAGTATTATTGTGTAGAGCATAGCAGGAAGCTAAGGGAGAAGACAAGAGGGATTTGAGGGATGTAAGGTAGGAGGGAAGGGGACCAAACCAAAATGTTATTTAATTTTTTATTCTTTTGTTAACTGGTTAAGGACCACCAGGCACAGGTGCCTGTTTTCAGGGGTGACCCAGAAGCACTGGGGAGGTTAAGTGACTTGCTTAGAGTCACACAGTATTGCAAGAGGAGGTTGTGGAAATCAAACCCAAGGTCTGTCTGCTAGATGTACCAAGCTCATTCACAGCTCATTACTCTAACCTCTAGGCTATACTGCCAGCCCCCCAAAATCTTATTTTTTTAATTTTTAAGCCCCCTTAAAATTTAGATATAACGGAAGCACAATGGGAAAGGTGCCTGGTGTCGAGAGAGAGAAAAAGGACAAAGTAGAGCAAGCAATGGTGGGTACAAGGGGAGCAATCTAAAGCAAAATTACAAAAAGAGTAGAAGAGGGGGGTCCTGTCCTGCAAGGGAGGATTTGGGAGCTCCACTATAGACTATGTCACCATAATCAAAAATGGGAAGAATCATCTTTAAAACAATCTCACGGCAGACAGGAAGTGGGATACTTGTTTTGTTTCTGTACAATGCACAAAGTCTGAGATGAAGTGTTTGGTGTATGACATCAGTATGGACTGAGAAATCAAGATGATGGTCAAGCCAGACCCCAAGGTACTTGAAAGAGGATGCATCCTTTATAACAGCACCATCAAGTGTGTGAAATGAAGGGAGAGGGGTGAGTCTGGAAAGCCTCTGATAGGTGCCAAAAGTCATGGCAACTTTCTTTTGGCATTGACAGATAGTTGGTTAGACTGGTAACAATGCTGGATGTTGTCAAAATCCAGCTGAAGCCATGAGGTAAATTCATGGGAAGAGGAGGCAGATGCAAAAATAACTGTATCATCAGCATACATGTGAATGAATGCAGTGGAACAGACAGAAGGAAGGTCATTCAATAATTTGGAAAAGGGAATAGTACCTAGGACAGGCCCTTGAGGGACACCAGAGCAGATAGGGAGCGGTGATGAAATGGAGCTAACTATCCAGACAGCTTGAGTCTTTCCCTCAAGGTAAGAATGAAACTAGCTGACTGCAGAGTCAGAAAGTCCCATTGCTTTAAGCTTGTCCAGAAGGAGGGGATGTGCCACTGTGACAAAAGCTTTAGCAAGATCAGCAAAGATGGCAGACATGATCAGACCCTGATCCATAAGGATTGAGTTAGTGAGCCATGGAAGGGAAGTGGAAATGGAGTAGGATTTCCTAAAACCAGACAGAAAGGGGGTGAAGAAGGAGGAGGAGTCAAGGAAGGAAAAGAGCTGTGATATTACTCGGTGTTCCTGTAACTTGGCTAGGGTAGGAAGGAGAGAGATAGGATAGTAGTTACCAGAAGAAGTGGGATCACCACCTTTAGAGATAGGAATGACAGTAGTCTGCTTCCAGGCATCAGGAACAGTAGCAGAAGAAAAAGAAAGGTTGAGTAGCAGGGTAATAGGCAGAGCAAGAGCAGGGGCTGAGAGAAGTAGAAGTTTAGGATCAAGGTCATCAGGGCTACCACATTTGTGAGGATTAAGAGCAAACAAGAACTTAAGAGAAGCGGAGGTGATTGTAGAAGAAAAGGAAAAATAGAAAGTAGAGGGAAGAAAGGGAGGAGAAGGAAGAGGAAGGGATGAGAGAGAGGGCAGACATATTAAAGTAGTCACTTGGGGTACAGAATAGAATCACAGTTTGTCCAATTTTGCTGATTTTCTTTTGTGACTCTATAAATTAGGTATAGACTAGATTTGTCTTCTGGCCTATTGATGTGATCATCCTCAGAATACAGATTTATGGTGTGAAGTACTTTTTTAGACCTAAATCTGTAGCTGGCTCATTTCTTATTTTTTCCCCATAAGGATTTGATAACCAAGCAATCTCAAACAGTTGAAAAGTGTACCATCTCTGCTTTTATATGTGCGACACACTGGAAATTTGGAATGATCTATGTCTTGCCTCACGTATTGGCATCCAATATATATATATATGGTTTAAAATTCAGAAGTGTGTTAATCTGGATGTGTTCCCTTTTTACAACATTATTACAAATGTTCAGCCAATTAATATTTGAATGAGTATTCTGTCATATTTGTAAGTGACTTGACCACCATTGTTGTATTTTCATATCTAATGTTTGAAAAAACTCAATAAGTTGTTTGTAAATTTCTGAGACTGAGAGTGGTGCATAAGGAAATTCAATCATGTTTTTCAATAAAGAATACTCTGTACTGTGAAAATGAATCAATAGTATTTTCTGTATGATAGCCATGAGTTATAGTTAGCTGTTTGTGTCTCTAGTTTCTAAATTGTAATTAGTCTGGATTTGAGTATATGAAACTGGGTGCAAGCCAATCACAATTTGTTTATGTCTTTTAATACCTTTATCTTCCCAAGTTTTAAACCTTTTTAATCTTACTTTACGACCCTCCCCTCCTGATTGGGTCTAGCTCATGTTGTTGGCAACCCCTCAGCTCCATCAACTACACCCCTTCAGTCCCTACTGGTGGTGATCTGCTTGGAGCAAAGCCCGAGGGTAGCATCAACCATCATACAGACAGTCCAGTTCACATATGTTTGTCCCCACTTTCACCCAAAATGTCTTCCTCAACCAAGCAGTGGCAATGTTGACTTCAGATATCAAAGCATCTCTGCAGTGAGAAGCAAGCTCCCTGCCACAGTCACATGGGCCTCACTGTGGTGCCAGAACTTGCCACCATCCCTCCCAAATGAGGCAAACTACTGAGTGATAACTACCTCAACCTGGCCTGTCCCCAACATGGTGATCTAGTTTCTGAACCCAGGTTGCCTGCACAGTAGTGTGATGTGCTACCATTGGGCCATTGAGGTAGCCTGTAAATTTGGAATTTATTTGGTAATTTTGAAATAGTAAACTGTAAATTGAGACTGTCGGGGGGGAAGGAAATTGACATTGAGTATTTTTTAATTCTTTAAAAAATTATATTGTGGTATCAGTTGCAGTATCTGTCATATTGCTTAGTAAGGATTAAGGTATAGTTGGGAATGAGCTACCATTTTTTGTCTGTATGTAACTAGGATGTGATATATATGGTTTAATGTAAGGGATCTGCATATTCTAACCTTTCACGTATGCCACTGCTTGGAGAGTGGTAATATATTTGAAAACTCCAACATCTAAGCCCTATTACTTCTTTTGGGTTGCCATTTTTTGTATGAGATCCTCGGTGCTTTATCCTCCATATAAATCTTGAAACATTCTCACATATTTTAATAAATAACGTTTTTGTGACCACCAAGGGAATTATTATGAGCATGACATTTAGTCTAGATAGTATATTCATGAGTATCATATTTATTCTTCCCGAAAGAGTGAATTGTAATTTGACCCATCTGTCCAACTGTAGGGAAATGTTGCTCCAGAGATATCCAGGTGTTTGTTCCATAAATTTAGAGTGGAGCCACCTACTGAGATTCTTAGGTACATTACATTTTATGTCTCCCATTTTAATGATAGTACACCTAAACATGAAGGGCAGGATTTTCAAAGGGCTCCCTGAAGCAGATGATGACTTATGTCATGCTTTAGTGCAATTGCGCTACTTGCGTCAAAATGTTAGACTATCTAAAATATGTTCTAATATTTTGTTGCAGATGCTCCAAGTTGCATATAACAAATGACACATTTATCAAATAAATGATTCATACATACTTTTTTTTACTGTAAAGCCGGTAAAGTGTTGCAAGCACATCAAAACAGTTGAAAATAGTAATTAAAAAGTTTATCATATTCCTTTTGATGTTGTGGCAGCCCCAAATCAGAAATTGTGCCTGCATCAAGGGATTTTAAAATCCTACCCAAAGTATCTGTGTGAACATTTAGTGGCCTAATACAAGTGTTGTCTAAGCCTTGCCAAATGTTTTAATATCTTCTAAAGTGTCTGCAATTGATTTTATAAGATCTTGCAAATGGAAGATAACGTCATTGGCATACATTGTCAATTGATATTGTTTAGAGCTAATCTTAATTCCTTTAATTTTTTCTCAGTGTTGTTATACAGTGGTGCACAGAGTCTGGTTCCTTTCTGTGTACAGTATTCATGTCAATCAAAATCTTCAGTGAAGAACTGGCAACAACAGACAGAGCTATCATTTGCTAATTTCTTCATTTCTTTGTGTTTCCAAACATTTGAATAGTCATCACTGAGGAAACGACTGACTGATTGATTGATTGATTGATTGTTAACTAGGTGATGACAGTAGTGTCATGCGATCTCACAACATTTGGGAACCTGACACTGGGCACCACTGCAAGTCCAGCCAGTGGTTCAAGATACAAGTTAAGAAAATGTGGTGACATCAGGCAACCTTGCTGTGTTCCTTTTTGTAGTCTGGAAATGTATAAATGTAGTCATTTTAAATTACTTCGATAGATGTTTGAAATGATCTAACAAAATTTAAAAATTCAAAGCGGAAATTATATTTTTTCAAAATGTAAAACAAGAAGTTCAAATTTTTATTGTCAAAGGTTTTGTGAGCATCAAGTGACATCAAGCTAGAAGGGTCTAACTTTTTTGTTTTAGCTAAGATGTGAATTTCTGATATCATCAGATGCCAGGCACACAACTGATCTATAATCAATTAAAACTTCATATTGAAACCTTCTCACTGTTAAACCCAGCACAATCTGGTTTCCGGTCTAAGCACAGCACTATCACGGCTTTGGCTAAAGTTACAAATAACTGGATCTCTGCAATAGACAACAAAAAGATCACAGGTGCAATTTTCTTAGACCTGAGTAAAGCTTTCAACACAGTTGACCACAACTTACTAATTGCCAGCCTTACAAAACTAGGTGCCACTCCCTCCACCGCTCAGTGGTTCACCAGCTATCTCTCAGGGAGGACCCAAAAAGTGAAAGCTGATGGCATATTCTCAGGCTCATTGCCGATTGCGAGGGGAGTCCCTCAAGGCTCCATCCTAGGACCTGCCCTTTTTTCCCTGTATATCAATGATCTTGACTCTCACATCATCAATTCCAACCTTCACTTCTTTGCTGATGACACAGTACTGTACACCTCTGGCTCTACACTGTCTAAAGTTAGGGACGTACTGCAAGCTGACTTTGCTCAGCTGGAAATTAACCTCATTAATGCCGAGCTTCTTCTTAATGCCAAGAATACTAAGGCTATGATTTTTACTCATAGTAACACTTCTCCCTCCCCCTCTGGACCACCAAAGGACTTTGTTGTCACCTCGCTAGGTGAACCCTTGGAAGTTGTTCCCAAATTCAAATATCTTGGCATTTGGCTGGATAACAAACTTTCTTTCAACGATCATCTTGAGGACCTATCTAGAAGGCTAAAAGCCAGGTTGGGTTTCTTTTTCAAAAACAAGTCTCTCTTTCTGAATGAGATTAGAACCAGGCTAGTACAGGCCACATTTCTTCCCTTGCTTGATTATGGGGACCTAATTTACAGCTCCACTGCAACGTCAAACCTAAATAAATTGGATGTACTCTATCACCGTGCCCTGCGGGACATCATCAATTCACCGTATCAAACCCATCACTGTGACCTTTACACAGCAGTCAGCTGGACGTCACTTACCACTAGACAGCTGTTTCATGATGGTATCTGGACCCTTAAGATACTCTTGAACAAACTTCCAAGCTACCTCACATCCCTCATCAGTATCTCCCACTGTGCATATTCCCTCAGGAAATCCGACTTTATCTTCCTGGATGTACCTAGGACTCACACCACATTTGGTAAATGTGCTATCACATATGCTCTTCCAACAATATGGAACCGGCTCCAAACCACTCTGAAACTATCCAGCATGGTCTTGGTCAACTTCTTCAAAGAGTTAACAGCATCCAAACTAAAAGATATCTGTCATTGCTTTTAAGCCTCTCCCTGAGCCCTTATAGCCTCAAGATCAATCACCTCAAACCTATATCTACCAGGACATGAAACCATTCAGCTAATCACTAAAGTCTCACCTATTATTGCCTTCATTATCTCTATCCTCTTCACCCTACTCTCCCTAGCACTATTCCTTTACTCATCTCATATTTTCTAACCCCTCCTTCTTATTCCACTACTCCCTTCTGTTATCTTTACACCTTCCTCTTACTCACCTACTCTCTCATCCCACAGCACACTCCCAACCAGCCCAGCTCCCTACTATCCTACACTAATAATCCCTACCTGTTCGGTCGAATTTCTGCATCAGGTAATATATGAACCCTACTGTGCCTCAATCTGTCAGACTGTAATTTTGTAAACTGATGTATAGCAATCCTATGTGTATATGTTTTTTTATGTTACTTTGTATATGTTGTCTTTTTATGTCAAGCCACTTGGCTATTATTATGATCTAGGACCTCCTTGTGAATGAGCTTGCTCAACAGAGTTTTCCTGCAATAAACTTGAACTTGAACATTTAGAGATTAAATTAAAGATGACCTTATATGAAACAGCAGTGTTTGTTTTGTTAGTTGGCAAAAACAATTTCATCATATAGTTTTTTTAGCCACATTCTTATATTCATCCTTGGTGTATTTTTAGTTTTCTCAGATAGTTTTAAAACAGCTTTTATGGCTAATTTTGTAATTAACAACTCATATTACTAAAGATAGCCACCACTCACAATTTGTAAAAATCTCTTCCACTGAGGTTACCTGTTGAATGTGCATACTAGAGTCATACTTTCGATGTATTAGGATGGTTCTGTAACATGTTTCTGATGGTAAACAGCATAGCTCTGTACCAAGATATTTCATTTTTTCATTGGGAGCATGGCATGGGAGTGGAAACTTTTACAAAATTTCAAAATTCTGTATCTCAGTTCAGGAATAAAAGAAAGCAAAAAGAAAATTGGGTATTGTGATATTTTTGAAAGAAAACATTATTCCTGAAAACACAATGATATATGGTCCTAAAACATACTACTGCTTTAATCTTTTAGTCAGTATTTTGGCAAAACAAGGTTACCATTTCTATTTACACATTAATGAAATCTGACTGAAATCATTCAGTATTGTAATATTGTGTTGCTCTGGTATTTAAGTATGTTAGCTTCATACATAGTTTTAGGTAATTCACCTGTACCTACAGAAAAAATTGAATACCTGTAATTGGGTTTGTGAGAGCTCTGATTGCGATTTCTTATAAAAGTTAGAACTTAAGCCATATGACTCTGGAATTTTATTTGGTTTCACATCAGAAGTACTTTTAATGACATCAAAAATATTACTGTTTTTATTTCTTGATACTGTACCTCATACTCTGTTAATTTTGATAATTTAATACATTTGAGAATATGTCCTCACAGATAGCATTGCATATTTTGTTTTCGATTGCTTCATTATATAAGTGTTTATAGTACTATGCAAAAGTATTATGCATCTTGGATCAATGACTAATTTATTCAATCCACTATTATAAATTTTGTGTATGTATTGCTAGATTATTTTTTTTAACCATAGTGCTAACAATTTTCTTTGTGTTTCATCTAGTTCTGTATATTTAAGTTTTGATCAAGTGATATCAAATTCTGCCTACTGTCTCAACAGGTCATTATAGTTTCTTTGAGTTTAACCAGTTGTAACTTTTCTGATTCTAATAATGAATCATAATCCTTTCTTTGCTTTTTCTGATGTGTAAAACAATATATTTACTTTTTTCGTTTTTTAATGTTGCTGTGACATGACAAGCTAATGAAGTATCCTCTTAATGAGCATTTATAAGCATGCCACAATATATTTTGTGAATTCAAAGTACCACTGTTTTTTTTAAATGTCTTTAATGAACTACTGTATCTATTTTTTTAATATAATTGTCTTTTAAAGATTGATTTTTTTATTCTCCATACCATGTGTTTTGCAACTAAATCCAAAACATGCAGTACTAAAGACAAAGACGAGGGATCTGATACAGTATAATGATTTATTGGATTTTGGCTAGTGTAACTGAATGAAAGAGATTAGGTCATGCCTGTACAAGGACTTCTGGTCCATTGTACTTTACAGTCACCAAATGAAAATATTTTTTATAAATAAAAAAATTAAGATGGAATAAGAAAGAAGCCAATTTAGTGTCAGTGGCTCAGCAGGTTGCACACTCATCTCTAAGGCTGGAAGATCAGAAGGCTGTGGGTTCTATCCCCACACCAGACACTTGGGTTAAATCCCAACAATGACACTGTGATGCAGCATGAGGGGGTGCTGCACTCCTGAGGTGCTGTCTTTTGGATGAGATGTTAAACCGAGGTCCTATCTGCCTGTTCTAGTGGTAGTTCAGGTGGATGTTAAAGATCCCATGGCACTTCTCGAAAAGAGTAGGGGAATGTTTTATTAAATATACACAACACAATTGCAATCCATATCAATATACATTATATGCAATACATAGCACCCTTACTAAGTATATCTCACAAAAAAACTATGTTATTTAACTCTCCTGGATAAATTACTTGGCCAATTTTATCTTTTAAGAAGGGCACAGTTTTCCATTTGGAAGTCAATTCAGCCTAACTCAGATATTGTTTCTAATAAAGACATTGAGTACATAATTCATGCTCTACATTCCTGATAACTTGCCCAAGTTCTTGATATACTTATAAGAGAAATTTACACCTTGTCTACCATAAGACAAATTTAATACATGTTAAAATCAATCTGAGCACCCCTTTATCAATTTGCAACTGTTGCAAACAAAAATCTCAATCTCTTCGTATGTAACATTTTGCCATTTTTTATTCCCCATTTTATTGCTAATAGATACCAAAATTCCTGTACCTAGGGATACTGTATCAGAAAGTGTTCAATAGTTTCCTCCTGTACTATACAAGTTTGTCTTGGACACATTCTCTCTACCTGGCTTTTATCCTTTCACACTAAGTCTTCTGTGACTACTTAACCATATCACATCCTACATTCTAGGGGGTATCTTAGGATCTTGTAAAGTGGTTAATACATTATCATAATGTTTTTCATGTATCTCTTTTAAAATACAGGGTCGTATAATAAGCTTGTTCATGGATACAGGAGTAGATTAATTTTCTTGATTTATTTTCAATTTGCCCTGGTTCTAGTCTTCATTTCTTAATCTTAGTTATAACAGGTTTAAAATACACTGGACATTTTCTTACCACTGAGTTTAAATGCTCATGTGTAGCCTATGCTACTAAAAAAGAGATTTAACCAATGTGCTGCAAAGAGTGTCTATAGTTTTGGGTTCGGCCTAGATGGGTCTATTATATTCCTATGAAGGAAAATACTATAATAGAAAGCAATTGGGTTCAGTAAATTCAAGCCTCCCTGTGCTATTGACAGGTATAATATGTTATACTAGGAAGCGTTAGATGCACAGAAGGTGGGGTACCCATATGAGTGCATCTTCCAGCGTACTGGAAAGAATTACCAAGCTTCAAATAAGTAGGTGTCCAAATTGTTTTTGAAAGTCTCTAAGTTAAATAAAAGGAACAGGAAAACCATAGTAAGACAAACAGAACCATAAATAAACATGCAAAACTCTATCAAAAGCCTTTAATTGATCCAAATTTAACAAAAACCCAGAAATATCATGTGAGCGTAAGGAGGAGCCTTGGCGGATGTCTGTGGCATGGGTGCAGGAGTGCATCTGGTTACACTGGATGTCATTGCACATCCAGGTTCTGTGGGGGGGATGTACAAGTACACTGGAAAACTCCTGTTGGCTGGGAGGAAGACATCACCTGCTCCCACCTCCAATGTCAGACCGTGCCCACTGGGACCTCGTCTCCCTAATCACCTCCACCCAAAGAGCACCGGATGAAAGTGCCATGGAGCAGAAGGTGGCCCCACCCCAGGGGGTGGATTCCAGGGGGCTGCTCCTGGGTACATCATTAGCAATGGTGGATCTGCGTACAGTTGGAAGGGTCTCAGACAGGAGGAGATCCGGCAAGTCAACCGATGGGGCCCCAGCAAGCGGGGATGGGAGGGGAAAAAGAACCAACAAAAAAAAAAAAGACCTGCTGTCATTATTGCTCAATATTATTTTGATGTTGTTAGATGCCACTGTTTAAACAGAATGAAAACGTGTTTAACTTTATTTTATTTTTATTTATTTATTTCAGATTCAGATTAATACCTTTGAGTTGTGGAGCAGCTCTTTTACAAAGGTTCCAAGTCAGTTATAATGCAGTACAAGAGATAGGGTACAGGCAAGTTCACAAGACAGTACATTAAATACTCAGTAATACATTACATTGACAGTTTCAGAAGTGTAAGGTGTTAACAGTAGCAACAATATGTGCAGTACACAGTAGTTTTGAGGTGCAAATACACAGTTGCTATTCTATGAAAACACTTGAGTTACTTAAGCGCAAGATGATCGGGTAGTAGTCTAAGTGGACTTTGTCAGGATAAAAGAGGGGAGTATAGGGATGGGGGTTGTTGGGGAAAAGATTAATTGGTCAGGAGTGGGTCAACCAGTGGTTGGGCAAGGGCCAGCATGTGACTAAGTGGGTAGTCACTACAGTATAACCTCTATTATCCAACCTCCCGTTATCCTAATCTCTGGATTATCCAAACTCATACCATGTCTCCCCGAGCTAGTAGGAACATGGTGAGAAGGATCCTCAGTTTTATGAACCCCTCAATTATCTGAACTAATCTTATGTCCCCCAGTGAGTTTGGATAATTGAGGTTGTACTGTGTGTGTGTGTGTGTATATATATATATATATATATATATATATATATATATATAAGCATGGTCGCACCCCTATAGTTAGGGTTCAACGGTCACTTCTATGTTAAGCCCCAATTTTTCACTTTAATAATTTTGCAACCATTCTACCAATTTTCATGAAAGTTTGCACGTGCCATCAGGGACCAAGGGTCTCTTGATGTGGCAAGTTTCATTCCAGTCAGATGTGCGGGTGCGGAGATGCAGTGTGTCAAAACATTTGAAAATTACCATTTTTATGTAAATTCTTTGTTACGCCATTTCTCAGAAATGGCTTGGGCATTTGGTCTGAAATTGAAGGGTATATCGGGCTTGGGTTGCAGATGTGCCTTTTGAAGGTCTGGTGAAAAAATATCAATCCATTCAAAAGTTACTAAATTTCAAAATTTTCCATTATTTCCTATGTAAAAGTCAGATGTCCTGTGTGACAGTGTGTTTCTCTTTCATGAAAGTGTCATTCTCTTTCTCAAATGGGGTATGTTCTTTTGTGCTGCTGCCATCTTGTTTACAGTTAGTGAGGCAAACAAACTTAAATATTTAAAACACTGCTGGTAACTGGTGAACACCAACAGCTGTGTTTATCTATTCGGGGCCCAATGAATCAGATTCTGGGGTCAGTTTTGTAAAACAATGCCCAGAAATGTGTTTATTTTCTT
The DNA here is from genome assembly GCA_016271365.2 of Neoceratodus forsteri. Taxonomy (NCBI): domain Eukaryota; kingdom Metazoa; phylum Chordata; order Ceratodontiformes; family Ceratodontidae; genus Neoceratodus; species Neoceratodus forsteri. The sequence goes on from CM057459.1 coordinate 198,765,995, forward strand.
TGAGGCATTGTTTTGCTGCAAATTGTGGAACTGTCTTTTGCAAAACAACCATCTTTTTTCACAAATTGTGAAACAGCGTTCAGTTGTAGTGCAAAACCTGTGTGGTGTGCCACAATTTGCAAATGCAGTGCCACCTGTGGAAGACGCAGCTTGCAGCAAAGTAGTGGACTGTTCACTGCTCATCCCTGATTCAGCAACCTCGAGCCCCAATCCCCCATCCCTATATGTAACCCCCCCACACACACACTTCCCTGAAGTCAGATTGTTATTTATTTTTTATTGCATCTACATTTTCCTGGTGGTCTAGTGGCCCTCCCTCCCCAATCCCCGATTTCAGTATTTCTTTTAATCACTGTGATTTCCTGGTGATCTAGTGGCCTTCCCTCCCTGATCCCCAATTCCCATTTTTCTATTTCATTGGTGGCTAGTGGTATCCCCCACTCTCCCATGTTGTGTTGAAACTGAAAATAAGAAAACCATCCCTCAATGCCCGTTTTTAGTTTTGTTAACCTTTAAAAAACAAAGTCCATCACCGATCAAACCCGCATCCCCACCTGACTTCCCACTGTGCACCCACCTTCCCAAACCCCCCTCGACACCCCCACACACCTTTACTCACCTGAAGAGGTCCCAGGTTCGAGATCCGCTCTCCCGATCGAAGACACGTTTTGCTGCTGGAACCAGCAATTGCAATATGAGAAACTAAGGAAATGCAGCTCAGTGTACTGTATTTCAATGGGGGTTTCAACTTTTATGCATAACTTTGGCATTTTTTGAGGTTTTGACTCAATGTTTTCAATATGGCCTTTTGGGACCCCACCTCATGAACAATAGGACTGCTGTTACACAACTCTTGCTAGAAAAGTGATTTTGCGGTTGGTTGGCAAATGTAGGAGCCATATTAAAAAAACATAAAAATTAAAATTCCCATATGATAACAATGTAAATTTAACAAGCCATAAGTCCATCAGTAATTGGCTTTAAGGGACAAATATACAATTATAAAATGGTCATTAATAGAATTATTAAATCTAACAAAATCTTTGGTCAGACAGTGTCACCTTACCATTGATTAATATCTAACCAGTTGCCATGCTGATCTTGTTCTTATGGCACATAAAGCCTTGTATGGCATACAGTGAAATCCCTGCTTTCATGTTTTTCTGCTCAAAAAGTCACCATTAGAAAAACACCAAAGTGAGTGAAATTTACCAGAAAGAATGTCACAACAGAAACAGATGCCAAAACCCCTAAAAGTGATAAAACGTGCAGCAACATCTTTCCCAATATGATTGGACACTTTAAGATAAAAACCTGTAACATTCAAGGGCCTGTCACTTTTCATACATATTCCAAATGAATAGGTCCGTGACCTGGAGCCGTCACATGTGCTGTCCACTAGTCATTGTTTAAAACAAAATGTCATAGTATTTTAAGTGGATTACAGCATTAGGAAATTGTTTAAAACTATCCAGTTATTAAAAGAACTGTATTGTAAGCAACAGTTTGATCAGCGGCTTACTGCCATAACATTTGCACAGAACTATTCTACCAGAGTTAATATCTCCTCACGATTAATGTTTTTAAAAAGTTAACAGCTATTCAAGCTTACTTACAGTGCTTTCAATGTTATTTGAAACTTTGAAGTGTTTTAAACCGTCAGTGGCTCAGCAGGCTGCACACTTGCCTCAGGCTAGAAGATCAGAAGGCTGTGGGTTCTATCCCCACTCCAGGCACTTGGGGTAAATCCTAATATACTGACACTGTAGTGCATCATGAGTGGGGTGCTGCACTCCTGAGGTGACGTCTTTTGGATGAGACGTTAAACTGAGGTCCCATCTGCATGTTCTGGCAGTAGTTCAGGTGGATGTTAAAGATCCCGTGGAACTTCTCGAAAAGAGAAGGGGAAATTTTTCTTAGAAACAAAAACTAAAGACAAAACAACAGAAAGAAAAACAGAAATACAACAGTCATAGCAACCCATAAAAAAAAGACGGATGAGGAGAGAAAAAAAAGTACAGCATTAAACTCATGTACATAAAAAACTGAAGAAAATCAGAAGTCAGTTCCAGCAGCACAAGTTCCAAATACGAAAAAAAAGAGAAACTGGGGAACACCAAGGAAGGGCAGCCTTCAAGTAATAGGAACATCGGAGTCAGTAATCCAAGACAAACCCCTCCATTTAGCCAACCAAAGAGCATCCTGCAAAGATCGACACTCAGCAGCACAAATCAGCCTTGGGTCTTTGGTAATGTGTCACACAAGTACAAGATATGAAGCCTGCTTTTGTTGTAAGGTGAATAAACACTGAGCAGACCAAATATGCCATTAACAAACAGTAAATATAACTTCTAAAGTCTCCCCATCCCAAACATTCCATGAACCAGATACAGCCCCATACAGCAAATTATCGAGACAGATAGAAGCAAAAATTGGAGTGTGCCATTTGGTGGCCAGAAAATCTCAAAATCCGGCAATAAAAGAATATTGAAAAAAAAGATGGTCAACAGTTTCAATCTGCGAAACACATTTTAATCTACTGCAATACCTGTCACTCAGTTGTTTGTGCTTATGGTTACTCTTCACATTGAGTTTATCATGGCAACTAAGCCAGTGCATATCCCACATGGGGGGGGGGGAGAATCCTAGGATTCCTCAAAAACAGTAAAACATGTGTCCTTTTGCTAACAGGGCAATGATCAAACATGACAGGGACATGACAAACAGTATCCGATAACATAAAATACAAACGTTTCTGTTGACCAGAAATAATCCCTGAAGGAAGCACCTTCCATTGCCACATCCTGGCAAAAGTATCCCTCCAATAGAGAGAGGCAGTAGGCAATTGTTTAACCACCTGCAACATACCCCTTCCCACAATTGAAACCATACCTGAATTGTATCAAAAATCCAAGGCTCCCATTCCTTGTTAGAATGAATCAAAAGCGGGTGAAGATTAGCCATAAAAACATTCTATTAAAGAAAAACAGTGAATCATACTGAAACCCCCTTGAGCAATAGGAAGATACAGTTTATTACGTTGTATAGGGTTGAGCTGACTACCCCACACAGCCTGGAAAAAAACACTCAACAATTGGGTCTCCAAAATCCTCAGCAGCAGAAAAATATAACTAAGGAACAAAAATATAGGCACCAAATAGGATTTAATCAGATACACCCTCTTTTTTCTCCCCCATCTTCCATCTATTCCAACTAGTTACCTTACGCTGTGATAAATCAAGTTTCGCTGTCCAGTTATAGATATCCAGATGTATTATACCAAAAAAAAAATGGCCAAAATCCAAATCAGATCAACACCAAACTGTATTCCCCTGAGAGTTAACAAGGCCGGGCCATCCTGCCCCACCAGGTGACCCACACATTTCTGGAGGTTAAGACTAGCTCCAGCCACTGCCCCAAAAGTGGAGCAGAGGTGCAAGGCAGCCAGTACTGAACCAGTATTCTGCAGCAATAAACACATGTCATCCGCATAAGCTAAAACAGGACAGACACATAATGTGGGGCAAAGAGCAATCAGTGAAAGGACAGGAAAGGACTGTAAGAGTCGCAGTAAAGGGTACAAAAAAAAACATATACAAAATAGGAATCAGGGGGCAACCCTGCCAGATGCCATGCCTAATTCCAATCAAAGGGCCACACCAACCATTAACTAAAGGAGATACTGTGGCAGTATGGTAAAGCAACTGAAGCCAGCGTACAAACCCTAGGGGGACCTGAAACTTAGCCAGAACTAACCATAAAAATTTGTGCTGGATCACTTCAAAAGCTTGTTTCTGGTCCAGAGACAAAACATAACCATTCACCAAATTCAAAAGACCTTTCTCAAAGATTTCCCTGAGCACCATCAAGTTATCTTGGATAGATCATCCAGGGACAGAGGATGTGTGACAGACTAAAATCAACTCAGCAGCCACCAACATCAGGCGTTTAGCCAAAATTTTAGAAAGTAACTTAAAATCAGTGTTTAATAAACAGATTGTCCACCAATTGGTTAGTGCCTTCCGATCCCCTGATTTAAACAAATAAATCAAAGAACCCATGTTAAAAGATAAAGGCAGAGAATTACTTTGCAAAAGACAGTTATATATTGAGGTTAATTCATCCCTCAATATTGGGCCAAAAATTTATAAATTTCTGATGGCAAACCATCAGGGCCAGGGACCGTATTCGCCTTCAAGGACCGAATAGTGTCCATGACCTCTGATGGAAGAAAGTCAGAAACCAGATGTGTACCATTCTGTAAAGAAAGCACAGGAAAATTAATCTGAGAAAGCAACATGTCAGCTTGAGCAGGGTCAAAAGCCAGAGGAACAAATTTTTGTGCAGTATAATCAGCAACCACCGACATGAGCTCAGACTGAGTCCGAACTGGCTGACCCAGAGCATTATACAAAGAGGACATATCCTTATGACTCATAAGGGAATTCCAGGTCTCAAAAGGGCAGACCGAAGCCAAAGGACCCTGTGTACCAAATTGCTGTTGATGTCGAATAGTTTTAGCTTTTTCCGAATGGAACTGTTGCATATGGGACTTGAAATATTGAATCTGAGAAGTACAGTCGAATTCAGTCATAATGGACAGTGTAAAAAGCCTCTGCAAATGGGTCAGAAAGGTGAGGTAATCCTTATATTGGGTCATACAAGTAGTCTGACAATACTGCTTCAAGAAATAAACCAAATCACGCTTAGTGTCCAGCCACCACTGTACAGCGCTGTCATACAAAAGAAAAAACTATTTTCTGGCCACCACAAAATCCTTCAGAAGCAGAGTAAAATCTGCATCCAATAAAACAGAAGTATTCATTTTCCATGTACCAGGGCCCCTCAGAATAGTACTAACATCACCAAGAGTAAGAGATACCATCCTATGATCAGAAAACTTAGCCAGTTGAACAACGGCACTCAAAATGGATAAGGAAGAGGAAATGAAAAAAAAATCTATCCTCGTAGCCAAATTACCCTTAAAAAAGTTGGTGTATGCAGGCCAGTATGAAATGCAAAAGAGTCGAGAAGGTTAGCCGCTTTAACCAGGGAGGTTAAAAAGACGGAATCCGAATAAAGTTTAGTTGTCGTAGAAGTATGTGTTTTGTCATGTAACGATAAACAGCAATTAAAATCACCACCAAAAACAACAAACTGTGATGTATGTAAAAAAGGCTGAATAGTCTTAAACATCTCAACCCGAAGGGCCTTCGTTTATGGGGCATAACAGTTAATAAGGCGATAAAAAACATTTTGAAACCAGATATCTAAAACAAGAACACGGCCAGGAACCAAGTCATACAACTTAATTAACGTCAACTCAGGTGAATGAAAAAAAAATTCCCACCCCAGAAGCAGTTTCCTGACCAAAGGACCAAAATGAGGGGCCTGGGTACCAAGCTCTAGTGGCTCGCTGAATTTCAGGCAAGGTATGAAAGTGAACATCCTGCAAAAAAAACATTCCTGAAGCAGAAAACATTAAATAGGAAAAAACCAAATCACGTTTTGCAGAATTCTTAATACTATTAACATTAGAGAATGAAAAGCATGCCCAGCAGACAACATCAGAAAAAAGAAGAAGAAAAAAATGGTCTCCATCATTTCAGTCTCCCCTTATGGGTAGCAGACCCTTTATGTTTAGTTTTAGCCTTCTGCTTTTGGGCCCCAGTGTGTTCAATAAGCACTTCTGTATCTGTAGAATGATCTGGCATAGAAGATGGTAGGGAGGAAGAACCAGAATCTTCTGAGGAATCCCCTGTAGACTGTAGGAGATCAAACTTATTGGAAAGAGGAAGAGCCCCAGGGGCAGGCTGAGAGTCCAACAGCTTCTTACTACGAGTCACCCGAGTAACAATGGGGACTGAACCTGGTTAGCGAGGGGGTGGGGGTGGTCCCATGGTTCCTGAGTCCAGCAAAACTGTAGGCAAGGGAGTATGAGGCAAGGAAACAACAGCAGCAGAGTCCTACAGGTCACCAGAGGTCTGCACCATAGGAAGGTCAGCTACCTTATAGGAACCATACCAGTATCCATCGATTGAGTAGGAGGCCCAACTGGAGAAAGAGGCAGGGGGCACTAGAAGCAGTAGAACGGGGGATCAGAGGCACAACTCCTGAGGTTTGTGCCACAGGGACAGCAGGGGCAGCAACGTTATCCTCTCCAGGAACAACCAGGCCACCATCTCTGTCCTCATCCACACGTTCCTTTTGGGCAAAGATCCTCTTTTTCTGTGCCAATGTAATGTAACGACGCTGCTCAGAACCATCAGCAAGATCAGGAATATTATGTGCAGCCCACTTGTAGGATTGGAAGTTATGGCCAAGCATATCACATAAGTTACAGCATTCCTGTTCAACACAATGGAAACCAGAATGCCCCAAGTCCCCACAAACTGTGCACTTAATCTGGTCGCAGGCACTACTCAAATGAGCAACAGATCCACAGCGACAACATGCTTTGGGCTGTCCAAAATAAAAAAGGACCCCTCTATCTCTACCCAAAAAGAAACTGTTGGGGAGATGGACCAGACCAGAGTCTGTCATTTTGAGCATGACACGTACTCTCCTACCCCCAGTCCACAATTGCTCAGAGTCAAAAATAGCCTCAGGTTCCGAGAGAACATTGCATCTGGCTTTGAGCCAATGAGTTAAGTCATTCATGCTAACCCCTTCACTATGGAACAGAATGGTGATCATTTTCTGGGTGGCTCGATACCGGGGTAACACAGAGAAAGGAGCCCATAATGGGAATTTCTGGACTCTGTGATATTTCAACCAAAAACACGCCAAGCCTTGTTGCATTTTAAAACTGACATCGAATGTCGATTCCCCAGAAACATGCAATAAAGCATGAATCCTGTTAGCAAAAAACTTTAAAGATTCTTTTAGCAAAGTCCTGGCGACAAAAACCCTGTCAGGGGCTTCAGTCATACCTCCAAGATAACGAAGCTGAACAGCATTATGTCGTTTGGCAGGATAAGACACTTTAGGGACTGGGGCTGGAGACTCAGAAGTAGGAGGGGGATCTGTATCGAAAGGAGCCTGTACCGGGCCAACAGAAGTTCCAGGAAGAACCAATACCGGATTCTGGGTCAGGAGTAAATCATCCGGGAGGTCTAAAGGTGAAGAAGCAACCCCCCACTGAGAAGCTGCCGAAACTGCGGTATGCACGGGTGACACAGTCTTACGGATCTGAATAGGGGAAGCCCCCAAAACCCACTAACCAGTCGAGGAACCATGCTCCCAATTGGCAGCCAACAAAGCCTGCTCAACAAATTAGGCAGAATCAGGGTCTTGTTCCAGAGTCATCGCCTCATCCCAAGAAAGACCAGATACAGAAGTCTCAGGGGGTGCCTCAGACTTCTCGACAGTGTGTTCCAGCCAAACAGTAGAGGAAGCAGGAATAGGTGAGGGTGCATCGGGGAGACATCGGCCAGGTGGAACACCTGCATAAGCCAGTCCAGACTGAGTCTCCGTAGAATCAGCACCAACATCAGTCAAACCACCAGTATCACTAACCTGTCACTCCACAACAACAGGCCGAGGAGCCATTACACTTAGGTCCTGGGGCAGGTGAGACACTTCCATCAAATCGGCCTCCAAGGGCAGAGACTCGGTCTGCGCAGAAGAAAGCAAAGGAGTCATGAGTGCCAGAAGGGATCTACGAGCCGCCAGGTGCTGCACATCCTCCCAGCGGAGCAAATCCAGCATCGTAGGGTTCAGTGCAGCCGTATCCAGGACACCTCCATCAGATAAAGGAAGCGATGCATGTGGGTCAACAGAGACATCATCATGACCCGCCAAGGAAACATCAGTCATCGATACAGTAAGGGGTAAACCACAAGGAGCAGTCAGAGGTTCCATAGCAGGTAAATCCAGAGAATCAGCCACAGTACTAACGTTTAGAGCCATCACATTCTGTACCATTCCATGTTCCACACTCCGCTTCATACCCTGCTCCTGCATAGCGGTCGCCATCTTAGGTCCAAGAACCAGGATGTTAGGTTTCCCTACCTGTGGGTAGGGGAATTTTTTATTATAACGTTCAAATGCAAAAAGAGGAAGATACACAATAATACAATTACAAAAAGTAAAGGACAAAGCGCATGAAACTTGAAAAACAAAACTGAAATACAATAGTGCAGTAAACAAAGCTTCGTAAACAGAAACCATGAAGAAACTGTATCACCCTCCTACTCCAACAAAAATGGACAAGATCTATCAAATCTTGTCCTTCAAATAGGGGACAACATTTCATCTAGACTTCCAAACTGATTTCGAATAAACCTGTCTATCATGTAGAAACTGACAGCGTAATTCATGCTCAAGGGACTGGATAATCTGTAAAGAAGTAGTCTAAATTTGTTGTAGAAGAAATTTGCATCTACATTGCCATAAGATGACTTTTATACATGTAAAAATAAGTCTCAGCGTACCTTTGTCAGATTCAGGAAATTGTAAGGAAAAGCCCCCAGTCAATTCCGGATAAGAGATTTGTTGCCATCTAGCATCACCCCATTTTTGTGACAACAGCTGCCAAAAATCTATATCAGGGGGACAAAAAATATAAAAATGTTCCATAGTTTCCAGTTTGGTAGAACACAACAGTTGAGGACAAGTACGGTCAGAAACACTCTTATGCTTTGCATTATTCCGAACTGGAAGTCTACCATGGCAGCATAACCAAACTACATCCCACATCCTAGGGGGAGTCCGAGCATCCAATAAAGTTTGAATAATACACTGGTGAAAAGCACAATCAATGCCACCAAAGGTAGGGACAGAAATATAATGGAGCATTTGTACTGACCTATATACCTCCTTTCGTGGTTTACCAATGACTTGTAGAGAGGACAACTTCCACTTTCTCAATTTACAAAGGACTGGTTTGAAAAAATGTGGAACAGTCCAAAAGGCTTTAGGAAGACCAGCTGGATTAGGCCAATTCAGAAAAAAATTGTCTATACCAGCTAAGTGCCATAAGGGCCCATAATGTTGAAGAGGGAGCATCTGAGTTTCATAAATTGTAATGAAAAAATATACTAAAAAATGACCTACAGGATTCAAAAGAGCCAACCCTCCTTTATTTACTGGTAAATATAATACCTCCCTCTTAATGGGGTTCAACCTACTACCCCATATTGTTTGAAAAACCAAACTCAACAAAACCACCTCTAATGAAGTGGGGAGCGGATAAACCATGCTAAGGTACATAAAGATGGGGGGAAAAAAAAACATTTTTAATAAGGATACCCTCTTATTCTTGGTCAGTTGCCAGGATTTCCAGAGCATAACCTTATTTTTTTCAATGTCCAATTTAGCAGTCCAATTCACCAAAGAGTTGTCACCCCTACCAAAAGTAATGCCCAAGATAGTCAAGTCATTGCAAGAAACAGGGATCCCCTTAATATTGGACACAACCTCCGTAGAGGGACTCAATATATATCCTTTACTTATGCTCATATTTGAAGAAGCACCAGCTACACCCACATAAGTGTGCACCACATCCAGAGCATGGAAAGCTGAAGTAACATCTTGTGTAAGGAGACACACATCATCTGCATACGCCATTACTTTGATGTGAAAATCAGCAGTTAGTGCACGGACCCCACGAAAAAGAACCGTCTGTTACAAACTGCATAATAAGGGATCCAAACAAAAAACATAAAGAAGGGAGCTCAAAGGACAGCCTTGATGAACTCCTCTCATGATCTGTACATACGACCCCAAATGTCCATTAACCAACGGAATAACCGTGGCAGCAGTATAGAAAAGAAACTACCAAGTACAAAATAGTTCAGGTATACCATAATGAGCCAAAACCTTAAACAAAAACTTAGTGAAACTTTATCAAAAGCTTTTTTCTGGTCAAAAGAGATACCCATGCAATAAATCATCCTTACCCTGCTCAACCAGTTCCCTAATAAGCAATAAATTATTCAAAATATTACGACCAGGGACAGAACATGTTTGAACTGACACTATTAAGAATGGGGATACAGAAGCCAATCTCAAGGTCAAAATTTTCATCAGTATTTTAAAGTCAACATTAAGAAGACTTAAAGGCCTCCAATTACCAATGTCACTCCTTAGTCCCTTTTTATATAAAAAAAATCTGGATAGCAGTACAAAAATGAAAATCAACAGTGGAGGAGGATAACATCCAGTTATAAACTGTGAAAAGAATATCAACCATGATAGTCTGAAAATGTTTAAATAATTCAACAGTAAGGCCATCTAGGCCCGGTGCAGTATTATTTTTTAAGGACCTAACAGCAGTGATAATTTCAAGTTTGGATATCAAGGCTACCAATGAATCCCTCGACTCAGATGGGTAAACAGGGGAAGGAATAGTATCCAAATATCTTTGAATATCATCTTCGGAGTCATCCACCCTGGCATGAACACCCTGTAAATATTGCTGTACAACACCCAAAATCTGTCTGGAATCTGTAACAATGTTACCATGTGTGGTAGATAAAGATGTCATAATCCTAGTCTCCTTTCTCTTCCTGCAACTGGCAAAGACATCACCACCTGAAAATTTCCCTAGGGTACAGATTCTATGCTTATCTAGCAAAGAAGATGCCCTAGAGTATTGCAGATCTGTCATTTCCCATTTGATATTGGCTATACAACTATGGTTAACAGATAAACCCTCATTAATGGTCGAGTATAGCTTGGCTAACTGCGTCCGAAGAGTGAGATATTTCTGATACTGTTGAGAATGTTTGGAAAAAGCCAATTTCTTTAGTAAAGATTGCAAACCCACCTTAGTGTCCACCCACCAAAGACTAAGATCAGGTTATAAACACACCATAGACATCCTTGCCTTCAGGAATTCACTAATTTCAACACAAGTAGAATAAGAAACTAACAAAGTGTTATTAAGTTTCCAGTAACCTTTACCAATGGGAACAGGGTCATCTAGGCTCACTGTTACCGATAAAATCACATGATCAGATATTTCCCAGGGCAAAATCTTAGCATCATAAACCCTGACAAATTGTGACAGAAAAACAAAATCTATCCTAGTGGAGAGGGCACCTTTATAAAAAGTGTGCCTCCCAGTAGGATGGACCATCCTATAGGCATCCGAAAGCCCAGCTTTCAGAATAATTCTATTCAGACAGTCGGTGTCACAAAAATCCTTCTGTGTTTTTGCCCCTTTATAATGCTTATCCACTACACAGTTGAAGTCCCCAGCCCAGACAATATGCTTAGTGGTAAACAAATAAGGACGAATATAATTAAATTACTGGACTCTATCTTTCTTGGTTAGTGGGGCATAGATGACAATAAGTCTCCAGCTGGCACCAGAAAAAGATACATCCAAAAGAAATGCCCTACCAGGGGAAATGTCCATGACTCTAGAAATACGATAATGATCCCCACAAAAAAAAATCCCCACCCCCCCACACACATCAGTACCATAGGAAAAGTATGAAGGACCCCAGCACCACAACCTATGTGCAGCAGCAATGAGGGAGGCAGTATTCAGTCTTGTATTCTGCAAAAAAGTAATTTAAAATCCCAGATCATGGAGGACAGAAAAAGAAAGAAGTCTCCACTTAGCATTTTTTATACTGTTAACATTAACAGTAGCAATTCTCAAGGAAGAAGCAGAGAGTGTAAAATAGGAGAAAAATAGTAAAAGCAGGAAGAGTAATTCAAGAAACCCTACCACGCCTAGTATTCTTACGTGTGGAATGACCCCTAGTGACCTTTTGGGGCTTTTGGGAGGAAATGGGTGTAAATCACTATCTGAATCTGAGGAAAAAACCTGTTGTGGAGAAACTGCAGAGGAAGCTGCAGAATCTTCATCCAAATCAGAACCAGAGTGTAATTTCAAGAGAGGGTCAAATTTATTCTGGACAGGGATACCAGTGGGAGACACAGCAGATTTGGGAATCTTAGGGTGAGATTGGGACTGTTTCGAGGTTCATTTCCTAGTAGTTACAACGGAGGCCGGAGGAGGCATCATGGTAATAGGTTCTGCAGTGGAGGGAACTAACCCGGGGGGGGGGGTCGAGGAAGAACCCTGGGGTGAGTCAATACTGCATTCCATGTCAACGGAATCCTGTATTACCAGAACCAAGGGAGGCTGCACAAGAGGAGAAGGAGGAGGAGGTGAAGCAGCCTTGGGGGGGGTCATGCAAAGGAGTCTCAATCTGCGCAACTTGCAAAGTGTCAACCAATGAGGAGGTGTGTAAGGCCTTCTGGGAAGCTATACTGTTTTTCTGTGCTTGTACAATAATAGAATCCTGGCAAGACTAGTCAGACCTGTTGTGAGAGGCCCAAGGGCAAGACCGGTAGGTATGACCCCGTTCCTCACATAAATTACACATCATCTCTTTTTGACAATTTGAACTAGAATGTCCAAACTCTAAACATAAATTACAGCGTAACCTATCACAAGTGGAACTTAAATGTAGAGCAGAGCCACACTTGAAACAGGTTTTGGGCTGGCCTGCATAAAAACAGTGACCCCTTTCACGGCCCAAAAAAACACAACTGGGAAGGTGTTGAGGACCAGTATTAGTGTATTTAAGCCTGACTTTATATTTCCAACCCCCTGTCCAGATATGCTCATCATCCAAAATGGACTGTGGAGGGCCTAAAAGGACACAGCACTGTTGGAGCCAATGGGAAACATCATGCACTGCAACACATTAATTCTAAAAAAGAACAGTAACAAACCGAATCGCAGGTTTTGTCAGGAGTATAGCTCTAAAGGGTAACCATAAAGCAGAAAATTTAAGTTTCTCATATTGTAACCAAAATCTGTCTAGTCCTTGAGGAGTTTTGAAGCTCACATCATACATGGTATCACCAGATGCATGTATGAAAGCATAAAGCTCATTAGAAAAGAAACCCAGAGAGTCCTTAAGCAGCTTTCTACCCACATAAAGCCTATCCGGTGGGGTTTCCAAGCCTCCTAAAAACTGGAGTTGCACAGCATTCCTACGTTGCGCAGGAAGGTGCTGATGAGAAAAAAGCATCTTTTTGTCTAAAAGAGGCCCAGGTAGATTTAGCAGTTTCAGCTGCCATCGCTGCAGGGTTAGGCAAGTCATGATCCATTTGGTCTCCCCATGTACAAGGTCTACTACTAGGCCCTTCATCACCTGAACCCTTATCCAGATCCACAGAAATGGGGGGAGAAGAAACTTTACAGGACACTTCAGAAACAGCAGCATTCTGTGTCAAAACTGCAGAAACATATTCCAAAGGTGCAGACAAAGCAGAAAAAATATCCTGAGTCCCACCCTGCATATGTTGAGCTTCTCTTTCTGGGGAACCCGGTAAGGGGGTATGAGAGGGGTCTGGTAACCAGTTTCCAAGTGGTGATTTCTTCCAACCCCCTTGCTGTAGAGAAATCGCAAGAGCCGCAGGTAAGGTAGCGGTTGAAAGTCCAGAAATTAAGGCAGCCGTAGGAGCTGCATTATGCCCAGGAGAAGGTACAACAGAAACAGTCATAGAAGAAAAACCAACAGGACTTACATGGTCGGAGGAAACAAGAGGCAAAGCAGGACATGGCGTGGAGCATACAAGGGGATCCACCACAGCAGGAGCCAACAAATGTGTATCCATCTTCAAGAGTCCTCCAGAAAATGCCGTCTGAGGCTTGTCAACAGTAACACCATTATGAGGGATCTCTACCACAGGGACCGAGTCAGGAGTCGTTGCTTGCGGGGAATCAATCTTAATTTCTGTAACAGCCAACGGCTCGACACTCGAGGTAGCACAGCCGCCTGAGTAGGCACAGCTGGAAGTATGTCAGGAGCAGCTGTGATCTTGCAAAGCCGGAGTTCCTCGCCGGTTATGAGAGAAAGAACATACGAGGGTTAGACTCACAAATCGAGCGGAGCCATGCATCTTCAGAAGTTGCTGCATCCTGTAGAGAAATATCATCCATAACAGGAACGTTGCAGGTAGACACAGTCAGGTTATCACACAAGGTACTCTCCACAGAATCATCAGCAGCAAACAAAATCTCCTTAGCTGGAACTGCAGGGAGTGAGATCTGCTCACCTGCAGGACTACCAGCAGACTGACAGCTGTCTGACACAGAGGTCATGAGAACAGCAGCTCCCCCTACCAAAGAGTAGGGGTATTTTTTATTCAGAACTTACAACAAAACATCCAAATTGTATTACATCATACAAGGAAAAATGAAAGAAATCACAAAGAAAATTATTACAGTAAGAAAGAGCTTCAAACATAAGTAAACCATATGTGTACAACCTCCCCGCCCCATCCCCCCAAGAAGAGTGGGGGAATTTTGTTATTCAAAACATAAATACAAAATGCAGTACAGCATACAAGATTATAATAATCAAAAACTTAAATAAGTATCACAGCATGCATAGGATTACAAACATAAATAATCTATAATTGTCCATAATAGTATTTATACCTACAAATCAAAATAAAGGTTGTAACACAAAGTGAATTATTACAACTTACATATCAATCAAACCAAAATGTCAGAATACCAAAAAGAAACACCCCTCCCCCAAAACTACAAACCATCAATCAATCAGCCAGTATCTAACCAATGTATATTTTTCCATTTTTTCCTAGCTATGATCACAGGCAAGGTTCCATAATCATTTCTTTTTAAGGAGAGAGCAGCATCTACAATTAACCAAAACAATTGCTCTGGAGTAATATACTGACGTAGCAGTGACCATCGAACCCTGCTTTGCCATATATGGAATTTAAAACATCCTAAAATACTCTGTAAAACTGATCTATCAAAATGACTCCATTTATCTGGCAAAATGCCAAATAATATATCAGTAGACATTTGAAGCAAAGGAGAGGCAGCCCAATAGTGTGCTACCACAGACCAAAATTGAACAATATATGGACAGGAAAAAAATAAATGGGACAAAGATTCTACTTTTTTGAAACACAAATTACTTCTTGTACAAGACCTATCATCTGTATTCTTATGTTTCAGATTAACCTTTACTTGTAACTTGCCATGAACACATAGCCATGTCACATCCCACATTCTTGGAGGCATAGGTGTCGAACATAACATAGCAGTAGCATACCCAATATCCCTCTGTGATCTATGATAATATGCAGGCAATTGCTGAAAATATCTTGCCTGAATAACCGCATACAATTATTTTCTAGTTAATTGACCTACCATTGATTTTGTTACTTGCCACTGTTTTAGTTTACCAAAACACGAAGAATAAGTGATCAACACATTATGCATATGTTTTTGCTTTGCCACTGCTTTGTCCAATTCCCAATCATTGATCCACTCAGCAAGATCATCCAACACCCAAGGAGACCAGATTTTATGCATAGAGGTAATTAAAGGCCGAACATTCATATATACAAATACAGAAAAGAAAAACACAACAGGATTAATCATATTTAAACCACCTTGTTTTTTTTTTTCAAATATAAAATTTTTTTTTTGATAGGGTTTAAATGATTACCCCATATTGTCTGAAAGAAAATGCTCAATACAGTGCTTTCCAAACATCTCGGCAATGCATAAATAGCTGCTAAATGCAGAAACATACCCAATAAATAAGTCTTGATCATATAGACTCTTTTTAATTTTGCCATCCTCCATTTATTCCAATTCTGAATCCTAAGTTGTGCTGCTTGGATAATACATTCCCAATTATAAACCTCTGGTTGATCTATACCAAAATAAATACCTAAAATCTTTATTTCAGACCGGAGAACATGAATTTCCATAATTCCCTTAGATGTTTCTCCTACACCTACCAATGAAACACATTTACTTTTGTTAAAATGTATCTTAGCCCCTGTACCTACCATAAATTTAAGTAATACTACTTCTGCAGCCACACTAGAAGGAAGATCTGATAATAAAATACATAAATCATCAGCATAAGTGATAGTTATAAGCTCAGCCATATCACTATGAAATTAAATGCCACTAATATTTTTATTTGTATTCAATTGTCATAATAAAGGATCCAGAGTAAGAACATATAGTAAGGGGCTAAGGGGGCAACCCTGCCTTATCCCTCTCCTATGAGCTCTAAATTTCCTAATTCTACCATTCACATAAGGAGCCACAACAGCCGAACCATAGTACCTCTTTAACCATGAAATAAATTGGACAGGAAAACCATAATAAGCCAAACAAGACCATAAATAATTATGAGACACCTGATCAAATGCTTTTAATTGATCCAAACTCAATAAAACCCCCGAAATTTCTTTTAGTGAACTCCTATTAAACACTTCTCTTAACAAAACTAAAGCATCTGAAATATTTTGACCCATAACTGAACAAAATTGTGAGCTATGAATAATATGAGGCAAAACCACTGCTACTCTATTACTTAATATTTTTGTCATAACCTTGCAATCAGAGTTAAGAAGGGTTATGGGTCTCCAGTTTCGTAAATCCTCCCTAGCACCTGATTTAAATAAAAAAATCACCAGGCCCTGATTATAGCTCAAAGGATAGGATCCAGTGTCTAAACAATTCTGAAATAAATTTACCAATTCAGAAGCTAAAATAGAAAAAAATAGAGGGTATAATTCATTCACTATATCATCTCTACCAGGGGTTTTACCTTTAGATAAAGATTTAATCACAGTTTCTAATTTTAACCTTGTAATAGGCTGTATTAGCAGTGAACATAAATCATTCGGAATCAATACACTACTACGACCTGACAACCAGGACTGAATTCCTTTGTCAGTTAAAGAGATATCTACTTGAAACAAGGTTGATAAATATTTATCTATTTCTGCCAAAATATCATTATGGGAAATTATCAAATCTCCCAAAGAGGTTAATAGTTGTTTCATTTCCTTATGTTTCCTATGCATATCACAATGTTCGAAAGGATTAATTTCTCCCTGTGCACCAGAAACTCCAAATCTTTGGGCAGTTTCCAAAACTTTCCTTTTTTCATATTGCAATTTGGCCAATTCTATTTTTAAAGCTTGTACCTCACTCATATCTACCTGCAAACCTTGTTGTAACCTACAATATGCATTCTCTATATTGTATTTCACTGTTTTATATGAATTACTCATTGCTTTACCCAATATTCTTGCAATTGTTTTAAAATAACTTTGAGTATCAGTCTTTGTATCATCCCACCAAGTCTGTATTGAATCATACAAAAAACAAACTGATTGTCTTGCTAATAATAATGAAATAAAACCTTCCTTAACTTCTGGGAAATCTAACAAAGACAAGTTTAGTTTCCAGTAACCAGAGCCTTTTGAAATATCTGGGAAATTTGAAAAAGTAACTTGCAATAGTACATAATCCGAAGTTGCCACAGGGACTGCCACCTGTGAGCAAAATTGTAAATTAGGAGAAACAAACCAATAATCAATATGAGATTTTCGTAACCCTGAAAAATAAGTATAAACTATATCTTTTGATTTCGACTGGAACACATCAATCAATCCAGTATTTTTTAAAAGTTCATTCAAAAAATTGGAGTCACAATATAATTTGGAACTTTTAGCTCCCCTATCCTGTATAGCTCTATTAATATTGAAATCTCCTCCAAAAAGAACATTCCGTCTAGTTGACAAATAAGGTTGTATTTTCTCCAATAATGTTATACGTTCAGTTTTAACCTGTGCTGCAAACACATTTATTAGCTGAAAATCTGAATTTTGTATCATGACATCAAGCAAGAGACTTCAACCAACCTCAATTTCAATAATATCTGTGACTAACACCTCTGAAGTCAAAAAACAGATTCCAACCCCAGAACAAAGGTCCTTCCCGCCTCCTGACCAAAAACAGGGTCCCTGCGGCCATGCATGTGAAGCTTTATCAAAATCTGCAATGGTATATAATCTCGTATCCTGAAAAAAAATAATATCTCCTTTAAACTGTGAAAATATTTCATAAGTTGCTAATCTTTTATATTCAGTATGAATGCTATTCACATTTAAAGAGGCCACAGTTAAATCATAGAACTCAGAAGAAGGTTATTATCAGGAGGGCATTTATTTTTTTCTAGCACTTTTCCTCAAACCCATCCGAGTCCCTCTTTTTTTTTTTTGTCTTTTTTTCCCTTCCACTTTTCCTACTTCCATATCCAATGCTGGGTCAATTTGTGAGGAAGATTTAGAAGCTGTATCTGAATCTATGTCCTCCAGCTCATCTTCTACTGTCAGAATCCCATAAGATTTAGATAAAGGAACTTCTGAAGTAATTCCCAAGGCTTGAGGAGGCCCTAAACTAGTAATCAGGGCTTCTCATGGGAGACAATCAGGGAGTGGCAGAGGTGCCATAACCCCTTTCCCCCCTGGGTAGAGGTTGTGCTGGAATGTCAGGTTCTGCTACCGTCGAAACACAGGGAATGTCCAGAGAAACTGTACCCACAATCAAACCCTCAGGACCCCTGGGAGGGTTTTGTTTATTAGATCTCTGGGGGGGCCTAGGCTGCCTTGGATCAGGAGGCACTCTACCCTCTCTGGCCATATTAATATAATAATTTTGTACAGTGAAATCTGCTTCAGGTGTATTATGGGCAGCCAGTGGACATTTAGGGAAGGTATGGCCAGGCTCATCACAAAAATTGCAAGTAGGAGAATTCTTATATTCAGTACTAACATGCCCCATGTCTCCACATCTAAAACATCGAATCTTATCACAAGAAGTGCTAATGTGCCATACTAAACCACATTTATGGCACTTTCGGGGTTGTCCAGGATAAAAAAGAAATCCCTTATCTCTACCTATAAAAAAACAATTCTGCAAGTGCTGAAAGTCATTATCAACCATAAACAACTTGACTTTTATTCGCCATCCCCCATTCCAGAAACCTTCTGCATCAATAATAGGCTTTGGAGTGCCTTGAACATCACACCTCTTGTCTAACCAGAACAAAATGTCTGAAATGTTGACCCCTTCATTCCGAAATAACACCATAATAATACGGAATGATTGTTTTGTCAGGGGAATAACCTGAAAAGGAGTCCAAATCGAATTAGTTTTCAGGAGTGAATATTTTGTCCAGAACCTTTCTAACACAGCTGGGGTCCTAAAACTCACATCAAAAGTATGCTCACCCGGGGCATAAATCAGTGCATATACTTCATTAGGCGTAAAGCCCAAGGACTGTTTCAATAAAATTCTACCCACATAGAATCTATCCTGCAGGTCAGCCATATCCCCTAAATATCAGATTCTAATAGCATTTCTTCATTTCGCTAATTCCACCGGATTGTGGAATAATCTTGCATAGGAAGATTTTTAAGGGATAGAGTCTGTCAAACAATCCTGAACTACTGATGGCTCATGATCATTAACACCATTCTGTTCAATTTCCGGAAGGGGGTCTACCCTCTGTGACTCCAAGGAAACATGTTTGTCTAAAACCACAGGGGTGCCCTCCCCACTAATTGTGACAAGGGGAGAGAAAGAGGGAGATGTTGATGGCAACTCTGACTTCTGTTTCTCCCTTAGGCCCAAATCCACATTCTGTGAAATAACGTCCGAGGCTGACGCCAGGCCTACCTGCCCTTGACCCACTTTGAATTTTGGATCCGCCATCCAAGAGCCGTCTGGCCTTTGCACCCATCCACTGGCATAAAGCCGACTCTGCCAACCAGCCCACATCCCCTGGCAATGATAGTTCCACAGGTAACTCCTTGCTATCGCCGGAGGAAAGCGGCAGCTGGTCTGGTGTACCACTCACCTGAGAACCCAAAAAAACTTTTAATGTAGTCAGAGTTTGAGAAGGAGAAACACTAGCCATCCTTTTTCATTTTTTTTTGTCCTTCAATTTGTTGGAGTCTTTCAATACTCGCGTATCCTCGCGAATCGTATTGTGCTGGACTATTAGCAACGCCCCTTCCTCTGTCAAGACACCCGACTCCTCGGGTTCTGCTTCTGTCATGCTCCACCTCTGTTGGTCCCCGCTATTGACGCCAACCACGCTCACTGGAGAATCACCGACCGAACTGCATCCCACCGCATCTGGCTCCAGACTGAACTCCCATCACACACCTACAGGACAACGCCCCCTACTGTTGAAGAGTAAGGGAATTTTCCTGGTGTCCTGGCCACATTTCCCCCATTTACTAAAAATACCACCAACAGCTTAAAATCTGATTTAATTTCAATTGGCATGCATCTGAATCCCCCCTGAGACAAGGCTGAAAACAGGCAAAAAAATTGTCTAGTCCTCCTTCCCAGTCAACAAAAAATAAATAAACCTGTTTCTTTGATGCAGCACTTATTTACTCTTGCAGCTTGCAGTTGCGGCTGCACTGTTACTTGGAAAAAAAATCTCCCCGTTTCCTTTTAAAGTGGCGAGTCACGTCACTATTTGTTGAACATAACAAAGTAAGATATTGCCATTAAATATATGAATAGAAAAAGAAGAAAATAAACATTTCAACTTAAAAACACATGTATTTATTCTAAAAAAGTAAAACATGAAAATGATCATTTTTAGGGAATGGAACTCTTTCTTATGCAGACGTGAACAATTAAAATACAGGACATTTTATTATAATAATTAAGCTTTTGAGCATTTCTTTCACATAACAAGGGGTCATTTTATAAGTGCAATAACCCACTCCAGCACTATGGGTATACTGGGCATTAATGCATTTCCCAGTTGGTCGGAGGTCACGCAGGTTTCACACTTGTGCCTGACAATGCACCTCCTGGGGCATGCATTAATGCCCAGTATGCCCATGCCCTGTCATGGGTTATAGCTTACAAAAATGGTCTCAATGAGTATTACAGCACTAAGACATAATCCCTCCTAAACATTCATGGGGTATGTACTGCACTCTAAAATTACCTTAAATATTCACCATGGTGTCAAATCCACAATGAACATCTGAGCATAATTAAAAATTCACCAATGACATATCTTGCCTTCCAATAGAACTGTAGCAAATTTCAGAGCAAACCTAGACAAATTTACTGACTTAGTACAAAACCAAAAAACATGTTTTTGCCCATATGCAATCAACCACTGGCAGTTAAAGGACAACTGAACAGGGTGATAAAATGGAATGAAGCTGGCAAAATCTGAAAACATAGAGCTGTAGATTAAGCCCTTACCTGTGAAATACTGTCCTTCATTTTCTCCAGAAATGTGTTTTAACAGCATTTCATCGAGTTTGAAAAATGTAAACAAAGGACTGACTTTTTCAAAGTGCCCACTCCCGGTAGCAGCCTAAGATGGCCCGTGACATGCACATGTGATGATGTCATTGGAGCCACAGAGCTCTGGAGCCATCATAGGATCTCTATACGGACCTATTACATATACAGTATATACTTTTAACTTCCTCAGACTACATATATGAGTAAAATCCTTTACTGTGCATGTGTGAAAATGGTATCACACATGCACAGTAAAGTATTTTACCCATATATGCAGTCTGAGGCAGTTAAAAGTATATATATATATTTAATAGGTCCCTATAGAGATCCTATGATCGCTCCGAAGCGCTGTGCCTCTGATGACATCATTACATACACTTGCATTGGCCATCTTAGGTTGCTACCGGGAGTGTGCACTTTGAAAAAGTCGATCCTTTGTTTACATTTTTCAGACTTGACGAAATGCTGTTAAAATGCATTTCTGGAGAAAACGAAGGGCAGTATTTCATAGACAAGGGCTTAATCTATAGTTCTACATTTTCGGATTTTGCCAGCTTAATTCTTTAATTACCCTGTTTAGTTGTAGTTTAAGAGGGACACTTAATAAATTTTTTCCTTTGAAATGAGCCCCACAAAAAGCAATTACAACCAAGCACATAAATTGCTTTTCTGGAGGCATGGAAGTGCAAGGCCTGCACAGTGAGATGGATGAGTGCATCTATAGAGGCCAGGACCTGCATGAATGAAGATACAATTCTGCCATGTCAAAAAGTAAGGAAATTCTTTGCAAAAAGCCTGAATTAATGCACTGGTTAGGGTTCAGATTAAGCTGACAAAAATAGGGAAATGTGGCATTACGGTTTCCAAGCCTAACTTTCCACCCCCACCAGCTAAGTAAGAAAAGGAAAAAAAATTATGCTATTTGTTGCCCTGACTGTTGGCAAATCAGGGGTGGGGTCTTCCCTGGGGTTCTCAACCCTAATGCTTACCCCATTCAATGACCCAATAAGGTGGCATGTGATATGTTTTCTTCAGGCAGAGCCTGCAGGTTGTTGGCAACATGTGGGGAGACGCAGTTCTGTATGTTTCAAGACTATATCACAGTGTGGTAAGCATTATGGTTGAGAACCCCAAGGAAGACCGTACCCCTGATTCGTTAACAGTCAGGACAGCAAAAAGCATAATGTTTTCTCCTTTTCCTTCTTGGGGGTGGGGCTGGGGAGTTAGTGTTGGAAACCCCAATGCCACATTTCCCTACTTTTTTCAGTTTAATCTGAACCCTAACTGGTGCATTAAAGAATTTTTTTGCAAATATATATGTATCATGCATGTGGGGAGCAGGAACCCTGGAGCGAGCTACAGGTTGAGGGAGGGCTGTTGGCAGTTAGTAAGGAAGAGAAGGACTTGCCAGGTCATAATCACAGATGACCTGAAGGCCACAAAGGCAGATGGCCAAGGCAGTGGGGAAGGCCACTGGGATGTTGGGGGAATCACAAGCTGAAGGAGGGAGGTGATAGTTCCACTGTGCAAGACCATGGTGAGGCCTCACCTTGAGAACTGTGTCGAGTTCTTGAGGCCACACCTTTGTAAGGACGTTGACAAAATAGAGAAGGTGCAGAGGAGGGCAACCAAAATGGTGAAGGGTCTACATCACAAGCCTTACAAGAAAAGAGTCAGAAACATCAATTTGTACATGCTGGAGCAAAGGAGGGAGAGAGGTGACATGATAGAAATGTTCAAATACCTCAAGGGCATGAACAAGGTGGAAGGGGACAACATATTTCAGTTTAAAAGTAGCGCCAGAACAAGAGGGCATGACATGAGACTGATGGGTGGCTGCATAAGGGGTAATGTCAGGAAGTTCTTTTTTTATAGGTGGATGCATGGAATAGCCTGCCCCAGGAAGTGGTGGCTGCCCATATGGTGCCAGGCATCAAGCATACATGGGACAGGAATAAAGAAATATTAGCGATGGGAAGAAAAGCTAAAGCCAGTGACCAGATAGGGTCACTGGCTGCTTCGTCAGGTAGCATAAAGGGGCAGGCTGGATGGGCCTGGCGGCCCTTATCTGCTGACAGGATCTATGTATCTATATATGTGTGTGCATGTGTGTATGTATATATGTATATATATATATATATATATATATATATATATATATAGAGAGAGAGAGAGAGAGAGAGAGAGATAAAAAACATCAGTGCGCAAGCACTAGGTAATAGATACCCAAGGCATTGGCGGGGAAGCCAACTTTCAAAGAAATACAAAACCACACATGCCCCTATAATGCAAAGCATCATGGGCTGCATATTCTGCTTAAAGTTGAACCAGCATAATATTCTGTGGTGATTTGCATTATGGGGGCATGTGTGATTTTGTGTATATATATATATATATATATATATATATATAGATCTATATACATAAAATTGTTAAGAAGCTTTGTGTGTTGTGTCAGTCTTGACCCTGGTGGGTATGTACATGCCAGTGAGCTAAGTTCAGGGGTGAGTTCAGTGACTCAGCTGGATGTGATGAGGGTGGGGAGATGGTGCTGTTATGTGACACCCCCCAGTCAGGGAGTGAAAGCTGCAGGATTGTCTGCACGAGCCCGGATACTATATAGTGAACACAACTATCCTCTTGGCATAGTGCCCTGCACCTCTTGGCAGTGGGCCCAGTACATTGGATGACAGATGGACTCTTTGCCCTGTGCATCAGTATCTGTGGCCACAGGGAAGTGCAGGGACCATAGGGCCCTGTGCTTCCACAGTCCACCAGACAGCCTCATGAATACATGACATCTGTTCCTGCATAAAAGTGCAGGGCCCACAAGGAGTCCTCCCTTGGCCTGTTCATGCAGGTCCTGAAGGGACCTGTGTGAATGTGGATATAATTCCACTATCTCAAAAAGAAAGGAAATTCTTTGCACTAAACTTTATTAATGCAGAAGTTAGGGTTCAACTTAATGCCACAAAAGTAGGGAAATGTGGAGTTAGGGTTTCTAACCCTAACTCCCCACCTTCAAGCAGCAAAAGGAAAAAAAAATTAGGGTTTTGGGTATCCAGAATCTTGGCAAATTAGTAGTAGGGTCTTCCTTGGGGTTGTCAGCCCTAATGCTCACCCCTCTACCCTGCCAATAGCCCTCCTGTGCAAAGCATAAGGTATCACTCCAAGCCAGTGCCTTATAGTGATACACTCTTCAGAGGTAGAGAAGTGTGTCTCACCACACGTGTAGCAAGCCGAAGTTTCCCTAACAATTTCAGGATAGGCCAGATGAATCTGGAAAGAAAGACAGGAAGCTTACTCAGGGACCAAGATGCACAAGGTTTTTTTTACAAGGGACAATTAAAAAAAATAAGATAACTGTTTTTTACAACACTGCAGGATAATAAACAACACAATACAATCGGGACCAGCAATTGGTCAAACCCAGAACAGGGGTTTACCCCTTTTAGTCCAAGTCCTGCGTGCACTTGGCTGAGATAACAGATGGCGGACAAACCAAGCTTGGACTTTGCGAAAAGTTGGCTGATCAGCAGGTGGGCATTGACCCTGCAAAGCGCTTTTTTTAACCAACAGACCATAATGAGGCATCCCCCAGATGAACAAAACATAAAGAGGAACACTGCTAGCTGGGTCATGGAGAACTTGGAGATCCTCTGCATCTCCAGGCAAGAAGCTGAAGACTTCTGGTCAGCAGATGGTTCTCTGGATGGTCTAGAGCAACGATCACTGGTAGGTCCCGGCACCCAGACCAGCTTCCAACAAGAAGATTGCTGGTGGTATGATCTTCGGGCGGCCTTTATGGAGCGACACGGGTACGCGTGCACTTATGGACAGCCTGCAAAAACAAGAAAAACAATGGCATGCATGGCATTAACTGTGGTCCCTCACACTTGAGCCAGAGCGGCTCCTAAGCTGACTCACTACTGGATACCTAACTAGTGGCTTTCTACCACTTACTGTCACAGGGCTTATGCTGGAACACTGTGGTGGAACTTCAAGGCAGGTTGATGTCACTGGAGATACTTCTGTTGCAGATGGAGGATGGGCTGAGGACCTCCCTGGGTCAGAGTCAGGCTCTGAAGAAGCTGACCTGAACAGCAAGGTTGCTATTCAATAACACAGTCCAGAAACAAGCAAACAGTTCAGAGTTCTAAGCAGACAGTTTAGTCCTTGCAAAGGGTGCAGTTTCTAGAGATGCTAGGCAAGCAACAGCACAGTCCAGTTTGGGTGGTGCTCAGAAAACCTTCACCGAACCCCGTGGGCAACCCAGGGCCACTAGACTACACCCCCCTCATTAATATGTATAACTATCCCCACACCTGGGTCTATGGGACTCTCATCCTGATCCTGCCTCTCTCATGAATGTTAATCGACCTCTGTGCCTTAGGTAGGGCCTCATCCAGCTTGCCCACTAATTACTATGCCTAAGGGTCTAGATTCTGGACCCTCACAGCCAGCCCCTCCTTTCCAGCAGTTGGCTAGGGGGCCTTTGCTTTCTGGCCCTGCCCCTGGCACAAAATGGCACCAAAAGAGACAAAAGCATCTTTAAGCGCACCCCTTTCTCTCCCCTACCTCATGGGGCTTTTGAGTCATGGTGCCCCTGTCCTCTTATCCTATGGTGAGCTGCTATTCAGCTCAGACTGTCTTTTTTCTGGAGATGCCTTAAACAGAACCACAACAAAAAAATTTAATAAACAAAACTAACTCAGTGGCCTCTGGCCCATCCTGGGGCCTTTTCCTCTTTCCCTCTGGGCCTTCAGACCACTGTTAGGGTTCCCCTGTCCTCCTTAGGGCTGTCTGTCCTCCCTGAGAGCCCACTATGCCTCCCCTCATGAATTTTTGGGCCACTGCCCCTTTAAATCTCCTTTTTGGGCACTCTGCCCACCTTGTCTTTCCTTCCCCACTCCCTGGCACCTGTGGTACACGTTTATCGAAATCGGGCACTTGGCCCACTCACCACCATGGCCTGAGACTCCAGTGCAGCGCGGGGAGGCAGAAAACCTGGCCAGGGAGCCGTGCTCCAACCCGGTTCCTCTTGCAAACTGCTGGAGGCAGAATTACATGTCCGTGGTGCATCTTCCACCTGGACTTATTTCTTTGCAGCACAGCTTGGTCCGTCTGCCCTTTCTTTCCCCCCCTCGCTGATCAGAGCTCTGCCCAGTGGGAATGGGTTGCGTCGAGGAGCCACACTCCACCTGACCAACATTGCTGCTGCTGTTGCCACCACCAGATGACCAGGATGCAAACCAGAGGGGAGCGATACTG
Organism: Neoceratodus forsteri; assembly: GCA_016271365.2. Classification (NCBI taxonomy): domain Eukaryota; kingdom Metazoa; phylum Chordata; order Ceratodontiformes; family Ceratodontidae; genus Neoceratodus; species Neoceratodus forsteri. The sequence continues at coordinate 198,792,378 of CM057459.1, forward strand.
GAGGAGCCACTGAACTGCTGCAGGTACCCTTTCTTTTTTCTGAGCTCCTCGCGTCCTCCACCCCATACTGTACCACTGACTGCTCTCAGTTGGCCACTCCCCTGCCTTTTTGTAGAGCAGGGGAGATTCTGGCTTCTGGCCAGAGGATTGGGCACTATGAGCCTGACAGGAAGGGTCTCCTGCCCCGACCCCCTCCTTGCCAGCACCAAACGGTACAAAAACAGACAAAGAGACTGGGAGGAGTTGGTGGGACTGCAGGCAAGGGGGGGATGGAACAGAGGAGAATGGAGGGGAACGAGAGGGGACTGAATAAAAAGAAAGATCTCCACATCGGGGAAAGGGTCCCCATTTCTTTGTTGTATCCCCTAACTCTGGGGTACGACACACATTGCCAACACAATCTGTTATCGCTTTCTTCATGCACAGCCCTGTGTGAAGAAAGGAGAGCACATCTGATGTTGTTTGTTCATGGAATGGAGTGGGCATTAGGGTTGACATTCCCACAGAAGACCCCACCACTGATTCGCCCAGACTACGGAGACCCCAAATCCTAATGTCTTTTCCTTTTGTTGCTTGGGGGGTGAGGAGTTAGGTTTGGTTATGGTTTGTGCTCTACATGCCATCTAGATGGCCTTTGTCGTGCCTGGCTCCTGGGACCAGTGTACTTACCCGGTTATCAAATACATAAATAAATAAAAATTAATAAACATTTCCCAACTTTTGTGGTGTTAAGTTGAACCCTAACTGGTGCATTAACAAAGTTTATTGCAAAGAATGTAATGCCTGTAACCTTTGTTTACTGACATCAGATAAAATACTGTGAAGTTGTTTGTCAGTGAATGCTTTTGAAACCAGCAGATTTGGAATATGTGAAACTGAGTGGTAGATACACTCAGGCAAACTGCTACATCCAGGTACTTCATGCAGTGTTTCCTGAAACAGTTTACAAATAAAAATGTATTTAAAAGGGTTAGCTTGTTCATTTAGGAACTCCAGTGTCAGTGTGAGGGCCCCACTGCCTGACACGTACTCGCATGCTAGCCCTAAGAACAGTGCCTGTCACATCCTGATACAGGTCAAATGGCAGGGCACATTTACGTGATCAATCATATGTAAATCCACTGGCTGTGTCTACTAATGCTGTTACTTTCACTAGCTACTCAAATAACCAAAGCATATTTTGCCTTTAAAAAAACCCTGTAACTTTAGCTTGGTTGAAAGAAACAAATGTTTATGCATTTTTGTCTGAATGCGAGACTGACAGCAGAGTTGAAAAAGATCCCTTTTTATCACGCTTCACTGCATATTAGGATGAAGGAGAACTGTGCAAATACAGCAGATTCTTTCTCTCATTATAGCTGCAGTCTCTCCCCAGGGACATTATTAGTGTTCATGGTTCTTGTAAAGAGAGAGTGCACATTGGAATCTGATTGACATTCAGATCAGTAGCAGCTGCAATAGCCTATCAGCTGCTGTCTGTTTGTTAGCAAGGTAGCAGCAGGTGCATTTACAGTTAATGCTAGGAGGTTGGCTAAAATGCAAATAAATGGATAACTGTACATTTTAAAGTACATATTTCAAGTGAATGTTTTTATACTTTTAGGGCCTGATCAACAAAGCTGGAGGAAATGTGCAGAAAAGCTGTGGGAAATAATGCATATTCACACTGCATTGCAGAGCAACTGTGCAGCTGGCCATATTCACAAAGGCAGTGTGAGGGGCTGTGTGTATGTATGTATGTACTGTTTGTAAGTATGTATGTATGTAATGTATGCAATGTATGTATGTATGTATGTACTGTATGTGTGAAATGTGTATCCTTCACAAGCAGCTACAGACTGGAAAGGTGAATATGATTTTCCTACTCAGAGCCCCTCATGAGCTGCGCCGGGGTGAGGATTCAGTGCCATACGCTCACTCCTCTGGCCCAGCTCACAAGCTTGGCCAGCCTGACAGCAGAGTCCCACAGAGCTATAAGAGAAATCACAAGGCACTTATGGCTCTGAGAACCCTCATGAGTGGCCATAGATGCACAAGAAACAGAAAAATACTGTCTCCCCTGCCAACCCCCCCTCCTGAGCAAGATAGGCATGGCTAGTAGAGCCGCACTCCACAGAGAATGCTCCATTGTTCTAGATGTGGTTTTAGACATAGATCAACCCTCTGGCTCCAGTGTTGGAGAATGTGTTCCCTTGCCTCACAATAACAAGATGGTGTCCCAAGCTCAAGAGGATCTTTTTATTACCTTGGCTTGCATCAACACATATCTTCTAGAATGCCAATGCCTGTACAGTTCCCAGGGTGAAGCCCACCACCCCTGTAAGTGCCATCTTGACATGTGAAGAGCAGCCTATTTGTAGGACTGGAGTCTCGTGCACACCAACTGTTGAGACTGCATCTTGTGCAAGGTGGAAGCTATCACCACTTATGTAGTACATGAGCCCAGACCACCCCAATCACACATGCACCTCATTGCAGCACTGCCATCTTGTATATGACAGAAGAGTCTTCCAGTGGCCATTTTTCATGGGCAGGAAGAGTGTACAAACATGTGGCCACAACAGCCCTATGCATGCATGATTCCTGGTGGCCATGTTGGTAAAGGTAGGAATGGCCCGATGCAGCTATGTTATTACTGAACTCAGAAGAAGTTACATGGCACGTGTGCAGTACACTCTGGTAGCCATCATGTGTGTAGGCAATCTACAATGCCAATCACACTGCATAAGGCACATGCATACAATCACTTACATGCCATAAGCACCTAGAACACCCCTCCAGAGCCAAACAGTACACATTCAGCAGACACCAAGGGGCCCAACAATCAAGGGCATCTGCTAATTGGGAAAGCCCCCTGTCCAACCAAAGGCTGCAAGCCACCCAATACCTCACTATAAAAAAGCAAGTTCTCTACCACCCCTCCCCATCACCTGCCTTTGCAGCAGAGAAGTAGGCAGCACATGTTCAGAATGCAGGCCTTAGACAGCACAGTTCCATGTGATATGGGTGAATGCAAAAGAGTGAGCCCATATCAGTGAACGGATAACAGCGAGGACCAGAACAGTGACCATGCTTTTCTGCCCCCCATTTAATATCCAACGGTGGAGCACCTTGAAAAAAGGATACCGGTTTCACCATTCGGTACTCACCATTTTCCGTTCACTGTAATTTGGGCTCACTCTTTTGCGTTCGCCCAAATCATGGGATGCCAACAGGGCACACTCCTTGCTCCCTGCACATTTACCCATCAGCAAGTCAAAGTGATAAGGCACACATCTCTCTCTCTCTCTCTCTCTTGTCTTACCAGCAGGTATTAAAGATACTAAAGGTGAAGAAGTGCTAGGTAAGCAGCATAGTTCTTCTGTCCTCTCAAACCCGCCCCATCTGCACCCTCTGTTCTACAAAGGTACAGTTGGACCAATTGCTGCAAAACAATGTCAGCATTGGGGAAGCCGGTGTTAATGACACTGCAATAGGCACATCCCAAATGTCCTGGCCTATGGATCCAAACACAGCTGCCTTCATGCAAAACCACCAGGCAATCATGCTGAAGTTTCTGGAATGCATCAAGGTACTGGAGGCAGGAAAACCACCACCCCGTAAAGCTGCCAAACATCAAGCCACAACCAGAACCTGCCAAACACACTGACAAGGACAGAGTCAACACGAACAAGAATGAAAACAGTGACACAGACCACAAGAGTAAAAGTGACATGGAGGAGGAGCCAATCCTCATGGCCAAACTCTGCCCATCAGATGTGGTCTCAGAACTAGTTACGTCAGTGTGACAGGATAGAATAGGACCCTGTCCCATTTATTATGGAGAAAGTGTTTTAATGCAAGGATCTTTCTTTTTCTGTCTCTTCTCTATCTGGTTGCACAACCAGATTTTCCTGTGAGATTTCGGATCTGATCACCCTGACAATCTCACAGTTCTTTCTTTGCCTCTTACTGTCTCAGTTTTCCCTTGCTGTTTGTTTTTCCTCCCTTGCATATCCACTGATATAAAAATATATGCAAATCAATATGTGGAAATGTAACTGATGTTGGGATCTCTTTTGTTTAGAAAATATATAGTGTTGCTGTTTGAATGTATATATTTATAATTTGAGATGTCTGCAGAAAGCTGTTGGAAGCTATAGGTTACCTTAGTGCAAATCTTTGAGCCTTTTGCAAAAGCTGTGCAAAAGGGGCCTCAGCAAGCACGATGTGTTCTAGCAGCTCCTGCCTGATATTTACAAATGCAGGATGTTTGTTTAGAGGGGTGGAAGGACTTATAAGGGAGCCAAACTACGATTGCTGGAAGAAGAAGAAGAAGAAGAAAAAGGGACACACTGACTGCAGGAAAACTCTATTTTATTTTGCCTCTGTAAATAGTTATACTGAACAAGTTTATTTTTTATGGTACTGCTACTGTAAATAAATATTTTGGGTGAATTCTACAACTGCTCCTGGTTTTCCTATGCTTTCTGACCTGTGCCGCGATGACAGATGGTGTCAGCCTAAGTGGGATTTATGCTGTGCATACCCTAAGACAGGAGTTTTGTACATGGGTCCTGGACCTAGTACCAGGAAAGCACAGAGGAAGGTATGGATTCTGCAACAGCAAGTCCAGGAGTGGTTACCAGGAGAACGGCAGTCAAACTAGCAGAGACAGAAGTCCAGTCTGAGATTGTACAGCCAGCACAAATTATGGAAAAAGAACAGGCAGTGACAGAACCTAAAAGCCTGATGGACTTTTCAGATGGTGGGCTATACAACAAAAAAGAGACTGAGAAGCAGAGAGAAAAAGAGATTCAATATTTAGAAGCACAGAGGAGAGAAGAGATGCAGCAACAGGAACAACAGAGTAGAGAAGAGATGCAGTGACAGGAGCAGCAGATGAGAGAACATAGAAACATAGAATTTGACAGCAGATAAGGACCGCTTGGCCCACCTAGTCTGCCCATTTTCCTACCTAACAGATAAGCTGCAGATCCTAGTTAACCAACAGCTTACTTCCTCCTATCCCCCACTAGGACTGCCTTATGTCTGTCCAATGCTTTCTTGAATTCCCCCACTGTTCTTGACTCCATGACCTCCTTAGGGAGGCTGTTCCATGCATCCACAACCCTCTCCGTGAAAAATACTTCCTCACATTACCTCTGAGCCGTCCCCCCTCTATCTTCAAATTGTGCCCCCTTGTTCTTGCACATCTCTTTTTCTGAAACATGCTACCTTCTTAGACTTTGTTGATTCCCTTGAGGTACTTGAAAGTTTCTATCATGTCCCCTCTCTCCCTTCTTTCCTCAAGGATATACATATTAAGCTCCTTTAGTCTTTCTTCATATGTCTTCTGGTGCAGACCCTGCACCATTTTGGTTGCCCTACTCTGGACAGCCTCCACTCTGTCTATGTCTTTGCGGAGATGGGGTCTCCAGAACTGCACACAATACTCCAGGTGGGGTCTCACCAACTGTCTGTACAGAGGGATAACAATTTCCTGTTTTCTACTATTGATGCCTCTCCCTATGCATCCCAGTATTCTCCCAGCCTTCCTTACTGCCTTCTCACACTGCTTGCCCACCTTTAGGTCATCTGATATAATTACCCCCAGAAGAGATGCAGCAACAGGAGCAGCGATGACTGGATGCCTTGCAAGCTATCAAAGGCAGAGGACCTGGCAGAGACCCAGATGAGCAACAAAATGCAAACAATTTAAAAGCCATTAAACTTATAAAGTTGTGCCCCTCGGATGATATAAAGGCATACCTGACAACTTTTGAAAGAGTTGCCACAGCCTGACAATAGCCAAAGCAGCAGTGAACAATCAGACTGGTACCCTACCGGACAGGGAAACCCCAACTTGCCTACAGCAATATGGACACTGCACAGTCAGAAAACTATGACCTGGTGAAAAGCAAAATCCTGAAAAGGTATGACATCTCCGGAGAGACATACAGGCAGAGATTTTGATCTCTGAGGTACAACTCAGTCAACAATCCTCGAGGAGCCTTCACCGGACTCAGAGAACTCCTGATAAAATGTATCCAACCAGAGAGCAAAACAGTCCCACAGATCGACACATTTGCCATGGAGCGATTCATCAACATCTTGCCTACAGATGTGCAGCTGTGGGTAAAGGAACATGACCAGAGAGTGGGGAAAAGCCTGCTTCTTTGGTCGAGGACTACCAAATGGCCAGACAGATGCCACAGCAGCGAGGTAACAGCCAAGCACTGGTAAGACACTCTTTTTCCCATGTTAAACTTCAAGCCTGATAAGAACTCTGGTAGGGGGGTAACAAATCTGGGCCCAAAGATGTTATCTGCTATAACTGTAATAAGCCAGGCCATACTGCAAGAAACTGCCATAGTAAGGAGTGTGGCACTGGAGCAGATTTGTCCTTGGCAAATTGGGGCAAGTACTTAACAGATGTGAAGATGGGGGATAAGAGTGTGAAGGGACTCATTGATTGGGAAGTAGACAGACCCTAGTGCATGTTAAAATGCTGGGAAAACACTGTGCAAAGGAACCAGGTACTGGTATCATCTGCATCCACGGGGACATTCAATACTATCCCACCACCCAAGTGACTCTGACCATTAAGGGTGTGTTGCACCAAATGAAAGTGGGGGAAGTATCTAAGTTACCTGTACCTGTGATTATTGGAAATGACTTTCTAGGGTTTACTGAGTTAATCAAAGAAGGAGTAAATCCTGATGTTTCAGCAGCTGTGGTGACAAGAGCTCAGGCAAAGAAAATTTCAAATGGTGGGGACACTTTTCCTTTCAGTGATTTTCATTCGGACTTGTTTGAGCACAGCTCCAAGATCCAGAAATCCAAGAAAGAAAGACGATGCCTGAAGAAACTGTGGCAGCATATGACTGATGGACATAAGGGGTTAAAATATGAAAATGCTGAAACTAAATTGTTAACTGATTGTGATTTTCTTTCAGAGCAAGCTAATGATGTTTCTCTCTAGGGTTATTTCAAGCATCTGGGGGTGAAACCAAAACAGGGTGAACCAATGTTTAAAAAATGTAGTGGGTTACTGCACAGAATTGGGGTTAAACCTCAAAAGCAGGATCAGACAGAACAATTGGTTATACCACAGAAGTATAGAACAGAGTTGTTACAGATAGCACATGATAGTCCTATGGCTGGTCACTCAGGGAGGGATCGCACCCTTGCCAGTTTGCTGTATAGATTTTACTGGCCTGGAATTCATGAAGATGTTGCTACCTATTGTAATTCCTGTACTGAGTGTCAGAAAGTAACGCCAGTCACTAGAAAAGCCAAGGTGCCCCTACCCTTGATAGATGTGTCTTTTGAGAGAATTGCAATGGATGTGGTTGGTTCTTTAGATAAAAGTAAAAACGGTAATAGATTTGTCCTGGTAGTATGCGACTATGTTACTCGATACCCAGAAGCAGTTCCAATGCCCACTGTTACAGCCCCAAAAGTTGCACCAGAACTTATCAACATTTTCAGTTGAATGGGCATACCTAAAGAAATTATTACTGATTTTGGTGCTGCATTACTTAAGGAGCTGTACAGACTACTAGGTATCGCTGCCATAAAAACCTCTTCCTATCACCCTCAGACAGACGGTCTTGCTGAGCATTTTCACCAAACCCTAAAACGCATGTTAAAAAGGTTTGTAAAAGGGGAAGGGAAAGACTGGGACAACACTTGCCTTACCTACTTTTTGCCTACAGAGAAGTGCCACAGGCATCAACAGAGTTTTCACCATTTGAACTGCTGTATGGTAGGCAGCCAAGAGGGCCACTGGATGTGATAAAAGAAACGTGGGAAGATAACCCCACTCAAAAACAATCTATAACTTCTAATATGTGTGCCCTAAGAAAGAAGTTGGCAAAATATGTTGAAATTGCCCATAGTAATCAGGAAGAGGCCCAAAACCAGCAGAAGGTATATTATGACCATGGAGTAAAAGAAAACGTTTTCAAGCCAGGTGAAAAGGTTTTGCTACTGTTGCCCACAACAGAATATAAACTGTTAATGAAGTGGCAAGGGTCATATAAGGTTCTTAGACATACTGACACTGTTAACTATGAGATTGAGACCCCTGATAGGAAAAATCCTACTAAGATATATACCATGCTAACCTCCTCAAGAAATGGGTTGAAAAATGCCAAAAAGCTGCCTTGCTAGTTTTACCAGAAACTGATAAAGAAGATATGGATGTAGCTTATGATAGACTAGAACAAACTGTAAATGAGGATGCTGTAAAGGTGAATGTTTCCTTAACCTCAGAACAAACTGCAGATATTCATAATGTGCTAAAGACATTTAACAGTACTTTTACCATGGTACCAGGCCGAGCAAAAGGGGTTGAGCACATAATAGTGACGAGGAATGCTCGTCCTATTAGGCAAAAGACATACAGGTTACCAGAGTGGTTAAGAGCTGATGTGGTTAAGGAAATACAAAAAAATGAAAGAATTGGGTATCATTGAGGAGTCGAGGAGTGCTTAGTCATCTCCCATGGTAATTGTAAACAAAAAAGAAGGGGGTGCTAGAATCTGCCTTGATTTTAGGAAACTTAATCGAGTGTCAGAATTTGACAGTTATCCTATGCCCAGAATAGATGATCTGGTGGACAAACTGTGGAGTGCAAAGTATATCAGTACCCTCGATCTCACCAAGGGTTACTGGCAAATACCTTTAGCTAAATAATCCAGAGATAAAACTGTATTTGCCACCCATATAGGATTCTATCAGTTCACCACCATGCCATTTGGTTTACATGGTGCACCAGCTACATTCCAATGGTACACGGATGTCATTGTATCTTCTCACACTGGTTATTGTGCTGCGTACCTGGATTATGTCACGGTATACAGTCCAGACTGGAAAAGCCACTTGGAACACCTACAAGCAGTTATCCAAGCTATCAAAAATGCAGGTCTGACTATTAATCATATCAAATGTACATTGGGCATGCAGGAAACCAGATACACTAGGTGTGTTATAGGATTGTATCTGAGTGTCATGGAAGAAATGGATGGGCAGCACAGAAGGAGGGGCGACCAAGGGAGGGGATCTTTGGCAGGGCGGTGGGGTGCAGTGGCAGTGGGACGGCTATGATCCTAAATTGGGCTTGGAGGATGGGAGGATGTATGATGTGTAAGCAGCTCACTCAGCTGAGGGAGGAAGTGGTGAGGCTAGGGTGGGTGTTAAATGGGGGGGGAGCTGGGAAATGGGGGTGGAGAGACAAGGTCGGTATAAGCCAGGAAAGGAGTGGGAAGGGCTGGGTGGATCCACTGGAGGATCAGATACACTGTTCCAGAAGTCAAGAGCTTGGGTGGGAGAGGATGAAAGGAGATCCAGAGGGGATAGATCAGAAGTGGTAACTGACAGCAGCAAGTCCAGAGTTGGGACAAGGATGTCTGGGACAGGAGAAAAGGAGTCTGAGGGAACTGACAGCAGGAAGTCTAGAGGCACGATAATAATGCCTGTAGCTAGAGAAAAGGGATCAGACGGGGATCAGGAGGAGTGGAAGACAGTAGGCTCAGGAAAAGGCAGATGGATGCCCAAAATGAAAGATGACACAGGCATAGGTGGAATGGGCCAGTGGCCAGAGGTAACAAACAGTTTGGCCCCCCTAGATATTCTAGTCGAGGACATTAGGGAGGAAGGGGTCCAGCAGGGGCCATCAGAGAAGGGGAGCAGGGTGTCTGGGGACATGGGGAGAGATCTCAGGTGCAGTGGAAGGGGGGAGGGGGCAGGCACATCACATGTAGGGGAAGGGGTGGAGGAGGGGATGGGCACATTAGGGTCACACCAGAGGGTGGCATTAGGGGAACTGTGGCACAAGAAAAGGGGCAGGAAGGAAGCACTGGAAGAGCTGGAGTTGGGCTCCTGGGAGGCTGCAAATGAAGAGGAGGAAAACTGGCAGGACAGAAGCTGCAGTAGGAGGCTGGGGAATGCACCGGGCAGGGTGCAGGAGAGGGGAAATATGCAGACAGGGCAGGTGGTGAAGAGGAAGACTTCCCCAAGTGGGGTATGATGCTCAAAACCTACTGTAGAGATGGGCAGGACAGGAGCAGTTGGAGGGGGATCAAGTAAAGTTGGCACAATCTTGCACAGTGATGCAGATGGGGGAAGGCCAGTAGCAGTTAGAGGAGGATCAGGTGAAGTTGACTCATGCTCAAGCAGTGATGCTGGAGGGGCTTTCAGGGATGAAGGAAGCCAGGTGGAAGTACAAGGGATGAAGGGGTACAGGATGGGGGGGTCTGAGGAAAGGCTAAAAGGAGAGGGTACAGAGGGAAAGATACTGGATGTGGGTAAAAGCCAGGATAGGTTAGGTGATGGGAAACAAATGATGAGCAGGGGCAGAAACCAGGACAGGTTGATAAATGAGGAGGGTTTACCCATGCCGCAGTGACAGTCAGCATGGAGACATCGCCGACAGCGACAGCCACAATGCCGACTGTTGGCATTGCAGTGTCGGGGATGCCTCCTTGCATCCATCTGGGGACTGCGCCCCCAGAACCCCCCCGGGGGGGCTCTGCCCCCACACCCCCAGTCTCTAAGATTCTAACTTCAAGTCAAAGTTGGACCGGGGGGGGCAAAAGCCCAGCGAGGCAATCCAGATTGCCAGACCACCACAGTGACAGGCAGATTTTGTCTGATTCCTGTCGCTGTGGTGGTCTTCATGATCTGGGAGTCGCTGCGACAAAGGTATACCAATGAGGAGGAGTACAAGGGGAGCCAAGCCCCATGACACAAAGCTGGAGGCCTGAAGGACACCCAGGAAGCTGGGGGCAGTAGGGTGGCTCTCTTGGGGTACTCAATAATTAAGGGGATAAAATGGGGAAGGAAGGGAGCAAAAAACAGTGCAGTATGGGTACAGTGCATACCAGGGATGACGGCGCTGGAGGCAAGGCATCATTTTCCTTCCTGGGGCAAGCAGCAGGATGAAAGGACACACCTGGTGTTTCACCTGGGCACAAATGACTTGGAGGGGAACAGTCTGATGGAGGTACAGGCAAGGTTTGAGGAACTCGCTAGATTCCGTAGTAGCAACACTGTTTTTCCTTCCATTTCCTTCTCTGAGGTGTTGCCAGTACCAAGATCGAGCACACCCAGAAAGGAAAAGATGAGGGCATTCAACAATTGGCTACAAGGTTGGTGCAGTCGGATGGGATTCGGCTGGATAGACTGGGGCTCTACATGGGAGGAGGAGGAGGAGCTGTATGCCCAAGACAAGCTGCACCTGAGCTCTGCAGGGGCAGCTGCACTAAAGAGTAAACTGGAGGGCTTCATGGCAAAGAAATTTGATTTAAACTAAATAAGGGGGGGGGCTACATTCAGGGCTATCCTTACATGAGGCAGAACAGAGAGGCTATCAGCCCCCCCAAGGTTACAACACTCATCAAGGGAACAGTTAACAGCAGGGAAGGGTGGGATGGGGCTAGATGTTGGAGGGCCTTGGTTGAAAATGCCAGGAGCCTGAGGAACACAATGGGAGAACTGGATTCCACCATGATGGAGGAGAACCTAGACATTGTAGCAGTGAGTGAGACTTGGTGGAATGAACACCACACCTGGGAGACGGTGATCACAGGGTATTGTTTGTTTAGGAAGGTTCAGGGGAGAAGAGGGGGGAGGGTGGCATTATATGTCAGGGAAGAGATTGGGGCCATGGAAGGGCAGGAAGAGGAGAGGGAAACAGAGATAATGTGGGTCACCCTGGATGGGAGAAACCTGCGCATTGAGGTAGTCTATAGGCCACCTATGCAGGGGGAGGAAGGAGATGGACACTTTGTAGAATCAGTAACGAGGATGGCACACAAAGGGGAAGTTGTGCTGGTGGGAGACTTAAACCTTACAGACATTAACTGGGAGGCCCAGAGAGCAATCTCAGCAAGGAACAGGGGCATCTTAGAGGCTCTGCAGGGCATATTCCTGCAGCAAAGGGTCAGAGAGTCCATTAGGGGTGTGAACCTGTTGGATGCAGTCCTCACAAATGGGGGCAGTGTGAAGGAGGTAGAGGTGGGGGAAGAGCTAGTGAGCACAGGGCTGTCAGGTTCAGGGTGAGAGCGGGCAGGGAGAGGGTTAGGATGAGAACCAAGGTAATGGACTTCAGGAAGGCTGATTTTCATGGAATGAGGAAGGTAGTTAGGGAAGAAATGGCAAGGACAGGGGATGTGCAAGGGGTGGAGGAATTCTGGGCAGCCATCAAGAGAGGTGTATTTAAAGCCATGGACTCATGCATAAGAAAGGTAAGAAAGAATAGAAGATGGAAAAAACCTCTATGGTTCACTAGAGAGGTGATGTTAGGGGTCAAGGAGAAGACTAGAGCATTCAAGAGGTACAGGAGGACACAAAAAGATAAGGACAGGGAAACCTACAGGGAAAAAAGAAGGGAAGCAGGGCAAAAGATAAGGAGGGCTAAGGAGGCCACTGAGGAGAGGATAGCAAAGCAGGCAAGGAGGGGGGACAAAACCTTCTTTAGGTACGTTTGAGAAAGGAGGAGGGCACAGCATGGGATTGGAAGGTTAAGGGAAGAAGTGGAACAATACTCGAAGGGGATTTTGAAAAAGCAGAGGCATTAAATAGCTATTTCACCTCAATCTTCACAGAGGACAGCGAGGGCATGGGACCAGGACGGGGTGGAGAGAGTGACAGCCACAGACAGGTGAATTTGGCAGAATTCACAGCTGAAGGAGTAAGGGAAGAGCTGGGAAAATGTAGGGAGGACAAGGCAATGGGGTCTGATGGAATGCACCCAAGGGTTCTTAAGGAGGTGAGGGATGAACTAGCGCCACATCTGGTGAGGCTGTTTAACTTGTCCTTGGTCACAGGGGTGGTGCCAATGGACTGGAGGAGGGCAGAAGTGGTTGCAATACATAAGGGGGGAGGAAGGATGAGGTCAAAAACTACCATCCCGTTAGTCTGACCTCAGTGGTGGGGAAGGTAATGGAAACACTACTTAAGATCAGGTTGCTAGAATACTTGGAGATGAATGGCATGCAGGATAACAGGCAGCATGGTTTCACCAAGGGAAGGTCCTGCCAGACTAACCTGATAGAGTTTTTCGATGGGATGACACAGATAGTGGACCAGGGAGGAGCAGTGGACGTGGCCTATCTGTATTTCAGTAAGGCCTTCGACACCATTCCACATAGTAGGCTAGTGCATAAGCTGGACAGACAAGGGGTGGACCAAAGGATCACCAGGTGGGTGGAGAACTGGTTGTAGGGAAGGAGTCAGTTGGTGGTGGTAAATGGGACACATTCCAGGGAACGGGCGGTGACCAGTGGAGTGCCACGGGGTGAGTGCTAGGACCAATAATCTAACATCTATGTTAATGACCTAGTGGAGGGTCTGGAGGGATGGGTGTGTCTGTTCACAGACGATGCAAAGGTCTGCAATAGGGTGGATTTACCTAGTGGGGTGCAAGCCATGAGGTGGGACCTGGAGAGGCTGGAGAGGTGGTCTGACACCTGGAAATTGAAGTTTAATGCACAGAAGCACTCGGTGATGCACCTGAGGAGGAGAAATAGGAGGGAAACTTACTCCCTTGGGGGGGTGGTGATTAAGGAGAAGGAAACAGAAAGGGACCTGGGGATTATGGTATCAAGTGACTTTAAGGTGGGCAACCAGTGTTGCAGGGTGGTGGGAAAAGCAACTGGTATGTTGGCCTGCATTGTGAGGGGTTTTACTAGCAAGAAGAGGGAGGTGCTAATGCCATTATACAGAACCATGGTCAGGCCGCATCTGGAGTATGGGGTGCAATTCTGGAGGCCTCACATATGCAGAGATATTGAGATGATGGAGAAAGTACAGAGAAGGGCAACCAAAATGGTATGAGGGATGCAGTATGTACCCTATGAGCAAAGATTGAGAGGGATGAATTTGTACCCTCTGGAGACTAGGAGGAAGGGGGGGACATGATTGAAACTTTTAAGTATCTGAAAGGAATAAATAAGGTGGAGGGCAGTAGCTTGTTCAAATTGAAGAAGGAAGCAAACACAAGGGGATATAACCTCAAACTGGAAGGTGGGCAATACAGAGGTAATGTCAGGGGGCAATTTTTCATAGAGAGGGTGGTGGAGGCCTGGAACAGGCTGCCAGAGGGGGTGGTGGCAGCTGAAATGGTGGAGGGGTTCAAGAGGGCTTGGGATAGATTTAAGGGGTTGGGAAAAGAGGATGGAAGCATAACAGAAGGGGGGAGGTAGGATGTTGGGCAGACTAGAAGGGCCGTGGGGCCTTTTTCTGCCGTCACATTTCTGTGTAATCTGTGTAAAATTTTGGCTATGTGTTGGGAAATGGAGACATTAAGCCACAGGTTTCTAAAATAGAAGCTGTAGCTAACAGCCCTGTACCTAAAACAAAAAAACAAGTCAGGTAATTTTTAGGGCTGGCTGGTTATTATCGGAGATTTGTTCCCAACTTTGCTGAATTAGCTACTCCCCTCACTGAACTAATGACAAAACGGTACTCAAATAATGTGAAATGGACCGCAGCGTGTGATGAAGCTTTTCAAGCCATAAAAGCTGCATTATGTTCAGCCCCTTTTTTAAGAAGCCCAGACTTTGAGAAACCATTTTTGCTATAAACAGATGCATCCAAGGTAGGCCTAGGTGCAGTCCTAAGTCAAAATGTAGATGGGACAGAACATCCTATTCTGCACATATGTAGGAAATGGTGTGACAGAGAGAAAAGGTACTCCACTATCGAAAAGGAATGTCTAGCAGCAAAGTGGAAAATGTTTGTGTGTCAAGGGAAATCACCAATCTTGTATAAGATGATTCAATAAGGTATCTGGTGGAGCTCACCAAGTTTCTGGTACATTCTAATCCAACAACAAAATTCTGGCCTGCTCGAGCAATGAATGCTACTACACACAAAGTCTTTTGGAATGTGTTATTATTTTTATTTATAAAGTCCCAACGTTTCGCCTAATATTAGGCTTCTTCTGGGGAACTGTAAAAAGATTTATAAACAAGTATTTAATATATTTCACACTTGGAAATTATATTCACATTTTTTTAATTTTCAGTTTTTAATATCTTTCCATATTAGACTATGCTAGTCAAAACTGACTGGTTGTACCACCTTTCTATTGTAGTTATTAGTGCATTATTAAAACCAAAATTATATTTTAACCACCTGGTTATCCTTTACATTCATTTACAGTCATGGAATTCTTATACATTTTGCCCA
This sequence comes from Neoceratodus forsteri, assembly GCA_016271365.2. Classification (NCBI taxonomy): domain Eukaryota; kingdom Metazoa; phylum Chordata; order Ceratodontiformes; family Ceratodontidae; genus Neoceratodus; species Neoceratodus forsteri. Next base: position 198,807,558 of record CM057459.1, read on the forward strand.
ACTATATGCCACCAATATAAATGCGTGAGAAATTCATTGCCTTACTTTTTAACAATGTCAGCAAAAGCCAAACATCTGCCAAACCTCCTTAAGAATTGCCTCCTGTATATGCTCACTTTAAGAATAAATAACAATTTTTTTAAGAACACTTAAGTCAAAAACCGAAGACTCGAGTCCTACAAGATCTGGCTGAGATAGTTTTAAATAAAAACTATTTAAAATTCGAAAATCAGTTTTATCAACAAGTTAGAGGTACAGCAATGGGCAGTACCATGGCCCCAAGTTACGCCAATGCTTTTATACATGATTTTGAAAATATACACATTCTAGGTGAAACAGCAATAGAGTATGCTTTTAAGGATAGAGTCCTGTTTTGGAAAAGATACATTGATGATATATTATTGATTTGGAGAGGAAATATACAGGAACTAACCGAGTTTCAACAATACATGAATAGTAGAGATTCTAATCTGTTGTTTACATTTTCTCATAATAAACAGCAGATAGATTTTTTGGACATAACTATCTATAAAAATGGATGCAAATTAGAAATTAAGTTATTCAGGAAAGCAACAGACAGAAACACATTACATAGGAAATGCTTTCATCCCAATAAACTAGTTGAAAACATACCCTAGTCGCAGTTTTTAAGAGCAAGACATAACTGTAGTACTGAAAAAGAATATGTAAAAGAACAAAAAATTATTGAAGTAAGGTTTAGGGAAAGACAATATCAGAAAAGTAACATAGAACAAGCTCAGGCTAAGGGAGCAACAAAATCTATGCAGGAATTTCTTACATTTCCAGGGACTACCAAAACAGAGACTGAAAAAAAAGAGCCTACTTGTCTTTAGTACTGTTCACAATAATATTATGCCACAGCTCAAAAAAGTTATTTTGAACAATTGGAACATTCTGCAAAAAAATCCTACGACCTCTGAGATTTTCAAGGAAAAAACATATGTGATTTCTAAAAAAGCTCCAACTATTAAGGATAAACTAGTACACACACAGCATTGGAAAGAGAACCGCAAAGGGTCGCAACTACTATTGGGTCCCTTAAAAAATGGAATGTACCCCTGCGGTAAATGTATGGCATGTGGTGACACTTCCTGGAGAACATCTTTAAACACACCCCATACAGGAAGAGAATATTATATAAAGTCACATAGCATTATGTGATGATGGGGGTGATTTATCTCATTCAATGTCCATGTGACCAACTATATGTTGGCAAAACTTGGAGAGAACTAAGGACCCATATTTCAGAGCATACAAGTCATATCCATAATAGAGCTGAGCATTCCCCTTTTGCTAGACATTATAATGAAAGAGGTCATTCCCCTGTGCTAATTAGATTTTGGGGACTCTAACAGGTTCCTGAACCTGTGAGATGTGGCTGCTATAGTGATTTGCTAGAGAAAAGAGAGATGTTTTGGATGTATGAATTGGGCATTATACATGAGAAATGGGGTTTAAATGAGGATGTTAATTGGTAGGTGTGTTGGGGGGACTTAGAAGAAATGGAAAATGTTTGTATGTGATCTATATAAAAGAATGTGGATATTAGGACCACAGTGGTAAGGTCTAGGTATGATATGGAGATAAGAAAGAAAAAAACGATTTCCATCTAAGTCCAAATTATGTAGTAATCTCACCTTCATTTATCTTTAAGTAGAATATATAAATGTGGTTAACTTAACTATAATGAAAAGAAAATGGTTGATGTAGTTATGGTCCTGTCTATCATTTTCAGTGATTTTACAGCTTGTTGGGAGTGTTAGATAGGGCTAGTTAGCATAATATTATTTTAAAGTGTTATAACACAATCAAAATTATGTGTCTTAACTACACACTTTTCAGCATTTCAAGCTGATATAATTATGTTACCTTTTTATCAGCGGTTTTGCAGCTAGCTGGGAATGTTAGATGTGGCTACTTAGTAAAATATATTTTTATAAAGTGCTAAAAACACTTTTGAAATTGTGTAATTTACTATACACTTTTTCAACATTTCATGCAGCCTCTGAAGTTTTCTGGGAGCAGTGGATGGACTGATTAACTCAGTCATTTCCATAAAGAGCCAGTATACATTTAAAAGCTATGCATATCCCTTTAAAAGACTTTCCAGCAGAGCTAATTATCCTTGCAATGCCGAAATATGTCAGGAAGAAGAGTCACTGGTTGCTATGACGACCACCTTGCTATGGCAAGGAATGATGACACAAGCTTCAGTGTCATGTGACTTCTCTCCCTGACATAAAAAGGCCTAGTCAACCAAGCAGCCAGTGCTGCCAGTCTGCCTTCAGAGCTCCACCGAGTAAGTCAGAGATTTTTTCTGAAATATTTATGCTTAGAAATGCACTTGGTCATAGGATTTAACTAGTTAACAGCAAAAGGATTATTAAATTAGTGAATGAAAAGTTTTAGACTAAGAAGTGAATTGTATTATTTAGTAACATTTAGAGGAGAATGTTTACCTGATAAGCTTAAAAGGAAAACAAGAGAAAACAAATAAAGTTTCGCATGTAACTGCATCAGACGTCAGAAGCACATGGCACTAGAGAACTAATTTAGGTTTGTTCTGTGCACACATGGTTTAAATAAGTGAAATCTAAACTCCAAAGAGAAATGAGAGAACATTATTACATGTATTACTAAGCTTTTAAGGAACTTGAACAGAGATAATATACTGAGAAGTATATTATTATTTAAGCTGTAAAAATGTGAATAACAAAGGAAAGACTGAAGAATAATTGAACAAACACAAAAATAGTTTTCCTAGCTAACAACAATTTATGTTAATTGTTCTTTTGTTTTCAACCCCCCTCCCCCCAGCTTTCCCTGGTTCACATTGCCCAATAGATAAGAGGCATGAAGAAAAACGTGTTTTTTTGTTGTTGTTGTTTTCTTCTTCTCTCTGCCCCCTTTTATTTATTTATTTAATTATCAGTTAAATGGCTGAAGAAAATACAGGAGGCAATTCTTAAGGAGGCTTGTTATATGGATGTTTGGCTTTTGCTGACATTGTTAAAAAGTAAGGCAATGAATTTATCATGCATTTATATTGGTGGCATATAGTTGGGCAAAATGTATAAGAATTCCATGACTGTAAATGAATGTAAAGGATAACCAGGTGGTTAAAATATAATTTTAGTTTTAATAATGCTCTAATAACTACAATAGATAGATGGTACACCCAGTCATTTTTGACTAGCGTGGTCTAATATGGAAAGATATTAAAAATTGAAAATTAAAAAAAATTTGAATATAATTTTCAAGTGTGAAATATATGAAATAGTCGTTTATAAATCTTTTTACAGTTCCCCAGAAAAAGCCTAATATTAGGCAAAACGTTGGGACTTTATAAATAAAAATAATGAATTGCAAAAGACTTCATGTGTAGTAGCATTCATTGCTCGAGCAGGCCAGAATTTTGTTATTGGATTAGCAGCAAAGTGGGCCATGGAGTCCCTGAAGTTTTATTTGCTAGGAACTGATTTTGTTCTTATAACAGATCACAATCCTCTCTGTTGGCTTAACCAGATGAAAGATAAAAATTCCAGAATCACACGGTGGTACCTGGCACTACAGCCATTTAAATTTATTGTGATATACAAATCTGGTAAGGAGAATAGCAATGCTGATTTTCTGTCAAGATATGGATCAGGAATTGAGGGTTCTGAAAGTTGAAAACAAATGTATTGGTCTGAACAGTACTGTTTGCTGTACTGTTTTATGAAAACTGATAATGTACATGTGCTTAATTTCTGAAAGCAGCAATTGTTAGTAGAGAATGAATAAACAGTTTTGGAAACCTGTTTAATAAAACAGGTTCCCTCTTAAGGAGGGGGTGTATGTGACAGGGTAGAATAGGACCCTATCCCATTTGTTATGGAGAAAGTGTTTAAATGCAAGGATCTTTCATTTTCTGTCTCTTCTCTATCTGGTTGTGCAACCAAATTTTCCTGTGAGACTTCGGATTTGATCACCCCAACAATCTCGCAATTCTTTCTCTCTTACTGTCTCAGTTTTCCCTTGCTGTTTGTTTTCCTCCCTTGCATATCTGCTGATATAAAAATGTATGCAAATCAATATGTGGAAATGTAACTGATGTTGGGATCTCTTTTGTTTAGAAAATATATAGTGTTGCTGTTGAAATGTATATATTTATAATTTGAGATGACTGCAAAAAGCTGTTGGAAACTAGAGGTTACCTTAGTGCAAATCTTTGAGCCTTTTGCAAAAGCTGTGCAAAAGGGGCCTCAGCAAGCAGACTGTATTCTACCAGCTCCTGCCTGTTATTTACAAAAACAGGACGTTTGTTTAGAATGGGGGTGGAAGGACTTATAATGGAGCTAAACTGCAATTGCTGGAAGAAGAAGAAAAAGGGATACACAGACTGCAGGAAAACTCTATTTTATTTTGCCTTTGTAAATAGTTATACTGAACAAGTTTTTTTTTTATGTTACTGCTACTGTAAATAAATATTTTTGGTGAATTCTACAATTGCTCCTGGTTTTCCTGTGCTTCCTGACCTGTGCATCGACAAGAGTCAGTCAAAAACACTAAGGGTTTCAAAAGCCTCTAACCCCACCTGAAACAAAGTTAGACCAGATGATGTGACAGAAACAAAAATCACAGGGCTTCTTCATAGTATGGCCCTCAAGGAAGATATCATTATCAAAGAATGGGAGCCCCCTACCTGGCAAGGATCCCTGAATAAAGATCTTTCAACAAATGTTATCCCATTCACGAAGGCAAGATTAAGGTAAGGTGCACTGTGCATCTGGTTGACCTGCAGATCACAGCCTTCAGCTGTAAAACAGGGAGGAACCAGGACCAGGTGACTGCTGCAGGAGAGCAAGGTTTTTAACTGGGCATAAAAAATCTCTTCTATATCACCACAGTCCCCTTGGCAGGAAATCTGAACATGCAGGGGGACTGGCTTAACAGACAATCATGCAATCCAGGGGAGTGACAGCAACACCCAGAGGTATTCAACCTAATAAATGAAAGATAGGTCTGTTATAGCCAGCTTGGTGGTGTAGAGAGCGGAGGCGCTATATGCACCTTACCTTTTCCATGCCAACAACCTGAGTTCAGGAACAAGCTTGGGTTGCTGGGAGCCCACAGCAGGGTAGGCCAAATGAGGATCGAGCAGCTGTCTGGCAGCTCACCTTTCATGGGAGGTGGTGGCAGGCCTTCCTGACTCTTGCCTGCCACCAGATGAAGGCTTGTTGGTAGTGCCAGTGCACAGGAGGCAAGACGTAAGTTGGGGAAGGGGCAAGGAAGGAGTCATGGTTTCGGAATGCATGCATGCCTCCATGCACATGCATCATTCATGCAGTCATGACCCTGGAAGGAAATCAGGAGGAAAAAGTGAGCAGGCCAGGGGCTGCAAGAAGCCCACTGGGACACCCTAACCCACTTGTCCACTCCAGCTAGTGGGCCTTCTGGATTAGATTCTCCGGGGGGGGGGACAGCCTTCCCTTCTGGCCCAACTAGCCCCACATCATGGAGGGAAGAATGGGACAGCCACGGGTGCCCTGAAGAATGAGGTTAAATAGCCACCCTGGTCTGGTTCAAGGAGGATAAACACTTATATGGAAAAACACTGGGCCCGCTATAGATATGACCCCAAGAGAAATGCTCAGTTAGAAGCATTCCACTCTTGCTTCAAAGAAACAGACTCCAGGGGAACAGACACCCTGTAACTCCCATGGGACTGCAACCAGGCATACATTTTTCCACCTTTTCCTCACATCAAACACATCCTATGGAGAGTGCAGCAAAATACATTCAGCAGTGGCCCTCATCACCCCATATTGGTCCAGACAAGCCTCGTTTGTGACCATACCTGGAAAGGAGGCGGATCACTCATGGCTCTTGCCAGAAAGGGCTGGCATCCTGTCCCAAGGATCAGTTCAACACCCCAGTCCAAGAAATTTATGGCTTATGACCTGGCTTCTAAGAGGAAGAGATTGCTGAATGCAGGATATGATGACAGTGTTGCAGACATGCTACTGCAATCCAGGAGATCATCTTCTACCAGAACATACACCAGGCAGTGGAATATCTTCACCAAGTGTGGCACAGAGCAACAGTTCCCTGCCACCAAGGCAACAGTCCCACAGGTACTGTATTTTCTGCAAGAGGGCCTTGACAGACTGTCCATCCCTTCGCTTAGAGTCCAGCTCATGGCCACAGAATCAGCAAAAGACAAGATCAGACGTGATCTCAGAACTAGTTTGGCTGAAGGTATAGAATATGTTCTCCTTAAAGTGAGGACAGAATTAGGTAGATCACATTTTTTCTACAGGGGTACACACACTTGGAACACTTTACTACTTTCTCTTAGGTCAGCTAATAACAGCATTCAATCAGGGGAGATTAAATCTTGGTTTGCCCAAGAGTCACTAAGAAAAATTAGCGAAGATCCTCTTTGAATATTTTTGTTCTTCTTCTGTAGTAGTTAGGAATACTGATCATACATGCTGAAGAGATTATTTAGGATAATCTTTTGTATAAGTTTCTGATGTATTTATGCATGTATGTCTGTAAATTGAAATCATGTTTGATGTATTTTGATACAGTAACTAATTTATGATGTATTAAGGGCCTCGCTGGAAATGAGCTCATCTCAGTCGAGATGTTCCTAGTCATTGTTTTCTCAGATGAGTAAACGTTTTTACTACTACTACTAGATCAGACAACTGGGCCCTGGAACTGACCCTGACATCTTCAGTTACCTCAGGGCTGCCCACAATCTCAGACAAAACCCAGACAACTGACAGAGCCATGGGACCTCAGTTTAGTACTCAGTGCCCTAGCAGGGCATCCATTCAGACTGATGTGCTCAACAGACTTCCTTTGGCTTACAATAAAAAAAAAATGGTCTTCATGGCTGTGATCTGCTCTGCAAAAAGGATCAGTGAACTCAATGTACTATTGTGCAAGGAACCTGACTGTACATCACAACAGGGTGACACTGTGCACCATACCATAGAGGAGTTTAACACTTGGCTGGGGGCCTGTGTCAGACCAAAGGGTATGGGCTGGTGAGGGTTTGGGGTGGAACTTGGGACAGCAGCACCCTGTATGCCCGGGACAGGTTGCACTTGAGCAAGGAGGGCCTCGGGGGTATTAAAACAGAGACTGGGGGAATACACAGCAACCAGGGTGGATTTAAACTATGTATGGGGGGAAGCAAGTGGGTGCAAATCAGACAAGGTCTCTGGATCAGGGAGCAAAATGGGCTTATCTCCCATACCAGTAGAGCTGGAACAAGGAAGAGTTCATACAGTGATATGAATAATAATGTACAGAAAGGGAAGGATGGGATGGGCACGTATTGGAGGGTAGTCTCCTTGAATGCAGAGAACCTGGGGAACAAAACAGCCGAATTCAGGCTATCATGAAAGAGGGGGAGGTGGACATAGTGGCCATCATCGAAACATGGGCCACTTAATACCAGGACTGGGACCTGGTGATCCCGGTGTACAGGCTACACCATAGGGATACGGAAAAAGAGAAAGGGGGTGGGGTGACGATTTATGTGAGGGAGGGGATAAGGTGTGCCAGGGAGGAGGGTAGACCTGAGGCATTATGGATGCAATTCCAGGATTCAAGAAACCGGACACTTAGGATGGGGGTGGTGTATAGGCCACAATCTCAGGCAGAGGACTTGGACAGAGAACTAGTGCAGCAGATAAGGTGGGTCAGCGGGAAGGGTAACTCTGTGATCAAAAAGGGCAACCTTCAGGTGATTCAAGAGATCCAGTCAGGGGGAGGATAGAGAGGAGTACTTAAAGAAATTTAAAGAGGGTGACCAGAGCAGTCAGAGCAGCCAAGGCTTCCAGAAAACTTAGGCTTGCACAGGGCATCAAGGATGGAGAAAAGGACTTCTTCAAGTTCATAAGGGAGAGAAGGATCTGCAAAGAACAAATAGTAAGGATCAGGAAGGATGGGGGGGTGGGTAGAGAAAGGTGCAGAGCAGGCTGAAGCGCTAAATGAATACTTCTGTTCTGTATTTACTAAGGAGAAGGATGGCTTACTGCCTAAGTGGTATGGGAGGGTAGGCACGGGGGGGGGTGATGGGGAAATCACAGCGGGCAGGGTACTAGAATGTTTAAAGGCATTAAGGGTGGATAAGGCACCAGGACCAGACAGCATACACCTCTGGGTACTAAAGGAATTGGCAGGGGTCCTGGCAGAGCCATTAGCAGACTTATTCAATATGTCTCTGGGAGCAGAGTGTGTACCCAAGGACTGAAGGATGGCTCACATGGTGCCTCTCCACAAAAGCGGACCGAAGGACAAAATTAATCAGAGGGGTACAACACCTGGAATATAGTGAAAGATTGCAGAACTTGGGTATGTTTAGTCTTGAGTATAGTAGGCTCAGAGGGGATATGTGCTTCGTGCACAAAGCCTTTTCTAACCCAGGCTTGTGGGATATGTTGAATCTAGATATCAGGGAACAAAGCTACTATACAAGAGCACACCTCTTGCAGATTAAATGTAATAGGTATTGTAACAACAGAAGGAAATACTGGTTCTCTGTTAGAGTACCAAAAATCTGAAATAGCCTCCCTATTGAGGTAGTGGCCAGTAAAACTACTGAGGAATTTAAGCATAGCTTGGATAGATAATTAATACAAAAATAATGGGATACTAAATGATGAGCAATATGGGCTACTAGTCTTCTCTGCTCTGAACCACCTATGAAACCTATGAAGGATGAGCCAGGCAACTATAGACCAGTAAGCCTAATGTCCATTGTGGGAAAGTTACTGGAGACAATCCTTAAGGAGATGCTGATAACCTTTCTAGAAGGTAATGGACTACAGGATGGAAAGCAACATGAGTTTCTCTCTGGCATATCCTGCCAGACCAACCTGGTTCACTACTATGCCTGGGTGACTAGGGCGGTTGACAAGGGCCATGCTGTGGATGTCCTGTATCTGGATTTCAGCAAGGCATTTGATTCAGTGGCACATGGAAGATTGATTAGCAAGTTGGGATACAAGGGAACAGGGACAAAGATGGTGAACTGGATCAAGAACTGACTGCAAGAGAGACAGCAGAGGGTAGTAGTGGGAGGGGAACTCTCATCTCCCAAGGGCTGTAACGAGTGGGGTACTGCAGGGCTCGGTACTGGGTCCAGTGTTTGGCATTTTCATCGCAGACATCTCACATGGCATTGTGAACAAGATTAGTCTTTTTGTGGATGACACAAAGATTGGTGTCGTGGTGGATGACACAGTAGGGTGGCAGAGGCGGGCTGTAGGAAGATCTGGCTAGACTTGAGAACTGGTCAGACACATGGCAGCTGGGGTTCAATGCTAAGAAGTGCAAAGTCATGCACTTGGGAGCAAGGAACCCAGGGAGATGTTATAAGTTGGGAGGGGTACAGATAGCCAGTACAGAGGAGGAGAAAGATCTTGGGGTGATAATAACGGGGCAAATGAACCACTCAGCACAGTGCAGGAAAGCAGCAGCCAAAGCCAACAAGATGCTGGGGTGTATTGCTAGAGGAATCACCTCCAGGAGGGGGGTAGGAGATCCTGCCTCTGTACCGATCATTGGTGAGGCTGCACCTGGAGTACTGTGTGCAGTACTGACACCCATACAGGACTTAAAGAAAGATGTTAGATTACTGGAGGAGGTCCCGTGCAGAGCAACAATGATGATCCTGGGATTGGAAGTCAAACCCTACTAGGAGAGGCTGAGGGAGCTTAACATGTATTCCCTGGAGGAGAGGAGGGATAGGGGGATATAATCGAGACCTTTAAATATATGAAGGGTATAAACAAGACTGTTACTGAAGGGATTTTTAAGTTGAGGGGAGGGAGGGACACAAGGGGGCATGGTCTGAGATTGAAGGGTGGAAGATTCAGGAGAGAAATGAGGAGGTATTTTTTCACAGAAAGGGTGGTGTCTATGTGGGACATGCATCCCGAGGAGGTGGTATCCTGTAAGTCAGTGGGCAGTTTCAAAGCGGGATGAGACAAAATGAGGGAGGGTCACCATGGGGGAGGAAGGAGGGTCAGCTGCAGTGTAATGGATTGCTAGCTGCACATTCGAGCAGACTTGATAGATCATATGGCCTGTTTCTACTGGCAGTTTTGCATATTCATATATTCGTATACTGACCTTCCCCTCAAAGGTTGTGTTGCTCTTTTATGAGGTACAGTCACTGGAACTGCCAACATTCTGCACAGACCCGACCACCAACCAGGAAAAGTTCCTATGTACCCTGGATTTAAAAAAGCTATATCAGTGTACCTTCAGTGGAGAGCTGCCCAGAGGAGGACTGAAAGACTTCATATTAATTAAAGGTCACAAGGCAGGCATAGTGGAATCCAAAGCAACGATAGCCAATTGACTCAAACAGACAACTGCAGAAGTGTACAAGACAGCCAGAATCAAACCACCCCAGGGCATCAAGGCTCACTCAATTGTGTGGTGGCCACATCATGGGCCAAGAGAAATGAGGCATCAGCAGTGGAAATTTGCGTTGCGACAACCTGGTTGACTATTCACACCTTCACCGGGCACTATTGTCTGCATGTATTGGACTCAGACAGAGGAGCATTTGGCAGGAAAGTCCTAAGCTCTATGCTTACCAACTAGCCCTGGATCTGGTCCGCTAATCTCCCTCCCATGGTCATGGTTACTGCTATTTAAATGGTAACCAATTGTATAAGGAGCGAGGAATACTGTAAATAGATGAGAAGTACACTGTTCATTTACTCACCTGGCAAAGGTTTGTATGAGCATCTTTTTACAGCATTCTTTGGCTCACCCAGATGTCGGTGGAAGTGGACAAAACAGGGGCTATGACAGGGACCCTTCAAGGAGCATCCAGCAGGCCATACAGGCTGGAGAACAGCATGTACTTTGACACAAATAAAGTATCATAGTAGTCAGAGTTGCTTGCCAAATATGATCATTTTCATGCGAATGTCTGAAGTTGCTGTATTTGACCACCAACAAGGTTCACTGCTCAGTAGTCCATCAACAGTCATGGCTTGAGAACAATCCAACTGAGGGACAATGGGAGTTAAGGTAGGATCAAGGTAGGAAAAGATCTGACATCACATGTGCATCATCATCAGTTTATCAGGTAGCAAACCCAGGCTGTAATGAGAAAGGAATGCTGTAAAGAGATGCTCATACCATCAACTTTACCAGGTGAGTAGAGTAAAATGGCAGTATCTTGAGATCCTCGGACACAATCATGGACTGCCCCTTGACCCACCCTATAAGGAGGTGGAATGTCATGCACAGATCCAGCATGCATATATCAACTGAGAATACCTAAGCAGTTCCTGCAGAGGCAGACAGTGCTGTTGAGCCAGTGATGAACACAACCAGATCCAGTTCATCTAGCATCTGCAGAGGGGACTGTGGTGGTCTGGTGTACTGATACCCACGATTACCAAACTACATGGAAAAGGAGACAGCTATTTTTGCCATGAAGATACACTACTGCATTACTGGGTAAAGAGACAGTTTGGAGCAGACAGTAGTAGCATTTACCCATCCCAAATGTTTACCCACCCCAGGACACCTGGTATGATGGAGATGACAGCCAGTCATCACTCAAGTCAGGTACATAGCACAGATCTAGCAGAAGATAAAATCCAGTTGTAGCCATTGACATTCCCTGATATTTCCAGAAATTTCTGTGATTATCTCTAGAGAAATTTCTTGCCTGCTTGCATTACAACTATAGGGTCATCAGAGTGATATAGTTAGTTAGTTTTTGTTGACCGGGTAAGTGCACTAGACAAATCCCACCTATTTTCAGGCACAACCTGGGGAAGGGGGATATAGATGAATGCCAACTGACCTTGAATCAGATTAAGCTGTTGGTGGTATTTTTAGTGATTTCATTGAATTTTATTTATGTTTTAACAGGATAAGGTCTCTAGGCATAGCCTGTTTTCTGGACCATCCTGTGGTTCACAGTTACAGAAATTATACATTTATTTATTTGAATTTTGTTAACTGGGTAAGCCCACTGAGGCAAGTTGTTCCTTTTTTAGGGGCAACCAAGAGTCAATTAAATTCAGAGATAATACTGTATATACATGGTCACCATTCAAGGATACAAGGTTAAATACATACAGTAGTGCTGTGCAAGACTCTAGACATTCTACCTCGTGAACTTTCTGAGTCGAACCCAAAAATGTTCTACCAGATATAACCAGGTTCTAGCAGGTAAAACCAGGTTCTACTGGGTATAACCATATTCTATTATATATAACCAAGCTCTACATGGTTTGCTGGCCAAGGCACCTAGCTTCACCTGAGCTCTTTCCTTCTAGCTTGCTTGAAAGGACAGAACTAAGAACCTTACCAGAGTAAGGGAAAGGATTAAGACTTTTGGCTAGGCAGATTTACTGTGTGTTGTTGTTTTTATTTTGTACTCACATGGATTGTTACTGTTTGTTGCTAACATTTTATTGCTTTATTTTTATCTGATTCAAATTGCTGTTGCTGGGTATACATTCTGCTGCATTATTACAAGGTGTGCCTACAGGTGTGTGCTAACAGATAACTGCTGTAATCTTCTGATTCAAATTGTCTTTTGCAAGGTATATCTTCTGTTACTGCTTTATTTTTCTCTGTAGCAAAGTATTTCTTACAGGGTATATCTTCTGTGAAATTATTACAGGTGGTGCTTAAATTTTTGTGACTTTTTATTATTAGGCTAAGCAAAATTACTGTTTGCCTCCATTTTATTTATTTATTTTTTGCTGAAAAGGTTTTTTGGTCTCAGAGGTGTTGCAGTCTCCTTTTCACATTGAAGACAGGGAGAGTGAGAAAGCAGCCACAGCTTCCTTGAATCAAGGAGGTTATTTTCTAGACTACACTGAACTGAATTATTACTTTTTGGACCTGTGTAAGTAACTAGTATTGATTCTGTTTTTGGGGTGGACTTTTCTTAGTTTTAACTTTAATTTGCCAGGGAGGAACTGTAGCGGGGAGATATTTGCAGTCAGTTGTGACTAGACCTGTTACTTAGCCTTTGTGAAATAGGTGTCTGAAAGGAAGGAAGACCCTCCCCAGGGTGGAGGGTAAGAGTTGTAGGTGATTGTTTCTGGACAGCATAGGTTTACTCCCACCCACCCTTTCCCTCACCCCCACCCACCCCAAGCACACACTTTCCTTTATAGCAGGGGCTCTGACATCACTTCCTCAAAACTGCTAACAACATTCACCTGCTCATATCCTTAAAGGCATAGAACATTGAATAGGGGGTAGAGACACTCACAAGCTTGCACACACTAAAACAAGAACAAAAACCAAAAAAAGCATCTGTAACTGGAAGGGACACAGACATGTGGGGAGTGGTGCAATGCACTGGCTGTGGAGCAGCAGTCTTCTGGGAGACATTCTAGAAACTGCATTACTGCCCTATTTGCAGGCACCTCTCTGGTCTGAGGGAGAAGGGTTGTTCGCCTCCATGCTGACCTGGCAAGGATTCGGAAAACCTGCTCCTCCACCCAGGGACCACCCAGGCCACCGTCACTACCTCAGAGGTTGCCAAGAAAGAGGAGTGGTTGGACCACAGTGGGCTCAGGAAGGGTGGGGGTGCTGGAACAGAGGTGCATCCCAGTTGTGCCTCTCCACAATTCATTCGCCACTCTGGTGAAGCATGGTTCCCCTATGGAGGCATCTGCAGTGGAGACCAAGGAGGATGCTGGGAACCTCCACAATGGAGACCCACAGGAGGGTGGCCCCATACCCCACAGGGAAGGAAACAACCCTGGTGGGGACCTAATTGTTAGGGGTAGAACTGGGGGGAGGGAGGGAGGAGAGAGGGAAGGAGGTAAGGTGCCTGCCCGGTGCCAAGGCTTGAGGACAGGAAATGAATCCTCAGGATCATGAGAGCAGTGGCAAGGGGGAGGGAGCTGGATGTCATTATCCACCTAGGAATGAATGACCTGGCTGAGAATGGGATCAGAGCAGTGCAACAGGAGTTTGTGGAGTTGGGGAGGGGCCTTAGACAAGTAGCACACACGGTAACTTTCTCGGAAGTGCTACCTGTCTATGGCATGGATGAGGCTAGGGCACTCTGCACCATGGGATTCAATGACTGGTTGAAAAGCTGGTGCAGAGCTCAGGGATATGGCTTCATTGGGGACTGGGGCTCCACCTGGAGGGATGCAGGCCTATACAGGCATGATGGTCTGCATCTATCCTGAAGGGGAACTAGGATCCTAGGTGATAGGTTTAAATGCTTCAATGGCAAGCATTTAAACTAGCCAAGGGGAGAGGCACTGAAGAGGAGAAGGGAAATCCTAGCCCCCCAAAAAAATCAGGGTAATTAGTGAGGTAAACACTTTGAGCATTTGATAGGGAGAAGGACAGGGGTAAATGGAGAAAAAGACAAAGGCAGTAGGAATGGGGATGGGGCAAAAAGAAATAAAGCAATAAAAAAATGGAGGGTAATGAGTACCAATGCCTGTAGTCTAGGTAAAAAGCTCCCTGAAATGGTGGCCTTGATGGAAGAGGGATGCCTGGATATCGTGGCAGTCATAGAAACATGGTACAAAGAGAACCATGACTGGGATGTCAACATACCAGGGTACACAATCTACAGGAGGGACAGGAAGGGAAGAAGAGGAGGAGGAGGAGCTCTCTATGTAAGGGAAGAGATAAAAGCAACAGAACTAAAGGGTAAACAGGGAGGAGAGGAGGCACTGTGGGTCACCCTGGAGACTGGAAATGGCTCCACAGTCCGCACAGGGGTTGTATACAGATCCCCGTCTCAGGGGGAGGAAATGGACAAGAAAATGATAGGAGGTATCCTTGGGGTGGCAGAGAAAGGGGAGATATTGCTGATGGGGGACCTGAATATGCCAGATGTTGACTGGAGCACCTTTGCTGCAACCACATCCAAGAGCAGGGCCATTCTCGATGCCCTACAGGGGGCATGCCTCAGACAGCTAGTTTTGGAACCCACTCAGGAGAGAGCAATCTTAGACCTGGTACTCTCAAATCAATCAATCAATCAAATCTTTATTTATCCAGGTGGACACCACTGAGCAAGCTCATTTACAAGGTGGACCTGCATTACACATGGTCAAAAAGAACAGTATAACATAATTGGCAAGGATACAGACGTTAAGACACTGTACAGACATTGATAAGAAAACTAAATGTAAAATATTAGTAAATTAGTTCAAGGAACAGGCAAATTGAATATCTGTTCTAACTTTAAGGTTTTAATCAGTACAGAGAGCCAAGTTTGGAGGTATATTCAGTACAGGGATGCAGGAAGGGTGTTTTGATAGGTAATAGTTGAAGGTACCTCAAGTTGGTGTGGCTACAATGGAGAAGGGGGCAAATGACAAAGGCAGCTCTCAGCCTTAGGTGCTTGATATAAAGCGAGAAGGTATGTGGCTCACTGGAGCGGAAAGGTTTAACGAGACCGGCTATGGCACCAGGAGACACTGGCAGCCCAGTTCACCAGGCTTAGGCTAATTGCTGTGCAGTAGGGCAATGGGTACATAACTTACAGAATGGAGAGAATTTGGGAAGACCAGCTAAGGCACCAGAAGGTGCTGACAGCCCAGTTCGCAGCATTAAGTGTTGTTGTGGAGCAAGGGGCTTCATGACTCGCAGAGGTGAAGAGATTAACGAGGGACCTTGTTATGGCACTGGGCAGCAACAGCCACCCAGAGACAACAAGCGGCAACCTAGCTAGACTCCTGGAAGAACTTAGAGCTAGAGGAGCATGAGCCGCTCAAGTAACGGTTGCGGATGCACCACCGCAGGTATACTAGAATCATGTGGTGGCTATATTTAGAGAACTTAGAGGGTCGGTGACCGTAGGATAGGAGAATCAAAACAAGAGTAAGATGATGAAAGGGAGGTTGAGGCAAAGGTGCAGGAAAGGGGAAGGGGTATTTGAGGTAGCAGTTCAGATCAGGAGTAGGGGAATACAGAAGCTATAGGAGAACAAGGTCAATGGAAGCAGTGGCATTTATCTCTGATTAACTTTGCGTATAGGGACTTGAACACTGCGATAGTTACTGTGGTTCTTAGCTTCAACATTTTCTGGATTTCATTCCAGAGCGACGGAAGCGAGTAGCTTATGGCCGCATTCCCATATCGTGTGCGGACTCTGGGGATATTCAGGGTGATAAAGGAGCAGCTCCTTAGGGCATATTTTTGGACTTCGCTTATGGGCAGAAGATCAGAGATATAGCATGGTAGTTTTCCAGCTAGTGCTTTCAGAGTCCATACAGCCATGTTTCTTTTTCATCTATATTGCAGGGAGGTCCAGCATACAGCAGCGTACAGGGAACAGTGATGGGTAGAGGAGGGGAGGCCGGTGATGAAGCACAGCGCTCTGTGATACAGGACGTCCAGCTTACCCAGGTATAACGCGTTGCAATGGCAGTAGATAAAATCAGCATAGTCTAACAAGGAGATGAAGGTAGACTGTACGAGCTGTTTTTTTGCCTCTGCCATTAGAAATGGGGATGGAGAGAGGATATCTGATCTTGAAGTGGGTAGCCATCTGGGAACAAGCGACGACCAAACAGTGTGGTTCATGATAAACTTAGCTGTAGAGTCAAGCCACACAAAAGTGAAGGTACTGGACTTCAGAAGGGCTGATTTTGTCAAAATGGGAGAGTGCCTCAGAAAAGCACTAGCAAACAGGCAAGAAGGTGGGGTGAAGCAACAATAGGGAAACATCAAAACCCAAAAGAAGTAGGGGTCCAGCACAGCCACCTCGGTAAAAAAGGAAAAACTTTTTAAGGGAGGAGCCAGTACCAATCATAAAACATGTAATCATAAGACTGCAGATTGGTAAATAAAAGCCCACTCACCACATGTATTATAAGTTGATTTTATTTTATCAAAATACCATATGATATAGTACCAAGTATTAAAAAATAGTACTGAGTAAACGTTTTGGATTAAACCTTCATCAGTACAGTACCATATCTGCAAAATATAACATGTATACCATATTCAATTTTAATTTTTATATAATTTCTCTATTGTAGTATTAATACATTAGAGACATGCTCACCAAACACCTGGCTATTGTAACTGAAGTTTAACATCCCATGTATCTTATTTTACCTATAAATACATAAAAAGTGCAACCATTATCATTCATAATCACTTAAATAGTTAATAAATAATTTCAATAGTCCATGGTAGTGAATCTTCTGGCTTTACAAATAGTTGCGCTTACCCTAGCACGCTCATGTCTCTTTTTTGACTTTAGGTAAACTATATATAAAACTTCTCATGTATCCTGTTGCTGCGTTATTCCGTTTGTCTGTAAAACAACATTTTCTTCAAATATAAACGTTGCCAGTATAAACTTCTGTCATCAAGCAAACAGAGGAAAATTACATACACACAAACATCAACTCACTTTCTTGTTTATGAACTCACAGTTTAAAGATACTGGCGTACACAAACCTCTCGCTTTCTCTATGGCTTCAAAGGTAATGCGTCGACTAGATGTTGCATTTTAAATACTACAGGAATCAAGCATTGAGCTTTGCATGTCATCATGTGAAACTACAATCTCACGCGGTAACAGCATTCACTATGTATGCCCGACCTACTTGGAATAGCAGCACCATATGCTTTTATGGTGTCCCGTTAACTTTAATACATGTAGTATGTGATAGCATTCTAATCCAATGTAGTATCTTATTTTACCTATAAATGCATGAAACATGCAACCATTATCACTAATAAGCACTGGATGATTAATGAATTATTAATTAATTAATCATTTGAATAGTCCATAATGGTGAATCTTTTAGCTTCACAGATACATTCGCTTATCCTAGCACATTAATATTTCTTTATCAACTTTTGGTAAACCATATATAAACCTTATATGAACTTCCTCATATATTATATTACTACGTTATTCCATTTTTCTTTGAAATACCATTTCCCTCAAATATGAATGCTGCCAGTGTAAGCTTCTCTCATCAGGCAACAACAATTATATACACAAAAACATCGACTCACTTTCTTATTTGTAAACTCGCAGTATATAGATACTGACGTGCACAGACCTCTCGCTCTGTCTGGATTCAGAGGTGCACCGACTAATTACTGTGTTTTAAATACTGTGGAAATCTAGCATTGTGACTCACAGTATACGGATACTAGCGTGCACCAATCTCTCGCTCTCTCTAGGGATTCAGAGGTAATGCGCCAACTAGATGCTGCATTTTAAATACTGCGGGAATCTGACATTGAGCTATGCACATCACCATGTGAAGTAACAACCTCTTGTGGTACCAGCATTCACTCTGTGTGCCCAACCTACTTAGAATAGCAGCATCATATACTTTTATGGTGTCCCATTAACCTTAATACATGTAAAATCTGATAACTTACTAATCATATGTATTCTTATGGTTATTCGAATCACTTAATTTATCTTTAAGCCCTGATATATACTCTACATTCCAAAATTTAGTAAGACTGTTTCAAAGAAGTTTTATCTTAAAATACATCTGTTTCACTATTATCACTATTAACTTTAAGAAGTGTTAGGGGCAGGAATATTCATTTTGACACAGGCAATATAATCAATGACAGGGAAAAGACTTCTTCTTTATATAATTGGCTGCCAGTCAATCAAGTCATTTAGACCATATCTGGGATTAATTGCTTCATAACAATCTATATAATAGGCCTCACGAGTTAATATTTTATTCCTATAATCACCACCTCTTGAGATGGGAAGGATCTTTTCAATTCCAAAAAATCTCAATTGTGGAAGTTGATGACCCTGTTCTAAAAAATGTCTTGCTACCGGAGATGTTAAATCCTGTCTCCGAATATCACTCTTGTGTTCTGTTATTCTAGTCTTTAAAGGTCTTTCAGTTTTACCAATATATATCTTATCGCAAGGACATTTAAGGGCATAAACTACACCTGCAGTAGAGCAGTTAATAAATTGTTCTATAATAATCTCCTCATCTCGTGCAGTATTCCTAATGCTTTTAATTCTATACGTCTTATTGCAATTAATACAGTGGCCATATGGAAAATTGCCCTTGACTTCAGATAGATTTAAAAAATGTGAAGGTCTATTATCTGGTATTTTGTGTTTAACTTTCATTAATCGATTCCCTAACATCTTATTTCATTTAGGTACAGTTAATGGTAGATTTTTAAATATCTGCTGACTCAAAGGAGTCGCTTGTAAAATATAGCAATGTTTATTAACAATAATTTTCATCTGAAATAATCTATTATTATAAACTGTTGAAAATACAATTCTGTCTTTATCTAATGATTCTTTTATGCTGGGTCTCAACAAATCATTCCTGTCTCTTATTGCAACTCTCTGTTCAGCTCTCAATAATATATCCTGTTTATATCCTCTAACTCTAAGTCTCTCAGAAATTATTTATTTTTCTTTAATGAATTCTGAGGTCTCAGTGCAATTACGTTTTGCTCTAATTAATTGTCTATCGGGTATAGATTCTATGAGCTTTTTTAGGATGGAAACTTTGGGCATGTAAAATCAAATTCTTATCAGTATTTTTATGATACAGTTTTGCCATCAATTTATCATTATGTTTATAAATTAACAAATCCAAATATGGAATCTGTTCCTCATTATGTCATGTTAAAAGTCAAATGATCGGTGCATTGTTTCAAATATTGATTAAACTTATATAGTTCCGTAACAGTTCCAGATCATAATACCAAAATATCATCTATAAAACATTTCCAAAATAACAATTTTTCTTTAAATATATTCTGATTCCTATATATATATTCATTCTCAAAGTGTCCCATATATATATATTAGCGTATGATGGGGCCATACTTGACCCCATGGCAGTCCCTTTAATTTGTAAATAAAATTTATTTTCAAAATAGAAATAATTTTGGCTAAGAACTGTCTCTGGCCATTTGACAATAATCTCATTTGATGGTTTTTTCCTCATTTCTACACCTATCCAAAAAAATTATTCAAAACCTCACATCCCTGTCTATGGGGAATAGATGTATATAAGTCTTTTACATCCCATGTTACTAATATGCAGGATCATATATCTATCTCATTGGTGTTGAAATTTTCTAAATTCACCATAACATCTGTGGAATCTTGCACATATGATTCAATTTGTTCTATGAATGGTCTTATTTGAGGGTCAATAAAGATCGACAAAGGTTGTACAATTGAATGAATCCCAGCTACAATTGGTCTACCTGGTGCTGCCTGAAGATTTTTATGGATTTTTGGAAGAATATAAAACACTGGTATTGTTGGGTTAACTCTAAACAAATAATCGTTCTCCCATTCTGTGATTTGTTGTGTTTCATATGCATTCATCAATAAGGCCTTTACTAATTCTGAGATGGCCTTTGTTGGGTCTTGTCCTAATGGTATGTAATTCTCCCTGTTTTGTATTAACTCCATACAAATAGAACGATATTGTCCATAATCCATAACTACTACTGCACCTCCTTTATCTGCATTTTTAATAATTATATTGTGATCATTTTCTAAATTTCGTAATGCTGCAAATTGTCTTGTGGATAAATTAAACATTTTTCTTCTATCCATATTTCTTTCTTTTTCAAAATTTCATTGATATCTTTATTGACCAATGTCATATAAGTCTCAATAATATGAGGTGTTACCAATGGGGTAAATTTTGATTTTAAATTCAGTTTCTTACTCAATACAATTCTTTTAGTTTGTTCTACTTCATTACCTAACTTTGTAGGCTGAGACCCAAAAAAGTATTTCAATTTCAATTTTCTAAAAAATTGATTTAAATCTGATTTGACTTCAAATTCCTTAATTTGATTATGTGGACAGTAAGTTAAACCCTTCTCCAAAACTTGTACCTCTAAATCTGATAATATCCTTTGAGATATGTTGTAAACTAATTGGTTTTCGTCACTGTTGATCAAGTTGTTCTTGCTTCTAAAGCTAACTCTTGTGTTTTTTCTTTTCTTTTTTCTAGATTTCCTATATCGGGTCCTATTCCTTTTTCTACGTTGTGTGTAGGGTCTATCTGTTGAGGTTCTAATATTATTCTGTCTGCTTTGCTCCCCTGTGTGTATTTATACCCCCTCCTGCCTCTTTGTCGAGATTCTTTCCTGCCCCGATAACCTCCTCTGCCAAAAAAAGTAAGCCTCTACCCCTACTGACTTGTCCTTCACCCTCTGTCTCACTGCTGGAACTGATTGCGGTGGATTCAGAATCTAAATTATGTTGAAATGTTTTGATATAACCTGTTTTTTATTATTTGAAAAAGAATATACTTGATTATTTTTATAATCATTCAAATCTTTTTTAAACTTATGTAATTTAATAGCTCTTAACTCTTCTTCAAATTCCTTTAAATTAGTATTCACCTTCTCTAAATATTCTGTCAGTTCTTCCATTGTGTATTTATTCTTAATTTCATTGCTATGTTGTGTAATTTCTATTTCCACTCTCTCTAATTCTTTCGTTATTGATTCAATAATCAATAACATGAAATCTTTAGAACATCAATTCCTCACTCCATCCCATTTTATATTTAGATCTAAATCTACATATCCCAAGTTGGCCTCTACAAAAATACGGAGACCCCTTGGGATGCGTTTTTGTTTAAGGTACTGTGTCAGTGTCAAAGCATGCCACTCTAATTTCGCCTGCTTCTGTCTCAAATATTCAAACTGATTAGTAATGGTATGTGTAGGTGTAATACCACTGAATTCTCTATTGGTTTTGAAATTACCCAATATTCTTTGTTCATCCATATCTGATATAGACAGAGGGATATATCTTTTATCCGTTAATTTATCAAGTTCATCAAAGTTTAACATTCTGTGAACATGTACAGATACAAACTTATACACAAAAGAGACAAGAATTATTTTTCAAAAAAGTCTTGTGATGTAGATGTTCAATCTAAATTGTCTCTTAATTTTGAAAATTCAAACTTAAGTCCAAAAATACAAAAAAAGTTTCTTTCCAAATGATCCAATATTGTATAAATCCTCCATTGCTTCAAAGAAAAATTTGTATGAAGTCCAAATCGGTGATACAAAAGCCTCTCAGTTGTCTCAGAGAAGACTCACTCTCATAAGTGGTCCTCTGGAACACGCATCTGCCGAAGCACCAAAACTCAAAAGAAGTAGGGGTCCAGCACAGCCACCTCGGTAAAAAAGGAAAAACTTTTTAAGGGAGGAGCCAGTACCAATCATAAAACACGTAATCATAAGACTTCAGATTGGTAAATAAAAGCCCACTCACCACATGTATTATAAGTTGATTTTATTTTATCAAAATACCATATGATATAGCACCAAGTACTAAAACATAGTACTGAGTAAATGTTTTGGATTAAACCTTCATCAGTACAGTACCATATCTGCAAAATATAACATGTATACCATATTCAATTTTAATTTTTATATAATTTCTCTATTGTAGTATTAATACATTAGAGACATGCTCACCAATCAAACACCTGGCTATTGTAACTGAAGTTTAACATCCAATGTATCTTATTTTACCTATAAATACATAAAAAATGCAACCATTATCATTCATAATCACTTAAATAGTTAATAAATAATTTCAATAGTCCAAGGTAGTGAATCTTTTGGCTTCACAAATACTTGCGCTTACATTAGCACGCTCATGTCTCTTTTTTGACTTTAGGTAAACCATATATAAAACTTCTCATGTATCCTGTTGCTGCGTTATTCTGTTTGTCTGTAAAACATTTTCTTCAAATATAAACGCTGCCAGTATAAACTTCTCTCATCAGGCAAACAGAGGAAAATTACATACACACAAACATCAACTCACTTTCTTGTTTATGAACTCACAGTTTATAGATACTGGCATACACAAACCTCTTGCTCTCTCTATGGCTTCAAAGGTATGCGCTGACTAGATGCTGCATTTTAAATACTGCAGAAATTGAGCATTGAGCTTTGCACGTCATCACATGAAACTACAATCTCACGCGGTAACAGCATTCACTCTGTGTGCCCGACCTACTTGGAATAGCAGCACCATATATTTGAATGATAATGGTTGAACTTTTTATGTATTTATAGGTAAAATAAGATACATGGGATGTTAAACTTCAGTTAAAATACCAGGTGTTTGATTAGTGAGCATGTCTCTAATGTATTAATACTACAATAGAGAAATTATATAAAAATTAAAATTGAATATGGTATACATGTTATATTTTGAAGATATGGTACTGTACTGATGAAGGTTTAATCCGATACATTTACTCAGTACTATGTTTTAGTACTTGGTACTATATCATATGGTATTTTGATAAAATAAAATCAACTTATAATACATGGGGTGAGTGGCCTTTTATTTACCAATCTGCAGTTTTATGGAAACATCAAAACCGCCATCACAGAGGCAACAAGTCTTTGTGTGAAGCGAATAAATCAAAATGAAAGAAAAAAACACTATGGTTCTCAAAAGAAGTGGCGGGAAGGTAAGGGAAAAAAAGATAGCATTCAGGAAGTATAAGGAAACACAGAAGGAGCAGGACAGAGAACTGTACCAGTTAAAGCAGAAGGAAGCGGGTAAGGCAGTCAGAATAGCAAAGGCCCAAACTGAGGAAAAGATAGCCAACTTGGTTAAGAAGGGGGGATAAAACCTTTTATAGCTACATTAGGGAGCAAAGAAAGACTAAGGCAGGGATACTGAGGCTGAACAAATAGGAAGGTGGTTGGGCAGAGAGAGACAGTGAAAAAGCAGGGATACTGAATGAATATTTCTGCTCAGTATTCACAATGGAAAAGCAGGGGGAAATACCTAATCCAGTCAATAGAAGCACTCTGGATAGGAGGGTTGATATTAGTCCTTTCACAGAAGAAAGGGTTCTGAAAGAACTCTTAAAACTGAAGGTGGGTAAAGCAATGGGGCCTGGTGGGATTCACCCAAGAATTTTAAAAGAACTAAGGGAAGAACTAGTAACACCACTGACTACCCTTTTTAATAAATCATGGGAGGATGGGGTGGTACCTGAGGACTGGAGGAGGGTGGATGTGATTCTCCTTCACAAAAGTGGGAGCAAGACAGAGGCAGGAAACTACAGACCTGTCAGTTTGACCTCAGTGGTAGGGAAAATGATGGAATCACTTCTGAAGGAAAGAATTGTTGAGTACCTAGAGGCCAGTGGCACAGGACCCAAGGCAGCATGGATTCACGCGGGAAGGTCGTGTCAGACAAATCTAATTGATTTCTTTGACTGGGTGACCAAAGCAGTAGACCAGGGAGGGGCTGTGGACATGGCCTACCTAGACTTTAGCAAGGCATTTGACACAGTCCCGCACAAAAGATTAATAAACAAATTAGCCAGCCTGGGAGTGGGTCCTAGGATGGTAGCCTGGGTAAAACACTGGTTGGACAACAGGACACTGTGGGTAATAGTAAATGGAGTCCACAGTGAAGAAAAGAGGGTTACTAGTGGGGTACCGCAGGGTTCGGTACTGGGGCTGGTCCTTTTTTAATGTCTTTATAAGTGACATTGCAGAGGGACTAGAAGGGAAAGTATGTCGCTTTGCAGATGACACAAAGATCTGCAGCAGGGTTGATATGCAAGGTGGAGTGGAAAGGATGAAAAGGGACTTGGCAAGGTTGGAGGAATGGTCAAATGTATGGCAGCTTAGATTCAATGCAAAAAAGTGCAAAGTAATGCACCTGGGAAACAAAAACCCAGGGGAAGAGTACACAGTGGGGGGTGAGATACTGTCAACAACAAAAATGGAAAGGGACCTGGGGGGTAGTCATATCAGATGACCTAAAGGTGGGCCAGCAATGTGAGAAGGCAGTAAGGAGGGCTGGAGGGGATACTGGGAAGCATAGAGACAGGCATCACCAGTAGAAAACAGGAAGTTGTTGACCCTCTGTACAGACAGTTGGTAAGACCACATCTGGAGTACTGTGTACAGTTCTGGAGACCCCATTTCCGCAAAGACATAGACAGGGTGGAGGCTGTCCAGAGGAGGGCAACCAAAATGATGCAGGGTCTGCATCAGAAGACACATGAAGAAAGACTAAAGGAACTAAAGATGTATAGCCTCGAGGAAAGGAGGGAGAGGGGGGACATGATAGAAATGTTCAAATACCTCAAGGAATCAACAAAGTCCAAGAGGTAGCATCTTTCAGAAAAGAGATGTCAAAAACAAGGGCACAATTTGAAGATAGAGGTATGGCTCAGAGGTAATGTGAGGAAGTATTTCTTCACAGAGAGGGTTGTGGATACATGAAACAGCCTTCCTGAGGAGGCTGTAGAGTCAAAAACAGTAGGGAAATTCAAGAATGCATGGGACAGACATAAGGCAATTCTAGTGGGGGAGGTAGGAGGAAGTAGTCTGTTGGTTAACTAGGATCTGCAGCTTATCCTTTAGGTAGGGAAATGGGCAGACTAGGTGGGCCAAGCGGTCCTTATCTGCTGTCAAATTCTATGTTTCTACATTTACTTGATTAAAAACCACATAGAGGATAGTGTATGAGCTATCATGCAGAACAAGGCTATTTTTCAATCGAGAGGTTTCTGTGTTAATGGGAGACCTCGAGAGCGCAGCTCAAGAGGTTTCATTACCAAGGAAGCCTCGAGATTTAAAAATAGCTTTCTTGTGTATGATTGCTCATGCACTGTCTTTTAAAGTGTATGGGCAACCATAAAATGAAGACAATGTCCTTACTTTTGTTTTTTTCTTAGCACAGCTCTCTTCCGGGGCCAGTCTCATCACCACAGCAATTTCAAGAGAAATGGAGCAATGCAGAAAGCACATGTGCTAAGACGTTCCATGTTGTTCTACAGTAGCTACGTAGCTAGTGCAGTACAACAAACACAGTGACATAGCTACTGCAGCACAACAGCGCTGTTCTAGGCATGGATTTCCATGCAGAACAGTGTTCTACCATACACTATATATAGAATAAAGTATGGGGTGGCATGTGTAACAAGAGGTTTACACACACCAAAGGTGTTAGATGCTACATAAACCCCGAGAACGAAGCTCGAGGGGTTTGTGCAAGCATCTAACACTGAGGGTGTGTATAAACCTCGAGTTTAAACACACCACCCCATATTTTATTTTATATAATTGCTGGGTTTTACTTTTTCGCCACAGCAATTATATAAAATACAAATTTCATGTTCATGTGCAGCCGTGGCTCAGTTACATTTCAGTGCGTGGTCGCCTTTACTTATTCAAACTTTTTTTTAATTATTATTTATTCAGCAGTCGAAAGTTGTTTTTTTTCTGGTGGCAGTAGATTTTGTTTTTTAAGACTACTTACCGCCGAGTCTGAGTGGTGGTCAGTCTCTGAGCGGCAAGCGGCCAGTGGTCCGACTGGAAGAGCTGCGGCTGCTGCATGCTTGGAGCGAGGGAAACTGCACGCATTTTTGACATTATAAACACTCCTTTATAATGGCAAATTATGCTATGGTTTCCCTACAGGAAAAAGGTTAACCCAGTTATTATATAGAGAATAATGGCTTGCTAGGGGTTTATAATGAGATTGTACACACACCCAAAGTGTGGGATGCCACATAAACCCCGAGAGCGAAGCTCAAGGGGTTTATGAAGGCATCCCACACCGAGGGTGTGTGTAAAATCCAAGTTTTACACACTTACCCAGCCTTTATTTTATTTAATTACTGGACAGTGTTTTTCGCCACAGTAATTATATAAAATATAGATACAACAGTGCTGAGCCGCTTCCTGTTGGAATGACTAGTGGTCCGCAGTCCAGTGACTGCACATAGTTTGCGTTTCTTTTTTGTTTAACTTTAAATGAAGCAGTTGAAATTCAAGAAATCTGTTGTACAGACTGCGAGGCTAGTTTTTTTTCTTTTAAAATTGACTTACTGCCGGCGCCGAGCGGTAGTGGCGGTGGAGCGTCCAGCTATGAGGATGGGAAAAGTGCCAGTTTGATCAAGCGCAGAAGAAGGGAAACCAGGTACATGTTTCCCGCTGTAACCAGCTGGTTATAATGGCAAATTATAACTGGGTTTCCCTGTGGGGAAAAAACACTGGCCAGTAATTATACAAGTATTTTGCATGTTGGGAAAGTACATGTAGTACTAGGAAGGGTATGTTTTGCAAAGTTTAGATGCATAGACATGTTGTAAAATAGTGTGGTATACCATCTCTGACATCTAGTGCTTTCTAAATCTGGTTGCAACCCAAAGGTTCACCCCCATAAGTTACTCCCTGTTAAAATAAATTGAATTCTGCCTGCACTGTTGGACCCAGGCACAGATAGCTCCCCCATGGCTGTGGCCATAGGCATAAAGAAATGCATTCCAAAACTAGCAGGCTCTAAGCTTTGCATTGTTCACAAAGTTAAAATCACATTTCTGCTGAGTAAAACATTTTTTCTGCCTGATTTGGATATTCACTCACTTTTATCTCCACGGAAAAGGGGTTCCCTTAGTTTTCAGATAGGAATTCCAGTGTTAGCAAGCCAAACCACCAGATGCCAAAGTGGAACCCCATGGTTTGATCCTAACTATGAAATGGCTACAGTGGCTACTCTTAAACAGAGTGAAATACCTAAATTGGTTCCTTTAAAGTAAAGTGCTTTCACGCAAGTAATTTCAGTGGATTATATTAACATGAAATCATTCCCTGGTGGCTAGTGGACCCCCCCCCTTCCTCCCTATCTCCGATCCACTGTAAAACAGTGGTAATCATTCCATGGTGGCTAGCGGACCCCCCAACCCCCTCACTCTGACAGGTAGTGTCCAACCACCCCACTCACCCCATCCAGACTCCAAGTTGGTGACCGGCACAGCCTCCCTCTCTCCACTATGGCTGACCACCAACTGAGCTGTTAATGAACTTATAATGTATACAGTAGGTGTTCATTGATTGGCTGTCAATCAGTGAATGCCTACTGTATACATTACATGTTCATTGACAGCTCAGTTGGTGCCCAGCAGTGTTAGAGAGAGGAGGCTGTACACAGTTGCCGGTTCAGGGTCTGGCTGGTGGGTGGGGGGCACTACTTACCCAGGGTGAGGGTACACTAGCAGCCAGGGAATGATTACCACTATTTTACAAGGGATTGGGGATCAGGAGGGGGTCCACTAGCCATCAGAGAATGATTTCACATTAATATACAGGGGAACGGGTGGGGTGGGTATACACTGAACACCGGGAAATGCTGCTTATACACATGGACAGGGATCAGGTGGGGGAACAGACTACTAGCCACTAGGGACACCTTTCTTTTAAATTGAGAGGGTGATTAGGTGGGGGTAGGGACCACTAGCCACCAGGGACACTGTTATGCAGGTCAGGTGAGGGATCAGGTGAAGGAAGGGACCACTAGCCACCAGAGACACCTTTCTTTTATATCAGGCAGGTGACTGGGTGAGGGGAGGGACCATTAGCCACCAGAGACATTGTTATGCAGGTCATATGAGGGATCAGGTGGGGGAAAGGACCACTTGCCACCACAGAAAATGCAACAGTTTCTACTCGGGCCAGTGATTGGTGGGGGGAGACCACCACCACCAGGGATACCTACATTTTTACACTCAGGTCGGCCATCGGTGAACATGGGGGGGGGACCACTGGCACCAGGGACTATTCTTTGTTTTACTCAGGCCAGTGATTGGCATGGGGAAGGACCATTAACAACCAGAGCTATGTCTTTTATTAAACTTGGGCTAGCGATGGCAGAATGGGGGGACCACTAGCCACCAGGGAATACTTACATTCTTACACTCGGGCTGGTGATCGGTGGGGTTGGGGGGATGCTGCAGTACCTCCACCAACCACTAGGGTTGTGGCAGGATAAAGCAAGGTCTCAGTTGGCAGTATTTTCTCCGCACAAGGGAACCATGCAAGAGGCCCTTGTGTGGAGCAAATGCTTTGTGAACCAGACAGCGCCAATATTCACATCCCTTCCCCCTCATTTGCATTGCAACACCCCACACACTCTTTGCCCCAGCGCAAACCCAATTTGAGTAGGCTAACTGGGCTTTTGTGAATGCCAACTCGGTGCAAAATCAGATTTGCTCTGGACAAAGTTTTGTGACTCTAGCCCCAGTAGTGGTACAAGCAGCAGCAGTGATGGCAGCAGATTGTGTTCCCTCACTCGTCACCAGATTTTGTGCAGATGCCGAATGTGGCCATAGTGGCACTGATGATTTAGTTATTTTTTCAGCTATACTTGCTGAGACATTCTCACTTAACAGTTCATGATATTCCAGGTCTTAAAGTTATGTGGTTGGAAGAGTGTTTCAACTGTGTCCTTAAACAGAGGAACAAACATGTGGCCAAAATGTAATGCTCAGCTTTGCACATATTTATAATGTGCTGGTCACTTAGGAAGGTGTTTAACATTGTTCCTACTGGCGATGCAGCACTGACTTCATCACTGTTAAAAACCTGTGACTTGAGATGCTCCAGCCTAAGCCTGATGAGTGAAATTAAGGATAGTATCTGGCTTAGCCCAGCACCCTCGGAGTTTACCACTCAGGTAGCCTCCTCAAAGAGTTTAAGGACAGCTATATTAGTCCTGTAGTTCCCAAACTAAGAAGTCACCTAAGAGACACAGGACACCTCCTGTCAGTACTCAAGGAGATACAGATTGAGAATGAGTGGCTTTTGGTAACTCTTTATGTAGGTGCTTTGTATACTAATATTCCTTACGAGGGGGGACTTGAAGCCATTGAACAATATCTCTACACTCAAACTGTTGTCCCTCAGAGTAAAATTAACTTCTTACTGGACCTGACTGACATTGTGCTTAAAAACAATGGGCCCAATTCTCAAAAGGGGCTGTGTCCAGCACAATCTGCGGCAAACAGCAGCTTGGGCCAATGCCCCCTGTGCCAGGGACCCTGCACTCAATTTAGGTATAGAAGGCATCCCGGCACCTAAGTCCCCTTCCATGCGGCAGCTCCCCCATGTGTCAAACACAAGACGCATGGAAGGGGTTGTTACAAGCCCCTTCCAGCACTGTCCAGCTGGTCCCCCCATCCTCGATGACCCCAGTGCAGTCCAATGACCCTCCCAGTGGTGGTCCAGCCCCCACCCCAGCAAACAGTGTCCCCCATCCCCAGACAGAGTAGGGGACCAGCATAACTCTCTGCACACCTCCTCGGCCAGTCCCCGCATATTAGCGCATACACTGTACAGTCTGCTGCACATTCAATGCAGTCAGGGACTGGCCGCAGAGGTGTGCAGAGGGCTATGCTGGTCCCCTGCTCTGTCTGGGGCTGGGGTGGGCACTATCTGTTTGGGTTGGGGGTACAGGACCTGCGGTGCATGGGCATATGCCATGCATCTGCATGGTGGGGACACCTGGGGGGGGTCCGGTGCATATTCAGGGAGGGCTACAACAGGGTTCTGGAGGGGGAGGCTGCCCTGTATTGCAATGGGGACACTTCATGGATGGGGCCTGCTCCATATAGGGTACATGTGGGGTACATCAGGGTTGTGGAGGTGGGATCCGCAGCACTTATGCTACCACAGCTCACTCAGGGGAGAGATGTCTAAGTCCCCTTATGCCAGCCCTGGCTGGTCTAAGGGCACTTATAACTTCACCCACCAGGTGATGTTTGTGAATAACAAGCTGCAGCTTGCATCAGCACAGTCCATCTAGTACCGCATCACAGTGCAGTGTTGGCACAAGCCCTGTTTGGGGCAGACAGCCTGCGGCTGACACAGGCCACTTTTGTGAATCACATGGTGGGCAGCCTTGGAAGCAAGGTGCACCTTGCACCATCTCTGTTTGGAGCAGGTACCTTGTTTCAGGTGGAGAACTTTGAGAATCAGGCCCAATGTGTTCATGTTCAAGGACAGTGTAGTGCCCCAGGGAAATTTGGGGCATCACAGAAAATAGGGTATCCCCAGTGACATGAAGGGTCAGGCAGCCAGGGGGACCCTGGTAGCTGATTTGGGAACCCTTGAAAAGCTTAGGGGACCCTCTGAAGCACAGAACAGGCCCCTCTCCAAAGGACAGTCCTAGCAGTTTAAATTCAGAGTTTTAAAAGAGAACCATTTTTTTCTTCCTTTGTTCTCCCTTCCCTCTTCCCAAGACTGACACCTAGTCAGCCAAGGCCAAACCAATTGGGCCACATTCCTGTCCCAGCAGGGGAGAAGGAAGCCAGGCTGAGCCCTCTCAGCCAATCCCTGTGGCCAGTGTAGATTCAAACTTGGAAACCTTTTTTTTTTTAGGCCACTGACCCAGCCTCAGGAGGTTGACCTCTGGACAAAGGAGCCAATCCCCTGACAGGCAGCCAGGACCACCCCAGTCTAGAGGAGGCTCTGCATAGGCTGGAGAGAGCATAAAGTGTTTGACCAGGGAGGGTGAAGGACTGGGAAATGGATGTCGGCTTCCCTGTTAGGAGGTTGAAGCGAATCCCTGGGCCCCTTTAGTGTAACTCCCCTCCAGAAGATCTCCAGTAACAGCATCGGTCAGTTTTCAGCAGAAATTTGCCATCTAGTCGGGTCCTAAAGTGCGGCGAGTCAGTCTATTTAGCCAGGAAACAGACCCAGTGAATCTTCTATGCAGCAGTCTCCAGCAGAAGAGGTCTTATCACTCCTTTGTGGTTGTGCATTCCCTAGGGTACAGAAATCCTTGTTGAATTCAAGGGGTGAGTAGGCTTGCTGGCCAGCATTTCCTTTAATAATTAGCCATAGCTGAACCTGCTCCAGCCAGGGGAAGGGTTGTTTGTTCAGCTAGTTCCCAAGCAAGGGGGGAGAGGAGCTGCTTACCTTGTCCAATTGCATAGTGTATTTTTCTTTATCTACCAGCCTTCCTCTCCTGTTGCTTGGACCCACTTCTTGCTGTGTCTGAACTGCAGTATTTAATCAAACTGTTTTAAGTGGTTGAACTGCTTACTGTGACTCAACTGCTATATTCAAATGAAGAGTTTATTTTTTATTTATTTTTTTTATCCTCCTGTGGCCACCTCTCTACACCCCAGCTGTACTTCTCGCAGCCCATCAGCTGGGATCCGGCCGCCGTCCATCTCGCCCGGGACCGCTGGCACCCTCCTATAGCCCCTGTGGCTTACCCCCCGCAGCAGGGTGGCAGGAAGTCCCCAACTCCCCACCCAGACGGATCCAGCTCGGGGTTCCAGCGTCCTGAAGAACACTCATGGACAGCCATCAAACCATAGGAGGCACCACTCTTTTCCCTGTTCCAGGATTCGCCCGAGTCGGTGGGCGTGCAATGACGCTAGCGGTCGGGAGCGCGAACACGTCCGCACGCATTCATGTCCAGGCATCTGCCCCCCGACTCCACCCCTAAGTACAGTGTGCGCCTTCACCTCCCAGCCTCTGTCAGGTGGCAGTCAGGCACCGACCGTCATGGACCCCCCTCCCCAGAGAGGGAGAGCAGCCCTTCAGATGCTCAAGCCCTCTCCTTCCCTGCCAGCCCTCGGTGACCTGAGCTCACTCCCAAACCCGGGTCTCCGGCATGGTGTGAAGTGTGGCGTCCAGCACCTCAACCCTCAGCACCACTGGGCCGGCGCAACTGAAGAGTTTAAAGTGACTGAACTACCTTATTCCTGGTGTATCATGACTGCATTGCCTTATTTGCTCAATTGTCTGGTGTGACTGCACTGCACGGAGGGCACTGATTGCTGCAATTGTCTACTGCTACTTCCTCTGAAGACATTTGGGGCAGGTCGTAGTGTGAGTTAGCTGGTAGTGAGGGTCCTCCCAAAGTTAGTCAGTGTAGGGGCCACCCCGGCCCAAGTGGTAGGGCTGTCAGTCATAAAATAAGGGGGGATTGCCTTTCAGGTTTATTTTTGTTCTCTTCCAGGGTTCCTGCACACACACCATTGAGGGTTCCTCCAGTGCCTCTTCTTCGACCCAGGGAAGGTCCCCGGGAAGCCCAACATCACCTGTACCCATCCCCAATGACCTCCACCAACCCCAAGTCTTTGCCATGACATCCAAGGTTCGAGTTGCCAGTTGTAAGTGGTAGCCAGCTGGTAGCTAGGGCCCACCAAAGTGAGTCAGGGTAGGAGCCACCCTGGCTCTAGCTTAAGGGACTTCAGTTGTCCACCGAACTCCGAGTCACGTTGCCCATTCTCCCACATAGACATTGTCCCAAGGTAGCAATAGTAACGGTGGCCTATACCAAGGCCTCATTGAGGATTCCCAGGCTCTGTGCCTCATCCCTGAGGTAGTGTAAGTACTGGTGGCCAATGCAAGAGGCCACACCAAGGGTCACCACGCTCGTGATTGTACCATTCATAGGTGTTTCATGTTCCAGTGGCTCATCAAGAGGTCACACTGAAGATTGCCAGATTTTGAAGCTGCAGGGATGAGGTGGTAAGGGTTCCTGGGACCTAGCCAGAGGCTGTCCAGAGGATCATCACACCCAGCATCCTTTCCTTGACTGGATATCACCTGCCCTCCTGCCCGAGGTCACTGCAGCTGACAACTCCAGATAAGGGTTCTCTTCACCTACAACCAGGCTTCAACATCCATCCTCGACCAGGCACTTACCTTTTGATGTTGCCTCAGTGACACCAGGAGTCACCTTCTACCCAGGGCCAGGAGGCCTACAGTTCTTTCCTCTGTTTCTGGTTCACTGGAGGACACCCCATTTTATGACTTGTATAGGAAGTGCTTCCTTGGGTTCACACCCAGCAGTCAGCCAACCAAAATACTAGAAACCCAAGCTTGGTGCATCAGTTTGCTACGTTCTTAGGACTTGAATCACCTGGACATTTGTATGACATTAGTGTTACCAGTCTGTGGCCCCAGTAATCTTGTTCATTCTTTCTCTTGTGCAATAGTGGTAGTGAATGCCAAGTCTTTTCTGTGTGTTCCAACTATTGCTAATAAACCTTGCATCTTGGCTCTAGAGTAGGCCTCCAGCCTCTCCTTCCAGATGCATCTGACATCACCCTAAACTATAGGGGTATGAACCACTACAGCTCATCCATCACAAAAAAAAACTTGGCGTAGTCGGCAGGAACAGAGTCAACAAGGAGCCCAAAGCCGGAGCAACTCCAACGCAAGACGCCTTCAGACACTGAAGGAGCCACAGCATCATCCTCACCTTCAGTTCAACCACCCCCAATAATGATGCCTTATTACTTTGGGGCATCATGGCTACCGAGGTACACAGGGGGACCCAAGTCCAGACAGCTGCAGCCTCATCAACTTCCGGGCAAAGCTGCAGGCAATGTTCCATCTCTACCAAGTGCCAGAGCAACAGCGAGTGGAAATCCTGCTCAGGTAGCTGGGAGGAGCTGCCAAGCAGGAGGTTGAAAGCTGGTCAAATGGAGAAAAGAACACTGCCGAATGGATCCTGACCCAGCTAAGCAACATCTTCAACAAACGGAGTGTCTCAGACCTGAAAATGAAATTCTTCTCCCACACACAGGGCCCCCGGGAGACACTGCAGAACTTTGCTTAGAGCCTGCAAGAGGCACACCGGGCCCTGCAAAAATGAGACTCAAGTGAGGACCATGACCCAGACCAAGTACTGATAGAGCGGCACATTGAGGGAGCCCGGGGAGAGCCTCTACATCAGAGGCTATGGATGTTGCACCGTCAAAACCCAGATGCAACATTTGTGGACTTTAAGGAGGCAGTCATAGAGGTCTTAGGCTCTGGACGACTCGAGGATGAGATGGCAGCCTTACAGCAGATGGCTGGTGTCACCAGAGCCATGGCTACTGGGGGTCCAATGTCTGAACCCCACTCCTCTTGCAGCACCTTCCCCAGATGGAGAACAGAGAGTGACTCCAGCCAGAAAGAAGACTATCCACTGGATTGGCTGAAATATGACTCATACTTAAGAGGAGCAGGATTCCCACCAGAAGTGCAAGAGCAGCTGACACAGTTGGCACATACCATACTGGATTAGCAAAAGGAGCTGGCATCACTCAGGGCAGAGATGACGCAAGATGCCCAGATTCAGAGTGTGTAGCATCCACACAGATCCAGGAGGAAAAGGAACAGAGGTTGAAGACCACAGATAGATGGGAGGAGCAAGGCAGACCCACATGCCAAAGTGAAGGAATCCTTGGACCCATTCCACAGCCATGTCAGAGAAGTGATGCTAGTAGCAGTGAGATCAAAAGAGCTCGATGCCAGCTGTACGAGGACACCAAGAGGGAAATGTAGAAATTAATCAATGCAGTCAGGTTGTTGGAACATCGTCAGAAAGCCCACCAAGAGTTTGGGATGCCAGAACTGAACATCATGCACAGATACCGAGAGCTGTTGCCTATGATGTGAGCCAGCAGGTTCTGGAACAGAATGGCCAAAGGAAGGCCCAGTATCAGGAGCTTACACAGTGAGTGGTAGAGTATGCAAAGCAGAAGGCCGAACTGCAAAAAGAGTGTCAAAACCTCAGGAAGAGTCTACAGCAGCAAGCTGAGAAGATCAAGGAGCAGTCTGAGCAAACATGCCACCATGAAGAGTCAGGAGCATGGTATGTGAGGAGTATCTGAGAATACCAGATTATGGCCAGAGACCTGAACTGTAAGCTGCTCATAGAGACACAGGCCAAAGAAGAGCAGCAATGGGAACACGAAGCACAGTTAGCGAACTATAGGTCCAAGTTGACCCTGTTGGAGCAGGAGAAGGAGGAGCTCCACAGATGCTTAGTGTAGTTGCAGACATTCTCGCAGGGGGGAGAAGAGCATCCAGTTAAATGCTGTATGTCTCCAGGAACTGACAAGATCCCCAGTGACCAACTACCCAGTAGTGAGTGATAAGTAGACCAGTCAGCGTTTGCATCCAGAGATGCCTGAATTATGCCCGGTACCCAAGAAGGAACCAGGAAGAGTGACTGGTATCAGTTGGCTGAACATGCTGGCATCGCCCTCCATTCAGGTGTCAGCCAAGGCAGTTGAAGCACACCACTGGAAGGAGAACAGAACCTCTTCTCGAACAGAGCCCAAGTCACCAGCCAGTCTAAAGGTGCGTGCAAACCAAGGAAAGGTGAGGGCATCAGATAATGCCTTCGACGGGGAAAGCCCTTACTCATAGGAGAATGAGTGATGGTGAAGTCAAGAAGTGGTGGGACATCATCTTCTGAGTGGGAACCCAACCCATATGTCATCTTAGAAATCCCATGCCCAGGATATCAAGTCTACCAAGTCCAGGCATTGGATGGAACACAGACTCAGAAGGTGGTACACCGAAATCATTTGAAGTCCTGCACGGTTAATGTTGAGTGGGATGGACGGATCAACAAGGAGAGGCAGGAGCTACTCCCAACCAAGGGAACACCCCCAGAGTCATTCCCCACTTAGCTACTAACCCCTTGGCTGTATTCAATGGTGCCACACCCTCCATTAGCCAATGCTGTAGAGCCCCTTCAAAGTAGATCCCAGAGGTCAAACTTTGGGGTACCACCTCAGAGGCATGTGACTGAGGCTGTACAAACAGTGTTCCCATATGAGTAGAAAAATGAAAGAAAATAGCCAAGACCATTGCCCAGTTGTAAATATGGTTTATTGAAATGTTGTAAGATGTAAATCAGAGCCTTAAATATGCAAGGAGTCATAAATTTGTTCTTATACACTGACAAAACCAATACCATAATGTTTAGAGTGCTAAGAAAATGTAGAATTATGGATTTAAAGTTTATAATCTGTAGGCTGTTAAGAATGTCTTATGTTACCATAATAAGAGCTAGGAATATGTCATTGCTTATGGATAGTATTGTTAAGGGGTTTGAGATTAAGAAGGTGAAAATTTGGAAAATACATGGGGACATGTATTTGTTAGGTGAGCGAATCTGTAGTGCCCCAGGGAAGTGAAGACAAAAATAGAGGATTCCTAGGGACATGAAGGGTCAGGCAGCCAGGAGGACCCTGGTAGCTTATTGGGGATCCCTTGAAAAGCTTAGGAGACCCTCTGAAGCACAAAACAGGCCCCTCTCCAGCAGACAGTCCTAGCAGTTTATATTCAGAGTTTTAAAAGAAAACCATTTTTTTTCTTCCTTTGTTCTCCCTTCCCTCTGCCCAAGACCGACACCTAGTCAGCCAAGGCCAAACCAGTTGGGTCACATTCCTGTCCCAGCAAGGGAGAAGGAAGCCAGGCTGAGCCCTCTCAGCCAATCCCTGTGGCCAGTGTAGATTCAAACTTGGAAACTTTTTTTTTTTTAGGCCACTGACCCAGCCTCAGGAGGCTGACCTCTGGACAAAGGAGCCAATCCCCTGACAGGTAGCCAGAACTGCCCCAGTCTAGAGGAGGCTCTGCATAGGCTGGAGAGAGCATAAAGTGTTTGACCAGGGAGGGTGAAGGACTGGGAAATGGATGTCGGCTTCCCTGTTAGGAGGTTGAAGTGAATCCCTGGGCCCCTTCAGTGTAGCTCCCCTCCAGAAGATTTCCAGTAGCAGCCTCAGTTAGTTTTCAGCAGAAATGTGCCATCTAGTCGGGTCCTCCAGTGCGGCGAGTCAGTCTATTTGGCCAGGAAACAGACCCAGTGAATCTTTTAAGCAGCAGTCTCCTGCAGAAGAGGCCTTATCACTCCTTTGTG
This sequence comes from Neoceratodus forsteri, assembly GCA_016271365.2. NCBI lineage: Eukaryota > Metazoa > Chordata > Ceratodontiformes > Ceratodontidae > Neoceratodus > Neoceratodus forsteri. The sequence continues at coordinate 198,845,065 of CM057459.1, forward strand.
GTTGTGCATTCCCCAGGGTACAGAAATCCTTGTTGAACTCCAGGGATGAGTAGGCTTGTTGGCCAGCATTTTCTTTAATAATTAGCCATAGCTGAACCTGCTCCAGTCATGGGAAGGGTTGTTTGTTCAGCTAATCCCCAAGCAATGGGGGAGAGGAGCTGCTTACCTAGTCCAACTGCATAGAGTGTATTTTTCTTTGTCTGCCAGCCCTCCTCTCATGTTGCTTGGACCCACTGCTTGCTGTGTCTGAACTGCTGTATTTAATCAAACTGCTTTAAGTGGTTGAACTGCTTACTGTGACTGAACTGCTATATTCAATTGAAGAGTTTTAAGTGACTGAACTACCTTATTCCTGGTGTATCATGACTGTATTGCCTTATTTACTCAATTGCCGGTGTGACTGCACTGCCCTGAGGGCATTTGATTGTTGCAATTGCCTACTGCTACTTTCTCTCAAGACATTTGGGGCCAGTCGTAGTGTGAGTTAGCTGATAGTGAGGGTCCTCTCAAAGTTAGTCAATGTAGGGGCCACCCCGACCCAAGTGGTAGGGCTCTCGGTTGTAAAATAAAGGGGGGAATTGCCTTTCAGGTTTCTATTTTTTGTTCTTTTCCAGGGTTTCTGCACACACACCATTGAGGGTTCCTCTAGTGCCTCTTCTTCGACCCAGGGAGGGTCCCTGGGAAGCCCAGCATCACCTACACCCATCTCCAATGACCTTCACCAACTCCAGGTCTTCGCCATGATGCCCAGGTTCGAGTTGCCGGTCGTAAGTGGTAGCCAGCTGATAGCTAGTACCCACCAAAGTGAGTCAGGGTAGGAGCCACCCAAGCTCTAGCTTGAAGGACTTCAGTCGTCCACCAAACTCGGAGTCAGGTTGTCCATTCTCCTGCATAGAAGTTGTCCCAAGGTGGCAATAGTACTGGTGGCCTATATCAAGGCCTTGCTGAGGATTGCCAGGCTCTGTGCCTCATCCCCTGAGGTGGTGTAAGTACCAGTGGCCCACACAAGAGGCCACACTGAGGGTCGCCACACTCGTGATTTTACCGTCTATAGATGTCTCGTGTTCCAGTGGCTCATTAAGAGGTCACACCGAAGATTGCCAGATTTTGAAGCTGCAGGGGTGAGGTGGTAAGGGTTCTGCGGACCTACCCAGAGGTCGTCCAGTGGATCATCGCACCCAGCATCCTTTCCTCAACTGGATATCACCTGCCCTCCTGCCCGAGGTCACTGTAGCTGACAACTCCAGATAAGGGTTCTCTTCACCTACAACCAGGCTTCAACACCCATCCTTGACCAGGCACTCCCCTTTTAACATTGCCTCAGTGACACCAGGAGTCACCTTCTTCCCAGGGCCAGGAGGCCTACAGTTCTTACTCTGTTTCTGGTTCACTGGGGGATGCCCCAGTTTATGGCCTGTATAAGAAGCGCTTCCTTGGGTTCACACCCAGCAGTCGGCCAGCCAAAATACTAGAAACCCAATCTTGGTGCATTGGTTTACTATGTCCTTAGGACTTGAATCACCTTAACTTTTGTATGACTTTAGTGTTGCAGGTTTGAGGCCCCAGTCATTTTGTTCTTTCTTTCCCTTGTGTAATAGTGGTAGTGAATGCCAAGTCTTTTCTGTGTGTTCCAACTATTGCTAATAAACCTTGCATCTTGGCTCTAGAGTAGGCCTCCAGCCTCTCCTTCCAGATTCATCTGGCATCACCCTAAACTATAGGGGTATGAACCACTGCAGCTCATCCACCACAATAGGAACTACAGGCAGGTAAAGGGAACAGCAATGGGGGAAACTTTGGCCCACAGCCTAGCTAATTTGTATTTGGGAGCCTGGGAGGAGAAATATGTGTACAATGATGAAAATAATCCACACAGAGAAAAAACTGATCTGTACAAGAGATTTATTGATGACATATTCCTTATATGAAAGGGAGATCTAGAGAAGAACTGCTTGATTTTGTCTCATTTCTTGAACAAGTTAACTCCAATCTTCACTTCAAAGTTAATGTTGCATTTGATAACATCAATTTTTTGGATATAACTATCCATACAAATGATGATGGTACCATTCTTACTGATTTGTTTAAGAAAGCAACTGATAGGAATAGCCTATTGCATGCCCAGAGTTGTCACCCATGTCATGTTATTAGAAACCTACCAAAAGGCCAATTTATTACAGTCAGACACAACTGTGGTAGCAACGAACTTTATGAGTTAAGGGCTGGAGAGTTATGTGACAGACTCAGAAACAGGGGATATAGGGAGAAGGATATCATGAATGCCAAAAGATTTATCAATCAGATCAATTGAGCAAAATCTTTATTTATCCAGGTGAACACCATTGAGCAGAGCTCAATTTACAGATGATGTACAGCAGGAATCGTTGTTTCTTCCAAAGAATAAAAAGTAAAAGGAAGAAAGTACCATTACATTTGTTACTACATATGGGGGAGGGACAAAGGAAGGTGTGAAAACTGTACAAAATAATCTACAAATCTTTAGAGGTACTCCACAGCTTCAGTCTATTTACAAAAACACCTGAGAATTTCTTACAGAGGGGGACCAAACTCACATGATCAACTTGTCCATAGCTACACACCAAAAATAAAGAGGACATGGACAAGTAGAAAAGACAGATGTGAATGCAGACCATGTAGTAACTGTTGTACATGCTCTGTCGTGGACAATAGCACTGATTTTCTTAACCTGAAAACAGGCAATTTTGAAAAAAATTAGGAGCCCCAAAAATTGTAACACAGAAGCAGTGGTGTACCTCCTTACCTGTTCCTGCAGGAGATTTTATGTTGGTAGAATGAAGAGGAAAATAAGAAACAGGATAAATGAACATATGTTGGCCATCAGGAATAATAATCTTGAGTATGCTATGGCTACACATATTAATTCAAAGGTAGACAGAGTGCACACAATACTAAAGTCATGGGGATAGAGTTAGTTCCTGCAAACATCAGGGGAGCGAATGTGGAGGGGATTCTCAACAGAAAGGAACAAGAGTGGACCTTCAGACTGGGGGCACTGAGACCACCTGGTCTGAATTGCAAGTCTGAGATCACTCTATTTCTGAAAAAACGGGGTGAATAAGAAGTTTGATATTTCCAAAACCACCCCCCCAACCTCCTACTTAGGTACACAGAACGGGTAATAGAGCTCAAATGAGACAAATGCCATACATTGCACTTATCTGAGAATGTACATTTACTCATGTCTTCTCACTTTTATGGTTTTCTTTGTAGATCTTCCTGACCATGCACACCAACCACAGGGGCCCGAATCACACCAGGATGTGAAGGAATAATTGTCTGGATAAAAAAAAGATCCAAAATATATTGCAGGAGTAACTGTAATTGCTTTAATTTGGCTTCTGTTTTGCTAAAAATGTTTCATAAAGGTGGAGGTGTATGGACAAGTTTTTTCAGTTCAATTGCATAGTGAAGTAACTATGGTAGTGACAGCTGAGTCATATGATTAGATTTAAAACCAGATAGGATGTTTTGTTTGGTGGTTGTACCTATGATGCTTGTATAAATGTTAAACTGCACAAATGTCTGTATTCTCTGAAGTCCCATATCTAAAGGGCAAAACGTAAGAGTCCTGCACTGCGGCACGGCCGTTGGCTGAATACTGCAAATAAAATAAACAAATTTAGCACCTGGTCTAGCATTCTGTTTGGTGAGGTGAGTGCAACACACTTCTACTACAGGGTTTAAGGACACAACAAAGATTCTCCATCAGACGCCACTGATTGGGGCTGATATGCACATCTCCTCTCCCAGTGCCATACTGGACTGCATATTGATGAATGCCTTTCTGCTGTTCAAGCATTCTCTGCAACATACAGTAAGTGGAATTTCACAGGGCTGAAACTTCCTGTATCATCTGGTGGAGAAGGAGGCTATTTTCCACCTGAATCTGCGCAACAAATTTTAGCCTTTTCAGAATGACTAAAGTGGGAGCACACAGTGCGGGTAGCTGCAGTCAAGCTCTGAACATTTCTATCTCCATCGGTGAAGTCTTTCACCACCAAGTTTATAGTATGTGCAAAGCATGGTACATGTGTAAAGTTATCAAGCCTTATTGCCTTCAGGATATTTGAAGCATTGTTAGACACTCTATAACCAGGTTGCAAGAACTTTGGAGTCAGACACTAAGCAAACTTTTTTGAAGGCCTTCTAGAAGGTGTTTAGCTTTGTGGGGTTTTTTTTTTGTTTTTTTTTTACTTTATACTTTTACCTCCTTGGCTGTGGGGGTGTTCCTATGGATCCCCATCACTAGGGCTAACTTGCCTCGGTTGCTGCCTCAGCCCCAGTCAGAGCACTGACCCTTCTGCCCTGCCATCCTAGGTTGTCTCACAGCGGGGATTTATCCCATGCACTGTAGAAACCTGGAGGCTGGGGGCTGAAGAGGAGCTACCTCAAATGAGACTGCTGCAGCACTGATGGAATCAACCATCATCACACCGGAGGATTGATTTTTGACCCTCTTTATCTCCCCCTGGCATGAGCATGCAGTGGCGTCAAGGACACTTCTGTGCACATGAATATCCACAGTGCACCCGATGCCTGCCCACGCCAGCCCACACTTTGATTGCCCAGCTACACCTGCCCCCAGCCACTGCCAGGGATCAGTGTCCCAGTGATCTCCCCATCCCTCCCTCCCCAAAGGAGGAGAGCAGTCCATGGGACGCTCGATCCTCCTTTACCCTGCTGACCCACGGTGACCCGACTCTGCTCCCGAACCTGGGTCACCAGCATGGCACAAGGTGTGGCATCCAGCTCCTCAACCCTCAGCACCACCAGGCTGGCACTAGATGTTTAGCTTTGTGGTCTTTTTCAAACCCACAAATACATGATGATGCCTGCCTGTAAACAGTGAAAGTCCCTGACTTATTGCTGCTGCTAACAGTGCCACTAAATGATCAGGAGGAGGAGGAGGAGGATAAGGAGGAAGGAGGGAGGAAAGTTTACTCAATGGCGAGTTGTAGCCATATAGTCAGTCACCTGGCCACTGGTCCACATATCTGTGGTGACATGAAACATTTTGCCCACTGAACCTTTCAGAGCATCAGACATGGTTTTCTGAATAGCGTCATAAAAATCTAGGATGGCAACAGTCGAGAAATAGGTCCGACTGGGAACCTGGTACTTTGGAACGGTGATTTCTATAAGTACCTTAAAACCTGTGCTAACCACAATGGAAAAGGGGGCAAGTCAGTGGCTATCATCTTCCCAATTGCCTTGCCTCAAGCCTGCTGGGCTTATAGTTCTGTGACTGCTCAAGAGTCTTTCAGAGAAATTTGATGTCCACAACACCAGCTGAAATTACCAGATTTTTTTGGGTGCTTCCCTTGATCTTTACCCCATGTGGGGTGGATGTCATGGTCTTGGATGGTATCAGATTCCTCTTAGGCTGTATTGGTATACTCAGAGTGGCAAAGAACTGAGAAAACTGAAGATGTTGTGTTCTGACTGGAAGGCAGACTATCATCTTCCTCCCCCTCCTCATCAGTTACTTCCTCACATTGGTTAACATCCATGACCTCTTCCTCCTCATCTGACTGTAGCAGGGCAACAGGTTCTGTGTGTTCCTTTTGTGCTTTTTGATACTGATACATACTTATTTTATTTATTTATTTATTGATAACTAGGATTACAAATATCTTTCAACCAGTGGTACTTTTACAAAGGTTCCACGTCAATAGACAAATAATACTAGTGAAACAAATAACAACAATGAGGTAGAACAGTGTAAATACAACAGTGAGTTATTCAGAGAGTTATATTAAGTACATTGTGTATAACATACATACATGCTGTATGAGACTTGTTCATATGTCTTGTCATTGTTGATGTTCCCATCTGAGTCCCTGTTTTACCGTGACTTAATTTTGTTTTGCACAATTTACAAATTACATGGTGGCAAGAGGATTTATCTTGACTGAAAAAATCCGACAGCACAGATTTCACAGGTTTTGTTGCACTACTGCTTACGGGAAGGGATGAGTACTACCACCACTGCAACCACTACTTTCACCATCACTTTGATGTCTTTATATTTCCAACTGCATGCCTGTTTGATGCACAACCTCTCTGAATAGCTCAACCAGTTCCATTTTGACTCCTCTGGAGCCATATACTTCTGTCCTTTGTTTTTCCCCTGCATGTGTGGGTTTCTCCTTATGCCCTACTATCATTTTTGTACCATCACCATCCTTCCTATAGGTCTTTTCTGTTCTGTTTCTGGTCCTGGATTCCTCCTGTTCATCACACTCCCCAGAACTAGTGCTACTTGGCAGACTCACTGCTACTTTATCTACTGCAGATTCAGGATCTTTTCCACTCATTTCCTCTTCACAATGTCTGTCACCTCCTCTTTCTCCTCCTGCTCCTCTTCTTCCTCATCATCCATCTCTCTGCTTATTAAAATTGTCTGTCGCACTCTGATAGCCCTTGTGATCATCTTCTGAGTACCATAATGAGTTACTCCTGCAATGTCATGAATTTTTAGCACTGTTGTTACTCTATCCAGGATTGTTCCAGAAGTGCTGCTTCCTGTTTTTTTACCCCGCACAATTTTGCCTAAAGGCTCCAAACCATTTTCCTCCTGTCTTTCCAAAATGGCAGTGATTGTTTCTAATTGTTTTGTTGTAATAGCAAATATTGGGTGTGTCAAGGAGCAAACACAGGGAAATATATTCCCACACAGGTCAATAAAGCAAAAATGGGTGCCTCCTGTAGTTGTGAACACAGGCAAATTTTTTCTAAACAGATCAATAAAACATTTACTGGATGTGTTAAGTAGTGAAAACATGGGGAAATGTATTCCCAAACAGGTCAATAAAGCACATAGATGTGTTAAATAGTTGAAGTCAAGGGGAAATGTATTCCCAAACAGGTCAAAGCACATAGATGTGTTAAATAGTTGAAGACAAGGGGAAATGTATTCCAAAACAGGTCAATGAAGCACTTAGTGGCTGCGCTGAGTATGAACACAGAAGAATAGTCCCAAATTGGGTAATAATCTAGATTATAACATGTGTAAAAAGAACCAAACATCCTGATTGACTAAAAGAAGTACAAGAGTATAATTATCTGTGACCGGCACAGAGAGCAGAGGCACTGGTGTCTCACCTCTCCCACGCTGGTGACCCATGTTCTGGAATGAGCTCGAGTCACCAAGGGTTGACCAGGAGGAGGGTTGGGAGTGGATTGAACAGCCGTCAGGCAGCTCTCCTCTCTCTGATTGGGAAGGAAGGAAGGACTTCCCAGCCCTTGACTGACACTGAGTGGAGGTTTAATGGTAGTGCTGGGTAAATAAGGGACCTGGCACTAGCCTGGGTGGGTGGATTGAGGTCAGTGCCAGATCAGGCATGCATGCATGCCTCCACATGCATGCACAACCATGTCGCCGGGTCCTCGGGGAGTAAGGGGAAAAAATGGAGGAAAATCTCCTCTGGAGACAGGATAATGACTCACCTCCCACAGGGGACACACGATGTGGCTGCAACATGTCACAGTCCTGTGGCAGGGCAACAGTGGAAGGTGAGTCTTGGAGGAGCCAGATGGCTGGGGGGGGGTCAGAACAAGGGTCTACAGGTGCACCAGGAGCAGAAAAAAAAAGAGTATAATTATCTGGCCAAAATTACACTACTGTACTGCTTTAATATATGCAGCAGTTCAACTACAATACCATCGTGTGTCACACACTGTAACCCACTGTCAATAAATGTCATATTTACTAACAGTACGAGAACACTGTAATGTGATGCAATCTTGATTCTTCTTAACTGCAAATCACAGCACTGTAACTCCTTCAACCTGACACACACAGTCTCCACCATCTCAAAAGCAGAGCCAGCGAGTGTCCTGTCATGTAGTTTTAAAACCGCAGTGCTATCCTTAAAGGAGAAGTCCACCCAGAATGTGCAAAAACATATGTTATGTAGTGTTTTGATATGTATGTTAAGTCCTAGTGTGTCCTTCCCTCTGTCTGCTATTAGGAGTTTTTCCTAAATTAGCCTGCTAACTGTATGGTAGTTTTACGACCCCTGGAGATCTCCATCACAAATAGGTTTATTGGCTTTCTTTCTCCTACGATGCACCCTGGCTCATGTGACAGTGATGTAGCTATGCCCTTAGATTTAGCAGGGTCTGTCACAACTCAGCCACAGAGATAATACTTCTTTCAGAGAAGTCACACTGCTAGATTTTGGGTGAGTGTAATCACTATTATTTTTTGATATTAGTACCTTGTCCTGCTATGTTACAACCTATAATGTGATGTTCAATTTTTGCTACTTAGTACTGGTGCAAAAACTGAAAGTGACTGAGAGGAATAGAGTAAACAGTGACATGATTCAAACACACTGACACACACACACACACACACCAGAACATAGCAGGACAATGTACGGATATGAAAAAAATAGTAATGATTACACGCACCCAAAATCTAGCAGTGTGCCTTCTCTGGAAGAAGCATTTTCTCTGTGGCTGAGCTGTGACAGACCCTGTAACAAGACACTGGCTTCCTGCAGGGGCAATTAGACATCACACCAAAGGGCACTCTGGGAAGACTATCTGGGACAAGAGGCCATAAAAGAAACCAGAATGGCAACCTCCAAGGGCAATAAAACAGTTAGGGAAAGTTAGAAAAAACACCTCTCACAGCCAGAGGAAAAGAAAACATTAGGAACTGGTTAGAACACAGAAAAGAAGACTACTACATATCTTTTTCTGATTTTAACATGGAGTTTTTCTTTAACAGCAGTTTCTCATGCTGTTGTGTCTCATGCTGTGCTGAAACTGCTGGCTCCGAAACCTCTGACCTGCAAGGAATTTTTTCCTTTTTCATAGGAAGACACTTTTAAACAGTATTTTCCAGCTTAGAACCATAATGTCCTTTTTGGTTTTTACATTTTTAGGTAGGGAAGCACATTACAGGTGCGATAAGACACTTCAGGGATTTGTAATTACGGTGAATAATTGCACTTTGCTCACAGGTGTTTAAAGGCATATGGTGAAAGTGCCTTGTGCCTAACAACACCCTTGAGCCATGCAATTATTAACCCATAATTACACACCCTGGCATGTCTTACTGCAGACATAAGGGAAATACATTCCCAAACAGGTCAATAAAGCACCAGTGACAGTGTCAGGTTAAACAGTGAAAACAGAGGGAAATTTACTCCAAACAGGTCAACAGAGCACTAGTTGGTACATTAAATACTGAAAAACACAGCAACATTTATTCCCAAACAGTTCAATAAAGCACTCAGTGGTGGGTGCATCAGGGGTTGTGACTCAGGAGAATAAGCCCAAATGTGGCAATTAAGTAGAACACATCAGAGCGCTGCAAATGTAAACACGTGAAAATTTATTCTCAAACGGGTCAACAAGGCACTAGTGGGTGCAGTGATGCGGGCTAGCCAGAATGGTCCAGAGCAGCATTCTACTACCTTTTCTGATACCAGAACGGATGTGCACATCTGCCAGACTTTAGCAATATGCACAGGAGTGACCTTGGGCACAAAGAGAATGTGGCCACACTTTAAATTTGATTTTTAGCACTGACTCTGCTGTTCAGCTCCAGACCCTCCCTCACTTAGTTTCTGGGTTTTGCGCATGGCCACCATAGGAATAATTCATGAAGTGCAAGGGGAGGAGGGGCAGAGCAAAGCATGTCAAAACTGTTGCCATGGTTGGTGCATCTTTAGTAACCACCATGACTTCGGCTTTGTTCTAGCTATATCTCAAATTGTGACCGGCTGGACATGCACTGACAAGGGGGGGAGGAGGAAGCATGCTTGTGTAGTGACAGTGATTGCTGGAGGGACCAGCAGACAGACCAGGAGGGTGACTGATACCTGGAACTGGAGTGGCAAGATAGAGTAGAACCGCAGTTGGTGAGCCGAGGACTGGAGGATGAGTGAACACTGAGGTACAGGCTCAATGGCATGATATCGGGTGGGCAGGGTTGTGTGTGAGTGGAGGTCATAAGAATATGGGAGGAGATGAGACAATAAACTGACTACTGTCTAACTGCTGGTATTGCTGCCTGTGTCACGTGAGCTGCTTTTTAACATACTGCAGGGCATGAGACAGAGCACATCCAATGAGAGCGTGGCTGAAACTGGTTTTCTCTGTCTGAGTAACTGAAACAGCATGCATTTGGAATGGTCACACAGACAGAGAAGAGTTGCTGTGTTTTTTTTGTCTCTCAAGTTAGACAGGTCTAGTTCCACTAGAAAAAGACTATATATTTTAAATACTAGTTTGTACTGAGCAAAACTGAACAAAGTATATCAGTACAATTTGTCAACTAGAGATCAATTTTATTATAAAAATAACTGTGTGCTCTGTAAACTTACAGTGACTTGCTGAAGTAAAAAAAATATATATTTATTGCAGTCTGCTGAACTGTGTATACTCTAATTGGTAAGTGGGTGTCTACGTAGGTGTTGATTGCCCACCCTACCCTTCTGCTCACTCTAAGTAAGCCTACAGAGATTTACTGAAGTCAAAAAATTGTTTATTGCAATCTGACAAACTGTGCTTGATTTACTTGGTGTTTGACTGTGCATCATCTGTCCTACACTTCTGATCACTCTGAGTAAATTTACAGTGATTTACTGAAGTACGAAAATTATTTCTTACAGTCTGCTGAACTACTCTTACTTTAATGGGTGTGTGTCCCCTGTCCTGCTCTACCTTTTGACCACTCTGAGTAAACCTATAGTGATTTACTGAAGTGAAAAAAAAATAAATCAACAGGTATAACCGCACCTAGGAAAGGCAGTACCACAGTCAAAACAGTTCAAACATGCAGATTTAGTATGTGGAGGACCAGCACCTGCCAAGGCAAACAGAATGCTGAATTCGCACAGTCTGTGTAATGCTCCTTAAAAGATTCACCAGATGCTTTGTTCCATGATATAAAACATCTTTTTTTCAATAATCCAAAAAGGTAAAGACTCCACAAGTGAACAGCAAACAAACAATACTGGTCAATACTTCCTTCCTGCTCCCAAACATTCAAGTCACATCCATGTCACCACGTCATCACCTGACGCATTTCACACTAGCGTGCTTTTGCAAAGGTAGCCATAGTGACAATGCTTCCCCTCTTAAATACATCACTGTCTTAAAGTGCCAGTGTCAATATAAAATATGTGTAACAAGTTAATTCATGCTCAGTTACAAAAGTTAAAAATTAGTCATGGTCCTGTCACATTAATACATATATAATGTAGGTGGACTCATACCCTTTATGTACACAGCACTTAGTGTGTTTTTATGTGTTTTTCAGACACTATCAATGTATAAAATTTATCAGTGTCAGTGGCTCAGCAGGTAGCACACTCGCCTCTGAGGCCGGGAGATCAGAGGGCTGTGGGTTCAGTTCCCACATCTGACACTTGGGTTAATATCCCAGTACTGACACTGTAGTGCAGCATGAGAGGGGTGCTGCACTTCTGAGATGCCGTCTTTCGGATGAGACGTTAAACCGAGGTCCCATCTGCCTGGATTGGTGGTAGTTCAGGTGGATGTTAAAGATCCCATGGCACTTATCGAAAAGAGTAGGGGAATTTTTTATTCGAAAAACAAAACAAATTAATACAAAAACAGTGTTACGTCACACAAATGAAAAGTACAAATCATAACAAAAGCAAATAAGTATTACAAGCATACATATCAAATGAGTTTATCTAATACATAAGTAAAACTCAAAGCTAATCCCATAATAAAAGGGACCCCCACACAAAGAAGTGGGGGAAATTTTTATCCACAAAATAAAGAAAATTAAATACGAACTTTAAAGTGTTACTGCCCCAAAAAAGCATAAGACAAACTAAAAATAAACAAAAAGGAAAAAAATAGGTGAAACATCAAGCATATAATACAAACTTTCATTTATAAAATCCCATAACTAAAAAAACAGAGACTCCCCCTCCAAACTAAAAAGTATAGGAATATTTTATTTGAAAACAAACCATACCTCAATAAAGAAAACAACAGAACAAAAACAGTAGGAAAAATAGGAACAACATAATTCCTGAAAGAAATCCTAACTCCTGAGGAACTACTAAACAGTCAGACAGAAAAAAATATTTAACAGTAGTCATAAAAGCCAAGTAATATTTTTCCAGAAACTAAGGAAACTTGTTTATCCAAAGTTCGCTGTTCATAACTCTTTTCTTTCCTAACGCCAATTCTATACGATGAATAACAACACTATTTGGAAGAAGGGTGTGTTGCAAGGAGAACTGACATCTGGCTTGCCATAAATAATATTTAATACATGAAAAAATTACATTCAATGTACTTGGATGATACCTCCTTAAAAAAACAGAATAATCCCCCAAAATCAAGCTCTGGTACGTAATGTGTCTTAACACACTCCAGCCCCATCGAATGGCCAAATCCGACCAAAAGGAGGTAACATAGGGACAGAGTAAAAGGAAATGTTCCAATGTTTCAATCTGATCAACACAACCGGATCTCAGACACACTCTGTCTGTAATTGGTTTATGTTTTAAGTTACCCCGGACGCCCAGCTTCCCATGACAACAAAGCCATTGTACATCCCACATATTAGGAGGTACCCTATGGTCCATTAATAGACGAAGGGCCCGTGAGAGATTAGTAGGGGTACAAAAACGGAAATCCACTTGGACATAGAAAAAATTCCTCATAATTTCCAAATAAAAGTCCTTTCTTGGCACCTCATGTAATTGTGCTTTACCTAATTTCCATTCTCGCAGTTTTCTCACCGCAGAGTCAGCATAGGAAGGTGCTGCAGTTGCCATATTCTTTTTAGGAACACCCCCACCCTCCCAATGGGACAAAAAAGTAAAACAACAACTGAGTCCACGCCGACCAAGGATGATCCTGAGGCATGACCTTTGACTGAAAAGAAGCAATCATAAAAAAGGAATGATAAAACACGATAGGGTTTATCATCCCTAATCCCCCTTGATTCAACTTTAAATAAGTAAAAGCACGTTTAATCGGGTTCAACGACTACCCACACCATCTGAAAAACAACTATATAATCTTGTTTCTAAGAAATTGGCACTGGAAAAACTGCACATGCATGTAAAAAATGGGTAATAAAAATTTCTTAATAATCAATACCGCTTCTTTTTGAGAAACCCCAGGATTTCCATTGTTGTACATACGTTCTCCTGCAACAAGACACTTCTCCCAATTAGAAAAGGCTAAATCCCCTCTTCCAAAAGGAGACCAAAATGGTAAGGAATCAGAGACTAAAATACCCCGACATCATGAAGACCTGGAGCATCTCCAATAGCCAAACATTCACATTTCCCATAATTTAACTTAGTGCCATTTAAGGCTGAGAAATGGGTAACCACGTGAGTGCCTCTACCCCAGAAGAGGCATCTTCCATCAATAAACAAATATCATCCATATGCGGAAATTTATTGGGCAGGTAAAGTAAGTGAAGGGGATAAACCCTGAATAGATCTGTTACATTCAATCTTCCTTAAAAGGGGGTCCAAAACAAAAGCATACAATAAAGGGCTGACAGGACAACCCTGCCGAACCCCACGCTTCAACAGAAGTTCTGGGCCTAAATAATTATTAATAAGCGGGCAAGAGCCTGCCTGGGTGTATAGAGTGCTAAGGAACTGGATAAAACCTTAGGGAACCCATATCGCCTTAAGACTTGAAAAAGAAAATCATGGGATACAGAATCAAAAGCTTTAGCTTGTTCCAGGGCCAAAATAAAACCTGATAGCTTTTTGAGATCCAATTCACACACATCTCTAATAGTTTCAAATTCTGTTGAATGGAACGGTGAGGGATAGAACATGTCTGTGCCGGATGCAGACACCTTGTGCCACCACCTGAAGCCGTTTACACAATATGGTAGAAAGAATCTTATAATGAGTATTAAGGAGACTAATAGGCCTCCAATTACGAAATCTGAAGCATCGCCAGATTTAAAAATAAATGTTAGAATGGCCAAATTAAATTTGAATCACGGAACCAAAATGAAGAATATCATTAAAGACAGCTGTCAATATGACACACATATCTTCAGAAAAACTTTATAAAATTCATTAGTCAATCCATCTATGCCTGGTGAAACCCCAGTATGGGCGCCAATAACAGCATGTACCTCAATGAGGTAATAGGCCCCGTAGAAGATCAGCGTCAGCTTGGGAAATAGTAGGGACTGGAAAATGCAGAACATCCTCCCAAGATGCAGTCGGAATAAATTCCACACCAAACTGAGAGAAAACCTGACTTTCAGCAACCGCCAGCATTTCTGCCAAGGAAGTTTCAAATTACCAAAAGAATCCGAAGCCCTGTCATCAGCCTCTTCTCAATCTTATGCTTACATGCCATGTATGGGTCCTGAAAGGGTTGCTTTTGGGTACCAAATTTCAATCCAGCGTGAAGTGAAGCAGCCTCTGATATTGATACTGCAGCATATTTTGCTTAGAAAATTTCAGCTGGGACTGAACCTCCAAATCCTGAGACCGGGAATGTGACTGCAATTTATAATATTGATTCCTGAAATCTAAATATTGTAAATATTCCGAAGAACATTTCCGTTTACCATAAGCAATAAAAAAATCCTTTAGTGCCAACTTGGTGTCTGTCCACCATGTAATCCAATCAGAAAAAAAACACAGCCACTGATTTCCTAAGGATCATGAAATCCTTCAGCTGGGCCAAAAAAACAGCCTCAGATAATAAGAGGGAATCCAGCATCCATCTACTAGCAAAAGCAGGAAAATAAGCAGGAATTTGATGTAAACTGAGTTTACCATGTAAAACCCTATGGTCTGAAAAATCACAAGGCAAAACTGAACAAACCAAAGGGACTAGATAGTGAGAAAGAAAAAGATAGTCAATTCTAGTTTGAAAGGAAGCCTGTCTGTAAGTAAAAGCCAGGAGAGGCATGTAAAACCCAAAGCATCTTTTAGTTTAGCCGCCGCAACCGTCTGGGAAAGAGCATGAGAATCACAATACGTTTTTTGCTGAGTATCATTTTTAATCCGAAAATCCAAACTACAATTCATATCCCCCCCCCAAACCACATGTTTAGAGGTGAATAAAAAAGGTTTTATTTGGTTAAATAAAGCAATACGAGATGTCTTTGTTTGAGGAGCATAGATGTTAATCAAACGAAAACTAAAGCCGTGCAATAAACAGTCCAAAAGTAACACTCGGCCAGGCTGAATATCAACTAACCATGTAATATGAACTGAAGGGTGTAAAAACAGAATGCCCACCCCATCTGCAGCATCTTCCCTGAAAGACCAAAAAGAAGGGCCATCCCACCAGAGTTTTTTAACTTGAGTCACCTCAAGCAGAGAAGATAAATGCATCTCCTGTAAAAAGATGATGTCTGCATTGAAATCCCTACACTGCTGTACACAAATTAAGCATCATACATAAACTCTTAATGCTACAACAATTAAGAGATACAATGTTCAAACAGGCCATAAAAACAAAAGTGATGAAATCAGGGTTTATCTTTTCGCTTCGACCCTTTTTCTTTTCCTCCAACAACTCTGTACCCCATCATCCTCAATTTCCATGCTAGAAGCCTCATCAGATTTCAGCAACTCAGTACCAACCTCACCTTCGAGGTCAGATAAAGCTGAAAAGGAATTCTGGAGAGGGCAGACCTCCATCCCCACCGTGCATTTTACTTGCCCTTGTAACCCTCCTAGGGGGTTGGAAAAGAGCATCTGAAGCAGGCCCCACCACAGGAGTCTCTACAGGAGGATGTAAAACAGAGGGCTCAGAGCTGTGTGAAGGGGGGGACCGAAATCTGTTGTGGAGCCAAAAGTGCTGATTGATCCCCAGTAATTTCCATTTCACAATGGTTTGCAACTGGGTCTGCATGTACCATCGCCTGACCTCCACCGGCTGTAGACACATTCTCCCTACTCTGAGGAGGGGCCCAATGAGACTGGCCTCTACCCTGAGCCTGGGATATCAATTCCTCTTTATTCAAACCACCCTGTTTATTCTGGCCAGCCCACGGACATTGATGATATGCATGGCCAGACTCCTCACAGAAATTACATCGAAACACATTTCTACATACCTCACTATCATGATCAAATTCCCCACATAGTGCACATTTAACTTTGTCACATGCACTGCTTAAATGTCTTTGGCTACCACACCGATAACATGCTTTAGGTTGTCCCGGATAGAAACACACTCCCCGGTCTTTACCCAGAAAAAAGCTATTTGGAACATGTAGGATGTCATTATTTATCACATGTAATTTAACCTTGAAACGCCATCCCCCAGTCCAAATCCCTTCAATATCCAAAATTGGCTCAGGAGGGCCCAGTACCATACATTTATGCTCCAGCCAGTACACAATATCCCCCACATTAACCCCCTCATTCAGAAACATCACATTCACAGTTTTAAATAAAGGTTTAGTGATGGGAATAGCCCAGAAAGGTAGCCATAGAGGCAAGGATTTACAACTTTCATATTTAAGCCAAAACTTATCCAAACCAGCCACCTGTTTGAAGCTCACATCAAACGTATCTTCCCCCCGAATGTTAATCAAAGCATAAATATCCACAGGAAGAAATTGCATTGAGTCCAATAATAGTTCCTGCACATAAAGCCGATCCGGTGTTCAGGTAAACCACCCCTATAGGGAGACGGACCGCATTCCGTCTCGGGGCCTGTTCAAATTTATTGCGTTTGAAGAGGTCTGCAAAACGAGGACCCTTCCTAGTCTCCTGCTCCTCTTGCAATCATACAGAGGGATGTCGCAATGGAAAATCCGCCCCTGCCCCCAAAACACTGTCAGAGGTAGTTCCCCCAGATATATCAGAAGGCCTTCCCAACATAAACTTAGTTCCCAAACCAGATGACTCACCCTCCTCCATAATCTTTCGGGGGGGACCCAATTCCTTTGGTGAAAAAGACAGCCAGGTGGGATCTGGAATCCATCGCCCATTCTGTTGCTGTTTCCACCCAGCTTGTGACAACGCTACCTCCTCGGACCAGTCTGGAACCGAAACAGACTCCATCAGTGCACCGCCAGTGCGTCTTTCCTTCTCAGCCGACTCGACCACTTCCTCATCCACTGATCCTATCCTCGCGATATCTGAGGGGTCCAACTGCTCTGCAGTCCGTAGTGCATCCGGCATCGCAAGGGGACCGCAATCCCCATCCAGCTCC
Organism: Neoceratodus forsteri; assembly: GCA_016271365.2. NCBI lineage: Eukaryota > Metazoa > Chordata > Ceratodontiformes > Ceratodontidae > Neoceratodus > Neoceratodus forsteri. The sequence goes on from CM057459.1 coordinate 198,862,279, forward strand.
GTCTCCGAAGAAGCCAAAATGGCGAAGGCATCCTGCTGCTCGACTCCCGAAACCACAACTTCATTCTCCACACAACTCCCGATTGCAGTCTGAGTAGCCTGCAGTACTCCAGAACACAACTCTGTGGTAAGCTCCATGGCAGGTGCTGCCTGCATCCCGGACTCAAAACGTTCCCTCTGCAGAGCCTCTGTCTGCATGTCCTCCTCCATCGCAATCCACACGCAGACTGCGAGTAGGGGATTTCCCCGGTGTCCTGGCCAAATTTCCCTCATTCACTATAAATACCACCAACAGCTTAATCTGGTTCAAGGTCAGTTGGCATTCATCTGTATCCCCTTCCCCCGGGTGGTGCCTGAAAATAGGCAGGATTTGTCTAGTGCACTTACCCGGTCAACAAAAAGCTAAATAAAAAATAAATATATGTAAAAAAGAAATGGTTTCTCCAAACATATTATAGTCTGTACCTTAATATGAAGTCCTAAGCATCATTAAGGGTAGATATCAAGGTGCTCTCTTAAGTAACAAACAATGATACCAAGGCACCTAAATCCTCAAAATATATTATGACATCAAACCTGACAATCATGAAATGCCAGAAAAGATTGCACGAGTTTTTTGTAAAACTGACAGCAAAAGACACTGCTGGTGCAAATCTGTGAAAAGAGAAAACAGAGCAAGAAAGTTAAAATCAGTACAGTCAGAATGAAAATAACAACACACAATAAAAGCACGGTAATGCTATCACAGATTATTCTCTGAGAATTGGTTTAACCTCTAATCTCCCATTAAGTCCCTTACCCTCCACTGCTTTAAAGGAATCGAGCAAATAGTGTTCTCTTTTTAATGAGGTTGTCATAATCCCTTCCCCTTCTAGACATAAATGTTTTTTCCAGTCCTGTAAACATGAAAGCATGCTCATTCTTGTCTCTCATTTTTAGTATATTGATTGCTAAAGTATTTGTTTTTTCTTCATTTTCAGGAGCCCATGTGTGTTCCCTTTGTGGGTCTTAAATGCTCTTTTGGTCTTGCCCACATAGAAACATCCACACTTGCATTGTGCTAGGTAGACTAACCCACACATACTGCAGGTCATAAAACCTCTAACCTGGTTTTCCCTACCTGTCAGAGGATTAATGAAGGTTATGGAATTTAAAGTCTTTCAGAACCACAATTTCTTTTGGTTCTGATGTATTGCCCTTTAGGGGTGGCCTTTATTACAAGATAGGGATAGCTACTACTAGCTAGAAGGAGGACGTTCTGATCAGTAGGTTTCCTAAAAGGATCTGTAGTGAGCCCCCCCTTCCCCATCCTGCAGGGTCAGTGGCTCAGTACGTAGCACACTCACCTCTGAGGCCAGGAGATCAGAGGGCTGTGGGTTCAGTTCCCACATCTGGCACTTGGGTTAATATCCTAGTACTGACACTGCAGTGTAGCATGAGAGGGGTGCTGTGCTTCTGAGGTGCCGTCTTTCGGATGAGAAGTTAAACCGAGGTCCCATCTGCCTGGATTGGTGGTAGTTCAGGTGGATGTTAAAGATCCCATGGCACTTATCGAAAAGAGTAGGGGTATGTTTATTAAAAGCAAAATCAAATATACAATAATCAAGGAAAAAAAATTACACAGATGCATACATCATGAAAACTGAAAACATAAGCAGGTCTGAAAGAAAACTAAATACAATAGAGGTGAATCAAAAAAAGTCCCAATATCATTCCATATATTCCTCTTCAATATTTTCCTTTCTCCTTCTTTCAAGCGTTCCAGATACAGTAGAATCCTTTTGAATAAGTCTTCAGAAGTGAAGCGTCGCTGCTGAAACAAAAACCACATCTGACCTGCCATGCAATATAGAATCACAACTGCTATAATATTCAAGGTACTGGAATTACATCTGGACCAGGATTCTGAAATAAACCAAAGAATAAGGCTCTTTGATCCATTGACACCAGACCTTATCCCAAAATGGCGTTTCCATAAAAACCAAAAATGCAAAATAAAAGGGCAAGAAAAATATAAATGAGTCATTGTTTCCGTGAGTTCCACACATGATTCCCGGAAACAATTTCTATCCACTAGCTGTTTATGTTTTTGGTTCCCTCGTACATTGATTTTACCATGTGCACTTAACCATGTAATATCCCACATTGATACTGGGATACGGGGATCCATAAGGCGTTTACCAATCTGTAGTTGCTCTACAGGTGTAAAGCTGGAAATACATTCACATTAAAATGGGATTCTACTATCTCTAAATACAACTGTTTCGAGACAATTTTTTAATCATAAAGGTTGAAATGTTCCATATTTTAGCATATCAAATACCATTCCCCAGTCTATTGACAGGACATATTTCCTTTTATTTTGTGTAAAAATTTCCACTGTTCCATTCAGGAAAATATCTTTAATAGACATATATACAAAAAGGAAGCCAAGTTTGAATAGAGTCTTGGACCAATGGTTTAAGTTGGTTGTGAAAAAAATTGTATAAAAATACAACGGATGAATCAGAGACCCCTCCTTTTCGATAGGGTTGTAATAGAACATTCCGTTGAATAGGATTAAAGGACTTCCCAGAAGCATGAAAAAGAGAGCCAAAGAGGTACAAAATGACATTTAGGTATTGGAAAATATCGCTATATGCAAAAATAGGGGTAATAAACAAGTTTTAATCAAAAATACGTTTCTTTTCCCCAAAGACCATCTATGCCATTTACTAACTTTTCTCTACGGTATTCAGAGCAATTTCCCAATTATATTTAGCTGCATCTGGAACTCCAAAATACACTCCTAATAACTTATGTGGGAATCTACTACCTTGATTCCTTGAATAGAAACCACCGTATCAGTAGAAAGGGTTAGGTCAAAACACACACTTTTCTGCAAATTCAAACTGGACCCAATAACTGATAAAAAACTGGTAATACATCAGTTAACAAATGACCTTCTGCAATGTTAGGTACTAAAACACAAAGATCATCTGCATAACAAATTATTTTAGAATGAATGCCTGAAAGACCTGAAAATCTTGGAGATTGATGAAGTAGTCGAATAATAGGGTCCAAAGCTATCACAAATAATAAAGGACTCAGAGGGCATCCTTGCGCACTCCTCTGCATATATAACACGGGGTCCTAGTCTCCCATTAATCTAACTAACATAGGCCAAAGAATAACATAAAATAATCCAATTTATAAAATTAGCGGAAAACCAAAACATTTAAGGGTTAACCAAATAAATTCCTGAAAATGCTATCAAAAGCTTTTGACAGATCAAAATTAAATAAATATCCTTTTAAGGAACCATGACAACCCTGAGAAAATAGTTCTCTGATCAGTATTAAGGCATCATGAATGGATCTACCAGAGATTGAACAATACTGAAATGGGAAAGCAGAGAAGGCAAATATTTAGAAATCCTATTCCCTAACAACTTGGCGAAAATGTTGTAGTCTGTATTTAACAATGTAATAGGCCTCCAATTTCTCAAATCCTGTCTATCTCCTTTTATATAAAAAAGCATTAAACCTTACGTACATCTGATCTGTCAGTCGATCCTCATGTAAAAACCATTAAAGACAGCTACCAACTGACATGGTATGAGTCTCCATAAAACTTATAAATCTCTGCTGACAAACCATCAGAACCAGGGGCTACTTTATCCGAAGACCTAAAATAACATCTTTCACTTCTTCACAAGAGAAAGGCTTTATAAGTCCTTCTTGTTGTGATGTTGTTAATGTAGGCATATTTAATATTTGTAATATCATTGTCATATCCATGGTAACAACCTCTAGGGTGTCAAATGTACGCTGTATAAATTTTGTGACATATGCCATAAGTTCTTCTTGCCCTTTGACAACTTGGCCTTGTTCATCCAATAATTGATGTATTTGTTTACCACCAGCTTTCCCAGCATTGACCCCAAGGGGGTTAAATTGACTCTGAGTTCCAGTCGTTTTGAATTTTTGTTCGAAAAGTATGGATTTTTGCCTATCATACTGCACTTTAGCCAATGCGGTTTTGACTTCTTGTATACGGGCAGAATGATCCAAACCATATAAATGAGAGTCAGTAAATAATGTCAATAATTCCGCTCGTAGGCGTTTGGAGGTATGATGTCTTTCATCAGCTAAGGACCGGGCATATGATTTAAAATATGAGATCACATATAATTTAGTATCAGTCCACCAATCAATAATGGAATCATAGATAGAAATTACTGTAAATGCGGTCCGTGATTAACTCCGTAAAACCTTGAATAAAAACAGGAAGTAACAATAAAGATGAGTTAACTCTCCACACCCCAGGGCCCTGTGATAACGCATCTTCCAATTGGATTTGTATTCCTATCAAAAGATGGTCAGAAGTTGCCATAGGTATTGTAAAACCTTTGACTATGCCAGTGGTTTGCGAAACTAACCAATAATCAATCCGTGAGTGCAAGGTCCCTTTCCTAAAGGTAGGCCTCGGGGACTGGGCGAAGACATCCACTAATTTTAATTCTGTAATAAGATTATGTAAAGCATGGGTGTCACAATAAGTTTTCCTACTGGAAGGGATTTCTAAACTAGTATTAAAATCTCCACCCCATAGAATTATGCGATTTGTGCACAGAAAAGGTTTAATTTGGCGCAAAAGCTGAATCTTAACTGCTTTCTGCTGTGGTGCATAAATATTTATGAGCCTATAAGGAAACCCCTGCCATATAAGATCTAGTAAAAAAACTCTGCCCGGTACTAAATCCACACTGTTTTGTAAAATGAAGTTAGAAGTAGTAAAACAAAAACCAACACCAGAACAGAGGTCTTGTCCTAATGACCAATATGACGGTCCTAAACCCCATTCCCTGGAAGCTATTGTGATGTCTTCTGTGGTATACAACCGAATATCTTGTAAAAAATAAACATCATAGGCCAGACTACGTAGTGCCGAAAAAGTTGCCATTCGTTTATAGTTGGAACGAATACTATTTACATTCAAACTTGCAAGACGTATGGCTGACATGAGAAAAACCACGAAAAAAGGAAGACAGCTCTGTAGAAATAACCCTCTCGTTTCTTTTTTCTCACTCTAGCAGACTTCTTTTTCGAAATAGCTCCAGAACTTTCAGTCAAAGGTAATGATGCAGAGGCCGACATGGAAAGAATAGGAAGAGATAAATTCTCAACATCTCCATCTTCTTCCTCCATGGCCTCACCCCAACTTTGTAGGGGTTCATACGGGTTAGATAGTGGGATGGATACAGCGTCTACCTGTTTGGCAGAGCGAAGTCTCCGAGCCACTGGTGGGGGGGGGGAAGAAGTTTCTCCATGCTCTTCATCATCTAGAAACACCCGCTAATTCTTCTACAGAGGATTGGTCTATAATTCCCGAAATATCAGTGGGGTCATGGGAAATAAGGGATGCAGAGGGTTCAGGAAGGTTAGGAGATTCAGAAGTTGCAGGAGGTTCAGGCAAAACAGGGGCATTTACAATGGAGGTAGTGAAAGAAGGAATTTTTCCGTTATTTGTAACAGGTGGAAGTAAATCCTGGGGGTCCCTATAACAGAGGATTTAGCAATATAAGCATCATGTTCTGCATAGCCTGCAGTGTTATGTGCCGCCCATGGGCAGGCTGAAAATACATGTGAAGTATCACTGCATAAATTACAAGTGGGAGGAACTGTACAAGCCAACACAGTATGACCTATCATACCGCATGAAGTACATTTCAGTTTATCACAATCAGAGCTCAGATGGGACAATGAGCCACATCTATAGCATGATCTCGGTTGCCCTGGGTAAAACAATATACCACGGTCTCGACCTAGAAAAAAACAATTAGGCAGATGCTGAATACCAAACTCATTAATTTTAAGTTGCACAGTAAATTTCCACCCTCCCGTCCAAAAACCATTTACATCAATTAAAGCATGTGGTGTGCCAGTAACTGCAACGCTGTTCCAACCAATACAATATATCTAAAACATTTACTCCTTCATTCCTAAAAAGGACAGTAATGACTTTTGCGGTAGGTCTAGTAATGGGAATAATCACAAAATGCTTCCAGACAGGTCTGCACGAGCATTATAGTAAGCAGACCAGAATTTATCTAGCAATGCAGCAATACGGAAAGAAACATCAAAATTAGAGTCTCCTGAAGAGTGTATTAGGGCATACATCTGAGGGTTTAATCTTTAAAGATTGTATTATTAAAGTCTTTCCTACAAAGTCCCGGTCTGGAGGAAGGTCCATATCCCCTTGTAATGTATACGGGCTACAAATCTTTTCCTCAGTGGGACCTCTGACTGTTTAAAAGAAAGCGTAGCTGGCTGGTTTACTAGCAGGCTTAACAGCAGAAGGAGCAACAACTGAGTTCTGCAAAGCAGTAACAACGTTCATGTCTGCTTGAAAGTACTGACCTTCCGACTGTGGTGGTAGCTCAATGTTCTGTTTCAGCGATGAAACGATATCCATGTCTGCAGGGGTTTGAAATGTAAATTTGATTCCTCCGTCGGTTTCGGCAAATCTCCATGCTGAGAATCAGGAACTAACAGCGAGTGATGCGGCAGTTTGGTCCGTCACTGAAAATGTTCTCCTGCTGCACTCACTGCATCCAAACGGTCCATCTGGTTCACCAATCCATTCCCAGGCAAGGGAAAATTAGGATCTGGTATCCATGCAGTCGGAGTCCTAATCCAGCTTGCTTTCTCTAGCGCTTGCTCAGGGGACCATGTGGAAAGATGAGCCAAAAAAGGAAATAGGTCCTCTACCGGTGTACTGGTCGTCGTATCTGTTTCCATAGGGGCTGTAATTGCATGAACGCTGCTCCTTTTTACTGTACTCTTAGAAGCTGTTTGACCATTCTCTGGTCGTTTCCTTTTTTTCTCCTCTTCTGGTATAAGAATTTGGTCACAATCTGGTTCTTCCTGGGCGTCGATGTTCTCCACTGAAGACATCTCCTTCACAGGTATGTCATTTTCAGTACATTCTGAAAGCTAGCGACTGGTAGGGATATCTCTGCAATCTTGCTCTGGTCCTGCAGTCCAGCACTCCCACCTCCATCCTCTCCAGCGGCTGAGACATACTGAGGTGGAGTCAGATGCCTCATGGGAAGGGTCCCCACCCATCAGAGTAGGGAATTTCCGGTGTCCTGGCCAAGTTCCCTCATTTACTAAAATACCACCAACAGCTTAATCTGGTTCAAGGTCAGTTGGCATTCATCTGTATCCCCTTCCCCCGAGTTGTGCCTAAAAATAGGCAGGATTTGTCTAATGCACTTACCCAGTCAACAAAAACTAAATAAATAAATAACCAAATCCAGAAAAATTATCTGGCTCATGTTGTGTGTCATTCTAAATCTGAGATTCTGGTTACTACTGTACTCTTCAAGTATTTTACAAACTCCAGTAGTTCCCCCTCAGTGCCTTTCCAAATGATGAGTATATTGTCGATATACCATCTCCGCAGATCTATGCTCTGGTGGAATGGATAATCTGTACTGCAGATGGTTTCTTTTTCACCACTTTGCCATATACAAATTGACGAAGTTGGGTACGAAACTCACACCCATGGCTGTGCCCTTTTTTTGGAGATAGAAATCTTTCTTATAAAAGAAGATATTGTACTTTAACACAAACTCTGCAAGCCTCACCAATACCTTTGTGGGTGGGTCCAAAATATCCCTGGAATTTAAATAAAATCTAAGGGCATCCAAACCTTTATCATGGGGAATATTGGTATAGAGGGCTGTAATGTCCAAGGTTACTAAATAGCTCCCTTCTTTTATGCTAATGTCCCTTAATATACATAGTGCTTCCCTTGTATCTTTGGTGTATGAAGGTATGTATTTTACTAAATCTGCACTGTTGTGATCCATGAACTTTGCTAACAGCTCAGTGAGTGAATTGTTACCAGAGACGATAGGTCTCCCTGGAGGATCTACCAAACTCTTGTGGATTTTTGGCAGACAGTAGAAGCTGGCTCTTTTGGGGCAATCCACACGTAAATAATCTATGGTTTGTAAGGGAAACCAGTTATTGTGTTTTACAAGTTTTAAATAATTATCTATCTTATTTTTAAATTCCTTTGTGGGGTCACTCTTCATTCTAGTGTAGAAATTATTGTCCCCAACTGTCTCAAAATCTCTTTTTCATAATCAATGTTGTTCATCACAAAAAATGCCCCCCATCCGCTGGTTTGATGGTTAGGTTACAGTTTTGTCCCAGACTAGGTAATGCTTCTGATTCCTCATTACTCAGATTGTGGAAGAACCTCTCATCTGTTTCTCAGTAGAGTTTTTCCATGTCTCTCTCACAACTCTTAATAAATGTTTGTAGAGCTGGTGTCATTGGGGGAGAACATAGATTGGGGTTTAAAAATGTTAATACTGCATCCCATATTTTGTGTCATTGCCTCACCTGTACGTTACCTTTAAAGCAGTGGAGGGTAAGGGACTTGATGGGAGATTAGAGGTTAAACCAATTCTCAGAGAATAATCTGTGATAGTATTACTGTGCTTTTATTGTGTGTCGTTATTTTCATTCTGACTGTACTGATTTTAACTTTCTCGCTCTGTTTTCTTTTCTTTTCACAGATTTGCACCAGCAGTGTCTTTTGCTGACCATTTTACAAAAAACTTGTGCAATCTTTTCTGGCATTTCATGATTGTCAGGTTTGATGTCATAACATATTTTGAGGATTTAGGTGCCATTGTATCATTGTTTGTTACTTAAGAGAGCACCTTGATATGTGCTCTTAATGATGCTTAGGACTTCATATTCAGGTACAGACTATAATATGTTTGGAGAAAAAATTTTCCTTTTACATATATTTATACATTTATAATGTCTGTAAATCACATAAAACACATTAAGTGTGGTGTACATAAAGGGTATGAGTCTACCTACATTACATAAGTATTAATTTGACAGGAACCATGACCAATTTTTAACTTTTGTAACTGAGCACAAATTAACTTATTACACATATTTTATATTGACACTGGCACTTTAAGACAGTGGTGCATTTAAGAGGGGAAGCATTGTCACCATGGCTACCTTTGAAAAAGTATGCTAGTGTGAAACGCATCAGGTGATGACATGTGACATGGATATAACGTGGATGTTTGGGAGCAGGGAGAAGTATTGACCACAATTGTTTGTTTGCTGTTCGCTTGTGGAGTCTTTACCTTTTTGGATTACTGAAAAAAAGAAGGCTTTTTTATACCATGAAACAAAGCATCTGGTGAGTCTTTAAAGGAGCATTACAGATTGTGCGAGTTCAGCACTCTGTTTGCCTTTGCAGGTGCCAGTCCCCCACATACTTAATCTGCATGTTTAAAAAAGATGAATATATATTGTAGTCAGCCAAACTTCACTTGCTTCAATTTATGAGAGCCTTCCGTTGTGTATGAGGGATTCTACCTTGGTGTGTCTCACCCACCCTGCCATCTGCGAAGTTATACCATGCGTTAACACAGCTTGAAAAAAATAATTTCTTGCTTTCCTAAATGGGAGCTTTCCTCGGTGTGTGCCACTCATCCTGTCCTCTGTGTAGTAATAGTGTTTTAAACAAGCTTAACTAAATATTTTCTTGTACTCGGCCAATTTACTCTTGCTTTTCTTTGTGTGGGAGCCTTCCTTGGTGTTTGCTGCCTATTCTATCCTCTCTGTTGTCATACAGTGCTTAAACAAAGCTTAAAAAAATAATTTCTGTACTCAGTCAAACTACTCTTGCTTTTCTTTTTCACGTCTGCAGTGGGCAGAGCCTGCTTTTCTTTTTTATGTCTTCAGTGGGCAGAGCCTGCAGATGTTTTGCATTTACAAAAGGGATGATGTCATGTTTTCTTTCCGTGGAACTGACTGCAGGTGTAAATAGTCTCCTCCACCTTACCCTCCTCCAAAAAATGTTTTCCACCCTCAAATAAATATGCTTTCATGTTAGTAAATGGTTGCAGGGCACTATTTTCTTTCTTAAATGGGAGGTACAAGAACTGGAACCTGAGTAATGGGAGGTAGCATTAGTTTTTTTGGGGAGTAAGATCCATCCCCACCTCCACTGAGAAGCTCCTAAAGATCCACCCCACCTTTTTTTTGGTTCATGTGGAAGGGGCATGAGGTGGCTCTGTCATGCTTTCTGGAACAACTGACTATCAGAGCTGCCTGGGGAAGTAATTAAGGAGTGCCTGAAACTGCGTCTAGTCATATTGCCCCCCCCCCCCACACACACATAGATATCATGTTGTTTTTTTTAACTCTAAACATGTCAGTATTTGACTCTAACAGTATGAGCAAGTTGGGCATAAAAATAAAATAGAAAAAAAGGATCAAGCAGGTGCCTTGTCCTTTGTCAGATCCACACAGACAGAAGGTCTCAAATCCTGTATGACAGGTTCATTATATGGATGTTTTCCATGTAAAACAGAACTTTTGTTATTGTCATGTGTGTAGCATCATTTGTAGCCAGTAAACTATTATTTATGTAGGTACTGTAAACGGCAGGTTTTATTTAATTCAGAAATCCAGTCTTGATAAATTTATTTTTTTAGCAGTTCTGGAAGATTTATGTCTCTCTGATGTAAGAGTGCACAGCACAGAAACTAAAGGGGTTTGCCTAATTGATTGTTGTTTGCATGAGAAGTGGGCGTGACAGTGGCATGCAAGAGTGAAGTCTAACAATTGTTTTTTGGCTATTCTGGGACCTGAAGTTTCACAGTAATGTGTGAAGAGAATAAAGTCTTGTGTTTTATGCATTTGAATAGGTTTAGTGCTTTGAAGTTAAAAGATATATATACATAATGTAATGGGCACCTGCAAAGGAAGGAGATACTACTGAAATATGAAAATGCTATTCTGATGATTTATTTATGTGTAAGAGTTTAAATGTAGTTATGTCTAGGTCATAAGCTATAAAAAGTACATTTAAGGATGGATGTATTAGTCAAAGCTTGTAGTAGCAAAATAAAGCAAGAAAAATAACATACTGTGTTTTTTTTTCTTTTAATTGTTTAACCAGGAGTGGCACACTAAGCTGAAAGCTTGTTTACAGGGGCAACCTGGGAGCACATGGAAGTTAAGTGACTTGCTCAGGGTCACCCAGTATGCAAGTGGGGGCTGTGGGATTCAAATCCAGATCCCAGATTTGCAGCTCAGAGCCTTAAACCACTGTGCTATACTGCCTCCCTAGTTATGGCAGTCATCTGTCTGTTTTATGGTTCATGATGTTGGTGTAGTAAGCAGCAGTACATTGCATAGCTGCAGGTGTAAAATGTCAATAAGTAGGTCATGCAATAGATGTGCTGAGCAGTTACTGAAGCAAGAAATGTATTTAGGATAGTAAAATATTCCTGTTAGAAAACTTATAAATGGGTGACATTTGCATCTCAATTTCAAGGCGGTCCTTATGGGGTGTCAATGTACAATATAAAGTAGTTATAGTTTTCAAGTTGTCTGAGTAATTGCTTTGTACTACCACTGTTACTAAATTTAAATTATTCTATGAAGGAAATTAAGTTTATGTAACTGTCTGTAAATGTATTAAAAACATTTACAGCTGGCCCACCGGCACAGCAGTTGGATTTCCATCTGTGATGCCAGCGACCTGGATTCGGGAATGGACTCGGGTCACTGGAGGGCCACCGGGGAGAGAAGGCTGGAGCATCCGGTGATGGCTCACCTTCTCTGGGGGAGGGTGGGGTTGCAGTCCAGCACTTGCTGGCCCCTGGCGGAGGCTGGGAGCATGGCAAGACATCAGGCCCCAGATGTCTAGGGGAGTGGCTGACGTCAGCGCAAACCCTGACGTCTGTGGCACACCACTCCTCGGGGAGAAAAATGGGAAAGTGGTGCCCTGGTTGGTCGGATGATGGCCTCCTTACTACAGAGTTCCTGGACTCCTACTCCCACAATCAGCAGCACCCAGGATTGTTGGTATAGCCATACAGGTTCATCCCCTACAAAGGTAAGGGACCCTCACGATGCAGGGATACATCAGGGTTGTCTGGGCTGGCTGTGATGTGGGGTGGGGTCGAGGGCTGCCGAGTGAGAAAGGTCCATGTGGGGCCTGAAGGAGAGACTGGCTAGGGTGTGGGTGGGGGCATAAAGAAATAATACAAAAGGAAGAAAATATTTACTTGTCCTTATAATGAAGTACTGCCACCTTCTGCACCATCATGGGGATTTGCATATGTTTCCATGCTTCTTTGCATTATTAGGGTATGTGCAATTGTGTTTTCTTTAAAATTTGGCTGTCTGGCCAATATCAGCTGGGATAACACATACCTCAGTGGCATTTGCTCTGGGGTTCTTTTGTAAACCTATATTGCTTCCTACTCCTTCCATTAAAATGTACACCTCCATATATTTTCCTAATAATGTGTATGCCTTCCTTAGAACAGAAACTAAAGGGGGTTCATGTGATGGCTGCCTGATCAAATGCTTTTCAACTGGCTCCTGCTCCCACGCTCTATCCAGCCTTCTTTTTTACCAAACAGCATTTTTAAAACTAAGTAAAAAGCAGCAAACCTGGCACTTAAGAATCCCAGGAACAAAGCAACTCAGTCACTGAGCAAGAAATTAGCTGCTATGGAAGCAGAAATGTGGGACAGCCTACCTCGGCTTATGCCACCCACCACGCCAAGTAAAGAGAATGCCTCAAAGTGGGCCAAAGCAACATCCACAGTGGTCATGTCTAATCCAGCATTGCAGGCCACGCTTATAGAAGAAAAGTTCCGGAGGGCCTAAACCCCCTGAAAACCACCCTCAATTCTTTGGCTGCAGACATCCAAACCACCTCTAACTCCCTAGCAGCTCTTGCTCAATGTACAGAGGATAATGAAGTGCAAATTTCCTCCTTGGATGACTGGTGGGGCAGAGTACAACCAGAGGTGACCCAACTATGCCAACGCCTGAAGGTTTACTCGGTTTAATTAGGTAGAAGAAGGTCCGAGGACCCATCGAGACTACCTCTCCACACCATGTGGAGTAAAACATCTTATTATCCAAAAGGTATTTATTGATATAACTCTTAAACTGTTCTATGTTAGAAGCATCAACTATGTGTTGTGGTAACTTATTCCACAAGTTTGCAGCTCTAATCGGAAGAAGTATTTCCTTTTATCCTTATGTGCCATAGGCACAAATAGTTGCCTATTATTACATCTATAAACACCTATTTTATTGGCAAACTTAAACCCACAGTCTGTTTTCAAAATATTATCTTTTAGGATATTAAATAATAATAAATCACCTCTGTTTCTCCGTATAACCAAGTTGTATAGGTTAAGAGCAATACACCTATCCTTGTAACTGATATTCTGTAGTTTAGGGATTAGTCGGAAGGTGATGGAAAACAAAATGGAAGCTCTTGAAGGAAGATCCAGGAGGAACAACCTCGTTATTATGGGGTTACCTGAAGGAGAGGAAGGATCTTCGCCAATATCCTTTGTGCAGAAATTCTGTCTCAAGTTTGCAGGCCCCTCTTCTAATGGGCCTGTATATGTTGTGGAGAGATCCCATAGATCGCTACGCCCCATTTCTCCTTATGGTGCACCACCTCGCCCATTAATTTTTCACCTCCTTAATTTTCTGGACAAGCAGCATATTCTGGCAAAGATGAGACCTCCAGGAATTGGTTTGGGAAGGGAGATGAATCCGCATCACACAAGATCTTCTGAAAATGGTACAACAGAAATGCACCGAATTGCATCCCTACATGGCAAAACTGATTGCTGCTGAAATTAAATATAGGATGAGGTATCCTGCAACCCTGCAAATACTACATCGCGACACCTGGCATAATTGTGAATCCACAGAGCAAGCAGCCAAACTGCTGAAATCCCTGTATCCTGATCTTTTCAAGTGAAGTGGGGCCTATGGCCGTTTACAACATCGCAGTGCGTATTGTTAATTATACCAACTGTATTTTGGTACTTTCCTTTTGACTGCCTAAGGGGAATTCAAGTTTAGTTGGAAAGAGGACTTTGGTTTTGGTCTCGAAGTAGGTCATAGACTGACCAATATATGGTACCACAACGCAGAGTTATATACTTACAACATGAGGCCGGCTAATGCTGCGAGTACTGTAAGTTCTTTGCTGGTATGCTTGTACTACAGTCCCTGGATCTATGGCCTGCCATACCTGTTTACCGAATTTATGCACATTTCTACCCACTACTGCGACTTTTCTAGAAGGGCTTGCCAATTTTGTATTGTAGCTGCTTCTGTGAAAGCACAACAGAAGGGTTTTTTCTTTTATTTCAGTTTAAGCCCGGTTGACTAAAATACGATTATAAAGGCTGCCGAACAACCTTTTCTTTACTCTGTGGAAGTTAAAACAGAGGATCAATTTCCCATTAAGGGATATGATAAGGCCTGTGAGACCGATTAAAAGTTTTTCTTTTAATTGTTTGGGAGCAATTAAAGTGGAAGTTAGCGGGACAAATATGGCAGGAGAATAGGCGCATAAAGTACACAGGAACTGTACAAGACAACAATAGTTAAATGCTGGAATGATTTCATTCAGTGGTCTGAATAATGTTATTAATTTTGGTGGCACAATCGTGTGCCAGGTATCAATGCTATAACAGCTATGGCAGAGTACCACTCCCTGTGACGGTTATAACAGGGCTATTCTCTTCTTTTCCCTCTTTCCTTCGTTAAGGTGTTTCAGGGGATGCAGAATACTTCCTCTTATATGACTCCACATGGCTTTAAGGCTGAATTAATATACTCAAATAAACCTCTGCTAATTTAGAGGTATGTTAGTTACTATCACCTACCCCTACTTTTAAACACTACTGGTAGAACTCAGGATGAGACAGGAGATTAACCAGATAACCAGTAGCTGAGTTAGAATCAAGTGGGGCAGAGAGCAATTGCAAGCATGAAGACAGAAAGGGATATACTGTATCTAATGTTTAAATGACTGCTGAATTAATACTAGTGCCCTGTTGTATAATGCTGACTCTCAACAAGAAAATACACTTTGCCTATTGGTGGAGGGGAGTGGGGAGCGGGGGTATGGGGGATGCAGTCGATGATGGGGATAGTTTTGATACCATGGCCCTGAAAATATGGGTGAATCAGGTTTTGGACCTGGGTTTTCCTTTTGTACAAGTTTTATATACTACTGTTTTAGGGGTAGAGGGAATAGTTCTTATGGAGGGGGAGGGAAGGGACTGGAGACCTTTGTTTAGGTAATAGGGGTCAAAGTTGGAGACTTGCACATTTAATCCTCATTCTCAATACCCTTAGCTTAAGACTCTTTAATTATGAGATGTGTAACATGGAATGCTAAAGGTGCAGGGACAAGAGGGAAGAGATATCAGATCATAAAACATTTACAGGCCTTGCACTGTCAAGTGGCTTTCATACAAGAGACACCTCAAGTCGATGGATGCACTGCTTTTCTGACAACAGGGGGTAAGTCAAGTCTTCGCAGCAGGGAGCTCTACCCAACAGAGAGGGGTGGCGATTCTAATTTTTAAAATGGTCAACTTTACCCTTAAACATTGTATCTTAGATCCTTCAGGAAGATATCTACTGTTACATGGTATTTTAGACCAGACAGAAATGTTATTAGGTTGTATTTATGGTCCTAATATACCATCTCCAGTCTTTTTCTCCCTACTGGCCACTATGTTGGCCCCATTTATCAGATTGCCAAAACTTTTGGCAGGGGACTGGAATGTGACACTAACATTGGATCTAGATAGGTCTGGGCAATGCTCCAAGCACCTTTCTCCTACGCAATTGGCCCTTCATGAGCTCTTGGGTCTGGGGGGTCTCTGTGAGCCTTGGTGAACTATGTACCCAAGCGAGCATCAATATACATTTTACTCTTCGGCTCACAGGTCCTATTCCAGGTTGGACTATTTCCTGTGGTAGCCTGTGACGTGGGCGCCTGAATCAAGGTGCTGTCCTAACTGGTGACGCAATGTGGGAGAAAGCCAGGAAGGCGAGGGGCCAAGGAGGGCGACTGGATGTGGTGGGGTGGGTGACCCCAGTGACAGGATGTCACTGTATGTAAACGCACGTGGGGGGGAGCGAGCATGGCGAGTGTGGCCTGGGAGGGGGTGGAGGGGATGTAGGGGTGGTGCTGCAGTCAGCTGCCGAGCTGTGCCGTGGTGTCAGGGATTGGCCTCCGCTTGCGGTGTGTGGGGTTCCGGGTTCGGGTCTGGGTCCGGGCGTTACTGCATTTTTGTTGCGCCCAGCCCAAAACCTGTGGTTTTTTTGGCTTTCGTCCCCCTCCCAACATACACCGCCCTGGAGTTGAGAATCCTTAAGCAAATCTATTGAGTCTCTGGTGCCGTTCCTCCATGCACCGAGGTTGTCAGGGTGGCAAAATTGTTTTCGCCACCCTGACTTAGTGATAATGCAGGTCGCCATTCGACGCTCACTATTATCACATAGAACCATTTCCTGCTAAGTGTTAGCTCTCTCCCAGGGGTTATAAATGTAGGAATATCTTCCAGAGTTATATCGGACCACTCCCTGGTTTGGATGGAGCTCACCTTCTTACCGAATATTAAAATAGACTATATTTGGAAACTCAATGTTCAATTACTAAGAGACTCTCAGACCATAGAAGGTATTAGGTATTTTATCAACCAGTTTGTTATGATATGATATGTTATGTTATATTTTATTGTGATTCCTATGTCTTATTTTTTTAATTTTATATGACATGTCAGTTTATTTTATTTATACTTACATGTATTTAGTAACCCCGACC
Source organism: Neoceratodus forsteri (assembly GCA_016271365.2). Classification (NCBI taxonomy): domain Eukaryota; kingdom Metazoa; phylum Chordata; order Ceratodontiformes; family Ceratodontidae; genus Neoceratodus; species Neoceratodus forsteri. The sequence continues at coordinate 198,878,988 of CM057459.1, forward strand.
ATTGCAAGTCTGGGGACCCTAGTGTATCCCACATAATACTGTAACATGATGTATTATAATGTGTATTGCTAATTTTGTCTTATGTGAGAATATGGTAATAAAGTAAACTAAATTTAAAAAAGAACAGAAACTAAAACAAATCTTACTACTTACAAGTCATTGTGTTGTTTCTCCATACCTCCTTAACAATTCTATACAACTTCACTAACTTCATTATGCAGCCGTGGTGGATCTTACCAGATTTTGTCTTTGTGTGGGAGCCTTTCTCTGTGTGTGCCACCTGCCCTTCCCTCTGTGTTGTCATAAAGTGCTTTAACTAAGCTTAAAAATAAATTATTTCTTAAAAATTGAGCTGCTAGCATTTCATTTTGTCCCTTATGGGAATTAAGAACCCAGTTTCCTATTAGATGGACTAAGGAGGCAATAAAATATCTGGGAATTATGCTTACTAAGAATCTACCTCATTTGGAGTTATTAAATTTTGAGTCCATCACTCAGCAAATAGCAATGGACCTTTGGGTCTGGGCTCACCTTCTCCTCCCTTTAGTGTCCAGAATTGAAGCAATTTGCCAAAATGTTTTGCCTAAACTCTTATATAACTTACAGACTCTATCCTTGATGCCTGCTAAAAGTTATTTTCAATACTGGGATAAGATTATTTCTAGGTGTTTATGGGGTAGGGGTAGACTGCATATTAAATATTCTATTTTGCAGGTACCTAAGGAATGTGATGGCCTCAAATAATTTAATATAATGTAACAGCCATGGAACGACTGTTCCACAAGAAGTACAAAAAAATGGGTACCTTAGTGAAGTATGGACACCTGGGAGTGGGTTCGAGACCAGGTTCCACCAGCAAAGAGAGGGGGTAGACCCCATAGGAAATAAATCAGAAAAGTCTATTATAGTATGGATAAACTGGCTGAGTATAAGATCCCAAAGAGTTAGAGTGAATGGTACATTATCTGATTTCAGAAGAGTGACCAGTGGAGTCCCCAAGGGATTGGTCCGGGGGCCCACTTTGTTTAACATTTTTAGCAAAGACATGTATATTTCATCAAATAATATTATGGTAAAATTTGTTGACGACACTAAACTGGGAGGGTTACATCAATAACGAAACAAATAAACTTGGTTTAAAATCAGATCTTGCGTAATTGAGTATTGGGCACTCACTAATAAAATGAACTTCAATGTCTCAAAATGTACAGTACTGCATATGGGGAAAAAGAACCCTAAACAAACATACCATTTAAATAACATCAGCATCAGGGCATCCAATACTGAAAAAGATCTGTGAATACTAGTAAATGACAAATTTTCCTTTACATCCCACTGTAGTAAAATTGCAAATCAGACTAATGCATTACTTCGTAGGATAAACAGTACCTTTATTTCTAAATCTGAGCAATGTCTTATGACTTCATATAGGTCCCATGTTAGGCCTCATATTGACTATGGGTTCCCCTTTTGGAGTCCGTATTTGATCTCAGATATAAACAGAATTGAGCAAATCCAGCGTAGGGCTACCAAACTTGTTCCCCATTTTACTCATCTGGATTATGACATCAGACTTCAAAGAACAGGTCTATATTCCCTTAAACTAAGAAGAATTAGAGGAGATCTTCTAAAGTTATTTAAAATTTTGAAATCTCCTGTTCAAATGCTACAGTGTGGTATAACATACTCCACAGGAAAAATTGTGGCTAGATTACGTAACAACCAATTAGAAGTTAAAAAAGCTAATAACAATAAGAGGCTAAACTTTTTTACCATTAGAACACCTAGGTTATGGAATACATTACCTCAAGATATTGTTGATTCTCCAAATATCACAATTTTCAAAAATAAACTTGATAAATGGATGGTACACCAGAATTTGGGTTAATGTTCCATGTATATAGAGGACAATCACGATAGGCAAATTGCTTCCTTTTGTCCAGTAAACCAAGTAACCAAGTAAGTAAGTAGCTGTGAGCATATTATTAGTGTAAGGGTAATCAGTAAGAAAAGAGGGGGAGAGAAAGAGTTATTGCCTCCTTAAATGTACACATGTACATACATACATTTAATATATATAGTAATAAGCAAGGGGCTAGTAAGTAGTTGCCCTGGCTAGTAATTACAGTGCGTCCTCGCTATAAGGAATGAGTTGGGAGCCATGTTAGGCATTCCTTATAGTAATAATAATAATAATACATTTATTTTTAAAGCTACTTTCTGCAACCAAGACGCTGTACAGATTTGAAAACAGGTAAAATCCAATAAAAATGTAAAATTCACATACAGCAGTTAATTGAGTGAATATATATCTGAATATAATTACTCTTCATAGGCAAGATGCCATAAGTGGGTCTTCAAGGCCTTCTTGAAACTCTCCACAGTCACACACTCATGTAACTGACGAGGTAGAGAATTCCACAGGGTCGGGGCCACATACAGGCTGGCAGTATAGCCTAGAGGTTAGAGGAACAAGGTGTGAACGAGCTTGATACATCCAGCAGATCAGACCTGAGTTTGATTCTCACAACCTCCACTTGCATACTGTGTGACTCTGAGCAAGTTGCTTAACCTCCCAGTGCTCCCAGGTCGCCCCTGAAAACAGGCACTTGTGCCTAGTGGGCCTTACCCGGTTACCAAAGACTAAAATAAATAAAATAAAATAAATACATAAAAGCACGGGCCCCTGATGTTTTAAGATGTACCCTGGGAATCTCTAACAACACCTCGTCAGCTGAACGGAGTGGTCGTTGGGGGCAGTAAGGCAGCAGGCGTTCTTGCAGATAGCCCGGGCCTAGGCTGTGCAGGGCCTTAAAGGTCAGTAACCCGACCTTGAAGGTGATCCACCACTGAATCGGCAGCCAGTTCAGTTCGTCCAGCACCAGTGTGATGTGACTTGAAAAAGGAGTCCCCATCAACAGCTGCGCCACAGAGTTCTGCACTAGCTGCAAGCGGTGGATATCAACCCCAGGTAGCCCTAAGTAAAGGGAGTTGATGTAGTCCAGGCAGGAGGTCACAAAGGCATGGATCAATGTTGGAAGGTCACCGGATGGAACCAAGTGCTTAATCCTGGCAATGTTCCTGAGATGGTAAAATGAGGACTTGACAACTGCCGACACCTGCGAACGCAGTGTCAACCCATCATCAAAAACCACCCCCAGGTTTCGCACCCATTCAGAGGAAGGCAGCTGGACTCCTCCGAGATGGAGTCCAGAAGGCTGTCCAGCCACCAACCCCTCTGTCTGGTGACCCAGATCCACCACCAACACCTCAGTCTTTCCAGAGTTCAATTTCAACCAGCTGGATTTAATCCAATCCTGGATTTCTGTGAGGCAGTTATTAAAGACCAAGCACGCACTATCCTGGTCGGGTGCAAAGACAGGTAGAGCTGGGTATCATCAGCATAGCAGTGAAGCCTCAGCCCATACCATCTTACAATGTCTCCAAGGGGCAACATATACACCGCAAACAACATGGGGGACAACACCAACCCCTGAGGGACCCCACATGGCAGAGAGAATGGGCCGGAGGGAAAAATCCCCAACACCATCCTCTGAAATCTGCCAGTGAGGAAGGACTGAAACCATCTGAGAACAGTTCCAGACAGGCCACAGATGAACCTCAGGCACCCTAGAAGCACCCCATGGTCCACGGTGTCAAAGGCTAAGGAGAGATCAAGAAGTACCAAGATGGAGCAGCGCTTCTGATCCCTCGCCATCAGGAGATCATTGAGCACCCAAACCAGAGTGGTCTCGGTACTATGCCTCTTACGAAAACCAGACTGGATAGGTTCGTAGATATCGTGGATGGTAAGGTGGTTCTCCAGCTGTAGTATGACAACTTTCTCAGTCACCTTCCCTACAAAGGGAAAGTTACAGATAGGTCTGTAGTTAGTGAAGCAGTTTGGGTCCAGAGCAACTTTCTTCAGGAGTGGCGTCACCACTGTCTCCTTCAGGGAGCTAGGAAACTCACCCGACTCTAGGGAACACCAAACTATCTTTCCAAGGACAGGGCCAATGATGCCAGAACACCCCATAATCAGGGAAGTTGGGCCCAGGTCCAAACTACAGCACGTTGGATGCATACCCTGAGTAATCTGCACAATATCCACAATTTCCAGCCAGCCAAAAGAGCTCCAGGCAAACTGAAGAAGAGCAACTGGGCACTGACCACCGTCAGCTCCCATACAGTGAGCCAGCTGGATCTCAGCCCTGTTGCTGGCCACCTTATCCGCAAAGAAACAAACAAACTCATCACACTCAATTTGTGAAAAGGCTCTTCGAACCTGCAGACAGGTTGGGTAGCACAACCTGTCCATGGTTCAGAAGAGATGATCCAGTCGATTCTGAGAAGCAGCAATCTCCCCAGACAGGAACTCTGCCTTCTTATGGGTGATTGCTGATTGATAGATTTGGTAATGTTCCATCAATCTAATGTGGTCAGCATCCAGGGAGGATTTCCACCAGCAATGCTCTAACCTTTGTCCTACTCACCGCAACTCCCTCAAGGTCCCGTCAAATCACGGAGACCAAGGGCGGAGAGAGAGAGAGAGAGAGAGAGAGACAAACACGGACCGGAGTGATAGAGTCCAGAGCCTCAGTAACTGCCTTATTATAGGCCTGAGTTAGGCTCTCTGGTCTCTCACTTGCCTCCGGAAATCCCGATAGGTCTAATACCGCCAGTAGGCCGTCAGGGCTCACGTCCTGCAAAGGGCGGTATCTGATCATCTCCACAGGGGCAGGCCTATAAGGGGGGGGCCTATAAACTGAACCTTATAGTGTGGTTATCTGACTGGTTCCACCACCAAATCAGAGGTCTCGATCCCCAGGAGGAAAACCAGGTCAAGTGAGTGACTGAACTTTTGAGTTGCAGAGGCAACAACCTGTGTAAGGCCCAGCGATGTCATCAGCTGGAGGAAGTCCTGACCGGATTGCGAGAGTTCATCGTCGACCCAGGCGTTAAAGTCACGCAGGACCATCAACTTGTGTGACTCAAACACCATGTCAACCATAAAGTCCGCTACTTCCTGTAACTAGTTCATTATAGCGAGGGACGCTAGTAACTAGTTCGTTATAGCTAGGGACGCTATTGTGTTCATAGGGGAACACTGTGAGCATTGCTGGTAAGATATGGTATTGTTTATATGGGCAAACAGGGATATTATTGTTATTTTGTGACAATTCCATACTGTGCAACCGTGATTTACTTATATCTGTTGTTTTCTGTGTTTGTGTTTAGGTACTGTCAAAAAAAACTTTATATCTGTCATTTTCTGTGTCTGTGCTTGTGTTACTGTACTTGTGTTAACATTCTTCCATTTTCGGGCACCGTTAAAAAAAACTTTTATTTTTCTTTCATGTACTTTATGTTTCATTCATGCATTATCTGCCTGAGAGCCTGCAGGAGGGGATCCAAAGAAGTCAGTCATTTTTGTTTGCTTTTTTGCTTTTGAATTTGACACATCTTTGGCAAATGAAACAAGCTGCCTTAGGTAAAATCACACACAGTAGATCAATATTCTGGCACTGTAGCTAGAACAGGCCAAGCTCAAGCCCCCTTATAGCCTCTGTTGTGCTTGGCATGGGCTCCTTTTCTTCATCTTCAGCATCTGATTCTTCCGATTCCTGGTTGCTGGAAGTGTCATTCATTCCCAGGAAGGTATCAACAACTTGTGTATCAGACAGCTGATTGCGTGTCTGAATGTTGTCCTGTGTCAGTCACTAGTCGGTGATTGTCTTGCCATGGGACTGAGCGGGTACAAGATTGAGGCTAGTTGCCATTGCGGCAATTTCTGCGGTGTTATCCGTGTCAGGGTCATCATGATTAATGTCCAGTGGGGTCTCTAAAGCTGGACCTAGTGTAGTTATCCAGCAGTGCACAATAGTGCACTGTGTGACATTAGCCAATGCCTCGCCTGTTAACTGTGCCACATCCAGGATGTTTAGCTTCCTGAAAAATCAGCAACAGAGGTTACTGAGTCTGCTGCACCTAGGTCTCCCAAGAGTCTTTTATGGTACAACTTTTTAAAAGTGCTCTGATAACGCCATCTAATGTCTGAATCCGTGAGGTCGTATTTTTTGCTAACAACAGTGTGTGTATCTTACCATCATGGGATCTCAGCTCTGCTTTGGGTGGGTGAGCTGGGCACTGGTCCATTAGGAGCAAAGCTTGAGGGGTAGCTTTTGCCACCTGAGATGTGCTTGCACAGATGGAACAGATGTCTGACAAAACCAGGCATGAAAAATATCAGAGGTCATCTAGGCATTTCTGCTGCTTGCGTACTGCACTGGTAATACTTGCATGTTACAGTGGTGGACGCATTGAGGGTCTGTGTATTTGCCAATAAACAGTGGCTTCAGCTTGTGAGTGCCACTCACATTGCAGCACAGCATGAGGGTTACCCGGTCCTTGCTAATTTTAAATCCCTTACTGGTGTTTGTCTCCAAATGGCTTGCAAGTGTAACATCAGGAAGGCACCACCAGAACAGACCCGTTTCATGAGTTTTGTAGATCTGTTCTGGCAGGTACCTCCCGTCAAGTAAAATTTGTTGGAGCTTGGGCAAGAACGCCGTAGCAGCAACATCATCACATGAGCGCTGCTCCCCAGTGACACATACCCTTCGTATGCCATGGCACCTTTGAAATTGCCACAGTCACCCAGTAGATGACTTAATTTATACTGGTCACCATGAATCTCCTCGGCAAATTGTTCTGCTTTCTCTCTCACAATGGATCTGGAGACAGGGACTCCAATGGAACACTGCTGCTCGAACCATATCTGAGTTGCCTTATCAACTTTTGCCTCATCAGTGCTTCAGAGTTTCTTGCACTTCAGAGCAGTCTCCTCTGAGCACTCTGAGATGATCTAATGGAGAGATTCCTCCTGCTTCTTCCAGATGCTGATGGCAGACTTCAAAAATCTGGTTTCCTGACTAACTTTAGTCAGGCTTTCACCATTTCTCAGCCTTTCCAGTACAGTCAGCTTAGTATCCACCGTATAGCACAACTGCTTCATTTTGACAGCTGACAGCTCAAGTTTCATCATGGGTTTTAACCCGTCACAGATAACAGCTGATCACCTAGACTAACAAATCAGTGGGAGCCACAGTCACCGTTTGTAATACTCAATTGTTCACTATAAAAAGGTTCATTATAGTGAGGGAGCACTGTACTAGAGAAAGTTGTGGCGTTCCAATTAATGGAGTACTTCTATAAATATGGGGCCAGATATTCAAAACTTTGCGCTGGGCAAAAACCGTCTGCGCAGGTTTAGTGCAGGATTAGTGTAGGTTTGCTATATTCAAAAGACCAAATAGCGCACGTAAACTGCATTAGCACAGGGCAAAATCATAATGTATGCAAGGGGCAAACTTAGGGGGTGTATACATGAATACAGGCGCAATGCTATATTCAGCGACTAGTGCTGCACAAAGTGGTTTTGTGCAATTTAGCGTGACTCATAGCGGGGTGCACATTACTGCCCAGGAAAAGATAGTCTTAACCCTGGGCAATCAGCTTTGTGCAACATTATGGCTTTGCGTGGTGTTTGCATGGCTTTTGCATGGCTTTGTGCGACCCTAACAAATACATATGACACATAGACAAAGCCAGACATAGAGGAAACATGCTGCTCACTGATGGCATCACAATGATGCCATCATCTGCCAACAGTCCCAGCCATGTCAGGCAGTAAGTGGTGACCCTGCCACCAGTGGACAGTATGGCAGTGTGGCCATACAGCACACACCTACGGACCACTCTTCTGTGGACACCAACAGATGCCAGCAAACACATGCAGCACTGTGGGCATGGAGGATGTTGAGGGGAGAGTGTATGAGTGGCCAGTCTGTGCCACAGACCAGGTATGGCCACAAGGCTGGGACTCATCACACAGTGCACATGGGCCAGTATTGGGTATACCCCAACACCAGTGTGCCTTTCTGATAATATATGCCCCCCCAGCCACATACCGCACAGCTGTACAACTACCACAGCACACAAAGCTGGACATATGTATGTCGCTGTGAGCATCCCATGCCAGAGGTGCAGCATCTGTGGGTCACACAACAGCATAACAGTAATGTCAATTGTCAGTAAACACCTGCATGTTGGGCCTGTCACTGTGTATAGTGCAGTCATCAGCACTGCCCTACACCCCATAGGCAGTGCTGTGTCCACACACTACTGGCCCCCTTGCTACTGTAGTATCTGCTGTGTACTGTAGCATGCCCTACAGTGACAGTTGCATGCAGCACCACCACCACCATCTGTGCCTATGCTGTGTTGTCCCCTGGGGTACAATATTCTATGCTATGCTGTACTGTTTACATGCAGCCTACAGCTATCATCATGCACTGCCAGACTGACCTACAGGTGGAACTGCGGTCAGACCTGGCCAACCCCTGTACTTCCAGACTGACCTACAGATGGAGCTGTGGGACCCTGCAGTAACGCTGGGCAAACTGCATGCAAATCAGGGCATAATGAGATGCTAATCTGGATGTTTGCCCAGAGACTACCTAAGTAGGCTCATTTGCATGTCACTTTTGAATATGGCAAAGTTTAGTGCGGGCAAACGTGTTTGCACCGGGCTAACGGTTTAGCCCTGCGCTAAACCCACACAAACGTGTTAGCGCTGCGCAAACAGTTCGGGGAATAGTATACAGTTTTGAACACTGTACTTTCACATGCACTGCTGCCTGCAGCTGTTCTGGGTCCACACATTTGCTGGCACACACATTGGTCACATAGTTCACCTCTACCTACCTTCACGTTGCTGTGCACTGTGTTGCTGTTGTGGTTTGCACTTCCTGGTTGCTATATTCAGAGCTGTCTTATTCCAGGGCTAAGTTTGCCCTGCACTCCCAGCCCAGTTTGCCCGGCCTCATTCCCATGCTATATTCAGAAGCTGTTTGCCCTGGGCTATTCCTTTTGAATATAGCTTGCTTTGTGCTCCTGGCAAAGTTTGCCCTCTGGGCAGTGCTAATTTAGCCCTGGGGCAAAGTTTTGAATATCTGGCCCACAATCCGCTATCCCTGACTCAGCACGACATCCGAAAGGGATATAGTACCTCTACCGCCCTTGCTAAAGTTACGTCAGAGATTAGGGTCACTACGGATCACAGTTAACTGATTGGTGCTGTCTTCATAGATCTCTAAGGGTTTTGATCTGGCCGACCATAAACTCCTTTGTTCTAAGCTATGTTCTTTTGGATTGTCAGCCCATGCTCTTGCATAGTTCACAAACTACTGGCAGCAATTAGTCAGGTGCAATAGGTGCTCTCTGAGCTTACTCCTTTCAAGGCTGGTGTCCCACAGGGTTCCATCTTGGGACCCATTTTATTTTCCTTGTTTATTAATGACATATCCCAAGTGCCAGCCCATTGTAACCCCACCTTTTTTTGCTGTTAACCTAATGTTACTAACTAGTTTCCAGGATATCAAAGTTATTAACTCGAAACTAAATGCTAACTTTGCCAAATACAGTCTTGGCTTATGTTGAATAAATTAGTCCTAATCTCAGGGAAACAAAAGCTATGCTTTTTGGCTTTCAAGCCAGAAACTTGTTCTGAACCCTTGGATATTACTAGTATTTACAAATCTTCTATGATTCTTGCTGACTCTTTCAAATATCTGGGAGTCACCCTTGATCCTCAGGTAGATCTCTCCCTGCACATCCATAGTGTATGTAAGGCAGTAAACCATAAGCTGGTCCTGGCTTATAGGGCCAAACATTTCCTCACACCAGCTGTGTGTCTCTCTCTCCCTTGCTAGAGAAGTGCTCCTTCCCACCCTAGTTATGGGCTCATTACTTTTACTCATGCTGCTAAGTCCACTTTATCTATGTGGGATGTAGCTTAAAACAATTTATGTTTGTTTGCCAACTCTGCTACTCATCTCACACGTCACTGTGAACTCTACAATAAATTAAAATGGTTGTCCCCAGGGAATTATCGTTCTTTTGCCCTGAGTTGCTTTATTGATAAAGTTGTCAGAACTGCCACTCTTCCTGTCTTGGTGGAGCAATTAAGGACTGTTAACTCAACTTACCCTTCCAGTCTAGTGAATCATCTTTGTTTTTTATTCCAAAAACCCACATGGCTATGGGAGACCACACCTTTGCTGTCTTGTGAACCTTGGCTATGAAACTTCCTCCCAGTGCTTGTTCGCATTGCCATCTCTGACTACCTTTTTAGAAGGTCCTTATGGGATCACCTGAAATCTCACTTGGCCTGTAATTGCATTTAATCCTGGTATCCTCTCCTTCCAGTGATTGATGGACTCCAATGCTGGGCCTGGTCCATTCAGGTCCATGCTTGTGTACAACTGTGGCATATGTAAATACTGTTTAAATTGCTGTGATCTTTACTCTGATGTTACTTTATCAATATACTGTTGTCTTTTCCCTATTAAAGTTACCTTGCCTGTATATCTTTGTAATCTCATGGGTTGTACCTGAAAATAGGCATATATTTGTCTAGTGTGCTTACCTGATCACTAGAAATGCTAAATAAATACAAGTGAAACACGATGACGATCCAGGTACACTGAAATTCACAACAGCACAAACAGAACACATTCAGAAAATCCACTCAGTAAGCCAAATGTAAATGCAGAAAATTTTGATTTATTACTTTAAAACATAGAAAAATAGAAAATGTCAGCACAAAAATCATTAGTCTATTCAGTCTTCACTGTTTTACCCTATCCTACCCCGGGACCTATTGCCCGTTCCCCCCCCCCCACGCTACTGCTTCTCCCATTGTAAATATTAAGCCTTTTACTTGGTTCCAGTTGTGTTTAGAACCCACTAATGGTTCTTGCACCCACCACCTCAGCTGATAGGCTGTTCCATGGCACAGCCACTCTCTCTGTAAAATAAAGCTTTCTCATGTCGCTCCTGCTCACCCCCCCCAACAGCTTCCACTCATGTTCCTGTGTTTTTTGATTCACCGTTCCTGATGAATATTTACTCACAATCTACCTTGTTCATTCCTTTAGTAACTCTAAGTTCTCTATCATATCACCCCTATCTCTTCTGGTTTCTAGCAAGTACATGTTCAGAGCCTTAGGTCAATCCCCATAGGATCTGTCCTGCTGGCCCTGAGTCATTTCGGTTACCATACACTGTACCATCTCTAGCCTGTCATTTTCTTTTCTTAAGTGGGGACTCCAGAACTGGGCACTGTATTCAAGATGTGGCCTCACCACTGGTCTATTGAGAGGTAATATCGCCTCTTCCCTCCTGCTGTCAACCCCCCTCCCAATACATCCCAACCTTTTGGATGGCTTGCTATAGGCCCTGTTACATTGGCTAGATTGTTTTAGGGAGTTGCTTTTGATGAACCCCCAGGTGCCTTTACTCAGAGGTAATATTCGCCTTAACCCCGCCCATACAATATTCTGTCCTGGGGTTCTTGTTCCCTACAGTATGTGCATTCCTTTGCACATCCAGAAGGGTGTTTGTTCCCACTCACATGGAGTCCCAAGGCCAACTGCCTTAGCACTTGGTGGGTCTTTTCTGCTTCTCATGAATAAACATAATCATTCAAAATAGTAATAGTCTCTCCTTTTTGGTTTTTTAAGAGGACACAGATTTGAAGTGCTCAATATACAAGAAAGAGTAAACCTATCACCAAAATGTACACACTGAAACACAAGTGAAGTATTACAAACCTTTTAAGTGCATAAATAAAGTGCTTATTAAATTTGTAATTTTGTATATTGCAGAAAAGGGAGAAGAGAATCATTACTTTATTTTTTTGGAGTTTTGGTGACCGGGTAAGTCCACTGAGACAATACAGTCACTTTTTCAGGGTCGACCCGAGGTCTTGCTAAAATAGCAGAGAGACAATTGCAAGAATACATTGGTACAAAATACTATAATCATTACAGCTGATAGCTGTGGTATACAGAGAACAATCATTAGATTACCTTAAATAAGAATATGCTATTAAATTAAAAATACCTCCAGATTTAAATGTTAAAGAATTTTTTTTTCTCATGATGGTTGCATATGCTTTATATTACATTAATTTATTAAAGGGTCAAAGTACCCATATGGTGGCAATGTTGCTCCACAGTTATTGAAAATGGTAATTTAAAATGGTAAACTGGTCCCATAAAAATCAATTAGTACCTAAGAATGAAATTAATGTTTTTCTATATTGAACTCTTATCTGCATTAATTTAACTCTAAAACAGATCCTTAGGCTGTTAAATGTTCAAATATGACAACATGCTCACATTTATTAAAAAAGAACAAATTAGGTGCTGGCGTTGAATATCTGAATTAATCAGAGTTAAATGCTTTAATTCCTTAAACATTCTAATCAAATCAGATGTTATAAAATGTATTTAAAATCAAGCATTTAATTTAGCCCTGAAGGCTGCACTCTGCTGCACTGGAAAATCACTTTAGCTTCTCTGTGTAAAAGGGCTATTATCCTGTCACTTCCTCTTTCACTAGGGGTGATATGACCAGTCCCCCCCATAAAATGAACTAAAAGGGGCCATTATCATTGTATTCTAGAAAATGTGCCCATAGGGCATTATTCCTATTTCCTTTTGCAATATCCCTTATCCTGTATGTTTTACAATCTCACTATTAGTTGCCGAACTATGCAGTCTATGTTGCTCACTTCATAGGGACATATAGCACAATATACTGTGAAACCTTTTTTGCCATTCATAAATGGCGTCTATCTACAGTATATACTTGCTGTTTGTACCTTAGATGAAGAAATGATTCCCTTGTATCAGTTGCTTGCAAATGGAGCACTGACCTCATCTAAAATGAAAGTGTGCCCTCATCGGGCGGTCAAGAGGGCCAGGTGGGACACAACCCTCCCCCAAAGCTGCAAGCTGATCCCGGAGCTGATCCGGAACCAAGACAAATGGAGAAGGTACTCGGTGTATTGTGAGTTGTGAAACAGAGTTGCTGATTCAAATTCTGTGTTTGGGCGCCAAATTCAAATCTTGCCTAGTTTCAACTGACTTAGCCTACTTTCATGGACATGAACCAAACGGACAATTTTGAAACGAACTATGTATTTTTACTGCTACCTAATTTAAGTCACCTGAGTATTACTGATAGTTTTCCTGTAGTCAACTTAAGCTCTGAGAGGTTACCTCTGTTGTTTCTGAGACGTGTACTTTAAATTTAACTTTATCTCACAGACACGGAGCTCTCTCGGGCAGTCACCTTAAGCACAATGGGGACAAGCTCAATACATTTCTAGCAACAACGGGGTTCCTGGTGCTGTGTATAACTGACTCTGTATCTTACTGGTAATTAACTGTAATTCAGTAAAGATAGTCCTGCTTTTTAGCTCCGACAGGGTTCCTGGTGCTGTGTATAACTGCCTCTGTATCTTACTGGTAATTAACTGTAATTCAGTAAAGATAGTCCTGCTTTTTAGCTCCGACAGGGTTCCTGGTGCTGTGTATAACTGCCTCTGTACCTTACTGGTAATTAACTGTAATTCAGTAAAGATAGTCCTGCTTTTTAGCTCCGACAGGGTTCCTGGTGCTGTGTATAACTGCTTGTGTATCTTACTGGTAATTAACTGTAATTCAGTAAAGATAGTCCTGCTTTTTAGCTCCGACAGGGTTCCTGGTGCTGTGTATAACTGCTTGTGTATCTTACAGGTAATTAACTGTAATTCAGTGAAGATAGTCCTGCTTTTTAGCTCTGACAGGGTTCCTGGTGCTGTGTATAACTGCTTGTGTATCTTACAGGTAATTAATTGTAATTCAATGAAGATAGTCCTGCTTTTTAGCTCCGACAGGGTTCCTGGTGCTGTGTATAACTGCTTGTGTATCTTACAGGTAATTAATTGTAATTCAGTGAAGATAGTCCTGCTTTTTAGCTCCGACAGGGTTCCTGGTGCTGTGAACAATTGCTAAAGGCTTTGTCTTGCATTTACTGGGTGCAACAAGTAATTTTAATCCAGTTTAAATCCAACCACTGTTACTGCGATTTCAGTTAGGCACCTGATGAACCTACTAATGATGAATTTTCCCCTGTCTACCTGCACCTCAAATACAGTACTTGCAGTTAGTTAACTCCACCAGCTAAATTTACTGTTAAACAGTAAAGCTTCTGGTGTCCCCCACTGGTAGAGTTGTAAAAAGTGCTGCGAGAAAAGTGTTCCATAGCTAGTCTTAGCCAGGCAGCAGGGTTCCCTGTTTTAAATCTTTGAGCCCCTTACCAAACAGTGAACTTGTCCCACCAGGACCTGCACACAGACCCCCTTCTCTAAATCCAAACAGCCCAGACCCCCCTTCCTTAAATTTATACAGCCCCTCCCCTGTTCGAATCCCCTCCCTCCAGTGTACCTGCTTTTAACCTTGGTGTTCTTTCTGTTGCTCCACAGCTCATCAGGCAGTTGAGAGGGCCAGGTGGGACTCGGCCCTCCCCCAAAACTGCAAGCCGATCTGGAACCAAGCCAAAAGGAGCAGGTATGCGGTGTGTTGTAAAGTGTGAAACAGAGTTGCTGATTCAAATTCTGTGTTTGGGCCCTGCCGATGCTTTGCATCAGCTCCCCCCACCCCCACCCTTGGTCATCTGTTAATGATGGTGAAGTGCATATGTTTCTCATTAACGCACAACAGGGGATAAATGGGCCTGTTCGTTGTAACCGATTCTCTCCCTCATAAGGAGAGAATGTATGGTTGCTTAGCAACAACTTCGGAAATTTCCGAGGATACACGAAGTGATACGTCACTTTGGCGGGAACAACGAACAGGCTCAAGAGGATACCAAAGTTTGAATGGTAATTGATACATTACATTCTGCAAGAACAATATGTTTATTTGTTATATACATGAATTTAAAGATGTAAAAACCAAAGATGTTATTTCTGTTTTAAACAGATGGAAATTGTTATATGAAAATATGAATATGAAATATGCCCCGTGAACAAGCTCTGAGGAGCGAAACGTAGGGGTGAATAAAAGAAAAGAAAAAGAAGTGAAAACTGTATTGGAAGTGATTTATTTTGTTATATAAAGGGTTTACCCCCAACATATTTAAAGATATTGATATTAGTTTATACCTTCATTTAAGGGGGTTTTGAAAAGATAACCATTACCCAGTTGGTGCAATGTTTAGTAACTGATCTATGTACCTTGAAAGTAGGGTACATTCTTCTGGATGTTGGTACAAAAAGTTAAATGTATAAGTTATGAATAATTAATTTGATTAAGTGATTTCGTCACGGTAATTTTGATGAAAATAATCTATGTAGACAGAGTGTATGTAAAGATTACCAATATGAGAAAATTACAATTAGGAAAATATTTATTTTGATCTAATTGAATAAACATATTAAATATGGATGAAACTATAGCTGTACTACAGGATATTGGAAACAGTGTGCAAAATACGTTACATTTGTAACATATTCAGAAACAGAGAGAAACAATTGTTTCAAGCTATGAGAGGGGCAGGGACTTATCAGCACAAATGGAGAAACACCAAAGAATTTTAGAAAATAGAGAATCTAAGATTTAAAGATACTAGGTTGGAATGGCATGGATTAACATTGACCCAGTATTTAGAACACAACAGAATACCTAGAGGGTTGAGAATAGCGGTAGAGCCTAATATAGGCATTAATACAAGTAAATTGTTTACTAAATGGGATGGAATACGCAACAGAGCTAGCAGTGATTTTATGTATGCATTGATAGAAGCCATTATTGATGAGAGAAAGATTATAAGTGAGGATATACGAAAAACACAAGCTTTATTGAAAACATATATGGAGGCAGAGGAATTTACACGAAATTTGGAAGAAGTCAAAAAGAAGTTGGGAGAATATGAAGAGAAATTAATACAACAAAAATTAAAAAAATTTATTAGAGATACTAATGATTATAAAGACAATACGGTATATACATATAAGCAGTATAATAAAAGAACATTTGTAAAATACAGTGCAGAAAGTGGTACAGATAGCAATAATAGCTATACAAGAGAGACGTTTAGACAAGAGGAAGGGCAATTTCAACATACAGGAGAATCACAACAGCCTAGTACTTCTGCTTCTAATGTGACAGAAAATAGGTACGATTTAAGGATGAGTAGAAATGACATTAGGCAACAGGAGGGTTTTCGGGGAGGCAGAGGGGAGGGGCGAGGAGGGACAGGTGGAAGGCAAACAAAAATATTTTATTCAGACAGAGGGAGAGTGAAATAGTACCAGAAATGATTCCAATATTCAATTTAAGCAATAGGACATTGTCCAAAATAGAGGAAGAGGTATTAGGATTGGGCCTTTCATTTGCACTACACAACCAGTTGATTTGTTCCAACTGGAGGTAGATTTACAAAGGTTTTTTAGGACAATTAGATTAAAACATTTATTTAGTGAAAGTACAAGTGGTATTGAATATCAAAATCAATTAAAACAAGCATTAAATGTTAAATCATATTATTCACCTCCAGTTGGAAAAAATCATGGTATTGAAACATTTTGTTTAACAGTTGAGAAGGAGATAATGCAATTGTACAAAAGTAGAGAGCAATGCATCCCTAAACAAAAAAATGTGACGTATTTGCAACGACAAGCAATAGAACAATTAAGTCAAGACAAAAATATTATTATTAAGAATGCAAATAAAGGTGGGGAATCGTTATACAGGATAGGGAACATTAAAAACAAATGTGTTTGAAATTATTAAACAATAGAGAGAATTATTCAGAACTTAATGAAGATCCAACTTTGAAAATACAAGGAAATCTCAGAGAAATATTAGCAGAATATGTTGATTTAAATTGGTTAAATGATTGGGAAATGAGAATATTAATAAAGGATTATCCTAGAATTCCAACATTTTACATAAAAGTATAACTGACGCTCCCGGGAGACCAATAGTATCTGGGATAGATTCTGTGTTTGATCCAGTATCCAAATATATAAATTATCATTTACAACCGTTAATAGAGAAAAATACCACCTATATTAGAGATTCTACAGATATAATGCAACAATTGAACAATTTATCACAAACAACAGATTGTACTTATTTGGTTTTAGTTACATGGGATGTGACTGATCTCTATACTTCTATACCACATATAGAAGGAATAAAAACTATGGGGAATGTTTTAAACAACAGAAGCATTAATGAACCAAAGACAGAAATGTTACAGGAACTAGCTTTGTTTATACTTAAGAATAATTATTTTGAATTTAATGGTCAATTTTACCAGCAAGATAAGGGCACAGCAATGGGGAGTACAATGGCACCAGCATATGCAAATGCATTTATGATCAATTTCAAGAAAATTATGTGTTAAATGAACAGATAAACAAATTTAAGAATAAAATACTGTGGAAACGCTTTATTGACTATATGATATGTCTATGGGTGGAACTGAAAGTGAATTACAAGATTTTCATAATAACCTTAATAGATGGAACAGTAATTTAAAATTCATTATGAATTATAGCAATCAAAGAATTCCATATTTGGATCTCCTTATTTTAAAGATGGAAAACAATTAAGCACAACAATTTATAGGAAAGAAACAGATAGGAATACAATTTTACATAGTACTAGCTACCATGAACCAAAATTAAAACAGCATTCCATATTCACAATTGGTTAGAGTTAAAAGGAATTGTCAAAAATGGAAGATTATCATCAAAATCAAAAATATATGGTACAGAGATTTGAGGAAAGAGGATATAAGAAAACATTTTAAGAAAAGCATGTCATAAAATCGAGACTAAAACAAGAGCTGAACTATTACAGCAAGCATCACCAAAGAAAGATTTTGGAAAAGTAGTAGTATCCATTAAGTACACTGAAAAGATAAATGAAATACGTGAAATCATTAATAAACATTGGCACATGGTAGCACATGACAATTTACAAAATGGAATATTACAACAAAAACGATTGTAGTGGCTAAAAAGGTATCAAATTTAAAAGACAGATTAGTTCATTCTCAATTTCTAATACCTAAAAAGGGTGAATCAACAATGCTTTTGGGTCCATTACAACCAGGGATGGCTAGATGTGGAAGATGTGCAGTTTGCAATAATACAACGAGAAGATGTAATTTCAAACATCCATTTTTTGAAAAGGAATTCAAAATTAAGGACTATATAGATTGTAACACGGAAGGAGTTATTTATGTAATACAATGTCCATGTGATAAACTGTACGTGGGACAAACAGAGAGTGCTCTTAAGAAAAGGATACTTGAACACAAGGGAGACATTAGAAATAGAAATGAGAATTCAGCAATAGCTATACATTTCAATAAAGAAGCACACATGGGAGCATCTTTAAGATTTTGGGGATTAGAAGTGGTCAGACCTCCTAGTAGAGGTGGAAATTATAGAGAATTATTGAACAAAATGGAAATGAAATGGATTTTTCTATTAAAGACATTAGATCCTAATATAGGTTTGAATACAGAAACCAATTGGCAGGCATGTTTTTAAGAATTTAAGATGATAGAAAACATTGCATATTGGAGTGCATCAATCGGCTGGTAAAATAGGTGACTCAGAAATAAATTAAGAAATATGAAAAGATCATGTAAGGGTGTAATAAAGAATAGTTGATATAATAGCAACCCCTCACCATAGTCTGCCCATCTAGAAGACCTAAATAGAGAATATAAATAAAGTTTTTAAAAAAATCTTTAGTGTAAGGCAAACTGGGAACTAATCCTCTAGAAACATAATGAGGTCATATTAATTACATAAATAGATAGATTTCAATTTTTTAAGCATCCGAAATATAAATTTAATGGGTAAACAGACATGTCTCGCTGGGATACCGGCAGGGGAACTTTGGGTTTGTTTTACCGATTCTCTCATTAAACAGAAGAGAATGTACAGTTGCTTAGCAACCATTTCGGAGTACCGAAGGCATACGAAGAGATGCAGCACTTCGGCGGCAAAAACAAATGGAAAGCATAACTTATTTAGAACTAATGACAGTGCTAGAGCATCATTTTAACAATTAATATTTCACAATAATAGGTTGTGGACTGACATAGAAAAATAGGTTAAAAGCATAAATGAGAAGGGGAATAAAAATGTTCTCTGTTGGGAAAACAGCATGACATGTCTGTTCTTTGAAGGTTATTTACTTGGATCTTATATAATACGGAATGATGTATCAATAATTAGCCCTCTCTAGCTACTTTATAAAAATGATGGTGAAGTGCATTTGTTTCTCATTAACGCACAACAGGGGATATATGGGCCTGTTCGTTGTAACCGATTCTCTCCTCATAAGGAGAGAATGTATGGTTGCTTAGCAACAACTTCGAAATTTCGAGGATACACTAAGTGATACGCCACTTTAAGGGAACAACGAACAGGCTCAAGAGGATACCGCACTCTTAGAGTGAGAGACGGTTTGATTCAACAGGCAGGACGCCAAGTAAAAAGTTTAGTCATCCAGAAAAGGATTCATTTCTCGGGGAATAAAGAACTGGTAAACCCAATTCATAAAATAAGATTTAAGAAAATGCAAACTTCAAAGATTTTAAAATAAACATTAATGAATGTTATTTTGATAATATGTAGACGCTGCATAAGAGGCACGGACAGACATGGAAAGTGATACTGTTGTTGAATGTGATAGACAAAATTAAAGGCAGTTTCTGGCTTATTGAGGTAAGGGAACAGTAAGTGAAAATATTAATCAGTTTCAGTAAACAATGTGGAAGTTTACAAAATTTAATTAAACATAAAGTGATAATCAAGTAGACAGTAAATTTAAAGCATAGAAGAAGAGGTGGGGATAAAAAGTTATGGGGAAAACAGGCTGGTGCAGATATAAATGTTTTTTTCTGTTGAGCATTTGGTGAGAGACATTATGCGCTAATGATGGTTGTTTGATATGTTATAGGAGCTGATGAGCATAGCCATATAGAAATTGTTGAGCTTTTAAAAGGAACTTCAAACAACCAAAGTTTGAATGGTAATTGATACATTACATTCTGCAAGAACAATATGTTTATTTGTTATATACATGAATTTAAAGATGTAAAAACTAAAGATGTTATTACTGTTTTAAACAGATGGAAATTGTTATATGAAATATGCCCCGTGAACAAGCTCTGAGGAGCGAAACGTAGGGGTGAATAAAAGAAAAGAAAAAGAAGTGAAAACTGTATTGGAAGTGATTTATTTTGTTATATAAAGGGTTTACCCCCAACATATTTAAAGATATTGATATATAATGGAGCTCCCTTGGTCATCCGTTGATTATATAAGGGAGAGCATGTGATGTTGAAAAGCCTATCAGCCCACATTCCCATTTGCTGGTTATAAGCATCCACCACTAGTGGCCGCAATCTACATTAATCCACCTCCTACTAGTAAGCGATCCACAATGTGGCTTGCTGGACTAGCAGCAATTTTACTTCTGCCCCACTAGCTTCACTACCTCCCTTCTGCTTCCCAGAGGAGCAGCCATACAAGCCATGACCACATACCCTATCCTCCCCACTTGTCCCCTCCACAACTTCAACTGCCATGTGTGACAGATACCTCCATATGCCAGGCAAATATTATTTTTTTTTAAGTCTGTTTCAACAGCCCTTTTTTACTCTCCTCCTTTCTTGCTGTAATTCCTCATCTTTCTTTCCACGTTATATAGGCAGGCCACCTATCTAATGTTCTTTCTATCCCTTAAGTATTCTTGCCCTGGTATATGAAAATCTGCACAGCCCTTTCTTTGGTTGCCCCCCCCCCCCCATTTCAGAACCTTTCTAATGTGAGGTATGCAGAAATACAATAGTTGCTTAAAATGAGTATTTCATTTCATTGGATATGGGAATTGTAGCTTTATTTATATCCATGGTGTGGGTCCTGTAATGACCCCTTTATGTATGCAAACCCTCGCATGGTCTTGGTTTGCGTCCTGTTTAGCGTTAGGTACCCCCCCTTTTGGTCCCCTCCTTATAAATATATGAAGTAAGTCAGAGCTGCTTTCCAGGCTAGTTATTCTGTGGAAATAATGTAATTTCAGCCCCAAATGTTTTCAGAGCAATTACGAGACAGAACTAGCCTGTATAAGTTAGAGCGGTGGCTTCTCGATCGTGCGAGCAGCCCGTGCGTCGGAAACCACCCTCTTTATCTGGTCAAACACTCTGAACGCCGCTTTAGAAGTGTTCCTGCCTCCCGAGTGTCCCAAACACTGAATATCTCGGTTTTATGTGTATAAAACCCCCTTTAAAGTGCCTTTCAACCTGTTTGCAGTTAAGAAGGGGTCTTTCTGGTTTGGAACTCATTCTAAATGGCAGCAGTAACTCGCAAAGTGCTTCATATTGAGTAAATAAATAAACAACCTTTATTTTACTCTATTTGCAGCATACAAAAAGGAATTCATTTAATAGAGACTACAAAATGACTATTTCATGACCTAAACAAGCTATAACAACAAAAGAAGGCCTGTAAAAACAAGTTGTACAACACTGTGGTTTGTTTGGCCTTAATCCCCCCCCCCCCATCATTCTCTGTTAAACAAAAGTGTTTTGTTTTTTTTGTGTGTTTGTACTTTAGTTAAAATGCTTCTAAAAAGTAGATTGAATGCTTGTAATTCATTCTTTTGGAATAATTTATAAAACAAACAAATGTTTCCCTCATAGAAGGTTACCTGTTTCTCTGTGTGGAGTCTCACTTCCTATTCTGTACTATAGAACTGGCCGGCTGGTCACCTCCCATATTTAAAGGCACAGTACTAGGAGGTGGAGCTACTCCTGCATTGTCAAACTAAAATTTTATTAACCAGTTGTTGTTTCTGTATAGTGATGCTGACAACATGACAACTTAAAAGAAAATGTTATTCTGTGCTCAGAAATGAAAATAGACTTATTCTGTTGTTTAAAGATAATTTTGAAAAGCATAGGATGGAGTTAAACAAGTCACATGTTCCCCTTTTGGTATATAAGCCTTGGCTTTATTCAGTTCTGTAGATAGCCTGGTGGGGTACAGACGTACTCTGACCCCAGTACGATGTTCACTAGCGCCTTCTAGTGTCTGAGATGCTGCTTGGTAATTTATGTTTATTTTGTAGAAGTTTTATGTTATTTATTTTTTTCATCTGAAGTTCGCAGTAATTGTCCAGCTTCAATAAAATTTTTGCTTCTGAGTATCTACAACTGTGGAACAGTGTCCTCCTTAAAAACCCACACCTCACACCAAGCGATTGCCTATTCTATTGCAAATAAATGTGCTGCCTGGTTCTTCTGTCCTCCCGCCCTCCTTCCACACCAGCCTAGCTGCCCTGAAAGTTCATGCCCAAGCCTCCTCAGTAGCCTCTAAACAGGCACTGCATTCCTCTCACAAGCTACTATGGGCCTTGCCCAAAAGCAAAATCCTGACCACCCTGCTCCTCCTGTTATCCAGGGACATCGAACGCAACCCTGGCCCAGCCCCCCATCCAAATCTTGCCCCCCTCTCCTCCTGCCCCATGGCCTTAAATGTGTGCATCTAAACATCTGCAGCATTATAAATAAACTTAGCCTGCTGCAACCAATTGTACTCTTCCTAAGACCGGACATACTGATTATTTCTGAAACTTGGCTGAAACCGCACAATCAGGATGCAGAATTTGCAGTTCCTGGCTACTCTGTTATTTGACAAGACCATCCAGGCACCAAAAGAGGAGGTGGTGTTGCCATGTATATATATTCCTTACTCCAGTTTACACCGGTCCTGTTGCCCAGTCCCACACACGCCATGGACTCATTATTAATCAAACTTTCCCTCACCCACACCTGCCCCATATTTATTGCAGGTTCCTATTGTTCTCCTGACTCATCTACGTCCTCCGTTCTGGAACACCTGACCACCCTTACAACATTGGCCTCCGAGAGCGAGTTACATATCCTCAGTGACTTCAACCAAAATTGGCTGTCAGGCAGCAGTTCCAAGTTGCCAAATCAGGTGACAGCATTAAACCTGTCTCAACTCATCTCCGAGCCCCCACGTCTCAACCACAAATCACATAACCACTCTCTCCTGGACTGGTCCCTCACCTCGCACCCACACCGCATATTTGCCTCAGGTCTGTTACCGGACTACCTAAGCGACCATCATATGATTTACTCTGTTAGGAATATCCATCGCCCTGATAGTTTTCCGATTGGGTGATGCAGATAGTAGACCAGGGAGGAGCAGTAGACATGGCCTATCTGGATTTCAGTAAGGTCTTTGACACCGTTCCATGTAAAAGGCTGCTGAATAAGCTGGACAGTCTGGGTGTGTCACAAAAACACTAGGTGGGTGGAGAACTGGCTGATGGGAAGGCGTCAAACAGTGGTGGTAAAGTGGACACATTCCAGGGAACAGGCAGTGATCAGCGGGGTGCCACAGAGGTCAGTGTTGGGACCACTACTCTTTATCTTCTATATTAGTGACTTAGCAGAGGGTTTGGAGGGTAGGGTGTGCCTGTACATGGATGATACTGAGGTCTGCAATAGGGTGGATTCACAAGGGGTAGTGGAGGCCATGAGGCGGGACCTGGAAAAGCTGAAGAAGTGGTCAGAAACCTGGCAACTAAAATTTAATGCAAAAAAATGTGCAGTGGTGCACCTGGGGTGGAAAAACATGAAGGCAACTTACTTTTTTGGGGGGCAGGAAATCAAGGAAAAGGAACAGGAAAGAGACCTGGGGATAATGGTATCAAGGATTAAGGTGGGGAACCAGTGCAGTAAGGTGGTGAGTAAGGTGAATGGTATGTTGGCCCGCATTGCAAGGGGCTTTATAGGTGTCAGCGTGGCTCAGTTGGTAGTACATCTGTCTCTGGACCAGAAGATCATGGGTTCGCGTCCCACACTGGGATTGGACTTGCACCTAAAAATCACTGACATCCGAGTGTAATATTGGGGGGTGCTGTACTGCTGGGGTGTGCCGTCCTTCGGATGAGACGTCAAACCGAGGTCCCTTCTGCCCATTCTGGTGTTGTCCTGGTGGAAGTAAAAGAACCCGGGGCACTCTTCACAAAAAGTAGGGAACATTCCCGGTGTTCTGTCCAACATTCCCCTTCCCATAAACCGGTTCATGCAATTATCCAGGCTGTGAGTGGTAGATGATGTGCGATATGGCCGCCACCACACATTGTCACTTCACTATCAGTCTAGCCTTGCTTGTAAAGCATTTTGGGATACATTGTGTATGAAAAGCGCTATATAAATGCTGATTCTTCTTCTTCTGGTAGAAGGAGTGAAGTACTAATGTCATTGTACAGAACTATGGTAAGGCCGCACCTGGAATATGGGGTGCAGTTCTGGAGACTGCACTTATGCAGGGATATTGAGATGATGGAGAGGGTGCAGAGAAGAGCGACCAAGATGGTACAAGGGATGTGGGATATACCATATGAGCAAAGATGGAGGGAGCTGAATCTGTAACCACTGGAGACTGGGGGAGGGGGACATAATTGAGATTTTTAAGTACTTGAAGGGAATAAATAGGGTGAAGGAAGGAAGTGTGTTCAAAATGCAGAAGGGAGCAAACACGAGAGAACATAGCCTCAAATTAGGAGGTTGGAGATACAGAGGTAATGTCAGAGGGCAGTTCTTCATGGAGAGAGTGGTGGAAGCCTGGAACAGACTGCTGAAAGAGGTGGTGTGAGCTGAAACAGTGGAGGGCTTCAAGAGAGAATGGGACAGACATTAGGGGTTTGGAAATGGGGTATAAAAATTGGGGGGGAGCAGGGGAGGATGTAAGGGCAGACTAGATGGCCCATGTGGTCCTTTTCTGCCATCAAATTTCTGTGTAATCTGTGTAAATCCCCCCCCCCCCAAAACTATTCTCACTTGATCCTTCAAATCCTTGGACCTTGCATTTCTCCTTCATGACCTGTCTATCGTAGACTGGTCTTACATCCCCAGGGCAAGTTCTATCAATTCCACCTGGGATTATTTCAAGACCAGTTTCATCATGGTCTGGAACTCACATGCCCCCTTCAAATGTGCCCGGGTGAGAAATGCCCATCTGCCATGGATTTCTGCAGACATTATGACACTCCTCAAACTCAGGGATGAGGCCTGAAAGGCCTTCAAGGTCTCCGGCTCCCAGGCACACACACAAAAATACTGTGCCCTACGAAATGCCTGTACTAGGCAAATCCACAAAGCCAAGGCCAAGTACTTCAGTGACACCTTCAACACCAACTTAAGCCAGCCATCTAAATTTTGGAAGGTGGTTAAATCCATCTTTGCCCCCTCAAGCCCCCTTCCCCTGCGCTAAGCACAGGCGGCTCCATTATTACTGACCCCTAGAAGTAGATTCTCATTTCAATTCATTCTTCACTGAACGCACCGCGTCACTTTTGGCCTCCATCGACATGGTCCCCTATATCCCCTCTCCATCCTCTCCCTACTGCCCCAATCCTGACCCCCAAACCCACTCTACTCCCTCCCAACAAAGCTGCCCCAGAAGGCTCCCCTTTCACCTTCCATCTGGTTTCCCCTGCTGAAGTCTACAAAGCCTTACTTGTCCTTAATCCCACTAAAGGCAAATGCCCTGCTGGCCTGGATTCCAAATTGCTATACCTGTCAGCTCCTGCCATCACCGTCCCCCTGGCATCACTCTATAACCTATCGTTCTCTCTGGCCGCTATCCCCACCAAGTGGAAACATGCCAAAGTCATCCCACTTCCAAAAGGCAGAGACTCCTCCACACCAGGAAATTACCGCCCAATCTCCCTCCTACCCATCCCGGCTAAAGTCCAAGAACACCTAGCCCTCTCACAACCCTCCTTCTATCTCGATTTCTCTGCTTTTTTCACTCCTTACCAGTCTGGTTTAAGAAGTCCCACTCCTCCACCACCACCTCTCTCCTAAGACTCACCGATTCCATCCTCACTGGTATGGACAAGGGCCATATAACCTCAGCCATCTTTGTCAACCTGGCCAAAGCCTTTGACACTGTCTCTCACTCATTTCTTCTATCTAAACTCTCTCTTGCAGGGCTCTCAAGTGAGGCCACCAGCTGGTTCCACTCCTACCTGATAGGCAGATTCC